>CM053399.1:2206180-2529652 GCA_028644305.1 Xerus rutilus | reverse complement strand
GGGAAGGAGCCCCCAGCCCTGCTGGGCTCCTTCACTTCCCACCAGACCTCCAGGTGCCCAGACCAGCTTCAGTGTGCTTGGGGTGCTGGGCGTCCCAGCCCACCTTCCACCCAGCTCAATTCTTCCAAGGAGGCAGGATGAATGGAAGCATCCGGCTGAAGGCGCAATAATGTCAGAAAGAGGAAGAACAGAGGGAAGACTTGGGAGAAGGCTGGGCCTTCCGGGTGAACGTACCATCTTCCATGTACAGACTGCCTTTAGAGCCCTCGGGAAGAAGGTGGGAAGGTGTCTGCAGAGTAAGGAAGGAACCCTCTGGAAGAAGCCTGTGAGTGGGGCACCAGGAGAAGGTTAGCTAGTGGCCAGGGCAGGCAGCCATAGCAGTGTCCCAGGCTGGAGTCACTGGAGGTCAGAAATGCCCAAGTCGGCAATGAGATGCAACTTGCAAAAGACATCAAAGGAAATGGAAAATATGCTTCTAATACGTCAAGGAGGCAGAGGAGGGGGATGAAGGCTGGCCTGTTATTCGAGGGTGGGGAGAGGCGAGAGAGGTGACACCAGAAGGCCAGAGACAATAACAGTGGAAATGGCCACGTGCTTGAGGGGGACGTGAGCACCTGCAGCAGCCTGAGGGGCGAGCGCTGCTTGCTTCTCCAGCTGGGAGGCACACAGTGGGCAGCTACCTCAGAGCCGCTGTTGGTGAAGACCTGGAACCAGATCGCACCCCTTCTCCTGGGGGAAAACCCAGCAGGTTCCATTAGCCAACACCCAAATAGACCAGAGGCATGGCCCTGCCAGGCCCGCTGTCCCCACAGAGAGGCCAGGAGTCGGAGGGAGGGAGGCTGCTGTGGAGAGAGGAGGGGGGACCTCTCTCCTCCACTGTAGCCAGGCCACAGCCTCCTCTCTGCTGAGGTCTGGCCCCACCTTTCCTGCTCATGCAGGGCCAGCTGTATCTAGGGTCCCTTCTCCCTGACTCCTGCCTCTGCAGAGCCCTGTGAGCCTTCTCCCCAGGTCTAGGAGCAACCCCAGGTGAGCCCCACAGAATGCTGGTGTCACTTCCAAGCTGGGCCTTGACCACTTCCTGCCCATCTCCAGGTGGCAGGAGGATTTATGTCCACCCATCTTCCATGTTCAAGCAGCTTTTGAAAGCAAGTGGCCTCATCTGGGGAGATGAGAGGCTGTAGGGCGGAATGTGTGGACAAAGCTCCCAGTCCACTCCGGCCTGTGGGCGTTGCAAAAGACTTGCCCGGCACCCTGCTTGCTTTGACCAGGGACCTGGGGAATGCTCACGCTGGCTAGGCGCTGATTTTCTTTATTGTAAAGGGAAGCTGGCGCTGGTTGCCTATGTTTAAGTTTCCCCAAAGCTGTGAATTCATCCAGGGCCTGTGTCACTTCCTGCTCAGCCCGGGCTCTGAAAGGGAAGTGGGTAGGAAGCCCGGGTTTCAGCCTTGTTATGGAGGTGGATGTGTTGCCTCAGGTCAAGTCCAAACCGGACTGGGCCTTAGTTTAGCAAAACAGACTACCAGAAACCTGGGGGACCCAGCGCACCAGCCGTGGGGACAGTGGGCAGGGTTGTTTTCCCAGGCCCTGGGGAGGCAAAGGGGAGTCTGTTATTCTGGAGAGCGACACTTTCTCGGGCTCAAAACACTATAAACAGCAGCAGCGACAGTTTAACAACTGGGGTTCAAAAGTTCAAGAAAAGGTTCAAAGGCGGCCTGGTGTCCACCCCAAGCCCGGGAAGACGAGGCCGCCCGGAAGATGCGTGCTCTGTTGGGGCATTCGCTGGTGGGGCACTGGCCACCCTAGAGGCAGCTACCTGCGCTCTGGCTCCACCGAGGGGAGGCCGCAGCGCGGTTCCGCCGTCGGGGCGCACGGGCAGCTGCGCGGAGGCGGAAGGAGCGCGGCGGTGGCCCTGGCAGTCCTGCCGGGATGACGGACCGAGCCTCCCCCTCCCGGCCGCAGCCTCGCTCGGCTCGCCGGTCCGCGGGGAGGGGCGGGAAGGCAGCTGGACGCGGCGGCGATTTATGGGCCTTTCAGGCGAGCAGGTGCCTCCTCGGGCCGCCCATTGTCTCGGCCGCCTCACAATGGGGCTGCTGCAGCCGCAGTGCCGGCCCCCGCCGCGCCCCGAGGCCTGCACGGGCGCGACGGCCCCGGGGTGGCGCGGGCCGGGCGGGCGACCGAGGCGCGGGAGGCTGCGGGGCGTGCGTCGGTCCGCGCGCTGCCCGTGCGCCATCGGCTGCCCGGGGAGCGGCCTGCCCACCGGGCGACGGGCCTGCGCGCCACCCGGCGGGGCAGGACCACAGGGCCCACGCACCCCGACGGTGCGCTCGCGGCCGCGGCGCCCGCTCCCCTTGCGCCGTCCGGCACCCCAGCCCCGCCAGGCTGGCACGGCCCGCGCCGCCGCGTCCCGGTCGTGCACACAGGGGCCCATTCTTCCCGGCTCCGCGCAACCATATGGCAAATCCGCGTCGACACAGCAGCCCCCGCTCATTCAGGCGCAGAATGTCCCGCAACAGAGAACAATCACAACTCTGTTCGTGTCTATTATGGATGCGAACGGGGCGAGAAAAAAAAATCATTTAACTCCGAGAGATGGCCAGCTAATTACCAACCATATGTGAGCCCGGATTCAAAGCCGTGCCGAGGAGGAGTTCATTCTGAGTCGGGGCGACTTTATTAGGTATAGAGCACAGATGTCCCGACGGCCCACGCATCACAGAAAATCGTGTCAGAGAGTTCTTGAAATGAGGGGAGAGGTCTTTAAACATTAAAGACCCAGCCCGCTGATGGACTGGGCTGGGGTCCTCTGGGATCCCCAGCCCGAGGAGCAGGACTTAGTCACCGCGACTGCCAGAGTCAAGGCCCGGCGGGCCCAGGGAAGGGTACCCCCGCGGTCCCTCCCCCATCCCCTTCTCTCTGGATTGAGACAGAGGCCACTCAGGTGCTGTGGGGGCCCCAGGGAGAAACAAAGAGCCTTCTCCCGCCTGCGCAGTGATGGTTCCTTATGCTCCACGACACCTCCAAAGGCTGGGGGATGGTTCTGTTGGGGCTCAGAGTCTCTTGTTTGCCCCTTAGGAGAGAACTGAGGAGGAAGCAGCCCCGGAGGGTCTGGTTACCCTGTCCCAGCCGCGGCCTGGCCGGAGGCACACAATGGCTCTTCCCTGGGAGTTCAGGGAATGAGTGGCCCAGGGAATGAATGAGTGAGCCAGTGTGGCAGCCAACCCACTATGAAAATCCCTTGGGGGGCGGGTGGGAGTGGGGACAATAGCCGAAGCAAAACACTCCTGATTTCTTTACCAAGAAAATAGCCTCTGGCCATGAGCCTCGGATTCTGTGAGGAGGGGAAAAGGAGAAAGCTCGTTAGAGAGAGAGAAAAAAATCTTTCTCTGTTTTCCATGCAATGCAATTATGTCCCAGCTTTTTCTCCTTGTTATTCTTTTAAGCCAAATGTCTGAATAAAAGGATTATTCCCCCGCCCTCCCCCCCAGGACTGACTGTGCCGCTGTTAGCAGGCCGGGGCCACTGCTCGCTAGATTAACTGTGGCCTGTGTCTTCCGCATTTCTTCTATGAAAATAAGTGAGGTCAGCAGCCATTCAATTGTCGCAGCATATATATTTGAAAATTTAAATATTTGAATCAAAGGAAAAAGGGGGATTTGCATTTCTGCTCAACGCGACAAGCGCGTTCCGCGCCCGCACAATGGGAACGTTTCAATCGGATGAATCGTCCCTCGCAGGAGGGTTCTGCAGGAAAGGCCCCACTGCTTTCCCTTTGTTTCTTCTGCTTTTGTTTTTCTGTTGTGTTTCTCTTTCCTCTTACCCGCTCCGATCCAGAAGGGTGTTTTCTGAAACTTGGGGACTGACTTTAGTTTTGAGGACATAAAGAAACATGGAAAACCTCCCAGGACACATTCACATCGGAGGCCTCTCTGGCACAAAAGCGAAATTTAATTGAACATGTGCGGGTGAAAAAACAGATACGGGGGACTCCCGATGCCACTTAGACAGGGCTAATCAGCTGACTCCAGCTGGTCTGGCCCGGGCTGTTAATGAAGCCCCCGGTGCGCGGGAGGGAGGCCCAGGACTCCACTCTCTCTTCTCCTCTCCAGCAGCCGTGAGCAGCCCTGGCCGGGGTGGGTGGCTCTTGAACGGCTCAGGATTCTCCAGCCCCCAAGGCAGTTCTCGCTGAGCATTTAAGGGTTCACTTTACGTCTATAAAGTCTGCATGTGGCTCTTTTGCCCTGGCCTTGCAAGATGAATTTTGGGGGACGCTCATCTTCGTGGTGGGTCCCTAGGTTTTGGTACCATGCTTCTGAAGGACAGCCACTGAGAGCCGGTTTATGTGCTGTTGGCAGGGGGGGCGGCCGTAGCTGCTGACCTGGAGTTCCGGGCATGGTGTCTCCATCCTCCCTGGCTGTGTGGCCTGGACAGGCACTTTCCCCTCTGTGGGGCTGGAGTGAGGGTACACGCTGAGGCCACCAGCACAAAGCATTGGATGGGGGCTTCAACAGACCTCCTGGGGGCTGGAAGTGTGGGGACTGAGGGGTAGCAGGCTGGCTCCTCCCACCTGCCTTGGTTGGAGTCTCCTCCCTGTCCCCTCGCGTGGTCCTCTGTCTGTGCCCTCATCTCCTCCTCTTATACGGACGCCAGGCACACTGAATTAGGGCCCACACACCCTAATGACGCCAGTTCTCCCCAGCCTGACCCCCTTCCCTTCAGGGGTGATACTCTCAAAGAGGAGCATCTGGGAGCAGAGGCGTAGGCCCGGGCACTGAGCAGAGACTCCTGTGGAAGCTGGCACCATCTCAGAGGCCAGGGGAGGGCTGTCTGGACCCCTGGAGCCACTTCCCCACTGGGGGCTCTGCACGCCACTCCGCTGTGCCGGGCAGGGGGCCTGGAGGTATCTGTCCCCTGCCTTTGGTGTCTCGTCCCTGCCTCTGCCTTTCCTTTCCATCCCCTCTTCCTCCATTTCTGGTTTTCTTCTCTTCCCCAAATCTGTTCCCCTACCCCAACAAATTCCTAAATCCCAACAAAAGCCCAGCAGGGGCTGAAAAGTGAGGTATCTGCCACAGCCAAGCAGGATGACCTGACCTGAGTCCTGACGTCTGTCCTTGCATCGGCCACCCTGCTGCTGTGTGACCAGGTGGGTAGGGTGACCTCTCTGAGCCTTGGCCTGCCTGCTTCCTGGTGGGCAAAATGCTGACCTGTCTCAGGCAGAGTGAAAAGGAGCTAATGAAAATGACTGAAAAAACACTCCAGGCATTTAAAAAATGTCACGTAATTGCAA
Source organism: Xerus rutilus (assembly GCA_028644305.1). Classification (NCBI taxonomy): domain Eukaryota; kingdom Metazoa; phylum Chordata; class Mammalia; order Rodentia; family Sciuridae; genus Xerus; species Xerus rutilus. The sequence goes on along the minus strand of CM053399.1, from coordinate 2,524,368 downwards.
AATAATAACGATAACAACAATATACTTAGGAATTTTGCTGGAACTGAGAGCAGGCCTGAGTGGAATTTGGCACTAAGTGGGTCTGCCCTGGCCTCGGTCCAAAGGGGTTTAGTTACTGAGGCGCCCCCAGGACTCCATTCTGAGGCAGCTTTCTCCTAAGGTGGTCCTGCCCCCAGACTCTGGTGCTGGGCTGGGGCGGGGGCTGGGCTGGGGTGACCCCGTCGGCTGGGGGCCGGCTTGGGGCATTGTTGCTACAACCCCAGGTCACACGGCTGGCAAGCCAACGATGTTTTTTATTTTTTTAATCCGCAAGTGAAAATAGCCTTATATCTCCCCCAATTTTAGAAATATCACATGCTTGCTGTAAAAAGAAAAAAAACAATGCGAACAATACAGAAATGTACAAACAGAAAGCAAGGTTTCCCCCGGACACACGACTGCGGAGGGCGGTCGGGGCCTACTTACCTCAACGGAGCCTGCGTTACTTTTTAGGTAAAAAGCACACATTTGAAAGTATTAGAATGCACACTTAACACACACCCCTTGACTCCGGATGGGTCACAGCCTGGTAAACCCACTGTGACTTGAGAACATCAAGAGCCCAGGCGCACTTGGTCCAGCGAGGCCCACAAACACCAGAGCTTCACTTCATGGCCACAAAGCAGGGTACCATTAACCTATAGCGGGCAAAGTCGCCTACGCATGTCAGTCACTCACGTGACCTGTTGCATGTTGTACTCAAGGTGAAAAGCAGACCGGTCGTAAGGCTGCAGATCTGAAATTCATAGTTCGATTTCCACTGAGTGGGTCTCACTTTCACACCATTGTAAAGTCAAGAAGTCATCAGTTGAGCCAGGGTAACGCACGCCATGGGAGGTCAAGCCATGGTAACTCAGGCCGTGGTAAGTCAAGCCATGGTAAGTCACGCCATGGTAACTCATGTTGTGGTGACTCAGGCAGTGGTAAGTCAAGCCATGGCAACTCACATTGAGGTAACTCACGTTGTGATAACGCACGCCATGGGAGGTCAAGCCATGGTAACTCAGGCCGTGGTAACTCATGTTGTGGTAACTCAGGTCGTGGTAACTCAGACCATGGTAAGTTAAGCTATGGTAACTCAGGCCATGGTAACACACGTTGTGGTAACTCAGGTCGTGGTAACTCAGGCCATGGTAACTCAGGTCATGGTAACTCAGGCCATGGTAACTCAGGTCGTGGTAACTCAGGCCATGGTAACTCAGGCAGTGGTAACTCAGGCCATGGTAACTCAGGCCATGGTAACTCAGGCAGTGGTAACTCAGGCCATGGTAACTCATGCCATGGTAACTCATGTTGTGGTCACTCAGGCCATGGTAAGTCATGCCATGGTAAGTGAAGCCATGGTAACTCAGGCCGTGGTAACTCACGTTGTGGTAACTCAGGTCGTGGTAACTCAGACCATGGTAAGTCAAGCTATGGTAACTCAGGTCATGGTAAGTCATGCCATGGTAACTTAGGCCATGGTAACTCACGTTGTGGTCACTCAGGCCATGGTAGCTCAGGCCATGGTAACTCACATTGTGGTCACTCAGGTTGTGGTAACTCAGACCATGGTAAGTCAAGCTATGGTAACTCAGGCCATGGTAAGTCATGCCATGGTAACTCAGGCCATGGTAACTCACGTTGTGGTAACTCAGGCCATGGTAACTCAGGCCATGGTAAGTCACGTTGTGATCACTCAGGCCGTGGTAACTCAGGCCATGGTAACTCACGTTGTGGTCACTCAGGCCGTGGTAGCTCAGGCCATGGTAACTCACGTTGTGATCACTCAGGCCGTGGTAGCTCAGGCCATGGTAACTCACGTCGTGGTAACTCAGACCATGGTAAGTCAAGCCATGGTAACTCACATAGTGGTAACTCATGCCGCGGTAACTCACGTGTGGTCACTCAGGCCGTGGTAACTCAGGCCACGGTAACTCACATTGTGGTCACTCAGGCCACGATAACTCAGGCCATGGTAACTCAGGCCATGGGAGGTCAAGCCATGGTAACTCAGGCCATGGTAACTCAGTCCGTGGTAACTCAGGCCGTGGTAACTCAGGCCGTGGTAACTCAGGCCATGGTAATTCTGGGACCAGCTCTGTATTGTTTTCATTGAAAATATTTAACCATTATGAGAGGTTTAAGAGAGGGTTAAGGGACAAGAATGTGGTGAACACAGAAACAGTGAAAGACACTTGGGTGCAAGTGGCAGCTGGTGACACCACCAGCGCTGGGGAAGATGCTTACATCTTGCTGCATGCTAGAAAAAGGTCCAGCTCTTCCAGACTGCGGAATTTGGACATGCTGAGGAGTGGCAGCGGCTGGGCGTATATGCAACGAAGCAGGGTGTCCAGCGAGGCCCAGCCCAGGCAGCAGGGGTGCAGGCCGCTGCACTGAGCAGGCTCCCTGGAGGGAAATGGAGACCCCTGGCTGATGAAGGGACTGCAGGCTTAGGACCAAGGCATGCTGGTGTCACATGGGTGTAAAACTCCAAACTGTTTCCTGGAAAGAAAAGCAAGGGAGGGGGCGCCTGTTGTTTCCGCATTGATAGGAAACAGTTTCCATCCCATGACCATGGAAACTTACGTGGTGCATCCTGGCGGTGCTGCCCATGCCCATGGAGCAGAGCTGTTGGTCGGGGCGGTGCCGTGCACTCCTGGCAGGCAGGGTGGGCACTGAGGATTGGCTGAGCCCTTGGCTGTGGGTCAGGCACCCTCCAGTGCTAGGCACCCAGGAGGAAGGTGGCAGGGATGTCCCTCAAGGAACATCTGCTTTCAGACAGAATCTAGGTGAGAGAGGTGTGACCCAGGGCAAAGAGCGCGACTCCTGGACTGCCCAGGGGGAAGGGTGCTGCCATGGAGCGGATTGGAAGGGGAGGTCTGAAGATCACGCAGGGCCACAGGACAGGTCTGGTGGTAGCTGGACCAGATGCACCACTGGCCTGACTTCAGACCCTGCAGGTGCCAGTTAATGGACCTGCCTGTGCCTGCCTGTCAGCTCTCTGCCAGGGTGAATCTATGGGACAAATGATCCTTTTAAAAGGCCTCTGGCTGAACGGTGTGTTGGGCGTCTTCACTCCCCAGAAAATGGCCCTGTCACTTTCACAGCTGGTGGTGGAGCAGGTCATCACCCACCAAGATGTGGGTTTTCTGTTTGTGGTCGACATTCTGCGGGTAGGAGTGGGGGAATCACGGAGGGACCTGCCCCATATCTCACTGGTTGCTCGGTGTTCATTCTGTCCAAAGACCCCGGCCCAGCCCTGCTCCCACCCTGCAGGCTGCGAGGTCAGGCGGGCCGGCTCTGGGCACAGGCCCCGCGGGCACCGCAAGGATCTTCCCTTGGCCTTTGGGGCCGAAGGCCTGGGCCCTGCTGGGGCTGGGGCTGGAGGCCGTGTGACCCCCGAGATCGTGTCGACCCCGCCCAGCCTGGGAATGTTTCTGCCTTGAAAGGCGGAGGGTGACGGGGCGGGGCGGCGCGGGGCGCCTCATTATGGTTGATTGAAACGTCCAGGACCCTTGGCTCGGGTTGGAGACCCACGTCCGCAGGGCTGCCAGGCCGGCGCTGGGCCGAGGGCGCAGGGTGGGGCCCTCCCGGCGGCGCCCGCGCTCCCGCCGCGCCGCGCGTCTGCCCGCAGAAGAAAGCGGGCCAATTTGTTTTCATTCAGAATCACTTAAGATCCCATTTTGGAGAAATGAAAAGAGGCAAGCGCGCTCCCCGCGCCCGGCGCGCTGGGTGCCGCCCGTGCCGGTGGCGCGCTGGGGGTCGCCCGCGCCCGCCCCGCCCCCACCGCGCCGGCGCCCGCGCCCGCGGAGGCCGCGGCCCGCGGAGGCCGCTCATCTGCATGAAGCGCACACTCGCGGCCCATCTGCAAAGGCGCAATTAAACGCGGGGGGCGGGGGCGCCCGAAATTAGCATTTCCGCGGCCATCTGGCGCGAGGAGCGGGCGCGGCCGGACAAAGGGCGCCGGGCGAGGGGAGAGGCGAGTGTGCCGCGGCATTGACCTGCAAATGAGGCTTTGTCCGCGCATTAAAGCTCGCCGGACCCCCGACCCCGGCCCCCGCCCCGCCCGCCCGCGCGGCCCGCGGCCCCTCGCGGCCCAGGCCCGGACTGGGCACCCGGAGGCCTGGTGGCCGGCCGCCCGCGCCAGGGCAGGCCCTGAGCTGGGCGCCCCGCACGCGGTCGGAGGCCTCGCGCGGCCTCCAGCAGAGCCCCTGGGAGGCGGCTGTGCCCTCTGCCTCCAGGGCCTGAGTCGCGCGCCCCACACCTTAGAGGCTTCCTGGGGAGGCAGGGCGTCCCGCTGCAGGCCCCAGGGGAGGGCACGGCTGGCTGGGGACACTTGGCATGGGAGATGCTGAGAAAGGGCAGACAGCCGCCTGCACAGGTTTTGTTTTGCACCGTGGGCATGGATGCCCTGATCGTGGAGGACAGGCTCCCGGTGATCTGGGCCCGCAACATGCGGCGTGCGGGTGGCTTGCTGGACCGGAGTTTTCTGAGAATGGGCAGTCTGGTGCCTACCGGAACCTCCATGACTCCTGGCAGGACTGCCAGCTGGAGGCTGCCCGGTTTGGGAGTCCTGGGGACAACTGGGTCCCTCAAGATGCCTGGCTCATTTGGGGACCCCCAATTGGCTCCTGAACTTTTTTCAGACTCAGGGCACCCTCAAGTAGGGCCCTGGGGGCAGTACGAGGCTGACTCTCAGCCTCAGTTGCCCTGGGTGGGCAAATGGCAGTCTTGGCGATGCTGTTGGGGGGAGGTCCACCTGTGGCCTCTGTCCCTCATTCAGCGGGGGCTTTGGGCAGTCAGTGGGAAGCACTGTGGACCCAGCCTGAGGGTGATGAGGGAGTTTCTTGGAGGAGGTGGGCTGGACTGGGGTTTGAATGGGGCCCAGGAAAGGTAATGAGCCGTGGCGTGTCCTGCGGTAACCTGGGGGGGCTGGACCTGGGATTTGGTCCTGGGTGTGATGGAGGAGGCGGCTGGCATGCCTGGGCCCTAAGCCTGTGAGTGAGACTGTGACATTGATGGGGATCCCGAAATGCTTCCCATTACAAGGGCAGGAATGTCTCAAATCTGCCCAGAAATCCACACTGCCGGGCTCAGATGAGGCCCTCTTCAGGTTCTCCTCCCAGGGTGCAATAGTGTCAGAAAACAGGAAGCTGAAAGTTGAGAAGTCAATAAGACTGTAGTGAGAATTACCTTGCCAACTAATTTCCTCAGAAACCAGGAGTCCAGGGACAAGTGTGTAATCATAAGTCCTTTGGACAAGCATGTTCAAAGTAAGAGGGTGAGGCATGCAGAGATTCCCTGTGCAGCCTGGCATTAGGCCACCCGTGAGGGGGCTTTGGCTGCCACCTATCCTCAGCAGCAGGTCCTTAGGGGCCTGGCCTGGACCCCTGAGCTAAGCTAAGCTTCTCCACCAGGCCTTGCACTTTGCCGGGGTAAACTGGGCTGAGTAGGCTGCTCCTAATCCTGCTACAGGGGAGTGGGCGGTGTGGGCTCCTGGCACCCAGGTGTTCTTTGGAAACGAGCGAGGTCTAGCTAACCAGATTCTGTGTGTGAGAGGCCAGGACCAGCAAAGTAAAGCCAGTGGTGATGGTGTTGAGGGCGGTGGCCACTTCCTGCCACACTGGGCCGTGCTCTGGCCAGGCACCTGGCACCTGGCTGTCCTGACACTCAGTGGGCAGGCCCACAAGGGTGACGCTGTGGGGTACAGTTGGATCATGGGGTGAGTGGGGATGTCTGGGGGCAGGTATACGTGGGCCAGGACCAGCGGAGCAGGCACAGGCCTGGGAGTGGGCACACACATGAGGTGGGGCCCAGGGGCTCCTGCAGGACTGCGTTGGCGGGTCTGTGGGGACACATGCTGGAGGTGATTGATGCAGAGCGTGGAGCTGTGCCCATTTCCAGCATGCCCAGCGGACCTCTCCCAGTCTCCAGGGCCAGGTCCCAGGCTGCAGCCAATAGTGGCACCCAGGGCCTAATGTGAGTGACCATGGGCCCCTGCTCTTTGTCCCCAGGAGTTCATGGGTCCAGGATTCCTGCAGACCAGCATTTCCTGGTCCCCAAGGAGCCAGCTTGTGTCCTCTGTGTAACCCACTCTGGGGACACTGGAGGGGCGTCAGCTGCCAGGACACAGACTGTCTGCCGGGGCCTGGTGCTGTGAAGAGAGAGCCTGGTTACCTTTGGAAGGCTTCATGGAAGAGGCCCCTGCGTTGGGTCTTGCAGGGTGAGTAAGAGTGTGCTGCATGGAGACAGGAGAAAGGCCAGCTTGGCAATTGGTGTGGGTTTGGAGGAGCGGAGGCTGGGTGAGTGGGGAATGGGGGCTGGGCCTGAGGCTGGGCTCCGCCTGCCTGGGTAGCTGGTGTTGCTTCCTTGGGCTGGGTTGGAACTGATACCCACGCCTCCCGGCCACAGGATGCTCTTTTCAGTGTGACCAGTCGGGCAGAAGAGCTGAGTGACAGGCAACTCGTGGCCTTGGGAAGGCAGGGCTGCCTCTGAGCGCAGGGCCGGGGGCCTGGGCTGGATGCTCAGGAGGGAACCAGGCAGCCTGGAGGGAGCCCTGGGCCCAGGGCCTGCCTGTCCTGCACGTTGGAGGCCTGAATGCCCAGTGGCCTGAGACCACCTCTGCGTTCCTGTCCATGCCATCCCTCGCTGCCTGCCTGGCCCACAAGTGGCCAGTCTGGCCAACTAGGAGAGAAATGGCCTCTTTTTGCACGGGAGGGGGGTGGTTCAAGCCTCACCTGGGTCTGGGTCTTGTGCCTCTACTGCCTCCGCGGAGCCCATGAGGACACAGGCTCGGCCATTTTCTTCCGCAGGGAACTTGGGGGCAGCAGGGCTTTGGCTGAATCCAAGGCCTGAAACCCGACCCTCCTCCACCCTGGTCTTTGTTCAGACACAGACTTGGCTGGGCTGGGGCAGGCGGCGAGAGTGTCTGTGGCTGGGCTCTCAGGCCCCCACGGCCCTCTGGCTCCTGTTGAGGTCCTCATCGCAACTCAGGCAGGGCTGGCCCAGCGTACTAGCGCCTACTGCTTTCTAGCTCAGGCTGCCCCCCCTGTGAGGAGTCCAGGGAGCCCTGCCTGGCCAGGCTGCCCTCTCTGCAGATGCCCTCCAGCCCAGGGCCCACTCTGGGGGCGGGAGCTTGAGGTGGGCACAGGCCGGGCTGGCTCCACCAGCTCTGTTCCTAATTAGTACAGAAACCTGAGCAGGTAAGTCAGGTGCCTCAGCCCCGCCCCGGGGCCTCCTTGTGTATAAGACTGGGCAGCTCCCATGCTGCTTGGAGGGTCTCTGGGCTTGCTCTGGGCTGTCTGCTGTCTGCGAGGCTCTGGAGGTGGGCGGCCTCCACCTGTCCTGGGCCTCCAGGGTGAGCATGTCCCTGGCTGTGGTCCCTGGGCTCTGGGCTTGGGAGTGGGCCCGGGTGGGGGAGGCGGCCCTAGGTTGGGCCTGGCTGGCACAGGTGAGGGCTGAGCGAGTACTCTGTCCCCCGACCCATGGCTGTCATCTGCTGTGGAGATTCAGTTTCCTGGAGCTGGTGCGGCCGCAGGTGGACCTCACAGCCTGGAGCCCTGGTGTCTCCTGAGCCATGCGGTGACCAAGGGGAACAAGAGGAGGGGCCCAGCTAGCTGCAGGAAAGCAGTCTGCCTGCACCCGGAGGCCTCTCGGACTCGCTGGCAGCGAGGGCCTGCTGGAGCGGCGGGGCTGGGCCTTGGCAGGGCGCTGGGTAGCTGAGCCACTGGACACATGGGGCTGGGGGCACATTCAGGATGCGGGTCTGCCTGTTCACCTGAGGCAGAGGGGGCGGCAGGAGCGAGAGGTAGGGGGGTGGGGCAGGGCCACCCCCACTGCGCCCCTCGCCACCGTAGCTGGGGAGGACAGAGGTGATCCCTCCACACCTTGGGGGAGCCACAGGTGTTTTGTGTGCTACGGGGAAGTGCAGAATGGCTTCCTCCCCGCCCTCTACTGTCCTCGGCTGGACCACAGGTGAAACGGACAAAAGGCAGCTTCCCAGGAGAAACCCCACTTTGGTCAGGTGGGCAAATGTGAGAGTCCCACGAGACGTGCCTGGGGAAAGGTCACAGGAGCACTTCAGGGGGCCTCCTGAGCTGAGGGCCAGCTGCTGGGCTCCCTGGGTGTTGAGAGCTGCTGGGAGGGAGGCTGGGTGGGGAGGCACCGCTGGTTGCAGGCCCGTCTCTCGGGTGGTAAGCTGTGTGAGCTGCCTCGGACGGGCAGGTGACAGTGCGTCTGGGCGACCCCCTCAGTCACACCTGAACTGCATATTTTGGGGTGGGGAGGCCTGTGGGGCCAACTGGTGGCGAAGAGCTTCACGCGTGGTTGTGACGGGTGTACGCTCCCATGTGCCCTGGATGTGGGCCTGCCCTCTGGGGCCCTGTTCCTGTCCCGTTGGGTGTGAGGGGGGGAGCACAGTAGCATTAAATGAGCCATGTCCAGCCTTGGCTAGTGCATGGCAAATGCTCAATGAACTCAAGGTGACTCCTCTGGTTGTCCTCTTTCCTTGTCCTGTGGCCGGGGAGGCAGCTGGTGGACATGGGTGTCAGGGGAGGAGGAGCAGAAGGCCCCTTCCAGATTTTCCCAACTAAGTCATTCCCGTCCAATCCCACTGTCCATCTGGGTGTAGTGGTCAGTCTGGGGCAGGGTAGGGCCCAGCCTCTGGAACCTGCAAGGAGTGGCCTGAGCTGCAGCTGGTCCCTGCAAGCCTGCTGGATCTTTCCAGCATGTCAGGGCTGGCCTGCTCCATGCTGGGCACCTGGGCACTGCTCCTGGATGTGTGGCTGTGGTCCCCAGATTTACTCAATTTGGCCACATCCTGGAAACAAGTAAAGGTCTGTTTGCAGAGGCTGCTGAATGTAGGGCACAGTCCCTAGGGACCCTGTGCAGAAGGTCAGAAGGGTTGGTTCCCAGAGAAGTCAGCCAGCTCCACTTTGTGGAGGAGGGGAGCCAGCAGTGACTGTGGCCCCTGTGTGACATCACTTCTGTCAACCATGGGGAGCTCCTGCGGTGAGCCCCAAGAGGCGGGCCAGGTGGTGGCAGGGCCTTCTCTTCTCCCATCTGTGGACTTGGGTGTTTGGGGTCGTGCAACAGGGGTTTGTCTGTACATGGAAAACAATATCCCAGGGAGAAGCGGGGCTCCAGAGGGGACTCTGAACGGTCCAACAGGACTGCAGGCAGTTGGGCCGCAGTGGTCACTGGGGACATTCGGAGAGCTGCCACTGCACACAGCCCAGCCGGGCGTCGTGTGCGGGAGCAGCACAGCCAGTCCACCGCCGAGCTCCCAGGTCAGAAATTCGAGCTTCAGAGGCCCCGAAGCCCCTGCGGGTCCGAGGCTTGCCCTGCCTCAGCTTCCCCGCCTGGGGCACGGGGTGGTTCTCAGCAGCTGCCCTCCTGAGTGTTGGAGAGCCAGGACAGATGTCACCCTGGGTCCCGTGGGGACAAGGTGGGGGCCCAGAGAGCAGCAGGCCAGGCCTCTGGTCAGAGTTCCGGGTGGAGCAGGAGTCCATAGGCCCCGACTGCGGGGCCAGCCAGTCAAGTGGAAGACCCAAGCCCATTGTCCGTGCCTGCTCCCCCTCTCCAGAGTCCTTTGACACGATCCTGTGGATGGGAGAGGGATTTGATTAAGACCCTTTGAAACCACTTAATGCCATTAGCCACCGTGCTGACAACCCCCTTAGAATCTCCAAGACAGGCCCTCTCCCAGGCGACGCTGTGGTCCTGCTCCCTGGGCTTCCGCTGGTGTCCTCTGGGGTTGGCTCAGGCCTGGGACCCCTGCATTCAAGGCCTGTCCACCCGCTGGCCCCCCCGCCCCAGTGCTCTGGGGAGCCCCACCTTGGCTCCAGGGCTGGGCCTCAGATCTAGAGCCTTGCCCAGCTCGAGCCTCCTCCTTCTGAGCCTGGCTGACCGTCTCTGCCTGTCACTCCCACTGTCCTGGACAGGGGGCTGAGGGTGCAGTGGGCACGTGTGCTTCCCCTGTGCCGGTCCAGAGGTCCTTCTAGAAGGTCCTCTGGCCCCTCAGGCTGCTCTTCTCCTCCGTCCCTGGGCCACGTGGGCTGCCCTCGCTGTTCAGGGAGAATTGGACAGAGTGGAGGCCCTCGCCCAGTCGGGTCACTGGTGCTGGACAAGGCCTTGTGGGGAGGTGCTGCCCACTCCCTGGGGCCTGTCTCTGGACTCCTCCCTCAGGGCTCTTCTGTGTGCTGGTGCTGCAGAGAGGCCATCCCGTCTCCAGGAGTGCAGCAAGCTCCACCCTGATCCCTGGCTTTGTACTCCCCTCTCTGTTGCCCGCACTGGGAAGGTGGGGCTTCAATGACCTCTCAGCTCAGAGAGGTCAGGGGCTCTGCCCAAGGACACAAAGCAAGCATGGCTGAACCAGGAGAGGGATGGGACCCCTGGCTTCCAGCTTTGGTTTGTTCTTTATTCCACTGTCTTTGTCCACTTTCACAGTGGAGGTGACTCTTCCATCTTGTGTGTGCGCCTGTGCGTGCAGGCAGAAGGTAGAGAGTGATAAAGCTAAAAAACAACCACAAGGCTTGGTGGGGTTTGGTCTCATCAATGGTCAGCCTTAACAAATTTTCTTGAAAATCCAACTGGACTTCCCCCTGTGACTGGAGCAATGGCAGCCTTCTTGGAACCAGTGGGCATGCCCTGAAGGACCGTGGCTATATCAGGCAGGTTCAGTGCTTTGTGACTTACCAGCCTGTGTGAGCCAGTAAGCAGCTGTATTCGGTCCTGGGAATTTCCCTCAGATCTGGCCTTGTATGCATGGGGTCCCAGAAGGCCAGCTCTGTTTTGGCCAGGCCATTCTTCCCTGCCCTCAGGCTTCCTGGCCCAGAAATGGACTTTTCTGCTGCTGGAAGTTCCATTTCTTCTCTGAGGATTTTCTTTTCTTTTCTTTTTCCCACATTTTTTTTTATTGGTGCATTATAGTTGTACACAATGGGGGATTTGTCGTTATGTGTTTGTACACACACACAATGCGACAATGTAGTCTGGCCAATATCCCTCCCTGCACTTCCTCCTTCCTCCCTCCCTTCCCCCCGGGTCCTTTCCTCTACTGAGCTTCCTTTGGTTTTCATGAGACTCCCCCCCCTTCCTTCCCTTTTTCCTCTCTAGCTTTTGCAGATGAGAGAAAACACATGATCCTTGACCATCTGAGTTTGGCTTATTTCACTTAGCATAGTGCTCTCACGTTGCATCCATTTTCCAGCAAATGGCACAATTTCATTCTTCTTAATGGCTGAATAGAACTCCATTGTGCATACACACCTCACTGTCTCCCTCCATCCATCCATGGATGGACGCCTAGGCGGGCTCCGTAGTCTGGCTGCTGTGAATCGTGCTGCTGTGAACAGGAATGAACATGTGTCACTGTAGCACGACAGCTTTAATTCTTCAGGGTAAATACCGAGGAGTGGGACAGCTGGGTCACACGGGGGCTCCATGCCTCGTCTTTTGAGGAGCCTCCCTGATTTCCACAGTGGTTGTACTAATACAGTCTTAACAGTGTAAAAGTGTTCCGTTCCCCACGTCCTCCACATTTATCATTTGTACACTTTAAAAATGTTTTTTTTGAGTTTGTAGATGGACACAATACCTTTATTTTATTTGTTTATTTTTATATGGTGCTAAGAATCGAACCCAGGGCCTCACAAGTGCTAGGCAAGCGCTCCACCACTGAGCCAGCCCTCATTTATATGGCTGCCATTGTGCCATTGTGACATCTCAGTGTAGTTTTGATTTGCATTTCCCTAATTGCTAATGATGTGGAACATTTTTTCACATATTTTTTGACCATGTGTATTTTTCCTGTTGAGAAATTCTGTTTAATTCATTTGCCCGTTTATTAATTGGGTTACTTGAGTTCTTTATATATTCTAGATATTAATCCTCTGCCAGAAGAGTAGCAGCAAGGATCTCCCACCCTGTAGGTTCTTGCTTCACATTCCTGTTTCCTTTGCTGTGCAGAAGCTCTTTAATTTGATGCTGACACATTTATGAATTCTTGCCTTATTTCCTGAGCTTTAGGGGTCCTGTTCTAGCATTTGCATGGTTTCTGATCTAATTCTGGGGTCTTTGAAACATTTTCAGTTGCCTTTCGTGTGCAGGGTGAGAGAGCAGGGTCTATTCTTTTTTCTTTTTTTGGTACAAGGGATTGAACCTAGGGGTGCTTAACCACTGGACCACATCCCAGCCTTTAATTTTTTTTTTTTAATTCAGAGACAGGATCTCACTGAGTTGCTTAGGGCTTGCTAAGTTGCTGAGGCTGGCTTTGAACTCACAGTCCTCCTACCTCAGCCTCTGGAATCACGGGGATGACAGATGTGTGCCACCGTGCCCAGCGGGTTTAGTCTTTTCCGAGGGTTTTCCAGTGGACAGTCACACAAACATGCTGTGCTGGCCGGCCCTGCCCAGGGCCTTGGTTTCCCCATCTGCATCTGGCGGGGAGGACTGGTGCTCTGCTCTCGGCCCCTGGCTTCCCTCCCCAGGGCTGACTCACTCTTGGAGCGCCCTGTCGCTGCTGCAGGGCTTTCAGGGCTTCCTGAGCACGGGCCCTGCAGGGAGATGGTGCCCAGCAACCCAGGCTGCCCTCTTTGACGCTACCTCAGAAAGATCACTCCCTTCATGGAAGAAGTGTCAGGGGCTGGTGGGACAAGCAGGGGACCAGTCTCCAGGGCTGTGGGCAGGTGGAGATCCCTGTGGTCCTGCTGGGCTGGACACCCCCATCCGCTGCACCAGGGTCCACGGCAGGAAGCAAAAGGAGCAGGGGTGGAGCCAGCTGCTAAAGGCAAAGTGGGGGAGGGTGTCACTGGGGGCCAGAATGAAGGGGAAATAGCCTTTAGACGCACAGGTGCTATCGTGGGCCATAAGGGAGCACCAGGATGGAGCTGGGAGGGTGGGTCCTGGGAGTCAGAGAGGCAGTAGATCTACTTGGGTGCTGGCTTGGGGTATCCCTAGAGCTCTGGCCTGGGCTGCCTTTTACCTCCACCCAGCCCAGCTGTGGGTGGGCCTGGGCTGGCCTGGTCCCTTCTCTCAGGCCCAGGGTGTCCATTGGATGGCATCTTTTGTGGTTCCCTGCTGCTGCCAGGCACCTCTGTGGTCAGGGCAGTGCTGGGTAGCTTCTTTCCAAGCTTGCATCATGTATTTTAATTTAACTGGCACTTTCTGTGCCCCCAGTGGGTCAGGCCTGCGCCAGTTGCCCTGGTTCCAGCCTCCCCGCAGCCCCCTCCCCCCGTGGTGTGACCTGCCTGCCACAATGGCTTGAAGGAAGTCTTGCATAGGGAAGGTGCTGGAGAAACTGGGTCCTGGAGAGAGGGCCCCACAAGCAGGGTGGCACCTCAGGAGCTGGCCAGGCAGTGGACACCAGAGTCGACTGGGGATGTGGGGCATGGGCAGCTGGTTCGGCTGGGAGGGGAGGGGCTCCCAAGGGAGAAGCTGCATGCAGGAGGGCCGGGAAGGAGTCTGGGGTCAAGCAGGCCTGTGAGGGGCTAGAGCCTAGCATCATGCGCCCAGGTGATTTTTATGGCTGCCTTTATTAAGCACCTACTGTGTGCCTGGCCTAGGCTGAGCTTCCTGTCTTATCTCCACCGACTCCCTTCCCACACCTCCTCCAGGGCACTTCGCCTCTTCTATTCCACGGGTGGGGGAGAGGTGGGAGGTGACTGGGCCGCACTGTCCTGCCAAGGTCGCCTCTTCCCAGCACCTGGCCTAAAGGTAGGAGAACTGCAGTGTGACCACTGCCAGCCCTTGGGACTGGCTTCCCAGGGGCAAGTCCAGTGCCCACTGAGGGCAGCCTGGCAGGGAAGGGAACCTGGCAGAGGAGCTGGGTGCCCCGGGAAGCAGGAGCCTCTCCTGGGCCCCCCAGCAGATGCTCCTGGCACCCATTGGACGTTGGGGACCTCAATAAGGGAGCCCAATTTGGAGACGAAGGTCAGGCTCTGCGGACAAATACTCATGGGTATTGTCAGCTCAGGCCGCCAGGAGCCGAGGCGAGGCCCGCAAAGAGCCGAAGAAAGGGGCTGAGGGAGGGGCGGTGGATGGGCCTGGGCTGCACATGCCGCGGTTGCCCGGGCGACGGCCCTCTCACGGAGAGGTCTGCGGGCCATTGTCCAGGGCCCACAGGACGTGTCACACACCAGATGGTCGTGTGCTGTCTAGGTCACTTATCGGGGGACAGAGTGAAGGAATGTGGCCGGCGCGGCAGGCCGGGCGCCATCTGTTCCCTCCGACGCGGGCACTGGCGGGCACTGAGCGCTCGGCTGCCAGGCCCAGCCTGCACCGAGGCTTTAATTAGCTAATTCCATAATTGGACTTTATTTCAGGTAAATTGCATTTCACACCCGAGAGGGCTGCAAAGGCCCTTCCAGGAGCGAAGTCCCCGGGTATTTTGTGCACAGTGCGTAAGGTAGCAACAAGGCGGGCGGCGCGGGCCCCACCCAAGCTCACTGCGGTGGCGGGCCGGGCACCATGGAGGGCCTGCCTCCCGGCGGCCAGCGTGTCCTGGGGTTTCCACAAATATTTACCCAACAAGGAAACAGCGGCTCCTGCGTGCAAGGCCCCCGCCTCCCGTGGGTGTGGATGGGAGGCCTGGGCCCGAGCTGCTCCCCGGCCCCTGGTCAGTGCCAGTCAGGAGGGCACCAAGGCCCCGTGGGTGGGAGTCCCCGGGAGGCACAGGCCTTGGGGTGCTCAGCCCACACCTGGGTCTCTGTCCCCGCTGCTGGCCACCTCTGGCCACTCCATACTCGGTATAGCTCCATCCTTGCAATCTCAGATGCCCTTGGCTCTGGTGGCCTGGTATTTCAGGGTGGACCTCGGAAGGACAGGGGCAGGACAGAGTTCAGAGCGGCCAGGCAGCACACACCCCCAGTCCTGCCCAGTGTGTCCCTGAGGCCGTTGTGAGGAGGGCATGGTCATGAAGTGAGCTGTGGGCACAGGTCCAGGCCAGGAGATGGAGCCCACCTAGCTTATGCCTGCAGCCCAGAATATGGGCAGGTGGGGGACATCATGTCGCCAACAAGGAGGAGGCCATGAGGGGTGGTGAGAGTGCAGGCAGCCCTGGACCTTCTTTGCACTCCACCACCTTAGGGGCCAACACTTGGAGTCCTGGAGGGACCTGGGTCAAGGGCCAGCGTGGACTGGGAAGGGCAGATGGTGAGGCTCTGACTTGTCTCTGAGGGTGGCTGACCTGGGCACGTCAGTGCTGCCCCAGCCAGGCCAGGCCCTGGACCAGAGTTACCCCCTCTAGGGCAAGAGGCTGCTGGGAGACAGCCAGTGACCATTCGTGGTCATGAGGTGGAATCCCTAGGGCCACCAGGGCCTTTGACACATGTCACAGCCCCTCTGAGCTTCTGAGCCCTCTGGTGTGACACCTGTTCAGGCTGCCTGGACACCTGCCTCCAAGGGAACTGCAGGGGTCCCACCATGAGGGGGCTGTGGAGGGGGAGGGACAGCTGCTTCTCCAGGTACAGGAACTGGGACCGGGAGGGGGCAGATGCCCAGGGCAGCCATGAGAGACAGGAGGTCAGGGCCCGAGATTTCACTGATCCTCCAGAATCAAGGCAAGAGCAGCGCCAAGATCAACCATGGCGCTCGTGTTTATTGGGAAGCTTGCGCAATTAACAATCAAAATCACAGCGTGAACTCATTAGAACAGATTCCAAACCACCGCAGACTAGTTGATTTCTATGAGACATAATGCCCAGAAAAAGCCTGTCCTGCGTAGAAATCCTCCTGGCTTGGCAGCTGGCAAGGGTGCGTGTGGCTCCGTGTATGGGTCTGTCCAGCTGCTTCAACCAGGCGAGGAATCGGAGGCAGAGGCCACATGCAGAGAGGGTCAGAAGGACCTTGCTCTCCACAGGGGGTGGGAGAAGCTGCCTGTCCAGAGTGGGCAGTGGGCACCCCATGCCCTGTCCCTGGGTCAGTGCCTCTAGAGAACAAGGGAGCCAGAGCCGGGCTCTCAGCCTTTGTCCTAGGCTATGCTGAGGTTGTCCTGCCTGTGCCCTGCTGGGTCCTGATTGGAGGCAGGGGCCCTATTCAGGCTATTTCTGCATCTCCCCTCAGGAAGCCCCCAACCGGGGTGGGCCTCCCTCGGCCTGTGCTGCATCTTGGCTCTCTGTGCCCAGGCCAGGCCTGGTGCCCCTGGGTATAACCTACCACCATGCCCCAATGGCCAGGCAAGTGATGTGATCACCACAGTTGGGGTGATGGCTTAGCCTGAGAGGGGCCCCACACCCAGCCGAGTCCTAGTACCCATTGGTGGGGAGGAGGTGGCCTGCCTAGCCCCCAAGTGTGGGCTCTGCTGGTTGGATGGCCCCAGGTGTGTGTGCAGGTTGTTCTCCCAGAGCCTTTGGGGAGGTGGCCAGGTCCAGGTGGGTACCCTGCTGAGAGGGAGGTGGGGTGGGCCACTGGGGCTCCCACAGGACTCCCCTTCCAGGCCCGCCCTGCCCAGCCCCATCAGGAGGCCTCGTCGGGTCCCCTCTGGGGCACAGTCAGCTGTTCGTAGGTGGGCAGGGAGTTGCCAGGCAGGAAGAGCTCGGGATGGACAGAGCCGCCTTTGCCGCAGGACTGGACCATGTGGGCCCCTCCTCCACTGGGGGGGCCGCCCTGGTGCAGGGAGAGCAGTCGGTGGAGCAGGTCTGTGATGACCACCAGCCTCTGGTCCAGCTGCGTCACCTGCGGGGACAGGAGCAGAGCTGAGTGTGGAGGTGGGGTGGCCAGTGCAGAGCCCTCCAGCGCCACTGCGGACATGCCATTCACGCCCTGGTCAGCGAGGCCTCGGTGCTGCTCACACGTGCATGTGCCCACTGTGGCGTCCGCTCTCCTCCTCCACGGCCCTCCCCCACACCTGGTGGCTGGAGGTCACTCAGCCTCCTCCCAGCCTCTGCAACTCTGGCCAGGCCCTCTGGGCATCCAGGTGCAGTGGCACCTGCCTCAGGTTCCTGGCCCTGGAGTACTGACTTTACTGCCATCTTGAGCTTCTTGGGGCCAGGCCAGGCTCCTCTGCGGCGGGGTCGAAGGACACCAGGGCTGAGTCTGCTCAGCCTGGAGGAGAGTCAAACCTGGACGCAGCGGAGGCTAGTGTAGCAGGACTGGTGCACGGCAGGGGCACAGGGCTGGCTGCCCGGCTGGGGCCTTAGAGGATGCAGGAGGCAGGGGCTGGAGGGGCCATAGAAGTGGGTCATGACCTGGGATGACCATGGCACAGGAGGTGCTCTAGAGGTGGCTCAGTGGTTGTGGAGCCAACAGAGAAGCCCCACGTGAACCAGGAGCCAGAGGACTGCTTGGAAATGAGTGGTGGCTGGCTCCAAAAGTAGTGCAGATGAGCAGGCCCTGCCTGGGAGGCCGGAGCCCCTGAGCAGAGCCCAGTGAAGCGGGCCTGGGCCAGGCAGTTGGGCAGAGAAGAGGAGGTGCCCAGCCCGGAGCAGTGTGCACTCTGGGCGTGGTGAGGGCCTAGGGAGGACATAGGGCTCAGTTGGTGGCCTCAGCAGCTGGGTCAGGGCCAGTGCTGGGCCTGGAGTGTTCTAGGCTTGCTCCCTCAGGCACTCCGTCAGATGCACAGTTCCCTCTGCCTCCCCCATCCAGAGCACTGGAAACACTAGAAATGGTGGTGGGGAGCCAGGGAGCGGGGGGCCAGACCTGCAGAACTGCTTCAGGGAACAGTGTGGCTTCGGAGCAGAAACCACAGGCATGACTCAGGCAAGTGGTGCCTGCTGGGCCCCGAGGAGCCAGCCGGGCATCTGTCCACCGCACATGCACGGGCTGTCCGGGAAGGCCTGACCCCTTGGGCCCACCTGGGCCCTGTGGCTGGGGCTGAGCCAGGTGCAGGGATGCTGGAGGTAAAGTGGGCACTGACCCCGTGTTAGCCAGGTGGGACAGCCAGTGGGTTCCAGGAGCCCAGGCCTAGCTCCACAGGATGGGTGTCATGGTCCTTGACCTTCCCACATACAGTGGATGCTGAGTGGAGGGGAGGGGAGAGTGGCTGCTTGGGGCCTCCCTGGGGGTCTCTCCTGGCTAGGGGCAGAAGGCCTGTCCACAGCACAGAATGGCTGACAGGCTCCTTCCATAGGGAGAGCCTCTGCCCTTCCAGGAGGAGGAAACCTGGTGTCCCCAGCCTGGAGCAATGGTGGCCACATCATCTCCAGGACACTCCTCGTCCCTCCTGCTCTGCCTGCAACTGTCCCAGGCCCAAGGACAGCCACATGTCTGAGGTCTGGTTGCCCAGGCCACAGGAGGCCTCGTCCCTTATTTTCCCCAGCTGAACTGGATGTGCCCACACTGTACTGAAGACAGCTGCAGGGCTGCTGTAGCCTGGCAGGGCTGGGGCCTG
This sequence comes from Xerus rutilus, assembly GCA_028644305.1. Lineage (NCBI taxonomy): Eukaryota > Metazoa > Chordata > Mammalia > Rodentia > Sciuridae > Xerus > Xerus rutilus. Next base: position 2,506,022 of record CM053399.1, on the reverse strand, counting down.
GGGCCACTCGGCTCCCTGCACAGGGGCCCACCAACAACCTGGTTCTCTGCAAATCACGGAGGGCTGCCCACCGCCTGCAATCACAGATGCAGACACTAGGCTCAGGAGAAGAGGGGCCTTGCTCAGGGTTGCTGCTGGGACCACTGAGGTCCACCTGGCCCCCTGTTTTCCCTACCCCAGGGCTCGCTAGGGGCAAACGGGAGGACAGTCAGTGTCAGGTCAAAGGCAGGGGCTCTGGTTCTAAGCAGGGGCTGGAACCAAACCCTCCAGGAGCAGCTGCTGTGAGCAGAGGGTGAAGCTGATGCAGGAGGAAGGCAGCTGGGTAGGGGCAAGGTGGGATTGTCCGTCTCTGTCACCTGCACAGACCCCTGAGGCTCACACTGCTGGCAGGACCAGCTCCCTCAGTCCCTACCTGCTCCGCCCCTGGCAGGACTGTGGGAGGTGGTCAGCCAGGCTTCAGGGTCTGAGTGGGAAAGCTGAGGCCCAGGGACCTGTGGGTTCACAGCAGACGGACGCAGCCAGTGCCAGGCTCTCTCCTTTTGGGTGGATCCTGGGTTCACCTCCTGGGTGGGTCCCTGGGCCCCCGTGTGGCTTCTCAGCCTGGGTAAGATCTCTGAGTGTCAATTGTTTTGGCATTAATTAAAGTACCACATACGTTGCAGAAGAAAATCTGTGGTTTCATAAATTTTCACTATACAGCACTTGAACATCTGTTGAAACCCCACATGTGCTAATGGGGTGGGAAGCCTTTGTAGGGAATTCTTGGGGAAGTAACACAGGAGGTTGGGCCTAGGCCGGGTATGGGGGCCGCTGAGCGTGGCTCTGTGCTGAGCCACCTTGGGGTAATAGGGAGGCCCAGCACCATGGAGAGCCATGCTCAGCCTCCCACAGAAGAGTGGGATGGCGGCGGCAGGGGTGGGTGGTGGCTACAGGGCTGAGCACCCCTCCAAGTGCCACTGAAGGGAGTCCCTGAAGCTGCCCTGCCCGGGCTGGTTTCCAAGCTTATTATGACCCTGTGGCTGCTGCCCATGAAACTGGGGTTTTGAGGGACCTGTCAGGGTCTCTGGTCCCCAGGGATGTCCCATGAGCTGTGCTGCTGAGTCCCTGAGCTGGTCCAGAGTCTGGGGCCTCACACTGCACCTCCTCACACAAGAACAGAGCTGGAAGGACAGGGAGAGAGTGGACCTCTCCAAAGCCTCTGGGTGCCAGGGTGGATACCTGGGTCCCCCTGGTCATGTGGGGTCTCCCAGCTCCCTCTGCGCCTGCAGGATCTTCCTAAGTCCTCCTGGTCATCCATAGGGCCCTCCCACATGGTAGCTACCCGTGCGTCCTCCTGGGTCATCTGGTCACCCCTGCGGTCCTCCCAGATTCTCCTAGCTGCCATAGGGTTCTCCCAGGTCCCTCCAGCTACAGCCCAGCTCCAGCCTCAGATCCATGCCTGATGGGGAGAACTCCTCTTCCAGGCCTGTGTGGACACCACAAGCTCAATCTTGGCCATCCCCCCAGAGGTTGGTGTCTGACCTTGCTGCCAAGGCCCAGAGGCTGGGAACCTACAGAAGCCACCTCCTGCTCACCTGCTGGCTCTACCCGGCTGCTCTTCCGCATACATGCCTTGGCCATTTAGGCTGCCCGGTGTTGGGGGGGGTGTGGACCTATGCTCAGGTGGGTCCAGGAGGCCGAGTGAGACACAGGTACTGGGCCTGGTGAGGGTTTCCTTGCTGCCTCTGATTCCTCGGCTGGCAAGCTAGTGTTCCTCACCCAGTCACGTGCAGGGGAGGGGAGGGGTGTGGTGGCACTCACTTGCCTGCACCTTTGGGTGGTGCCTGCACTATGGAGCACCCTGTGGAAGGGGCCTCCCCTGCCTTGCCTGAGTCCAGCCCTGCTGGCCCTCCACAGGAAGGGCCCTGGCCTGGGCTTATGGTGGCTCCTTCTCAGCCCCAGACCTCAGCTCCCCAGACAGTACTTCAAAGAGACCTGGTCGCCGGCCCTTTCCTCCCCTTGGGGTTCTGGGGGAGCTGCGGCAGGAGTGGAGGAACACCTTGATCAGAGGCCAGGGAGAGGCTCTGACCAGGCCTCCACTTGCATCTGAATGGGCAAGTGCCTGAGAAGTGCCATGACCTTCGAGAGGGGCAGTGCCTACGCTGGGCACCAGGTTGGTGTTCCCCAAGAGCCACGGGGACAGATCAGTTTTGGGGATCTCAGACCTCGCCACTATTTGCAATTTGATAGTGATTAAAAGGGCAGGGCCAACAAAAGCCCCTTTGTGCCCTGCCTGGACTCACCAAATTAATAACCATAAGACGACTTATGCGGGCTTCGGAAGAGAAAAAAGCAATTAGAATAACAGCTAGTTAGAGGGCCCCGCGGCGGCTGCTGATCAAACCCAAGGCAACGGGGTTTTCTGTTTGATGTGGTTATGAATTTGTTTTCAAAAGAAAATCCTGAAAAAGAGTCTTTCAAGAGAAATTTTTGCAGAACCTGCCCAGCCTTGATCCCTGCTTGGGACCCCCGAAGGCTCTGGCCTCATAGATCCTTGGACTGTCTCAGCCAGTTGGGCAGGCCAGGCCAGGCGAGGGATGCTGGGGCCTGCGCCCCAGGGGAGGGAGCCCGTGATGTGCCTGGGCTGGAGTCCCTGGGGCAGCAGTCTGTGGTTTCCTGGGATCCTTGTTGGACAGTGTCCAAGGCAGGGTAGGCCTCCTTGAAGGGCAGCCCAGGGTCCCCTGCAGGGTCACAAGGTGAAGGCCACCCCATGAGCCATCCTCAGGACCAACCTCAAGATGCTTAATGCAAGCCGGGCGCGGTGGTGCAAGCCTGTAATCCCAGCACTTAGGGAGGCTGAGACAGGAGAATCGCGAGTTCAAAGCCAGCCTCAGCAACGGCGAGGCGCTAAGCAACTCAGTGAGACCCTGTCTCTACATAAAACACAGAATAGGGCTGGGGATGTAGCTCAGTGGTCAGGGGCCCCTGAGTTCAATCTCCAGTACCAAAAAAAAAAAAAAGATGCTTAATGCTGGCATGGGACAAGTGGATGCCAGCCCTAGCACCAAGGTGGCCACAGGGAGCAGGGGAGAGGCCCCAGGAAAGGGGCAGGTGTGCAGGAGCCTGGCCAGCAGCTGTAGCGGGGCTGGGGTCCTCAGCCCATCTTCTGCTGTACCCGGCATCTTACAGACCAGGAAATGCAAGGAGCCCTGGAGGGAAAGCTGACGGGCTGTGCACCCAGGCCTGGCCTCCCCTCGGACCTACCCAGGCTGCTGCTCCCCACATCCCTCCTGCACAGCTTCCCTGGCATGAGCGGGAGGGTGGGCAGACACCACAGGAGGGCTGCCCTGCATAGGTGGGGCCCCACTTCACACAGGACACTCAGGAGGCCTGGTGGCAGGAGGAAGGCTGCCCAGAGTCCTCAGGGCACAGTGAGGAGTTTGGACAGAAGTTGGGGCTGGTGCAGGGTCAATGACAGGCCGTTATTAAGTGCCTACTGTGTGCCGGGGTTTATGAGTCTCGCTTCCACATCTCTTTGGGGGCAGAGCCACTGCTACTCATTCCAGACTCTGGCAGAGGCAGGCCGAGGGGCTACAGTAGGGCCGTGTGCAGGGAGGCCACTCCCAGGCCGGTCTCTGCCCTCCACCTGGCTGCAAGCCTGCTGCTGTCAGGCCTCAGCCCCGGGCACCTCGAGGCTCTGCTAGCCCTGCATCCTGGACACCCTGGGCTCCCTGTCCCTGCATGCCCAGCCCAGCCTGGCTGCCCCCCTCTTGCTGGAACGGCTCCAGTGACTGACTCACGTCCCCACTTGGATGTACACTTGCACATGGTGGTCTTTTCAGATCACATCACTGCCCTGCTGGCCCAGGACCCCTGTGGCCCCTGAGGTGTCCGGCCACCCCCGTGTCCCCTGGAGCCGCTTCTCTTCCATTCACTCCACTCTGGTCCTCTGCTGCCCCTCAAACACATAGTGTCCCTGCCTCTGGGCCTTGTCCCTGCTCTTGGCCTCAGTCTTGCTGAGGTCAGCCTCCTCCCTTGGCCTCGCCCAGCCTGCAGGCCTGGCCTCTCTGTCTACTCCTTCCTCACCTGTTTCTCCCACTAGAGTCAGGCTTGGCCTCCCCCGGGCCTCCCCACCTCCTCGCTGTATGTCCTCAGTGGCAGCACTGGGGGACCCAGCTTGGTTTAAGGAACATGGCAGTGTCACATCACCTATCGCCTGGACTCCAGAGTCCCTGGGGCAGGAGAGGCTGGCTCCTGCCTGCCTGGGATGAGCAGGGGCCCTGGCTGGCTCTGCCTGTGGGCCCTGTCCCAAGCCAGGTCAGCAGTCTCCAGGGCACCTGCCTGTCTGGGCAAGGTCCAGGCTGGGCGGGGCTTCAGCCCAGAGGGCTTAGCAACATGGCAGCCCGTCACCCTGGGTGCAGAACTGCTGTCCATGGCGGGGCTGGTTCTTTGATGCTTTGCAAGGTGGGTGTCACCTTAGAGGCCATGAACCAAGAGCCCTGTCCCAGGTCTGGGTCCCTGAGAACCTTCACCAGCACCACGCTCTAGCAACTGGCCCCCTGGTGGGGCCAACCCTGCCCTCCCTCCCCACGCAGTCTGGGCCCCTCTGTTGGCACCTTGGCATGAGGCCCCAGCTCTGTATCTTCCTGGTCTCTCACGATTCTGCTGACTGGGTGGCCAGAAGCAGCCACACAGTGGAGGTGACCTGAGCCACTGCCACCATCAGCCCTACCCTCGGCTGGGTCCTCACACAGTGTGGCCACATGGCTAAGGCCCTGCTGAGTGCTGCTCTCCAAGACCCTTCCTGGGGCCGACTGCCCCTCAGGGGTGCAGGCTGCTGCCCTCTGAGAGGGTGCCAGGGCAGGAAGAGTTCCTCCACTCAGGCCACCAGCATAGCCTCAGGCTTCTGCCAGCCCCCATCTCCTGATGGAGGCCTGGGTCCCCGAGAACCCTCACCAGCACCACACTCCAGCAACTGGCCCCACGGTGAGGCCATCCCTGCCTTCCCTCCCACGCAGTCTGCTGGCGCCCTGGCATGAGGCCCCAGCCCTGTATCTTCCTGGGCTCCAGGACCGCATCTCCAAGCCATGTAGGTCCATTAGCATCTCAGCTCAACAGGCTAGTGAGGACTCAGACCCCTGCCTGCCACCAGCCCTGTCTTCCCATCTCAAAATGGCACTGATACCCACACGGTGTGGCCAAGTCTCCAGACTGCCTGGTCTACACCACTTCCCACTGGCTTGGGTCCTGCAGCCCTCTGGGTGCCTGGACTGCACCTGTCACTGACCTGTCTGCACCCCTCCCAGTTGTTCCAGGCAGTGGCCAGTGTCTCCCAGAGTCTGGGGCCTGGCGGCTCTTGGTAAGCGCATGGCTGAGTGAGCAGCCAAGGCCAGAGAGAGGGGGCAGCAGCCCCAGCCCCTTGTGCCCACTGTCTCCTCAGGGGAACCAGGTGGTGAAGCAGAGGCCAGGGTCCCAGGGAGGCAGTCATTCCTTCCCATTTGTGAGGGCTCTTAGCGGGGGAAGGCTCGCTCGTCCCTTGATATGCACGCCACACCCATTCTCCCCTGGCCAGCTGTTTGCCCTGTGAAGGGGCTTATGGGGTTGTTGGTCCTTGCCTTGCCTTTCAGTGGGTCCCATCTCTCCTGTTCCTTTCTTCACTTTTCTCCTGTGACTAGCCATCCTTTCCCTGTGTCTTCCAAAATTGCACATGCTTGGAACGGTCTTCTGCATTCTAAGGCTGAGATATCTTCTTCTAGTATGTTTTAGATTTGTATTTAACTGGTGACTCTTGGATTCATGTGGGACGATTTTGAACTAGACATGTCTTTGGTGTGACCCCCCCCCCCATCCTCCACTGGGTTGTGACATCCTTTAGGTACAAGTTCCTCAGATGTCTACACCTACTCCAGGGTCTGCACCAGACAACTTTAATATGGGAGCAGGGTGGAGGTGAAGCAGCGGGGGAGGTGGCCAGGGCTTCCCCGGGGTAACCTTGAGGTGTGCTCTGGCCTCCCTCGTCTGAGACCTCACTCCTCTCTTTAGAACTCACAGAAGATGCCCCGTCCCTGCACTCTGAGCAAGAGGTGAAGTCGTTCCTGTGGCCATGGGGTACCATGGATCCCAGATTCTGCTGACCCTCCTGGACACCTCTCCTCTGTTGGCCCCAGCCACAGGGTCTTCCTCTCTACTCTGACTGCTAGAATGTCCTCCTGGGTGGTCATGTGGCTCACACCCTGCCTGACCCTTAGCCCATGGGGGTCTGAGTGTGTCCAGCCGCAGCCCTTGGGCTGGCGCTGTGGGGCCCCACACTGCTGGACACGTGGCCTCCTCCCTCCCTAGCATCCCTGCTGGGGCTGACATGTGCCAGAGCCGTCCACAGCCACAACCTCCCAGCACTGCTGACGTCAGCGCCGGAGAGGGCTCAGGACAGAGGTTGTGGAGTGGCGCTCTAGGGCCCGCAGCACACAGCTCCCGCATGGCCCCCGGAGGCCTTTTCCCCCATGCCCTGGAGGGGGCCCAGTGGTAGGGCTCAGTGCACAGAGGGCAGGAAGATGCCTAGGACCCCGATAGGCAGGTGGGGGTGGGAGGAGACCCTGGCCTCCCAAGGGTCTGCCCAGCCCCTCGCTGGCCTTGCGAGGCTGTGCCTGGGGAGGCTGTGCCCCCACCCTGCCCGTCCCCAGCAGCTCTGTGTGGGTCAGGCAAGCGGGAATGTAGGGCAGGCTGGAGAAGGCGCTGGGAGCCGAGAAGCCGTGTTTGTGCTGGCGGCCGCCCGGACCCCACCTGCATTTGATTCTCCTCTGACGAGCCGCCGAGTCCCGGAAGCCAGGAGGGCGCCAGGCAGAACACTTTGTGCCGGGAAACAGGGAGCTCCACAGCCACTGCCAAAGCGGGCGGGCAGCGACCCTGGGCCCTCTAAGGTGGCAGGTGGGCAGCGGCCCCTGGGGTCCCAAGATCTGTTCCAGGGCTGCCCGTGTGGACCCTGCACTGGCTGCTGTCTGGCCAGCTCCCCTCAATACCTGGGCCCCTGGGCAGCACAGGACCCCAGATGTACTACCCCATGACCCCAGTGCCTCTCTCGGCCCAGCAAACCGCATCTCTGTCCTCATGCCCAGCTGTCCCTCAAGTCCTCTCCCTTGTCCCTGGAAAACCATGACCATGCTGCTGCGGGGCCTCACAACTTCCCTGCGCCAGAACCAGTGCGATCTGTCTGCCCTGCATCTGCACACTCCTCGGCCAGCACTGTGGTCCAGGCACCCACGTGGACATGCTCAGGCCCCTCAGTGGAGCCACTCCACGTGACTGTCACTCATTCACCCAACTGACGTCTTGTGCTCCCCTCATGGCCAGCCTCTGGAGAGTGCCGTTCACATGGGCACTCCTGTCCCCTCCCCCAGTGCCAGCCCTGGCCACCTGCTGGACACTCTTTGTGAGGTCTCCTGGACCAGTGTGGGCTCCGTCTACACCGGCTGTCCCTGATGCCACACTGACCGTGACCCGCCCTGCCCTGGCCGGTCTTCTCCAGGAGCCACTGCTAGCCCTTCCTCTGTGGGAACACTCTGCCTTGACCGTCCTGGGCCTGCTTTCATGCCTTTCCTCTTTCTAGAACATTCTCATGAGCCATCTGGACGTGGGCATCTCCCCAGCTCTCACCTCCAGCCCAGGCCTGAGTCCCCAGTGCCTGCTGGGTGCCTGCTCTGGATGTCTCGTGGGCATCTCAGGCTCCGGGTGGACAAGCCTCGCTTCCCTGCTCTCTAGGGCACTCTGTCCCTCCCAGCCTCACGTAACTATCGTCCTCCGAAGGCAGGGCTTTGCCAGGTCAATAGCAGCCAGGTCCCTTGCCTGTTGGGTGACTGGGGCCTTGGCACCCCTGCACGGGAGGGGCTGCTCATTCTCTTCTGTAGCTCAGGGCAGCCACGGGGCTCTGGCTGGTCATGTGTGGAGATGAGGCTAGGGTGGGGTCCCCTGGGCACTTCAGAGCTGCCTCTGACCACTCCCAGCCCCCAACACTGGTTGATCGCACAGCCTGGTGTCTCCCTTGCACATGGCGGGCCATCCTTGTCCTTCCTTGCCCAGGACTGTGGCCTTGCACTGGACCCTCGGGACAGCCTCCTAGGCTGCTTCTGGCCACACTGGCCCATGCCCAGCCCCTGCCTGTCAAGGAGCTGCCGTGCGCTGCCCAGCCGGAGTCCTGTGCCTCTAAGCCTGCCACGCTGGCATCCGGCGTGACGTTCGCTCGTTCCTGGGTTCTGTGATGGATGGCTCCACAAACACTCTCCCTCAGCTGGAGGCGGCAGGCCAGTTGGACCTGCTGGTCTCCCTCTGGGCCGCCCCCTCCCGCGGGCACGTCGGCACCCCATGTTCATGCTGCCGGCTATTTCCACCATCGTGGCACGGGGGATGCTGTATCCTGGTGGCGGTGACATCAAGGTAACTTGATGCGGCGTGGCTTTGCTTGTTTTGCCCAGGACAGGTTCTGGAGGATGCCTTTGAAACATGTCCAGGGTGCTTGAGCCTCTGGCCTCAGCCTCCCCCAGGGACCTGCTGGCCCCAAGACCCGGGCCCTGATGGTGGACACAGAGGCCGAAGGCGCCCGTCTCTCAAGGATTCTGGGGAGGGGACCCCGGCTCTGTGCCCTGGAGGCCTACCCGCAGACTCCTGGCCTGCCTTCCTGCTTGCTGCTGTCCCCTGCCTGGACTCTCACTCAGTCCCACCTCCTGGCTGAGATCCCACCTGCACTCCCTGGTAGGGTGGGGTCCTCCCGCTCTACATAGCCCCTTCTAGGCTCCTCTCCTCCCTCCTGTCCTGGAGCCCCCACTTTGGGGCCACCAGACAACACCCCGAGTCTCCCCTAATCTTCCAGCCCCACCCCTGGCTTCTGATTTGAACCTTTTCCCAGTCATTCCCTCATAATAATTGGTATTTTTCAAACATTCCAAGCCTTTGGCCTCCCTTTCCTCACCCTGATAAGGACCTGACCTCTGCCCCAGGCCCCCATGGTCACAGCACAGTGGCCCCTCCTTGGGGAACTCAGTTTTTCCCCCACTGTCGGCCTCTGTGCCTCCGATGACCTCAACTCCAACGTGCCCTTGAGCCCACTGCCCGAGCGCTGAGGGCACACGTTGCCTTGCTAGCCCACCCCTGCTGGCGCGGCTGGCACCTTCTCCCCAGGCCCGCCGGATCCCATCCCTTGGACTCTGGGCAGGCTCTGCTGCAGGCATCTGCTCACGTTGCTCCCCGAAGCCGGCTGCCCCTTCCCCCAGTGGGTGTTCACGAGCGTCCCTCCCAGGTTTCCCACACCCCTGATGCATGGACACTGTCCCGCTCCACCTTCCTCTCGGGATGTCAGCACTTCCTGTTTCCTGTCCCCTGCAGGCAGACAGCTCCTTGAGGACAGGGCTTCTGCCCTTCCCAGGGCCTGGCACAGGGCGAAGTGAGGGATCATGCCCACCAGAGGCCAGAGCTGTCTGAACTGCTGGGGGGTGACCATGCCTGTGTGCTTGTGGTTCTGGGGCAGGTCCCTCTGCAGCTGAGTGTGGCCCTGTGCCGTGAGGGAGGGAGCCAGGAGCCAGGCTGTGTGGCAGAACCCTGGCTGGTGGGCACTGAGGGGGTTCTGGGTACAGGTGGGCCCTGACTGCCCTCCGGGGGCTGGGACGTCCAGTCTTACTACCATTTCTTGCTCAGTCCCAGCCCAGAGACAATGGCCCCATGACTCAGCTGGCTAGGGCCGAGCTACAGCTGCAGCTGACCCAGATGGATGGGCAGCCCCCAGCCCTGGGCCTACCCAGGACAGGGCCTCTCTCCCTCCCTCCCCCGCTTCCGGCTCCTGCTTCTAGGACAGCATTCCCTGGATTCAGAACCCCTGGGGCTGGAGCCAGGTTGGAGGCTGGGCCTGGGGCCTCTGGGCTGGGGTCCCAGATGGGGGCTGGGTAGCCAGGCCTGGAAGCTGGGATCAGCCTCTTTCCTGGCATCTGGGAGAGATGCGTGGGGAGGCAGGGCTGGATCCACCAACGCCAGGGTGCATGCCCCCCAGAAGCTGCTGTCCTGTGGGAGCTGCGGGACCCTCTCCTGCTTCAGACAGGCCCAGCACCTGCTCGGCCTGTGAGGTGTGCCTTCCCACTTGGATGGCACCTTTCAAGCCTGTTTCTTCCCCCTCCAGCAGCCCCCAGAGTCTGAACCCTGCTTTCTTCCCACCTCAGGCCCCGTCTTTCCACTACTTGCACAGGCTTTGAGACGGGAGCTTGGTGGCTACAGGTGGGCCCAGCCCCAGGCCGTCCTGGGGTGAGGGGCAGGCTGCCCCGAGGAGACTGGAGACAGGCACCCTGTGGCTGAACTTGGGCAGGGCTGGTGGGGGACGAGAAGGTCTTCAAAGCCTTGAAGGGACCATGAGGTTCCGCGTTTCCCACTTTGCCCACTGTCCACCTTCCCCCAGAGTGTCCCTTCGTCCTCAGGGCCCAGGCACTGTGCCCAAGTCGCTCCTCGTTGCCGCACTGGGGCACTTCCTCTGCATCCCACCCCACCTGGACACGTGGCCTAAGGGGACGCTGCCCCACCCCCAGCAGCATAAGCCTGTGTCCATCCCTGAATAGACAGATCAGTGTCGGGACAGCCCTGTCCTCACTCCCGTGGCTGGACGAGTGCAGCTCCCCTGCTCTCCACCTCTCTGAGGACTCTCCAGGAAGGGGGTGAGGAGCTGGGGAGCAGGTGGGCGGCAGGAAGTCGCTGGGGCTCCAGGCCAGCCCCAAGCGCTCCAGCCCCATCTGGACATATTTGGCAGGTCTTGCTCCCCTCTGCTCCCAGGCTGGCCGGATGGACCCTGGTGCTGGACACTCCCAGCCCTGCCACAGCTGGAGCGCACCTTCCTCTGTCCCTGGGGCTCGGCTCTGGACTCCGTTGCTCCCTGCCCTGGGAACAGCAGCACGCCTGCCCAGGCCTGGCCACGGGCACAGGGGCCTGGCATTGTTACCTCCCCACATCGCTGCCTCTGCTTTCATAGGACGGGACAGAACAGGGGCATGGATGACTAAGGAGGTGTCAGAGGTGAACGGGTCCAGCCTGCCCTGTGACCCCGTCTGCATTGCCCCACCCAGTGGGTCCTCCTAATGCCCAGAGCCTGGGAGACGGAGTAGTGGCACCAACGGCACTCTCACGGCCCCACTCAGTGGTCATCTCATGTGCAGCCTGGCCCCAGCAGGGAGCAGGGGCCTGGGGGAGAGAGGTCCCCAGCACGGCCTCTCAGCCTAGAGGCCAGCCAGGCCCTGAGGCTTCTGTGCTCACCACCGCCTCCTCCGTGTCCCTGCTTGCCACAGTCCAGCTCCCATGCCACAGCCAGTGACCCCAGGGGCAGCAACCCTGGTGATGGCCCCCTCTTGCCTTGGGGAACGTCCCCGGCTCTGGTGACCCCGGCCTCGCCCCTCACCCTGTAGCCAGTCACTCAGGTGGTGGTGGCAGGAACCTTCCCCTGGCGAGTCCTTGTGTGGAGCCTCTGGCCCCACCCAGCCCTCCAATGCTAAGCAGGGGTGGGTACCAGCAAGGACAGGAGCCTGCAGAAGGCCCCAGGCTGCCGTGACCCAGTGCCCTGTACAGACATGCGGCCTGCGTCACTGCCCTGGGCACTCCTATTTTCAGAGGGGAGGCAGGTGCCAAGGTGCCCATGGCAAGTAGGTACCTGGTAGACTCGGGCTGTTCGCCTCCCTGGGATCTGTGAGCCAGAACTCCTCCTTCCTCCTTCCCAGGGAAACCCAAAGCCCCCTGCCCTGCCCAGGCCCTGTGTGGGGCATTGGGACCCTTTCTTCTCCCTTCCACTCGGCCTCAGGCACTTCTACCTTTGGCGAGGTTCAAGCCCTTGCTGGGTGGCTGCCATCTGCCCAGACACCTGACCATCCCACTGTGCCCCAGGTGTGTGGCCATGTTGCTGGGGTGGATGAGGGTGCCCTTGGGTTGGGAGCCCTGGGAGAACCGAGCCATGAGGGCTCCTGGGAAGGCCCACAATGCTCGGAAGGTGAGTGGAAGGGCGGGAGGCCTCCACCCAGGAAGGAGGCTCCAGGCTGGCCTTGGGCCTGCCTGGCCTGGGCTGACCCTGGAAGCTGATGAGAGATTCAGGCCCCATCCTGTGGTTCCCAACCCGCCCTTCCTGTGCCTGGGACAGGGAGGAAGAGGTCACTGGGGAAGCCAGGCCTGGGTGGGGGGACATACACACTGACAAGACTTGGAGTGGCCTGCTGGTCTCAGGAGGGCCGGGGTTCCTGTCCATCAGGACCTGAGGTTCCTCCTCAGTGCCTTCAATCCTGGGGCCTTAGAGACCATCTGAGCTCCTCTTCAGATCCCAGCTCCACGAGGCCTGCCCAGGGAGAAGCCAGGATTCCTCCTGCATCCAGCCGGGGTCCTTCTCTCTCACTACAGCCCCACCCCACGTGGAGCCAGCCCTGGCCATACAGAACGCTCCGGCCCCCAGTCTGCACGTGCCACACGAAGGGGCTGTCTGCCTGGCACCCACACTCTTGCTGTTCCCAGAACCCCAGCATGCCACACCTCTCCCCCTAGGAGCCCCCGCCCCTACCAGGACATTGGCAGAACTGCCCATTCTCCTACACCCTCCTCCCCTCTGCACTCGCAAGCCCTCCCACCATCAGCAGGACAGTCACCTGCAGCACTCCCATCGTTGAGCACTCTGTGGTGCCATGTCTTCAACCCCCAGTTCCTGTTCCCACAGGCGACCACCCGGCGACCTCTGAGCTTTCCCTGGGTATTTCTAAACGACATGCTTACATTATTATTCTTTGCTTTTTTAGTTTTAGACATTATTTAGTGGCTGTCAAACATTGAAGATGAGAGATAAGATTTTCTTCTCATGACCTCTGTCCTCTGCCGTGCCCTTATCCTCTAAATAAAGTCATATCATAATTGTAGGCTCAGTGAATATTTACTATTTGCATTTTACATGCACATTATGTAAATACTATTTTTAGCTGACTTATATGGTCTTCTATGATTACAACTTTTTGTTTTTCCTGGGGTCAAATGTTGCTTTGGGAAAAAAAAGAGTTTCTTTTGGGGTTTTCTTGGTTTTAATGCATAAGTCACTAGTCCATTCTAGAACATTTTGTAAGAGTTATAAAATTTCTATTAATCCCTTTGAGAACACGGGTAATCTATCAGCTTCATTATTTTTTTTTCCTAGAGGCCTCGCAGGGTAGTTGCTCTTCAGTCCTGCTGAACACTTGTAATTCTACAACTTCTTTGTCTATCATATTGAGAATTTCCTTGTCCTTTTTGTTGTTGTTACTGTTTGATGTTAGAATCCCCCTGGTTTCTGGATTCTATGCTTTTCTCTTGGATTTTCCTCTCAATTTGTGTGGCCATATCCCCAAGAAACTTTCTGAGAAAAGGCACCTGGTAGGTAAAAATTTTGACTGTGTACATCTGAAAATGTCTTTATTCTACTCTTTTTTGTCTTTTAATTTTTTTTTAGTTGTAGATGGACACAATATCTTTATTTTATTTATTTTTATGTGGTGCTGGGAATCGAACCCAGTGCCCCATGCATGTGAGCCACTGAGCCACAATCCCAGACCCTTTATTCTATTCTTATACCAGAGAGTTTTTTTTTCTTTTTTGGTACTGGGGATTGAACTCAGGGGTACTCAACCACTGAGCCACATCCCAAGCCCTATTTTGTGTTTTACTTAGAGACAAAGTCTGACTGAGTTGCTTAGCACCTCGCCATTGCTGAGGCTGGCTTTGAACTCACGATTCTCCTGTCTCAGCCTCCCCAAATGCTGGTATTATAGACATGTGCCACCATGCCCAGCTTAGGAGAGAGTCTGACAAAAGCATAAAATTCTATATTGGAAATGCCCTTTTCCCTCTGAAGCTTAATGGTATTTCTCCATTATGTGTCAGCTCTCCGAATTACTGTTGGGAAGTCTGATGCCATTTGATTATCTATTATTTGTGTGTGACCTACTTTTTCCCTCTGGAAATGTAGGATGTCCCTTTATCACTGGGGTTTTGAAATCATAATGATGTGCCCTGGTAGGGGCTTTCTGGAAGTTGAGGGGGAAGAGGAGAGTTTTACATTTCAGCACAAATCACCCTGTTTTAGTCATGATAGCTCATCTATAGCTGCTCCTGGTATCCCCAGGCTCAGGACTTCTCAGGTTCAGCTTCTTCAGAGGTAAAGCCTCCTGCCTTTGGCTGGGATGGGGCAGGTAGCTCCTGGCTTCATGGGTTGGGGTGCCTGGGGAACATCTACTATTCAGGCTGAATTTCTTTTTGTAGCCCCTGACCCTCAGCCTTTCTTCAAGCCTGCCTCAGGGTCCTGGCTGAAGCTGCCTTGTTATCTGTGGTTCTTCTCCCTGGAGGACTTGGTGTCCACCTTTTATGGTCTCCAGGGTCAGTCTCCACTCGTCCTTTGGAATCTCCTTTTCTAAACTTTTAGCAACCTTTTTTTTTTCAGGGAAAGATGTAATTTTGTTTTTTATTACTCCAGGTATCTTTGTCTTTGTTGATTTATATTATCAAAGTTTTTCCTTTTGGTGCCTTTACTATTATCTTTGTGGAGTTTGGAGGGAGCATTAATGATGTTAATTGGTTGAGTTTAGCCAGAGGTTGTACACCAGTCAACTCTTCAGCTCTTTTCATGAGAGCTTTTCACCACAGCATCCCACTGCTTTCCTTTTAACAGTAACCTCCTATAAGTCACTTTCCTAACTTCTCAGAATGTTCCTCCCAGGAGGCCAGTCCCTCCCTGGTGAGGCCCTCAGGCTCCTAGGACCCACACTCCTGTGTTTCTTTCCTCCACATGAGCTTCTTTCTCAATATCATTAGTTATTACATGGTGACAATATACCTTTGGTCTTATGCTCATACCTTTGCAGGTGGGGGTCTCCTCGGTTGCTGACCTCATCACCTCGCGCTTCAAATCTTGGTGGTGCTTGGTCTTAACTCTTAGAGTCAACCAGGTCATAGAGTCCCTTGACCTTTACCTCAACACTTTGGGAGCTCGGAGCCATCTTGATTTCAATGCATTTCAAGCAAAGCAATTGATGCAGCTTTTCTGCTCCATATTCTCTGCCCAAGGAAATGGTGCTGCTACGTACCTGGCTGCTTAGATCCCAGGCTGAGCCACCTAGGTATCCTCCCTTTCCTACCCCCAATGTCTAGTTCCAATCTAAGTTCTTTCCATTTGGCCTCCAAACCACATGAAATTTCCCTTCTGGTAAAGATGTCTCATTATCTCAAAAGTCACATTCTCCTATCAACAGAAACTTGAATTAAGCTGGTACATGACCATTTGGAGTAGGGACTCCATCCCTGGGGGCCTTGCAGTGACTTGGGTTTGTGTTACCTTCTGACCAGTGGACAGAAGAGAAGCTGATGTGAGCTGCTTCCACATAGGTCCTTACAGGGGAGGGAATTGCCATGAATATGACTTTCCCCCTTCCCACTGCTGGAATAGAGAGGTGATGGCAACTGAAAGAGCAGCCATCAGGGGCCACAGGACAAAAAGTCTATGCTAGGGACATAGAAATGAGCAGAGAAGAAATCTGGGGCCTGGCTGATGCACTATGGTCACATGAGCCCTAATGCTTGTGCTAGGCTGGGTCCCTACAGGTGCAAAACTCTTTCTCAATTGGGCCATATTACTGCCATTGTCTCAGCAGCAGCTGAACCAATGGTCCCTCTTCCCTGATTTCCCACCAGGATGACAGCAGGACATGGTCAATTGCTCTCTGCCCACTCCCTGGGATTTCCACCCCTCCCACACAGCCCAAGGTATCAGTGCACACCACCTGAGCTACAAGTTGAAATCTCTTGTGGCTTTCAAGTGAACTCCACACTCCTTGCGTGAGCCACTCTATGGCACCCACTAGTTACCTCTGCCTTCTTGTGCCTGTCTTTGCCTCCCTGGAACCTGACATCATGCCTAGTGCTCATGGAAGAAGATGGCCTGTCTCCCCTGGGCTGTGAATACTGGGAGGAAGGGGTTTGTGCCCCACTCCTGGTACCCAGTGGACTCTAGGGTGGGGTATCCAGAGGAGAGAAGCTCGGGACACCTGCTGCCCATCCTTCCCGGCCCCTGGGCCCTCTTTGTCCTTCCTTGTAACACCCTAGGAGAGCCTTCCTGTTCCCAGAGCCAGTCAGGGCATTTCCACACCATGAACACCCAGCTGCAGGTCTGCGGATGAGACCTGGGGATGTGGGAGCAGCAAGGGGAGGGAGAAGGGGCCCCAGTGCTGGCCTGGTGTCCTCAACAGCTCTGCATCTGCCCCAGTGTCCATGACTGTCTGTGCAGAACTGCACATTGGTTTCCATCAGTGTTGCAAGCAGCTGCTGCTGGGCCTGGCCTCGGGTTCTGACCCTCGACGAGCCTGCTCTCTGCCAGGCCACCCTGAGAAACTGGGGAGGTTGGAGCCCCAAAGATTTAAGCTGCCCCCACCCCCATCTCCATTGCTTAATTTTGCAAAGACTGGGCCCTCTTTCTGTCCAAGTCACAGCTGATGTGAAAAACAATAGCGCCCCTTGGAGAGGTTATGCTGTAGGCTGGCAGCCCCCTGTCCCCCAAGACATTGGCATAAGCCAGGCCTGGTTAGGTAACAGGCTGCTCACTCTGGAGGCTTCTAACTCACAGGCAGTTACACATCATATCCACAGACAACAAAATCGTTTCCAGGATGGTGGGAGGGCAAGGCCTTGGGGAGAGGGTATGGGGGCAGGAGGGGCCAAGACTGGGCTGTGATGGGCACAGGGGCTGAGTGAGGGACTCCTGGGAGTCCTGGGGACATAGACTGGGAGAGACGGGGAGAACTGGTGAGGACTCTGTGGGAAGGAATTGCCCTACCCCCTCTCTGCTCCAACGCCCCCCTTGTCCCAGGCCCTGGGTGGGAGGCCATCCCGGTCCAGTCTTTTATTGAGCAGAACACCAGAGAAACTCATTCATACCGAAGTGTGAATGACTTATGGCTTTGGGTGATCCCTGCCTCCCCCGCACTGGTCCTGTAGAGGATAATTAATTGTCTGTTTACTGTCCGTGGCTCACTGTACATGACTTCCTCAAGAGCAGAGCCATATACTCCCCCTGCCACGTTCACAGTGCCTAGTACATAGCAGACATTCAGAAAATATTTGCAGAAGACCATGCCATCATCTAACCCAAAGAAGGAAGAGTCTGTGGGGTAATTTGGGCACACAGGCAGGGTTACCTGGCAGTTGGGGCTGTAGGGATCCTGGTGAGTGGAGGCTGTGGGTGTTCCTGCCTCCCCTCAGTGCCTTCTCTTCTGGCATCCAGGCCAGGAGTCCTCTCATGGGAATGACCATTGCCTGGAAGGATGCTGAGCTGGGCAGAGGACTTCTAAAGCTCTAGCTGGGGAAGTCCTTCTCTTAGCCTCCCTACTTAGAGGTTCTGGATGGGGCCCATTCCTCTGGGAGCTGGCTTCCTGGGCCTCAGAGGGAAACACCGGGACAGCAGGGTGAGTGGTCCAGGCTGTGTCCAGGCCTGGTCTCACCTTGGGAAGCAATACCCCCACCCTCTCTGAGATCTGACTCTGAGCACGAGGATACCCATGTGCCTGCTAAGGCCAAGCACAACACTGTCCCCACATGCAGGCCAGCACTGGGATGCAGCCCTGGCCTGTGGATCCCCCTGCCTGGGTACCTCTACTGGGCAGAGCCAGCTTCTCTCAAGCCCTGGCCTCCCTGTCCAGTCCTTCAGGTCACAGGAGTCCCCAGGGAACCTCCTGTGCACGCAGCATGGGAGGCACAGTGGCTGAGCAGCATGGTTCTCGTTGAGTCCCATAGAGGCAGAGCATTAAGACAGACCAAGTACACAATTCTGTGGTGCAGAGCCCCGTGGACACCCAGCCCTGGCTCTGCTGTCCCTTCCTCAGAGCATCTCCCCGGACCTCTCCTGCCTGGCCTCTGGCACCAGCGGGCTCCTGCTCAGTTTCATGCGCCCTGTCCCTGCCGTCTCTTGCTGCCCACATTGCTTCAGGCCCTCCACACAGACAACTCCTCATGTCTGGTTTCAGCTCAGGTCATTCCTCGCACCTCGCCCCCTAACTGCCAAGTGGACACCTCTGCAGGCCCTCTGAGACACATCTACTGTGGCTCTTCACCCTTTCTTCCTGCCTGGTGAATGGTTGCAGCCAAGCTAGAGCCTGGGGTCCTTCCTGATGAGGCCCTCAAGGGGTCCCAGCACCCCCTTACCCACTTCCATGTACACTGCCTGCCATCAGCCTCATGTTCCAGCTGGCGACTAGCTATTGCTGGGAGATAGTGTGCACGTGTGTGTGTGTGTGTGTGCATGCGCATGCACATGCATGATTCTGTGTTGAGTGTCTCAAGGTGTTTGTGTGTGTCATCTAAGGGACACACTTGCTGCATTATTTATAATGACAACCCTCCAGGTCTCACCTGCAGCCCAATCTACTCCTGGGGCAGCCATCACTGGTCCCCACAGCCTTTGGCAAATAACTTGCCAAGTAATTTCTGGGTTAAACGACTTTCTTCTAGGCAAGGCAAGGTGAGGGTGGAGCTCAGGCCACTCTCTACTTCCACTTCCTGTAACTTCCCTGGATGGCTCTGCCACAATTTCCATGACTTCTGCCCCAGTGCCCAGGTCCCCTGGAGAGCCAGGGCTCTACATGCTGCTATTGCTTGACAGCCCGGAGGCACTTGCTGTCCACTCTGTTCTGTAATGAGGACTTCCTGCTTCCTGGTCCTGGGAGGTTGTACCTAAAGCACCCCATTCTCTGCTCCTCCTGGGACTGGAGGTCATGAGTCAGGGCTTGGACCTTGTCAGAGCTCTCTCTGCAGAGGATCCACCATTTGCTGGGATCTCCACAACCTTTTAGAAAAGGTGTGCAAAACAAATTTTATAAATTCCAGAGTTTTTGGAAATGTCTTTACCATAGCCTCACCCTTAACATACTTTTGCAGGGTATAGAATTTCATTTTTCTTCAAAATTTTGCAGACATCTTACATGAATCTCCTCTGCTGAGCTTCCCAGTGTTCAGTAGGTCACCTGTTAGTTCTTAAGAAGACTGAGGTGGGCTAGGGACAGAGCTCAGTTGGTACAGTGCTTGCCTCGCATGCACAGGCCTGGGGTTCAATCCCCAGTGCCCCCCACCCACAAAAGAAGAAGAAGAAGAGGAGGAGGAGGAGGAGGAGGAGGAGGAGGAGAAGACAACTGAGGCACTCTCCTCATTCCTGCTATCCTGGAAGGTCATGACGATACAGTGACTGTGTGTTTGTCAGAGGTCCTGGACGGGGCCTTCCTTCTGTTTCTATTTCCTCTCATCTTCTCTGGAACTGCTAGCTATTGGTGTTGGATCTCCTCGTTTTGAGTCCCTATACTTCTTAGCTGTTGTCTCTTACTTTCTGTTTCTTGGTATTTGTTCCAGTCTCTGGGAGATTTAATCTTTTAGCACTTTTTTTTTTTTTAGATTTAGAAGCATATTTTACAATTCTGTGTTCTCCTCCTGAGTGTCTAATTACTTCTTTTTCATGGCATCCTGTTCTGGCTTAGTGATCATATTCTCTTCTTGAATTTCGGGGTGGCCTTATAAAAGCGATCGTTTTGGGCGTGTGGGCTCTCACTGTGCTGGGGTTAGCCCCCACTGGTGTTCTCTCTCCCCTTACCACACTCTTCCCTTTGACTGTGCTCATCCTCATATTTCCTCTCAGATCACAAGCCTGGTGTGTTCTTTCCTGCCTTGGGGCATTTGCACATAGCATGCCCCTAGTTTGGGAGGCTTTCTTCAATTCTTCACTTAGTTGAGATACTTTGCACACATATTGTGGAGTTTGGCTCCCAGGTTGCTTCCTTATGATGTTTCTACTAACTCCCTAGATGGGCTCATGGCCTGTTACATACCTTTCTCCCTGCATAGCACTTACTATGATTCTAACTAAACACTCAAATCCCATCATGGTGGTTTAATAGCTGTTCCCATTGTCCCACCCTTACTTCCTAGAGGGAAACCCCACGAGGGCAAGGTTCAGTCTGTATTGTCCACTTTAACACCCAGGGAACCTGGTTTGTGCTTATATTGTTATCCCATTCTATCACTTCTGTAACAAGTCCATACAGACTCGGTGGTACACACATTCATCGCCTTATGGTTCTGGAGGTCAGAAGTTTCACTGGGTCACCGCTGGCAGGGCTGACTCCTTCTGAAAGGTTTAGAGGTGAGCATGTCCCTTAACTTTTCCAGTTTTCCGTGGGCCACAGCACTCCTTGGTTTTTGACCCCTCCTCCATCTTCCAAGCCTGGAGTACAACATTTTCTCCCTCACTGGGATCATACCTCCTGCTCTGACCCTGATCCTCCTGCCTCCCTCTTGTAAGGACTCTTTTACTGATATTTAGGGTGAACTGAGTAATCCAGGAGCATCTGCCATCTCAAGATCCTTCTCTTCATCATATCTGCAAAGTCCATCTTGGCATGTGAAGTCACACACAGAAGTTACGAGGACCAGGACAGAGATATCTCTGGGGTCATGAGGTGACCACAGTGCTCATATGCTTACTGAGCAGGTGCAGAGCAGGGGTGTGGTTTATGGGAGGCCGATAGGAGGTTCCTGAAAGGAATACCTTCAAGGAGACCCCTCCAAGACCAGTAGGAACTGGTCAAGTAAAGGAGGAAGGTACCACTCTGGAAAGCAGTATGGAGATCCTCAGAAAACTTAGAACAGAACCATCATACTATGGTGCAGCCACATCCATGTTTATAGCAGCTTAATTCACAACAGATAAACTAGGAAACAAACCTAGGTGCCCTTCAACAGATGAATGGGTAAGGACAATGTGGTATATACACACAATGAAATATTACTCAGCCATAAAAAAGAATAAAATGATAGTGTTTTGCTGGTAAATGGATGAAACTGGAGATTATCATGCTAAATAAAATAAGCTAATTCCAAAAAACCAAAGGCTGAATGTTCTCTCTGATATGTGGATGCTAACTCATAATAAAGAGGGTGGGTAATAGAAGTCCATTGGATTAGACAAAGGGCAATGAACTAAACCAATGAATCAAGAAATCCACAACATGACTGAGAACTTTATCACCCGTCTCTCAGAAACTGACCTATCATGATGGAGAAAACAACAAACTGATGAACTAAGGAAGTAGAGACACTGAATGATTCAACTAACAAATTTAACTGAATTAGTAAAAAAGATTCCATTGCTTCCACATATATGTGAAAAGATCCCCCAAATGACAGTATTAGGCCTCCAGAGAAAATTTGATAATTTTCAAAATGTTTGTACTTTGAAATAAAATTGGAAATTAGTAATAAAATAATGCACCAAGATTGGCAAACCTGAAAGTTAAAATGTTCACTTCTAAATAACTCTTTAATTAAGGAAGAAACAAAATATGGTAATTAAATTTATTTTAGAATGGGTTCATAATGAGAGTACTACATATCAAAACCTGTGGGATGCTGCCAAAGGGGTATTCAGAGGAATATTTGTAGCAGTTTTTGAAAATCAGAAAGATTGAAAATAAATGTGCTAAGTTTTCAACTCAAGAAGCTAGAAAAAGAACCTAAAATACATACAAAGAAAGAATAGGTAAGGGGTTGATAAAAGAGAACATTAGCAAAATAGAAAGATTATGAAAATAGAATTGGTCAACAAAAACAAATGTTGGCTGTTTGAGGAGGCAATAAAATAAACTTTAAGCTCAGTGGTGCAAGCCTGTAATCCTAGCACTTTGGGAGGCTGAGACAGGAGAATCGCGAGTTCAAAGCCAGTATCAGCAACGCTGAGGTGCTAAGCAACTCAGTGAGACCCTGTCTCTACATAAAACACAAAATAGGGCTGGGGATGTGGCTCAGTGGTCGAGTGCCCCTGAGTTCAATCCCCAGTACCAATAAATAAATAAATAAATAAACAAATAAACTTTAAACAAGTAAAGTAATAAAGAATTAAGAATTAAAAGGGAGTAATAATTAGAGATGCTGAGGGAACTATAAGTACTTATGACACATGCTTTTATATCAATAAAATCCCAAACTTGATGTGATAGATAAGTTTCAAGGAAAAATTGCTAAAAGTGGCTTACAAAGTAGAAAATCTAAAAAACACAAATCCACTGGAGAAATTGCAATGTCAGTCACATACCCTCCACTAGAAAGTCCCTAGCCCAGATTTTGAAATGATTATTAAAATATTTTCAAAAAGCAGATAACAGCCTTCCTGTACAGTGTGCTTTAAAGCATAGGCTGACATGAGAACTTGCCCAATTCAAAAGCAGACGCAAAGCTGAGTGGAGTGGTGCATGTCTGTACTTCCAGCTACAATGGGAGGCTGAGGCAGGAGGATCACAAGTTTAAGGACAGCCTAGGCAACTTTGTGAGTCCCTGTCTGAAAAATAAGAAATTAAATTAAATGAAATAAAAGGCTGGGGATGTAAGTTAGTGGTAGAGTACTCATGTAGCATGTGCAAAGCCCTGGGTTCTATCTCTAGTACCCCAAACACACACACACACACACACACACACAAATCTAGTCACAAAAACTGGGTGAGGAACACAAGGAAATTCTAAGCCCTATCTATGTATGAACAGAAATGCCAGAATTCTAAAAAAACATTAGCATATGGAATTGAACAGCACGCAGTCCTGCCTGTGCCAGTCTTGGCCACATGAGCTTGAGCTGACTACCCAATGGTGGTCCCTTAAGCTTATGCCACATAGGGACTTTAGCTGTCTTGGTTTGTGCAAATCCACTCCTCAATGCTCATGTGGTGGAGGAATTGCCTGACGCATCTCTGAGCCCATCCCTGTTGTGAAGCGACACACAACTGTACAAGGTCAAGGTCATGTGGGCCTTATCTCAGGAAGGCAAGGATGGTTCAACTTTAGGAAGACTCTCACTGCTGACCTCTGGTGTTAGGGTCCCTGTGTTTCAGGTGTGGGTTCAACTGGGTCTCTACTCTCATTTGTGGACTGACGGGTGTTGGGTGTCTCCCATCCCAAGTTTCTGGCCGGCTCAGGGAAGCCAGGGGCTCATGCCAGCCTTGCCCACCCCTCACTGCTCTTTGGTTTGTCTGCCTCTGCACCTCAATGAGGTCAGCATGTGGCGTGCACTATGTCACTATGAAATGGACATGCTTACTCTTGTTTTCTTGGCTATGGCCTGTCCTGCCTCATGGACTGAGACCTCAGGAGCTGGCACTGTGGAGTCTAGCCCACCACTGAGCCTGGAGCCTGGAGCACAGGGCTGCTTGGCAAATGCTGGGTGGATTGCTGGGTACAGGCAGGTGAGGACTTCCTGGATCCTGTAGGCAGAATCTCTCTGGGGAATGTCTCTTTGTTCTTTTCAAAGGGCAGGAGGGCCCTGGCCCATCTAGGCTGGGGCCTGGAGCATGATGAGGCGGATGTCCTCTGGGGCAAGGACTGCTGCAGGTTGGGCTGGAGCCCCGTGTGCCCCCTCCTTCTAAAGTGGCAAGTGGCCCCCCATATGACACCATTCTGGATGCCTAGGGGCAGTGGCAGAGTAGCATAGCCAAGCTGTCCCCTGGCAGTTGTGGGGACACCTGTCGGGAAGGGCAAGGAGGGCCAGGCTGGCAGCTGAGAGCAGGCCTGGCTGGCTGGGGGAAGTCACTCGATGGTGCCTGGAATGGGGGCTCTGGACAGCTGGTGCTAAGGACCTGACAGGTGGGCAGGTTGGGGGCCCAGCAGCTGGGCGGGTGGGGGACAGCTGGAGGCAGAGTGGCTGCATTCCGGGTGCCAGATCCAACCTCCAAGCTGTGTGTGCTCCTGTGGGGGTGAGTCGGCATCTGAGCAGGAGCAGGGACAGAAGGGGCACTTTCTGGGCCCATCCCTGGGTGGCAAATTCCAGTGGGTGATGGGTCAGGCGCTTGGCCCAAATGTGTCCGAGGCACTCGACCTCTGCCCTCCTGTCCAAGGAAGGCCGCCTTTGTTTTCTGAGGACTCTGGGGCCACCCTGGGATGGGTGCACCCAGAAGGTGCCACAGGAACAGGTCTGTGGCCTGAGTGCCCACATGCACTCAGGGTCCCTGGGGAGCTGTATACGTGTGGGTGACGTGAAGGTGTGAGGGCACAAGGGCACTGTTCCTGATCCCCCAGCACAGCTCGGGTACCTGACACTGCAGGGAAGAGCAGAAGGTCCCTTCCTGGGGCTCAGAAGGCAGGGCGGGGGCAGGGTGCCCTGTCCCAGGAGATGGGGTCTAGAGGGGCAGCAGGAGCCTTCTGGACACTCTTGCCCCTTCCTGCAGGGAGGATGGGCTTCACGGGTTGGTGTGTGTTGTGCCAGACAAAAAAGAATGTTTTTGGAGATGAGATTTGGGAACTGCTCTATTAAACAGAATTAGAATCTTTCACTCCAAGTCTTTTCAGGGCCTTTAAAATGCAAATATGTACCATTTGGGCAAAACTGGTGTCGACTGGGGTTGGGGGTATTTCCAGGAGGTTTCGAAGACACATCTGGCCCTGAATCTGGGGTCTGTCCCTGGGATTCAAGTTGCATCCCAAGGATTTGATGTTCCTTTAAGTCTAGCCTTCTGCTGTTGCCAGGGAGGAAAGTGCTGGGCCCCCAGGAGCAGACTCACAGGAGAAGGGGCCCTGATCTGGTCTGTGCTAATGGTCCCCTGGCCCTGGCAGCCCCCATGGGCTTTTTGTGGAATGGGGACAGCCCTGTGTCAGCACCCAGGTCTCTGCCCAGCACCACAAGCCACACTGTCCTCTGAGCCTCTCTGACTGAGGACTCAGCCTTCTGAAGGCCGCTGCTAAGGCACCAGGAACCTGGCAAGGGGACCTGTTCTTCGATGGGCGGATGTCCTGCCGGGAGCCGAGGGCTGAGCTCAGGATCTGGAGCACCCTGGCTGGTCCTCCCCTACCTGGAAGGGGCCTGCCTGCGACAGGGGGCCACTTCTTTCTGGGGTTACCCATGTCTGCACCCATCCAGGGCTCCACACAGTCCTCACCCTGGGCTGCCACGGGGGTTCAAGGTAGTGCTCAGAAACTGGCTGAAGCCACGGAAAGAGCCGTCGTGGGTTCTGTCCAATGTAGTTAAAAACATCTGACTGTGACCACAAAAATGCTGGCATCCGGGCTGCTGCAAAAACATTTTCATGTCAAATGCAAATGTGCTGGTGCTGAGGCCCGAGCTCGGTTAACCCTTGGAAGGCGGTGTGAGCCGAGCTGGCCGGGCTAGAACCCTGGCCTGGGCTGAGGGCTCCTTCCTGCGTCCCCAAGGTGGTCAGGAGCACTGCTGGGCTGTGTTGCTGTGAAGTGCCTGTCAACCGCAGCTCCAGTGTCTCTCAGGGTGGGGACCAAGGTTCTGGAGGGGACCTCCAGGGCAGGAGCAGCGCCTCCCGGGTTGGCCTGTGGTTTGCAAACATGCATCTCTTCATTCAGGGAAGCTGAGCAAGCCCACGTGGCTCAGGTGCTGGGGACGGGCACCAAGCCAGCAGCAACATGCCGCCCTGGCTTGGGTGATCCTCGGGTGGGGGTGACACGGGCCGTCACCAAGTGAAACACTGCGTGTCAGAAGGAGACGTGGCTTAAAATGTAGGGTGTGCCTGGGGAGGGCTCCTGAGCAGGAGACCGGGAGAGTCAGGCTGGGATAGCAGCCTGAGATGGGAGCCTGCCAGAATGTTCCAGAAACAGCAAGCACTTTTCCCCCTCAAGGAAATATCACCGCCGCCCCCCAAGTCAAGCGTTTCACGGTACCCCTTTCTGCTAGCATTTCACTGGTGCATGGCTCTGCCATGCCAGGCCTCCCGTCCCCTCCCCATGACAGACAGTCAGCTTTTCACCGTGACCAGGAGCCTGGGAAGCCTGTCCCCACAGCTAGGGCCAGACGTCCCAGGGCTGCAGTGGGGCTGAGGGGCAGACGGTGTCTACTTTGAGGCCCGACCATTTCGCCAGAGGCCACGCTGCCTCCCCAGCTGCGTGGGAGAACCTGTCCTCTGTGTCGCCGGTACTCAGCTCCTCCCCAATTTTTAATTTCTGCCAGTCTGATATGAAAGCCCCCGCCCCTGTCTGAACCCCTAGTGGGTGCTGGGCACGAGGGACTTTGTGAGAGCCCCCTGAAGGCTGAGCTTCTTAACCCTCTAAGTGAGGGGTGCTACGGGAGCTTCCCAGGGAGACAGGCGCTCGGGGCTCCTGGTCATTGTCCTCCTCACTGGGGAGGGGGAGCTCACTGCCCTCCCAGCCCGGTCACCAGCTGTCTACGTTTGTCTCACGGTACCCTCGCCAGGGGCTGTGTGCACATTTGGGCTCCCCAGTGCCTGGGACCGGCCTGCCAGGGAATGCCTCCAGCTGGCCGGCCCCCAGGGCCCCCCTCCATCCCAACAGGTGTGCGGTGACTCAGTGGTGTTTATTTTTCGGCATAGGCAGCTGTCAGGCACAGCCTAGAGACCCCTGAGCAGCCTGCCTGGGGCTGAGCAGGGCTGAGAGCTGGGAGCTCCAGGGAGACTGGCAAAGCAGAGGGGCAGCTCTGCCAGGGTCTTAGGGCCCCAGGCTTCTCCCCAGGGTCCACTGTTCCCCTCCCCCTGCATGCCTTAACCAAGGTGCCAGAACCCTCCACCCATCCTCTGCTGCAGGAGCAGAGAGTCTGGGCCTCTAGCCCCCTGTTTGCCTGTGCCAGCCTGGCATGATGGACAATGGCACCAGCACCTGCCACACGCTGTCAGTGACCTGGGCGACCATCCTTCCTGGGGTTGGCAGCTGTAACAGGATACTCTGACCCACTCTCTGGAAGGGGCACAAGGGTGGGGATCTCGAGCTGGCATGTGGATCGACAGAGAGGGAGGAGGCTCCCCAATCTCTTCTGATTCCTTGGGGTCAGGAAAGGGTTCCCCAAACTCAGAACCATACCATGCGATCTTGGCATGCTTCTCTAGAACCCAGAGATGGCCCCTCCCTGAGCCCAGTGTCCAACAGCCCCATGTGGGTGTCTGGGGATGTGTGGCTCTACAGTGCTGGCCAGACACCCTTCAGGCTCCGTAATGGCCTCATTGGCTACACAGGCTTGAGATGTGACCCAGCCACTCCAGAGGCCCCTCACTAACCTCCTGAGCAGAGGGGTAGCTGGGGGAAGGGTGAGTGTTGACCACACATAGCCGTGAGGGCAGGGGAAGGACCTGGGACAGAGCTTGGCTCCCTGCAGGCACAGATGATGGCTGCTACGATGACTCCCTCTCCATGGCCCTGAGGCTGAATCAGGGAAAGTTGGGTGTACAGGAGCTGGCCTTGGATGGCTGTGGCTGGACACTGCATGGTCTCCTCACCAAGTCCTAGGCCAAGCCATAGAAGCAGCAGGCAAGGGGGCTGAGAAGCAGAGAGGGAGCCGGGCTCCCGTGGTACCTTCTTGTGGGCAGGACAGAGGCTGGAAGGGAAATGGCAAAGACCTAGACCTTGGTGGGACAGCAGAGTGGTCAGTAAGAGCAGGAGCCAGCCTTGAGGGTGTGGATGCCTTCCTAATGGAGGAGTCCTTGCTGGAGGTCATTTATTTACTCATCCAAGCTTGCTTGGTCACTGCCTCTCTGGGTCCCTTCCCTGTATCTGTCTACTCTCCTGCCTCTCTTCCCTTTGTCTACCCATCAGCACCCATCCGTCTCCTTACCACCTCTCTACTCCTCCACCCACCCACTCGCCCACCCATCAAATCCCCAGTCAAACCACTGTGGTCTGGCTTATGTTTTAAATGTCCCACTCTCTGTCCACCTCTCTGTCTCTCCAGCCATCTTCTCCTCTGTCCACTCACCATCCACCCATCCTCTCTCCTCTCCCCTATCCATTTCCCATTCATCCACCCACGTCTCTGTTTCGGTCTGGTTTGTTTTAAGTGTCTCTCGATCCATCGTTCTTTCCATCTGTCTGCCCTCCCATCAACCGTCCATCCTCTGTCCACCCACCCGTCTCCCTGGCTCACACGTCCCCATCCCCCTCTCTCCCCGCCCTCCAGGCTCACCTTCTTCAGACCCCCTGCCCCCTTCGTAGGCTGCCTGCCCTCACTCATTCTAGGAGCATGAGCTCCGCCTCCTATGCATTTTGAGGCAACAATAAAATCCAAAGGTGCTGACACTGCAGCCGCTGGCCCTGGAGTGACAACCTGCCACCAACTAGCAACTGTTTCTGTTTCTTCCCTGGTCCCTTGAGTCCCTGCCACAGTCCACAGGGGAGACACTGCATGTGTCTGAATGGTCCCACCTCAAAGGCGATCACTGGGACAGGGATTGGGATGTCCTCAGGGCTTGGTGACCAGGCATAGGTATGGAAGGGGAAGATCTGGGGTGGTGTGGATGGGGGTGTTGCTACAGGCCAAGCATGGAGGGCAGGCAGGCAGGTCTGGGGAAGGAAAAAGAGGTGCCCTTTCTCAGCCCCCGTGAGGTCGGGAGCACAGGTTCCCCGGGAGGAGATGGGCCTGGGGCTGGGCTGGGCTCAGTGGCGGGGAAAGAATGCCCTCTGGCTCGCTGCCCATCCCCTTGCTTCCACAGGTGGCTGCAGGACAGGACAAAGGCAAGGGCTACCGTTGGCCAGGTGCTTCCTGTGGAGCAGGCTCTGATTCAGGTGCAGGGCTGGGACAGGGTGGCTAAGCCAGATGACACCAGCTGGTCAGGCACAGGGTTGGACAGGGCATGTGGGTGGCAGAATTGGGGTGGTGAGGGGACAGCACACCAGGCAGGGGGAGGGAAAGTAGCATGTCCCTGGTGTGACTCCAGGGTGCTACTCATGTAGGCATCACACCAGGCAGAGAGGGGCTCAGAAGGCGAAGGTGGAGAGGCGACCGCAGGCTGAGCTGCCGAGGCCCAGGATCCCACTCCAGGGGAGGGAGAGGTCCTGGGGGCTTGAGCAGGAGACCTGTGGTCTGGTTTTTGTTGTGAATGTCCCTCTGGCTGCTTGTAGAGACAGGAATGTGGAGGGAGAGGGAGAGCGGGGTGCCCTTGCGAGGGCTGCTCTCCTTCCGGAAGGATGCCGCATCTGTACACTCTGCTCCCGGCTGCCACAGTGCCCTGGCAGAGCCAGCAGAGCAGGGCCACAGAGTCGGGCAGGCTGTGGTTCAAAGCATCTCCCATGGGTGTAGGTCAGGGTGGGACGGAGGAGGAGGAGGAGAGAGGACAGACCAGAGGCTTGCCAGCGGGGACTGCCACCTCCTGCAGCTGCTGGAGAGGCCAGCTAGCTGCTGTCCCGCTCAACCTGCTGTGTGGGGTATCGATTGTCACAGCAGCTGAGCTGTGGACTGCTACCACCACCGCCACCTCTGTGTGGGACCGCAAGAAATGGGCAGACCTCCTGCCAGCCCCTGCTGTCCCTCTGTCTTCTCCTTTGGGGCCTCCCCTACCCATTTGGAGACCATTAGCGGCAGGCTGAGAACTTGACTCAGGTGCGGGTGACATCACAGGCCACCTCTTGATTGTGCTAGGGACTGTTCAGAAATGGGCCAGAGGCCCAAGTTGGCTGTGAGAATCTGTGGAGGGAGTATGCTGGGACAATCTGAAAGTGGAGATTGTGACCGATGAGGATGTAGCCTGGGGATACTCTAAGACATTGACTACATCACAGAGAGCATCCGACTGCAGAGACAGGCTGTGCAGATATGACATTAGTCCTGGATTTAGCCGTACCTGAAGCTGCTCTACTCTGGAGTGAGTCAACATATTTCTTCACTCAGAAAAGTTTAGAGGAATTTCTGTTCCTTGAAACAGAAGCTTGTGTGAGGATCAGGTTTCTGGGGGCACATGAGCTAAAGCTGGGGATCATAGGTTAGTGCAGGAGCATGGGTGCCTGGAGGCTTCCTGAATGGAGGAGTGACTTAGGGACTGCCATGGGCAGCAGAGAGCCTGGGAAGAGATTCTGGGAGGAGGACAGCAAGGAGGCATGGTCAGGAGGAAAGTGAAGGTGAGGCCCTGGGCGGGGCTGTCGAGTCGGCTACTGAGCCCACGCCTCCAAGGCACTCTCGTGTCACCCCCTGTTTCTATGAACTGTGGCCAGGCAGGGACTCAGGAACCATTCTGTCCCCATTTCACAGATAAGGAAACCGAGGCTCAGAAAGCTCTGCCAGCTTGAAGTCTCATTGCTAGTGCAAATGGAGCCGAGCAAGCTCCTCCTACAGAGTCTAGTCTGGGAAGCTTGGAGTGGGGGTATCAGGAGGCGGGGAGGCCTGGGTGCCCAGGTGGAGTGACTGAGCTGCCAGAGGGGAGGCCAGGGCCCTGGTGCTCTGTGGTTGCTGTGGGAGGCACGCATCCCAGCTTCCTTGCTGGCCCAAGGGATAAGAGGCTCGACGGATGGCCCTCAGCAGCGTCTAGCAGACCCCTGTCAGCCTGTCGGCCCAAGCACCCTCTCTAACATGCTGAGGTCTGGAGGTCGCTTGTTACGTGGCAGAGCTGACTATTGCTCAGAGTGACTCCACATAGTCACTCAGTAACCCGCAGAACCTTCAGATGCCCCCCATTATGTTAAACATAGGACATGCCCTGAGCAATGGCACCTCCACAGGGCAGGTCCATGGCATGCGGCACAGGTAGAACCCAGTGGTCTGGTGTGGCCCCCACAGCCCCCTTGCCAGGCGGGGCCTGCTTTGTGTGTTGAAAGGCCCACCTGCACCCCAGCTAATCCCACTCCAGCTGCCAAAGCTGGAGAAACCTGGCAGGTGTGTCAGCTATTGGTCCTGGGAGGAAGCCCCTCTGCCCCAGGTGCCCCAGGGCCTGGTACACCCAGCAGGGGGTGGGCAGCTGACCAGGGCCCACGCAGTCCACGGGAGGCTGGGGGCATGTGCTGACTCTCCAGTTCTCAAAGCAGCCAGTGGGCTGCTGTTACCAGGCCCGGAAAGCTTAGAATCAGCAAGCAGGGGCAGAAGGAACACGGCTGGCTGTGGAGGCTGCTGCACCCAGGGCAGCTGGAGGTCACCCGCAGAGGAGCCTTGGCTCAGGGGACTTTGTCCATCATGGTCCCTGGATGTCCCTAGCTGCTGGACTCCCCCAACTTCCTGGAGCTTGTGGCTTCTCCTGCACTCAGGTGGCCATGGTCTAATATGGCTGGGCGTGAAAGCTGTGGTCCCCTGCCCACTCTGTAGAAATGGAGGCCGTAGGTGGGGCCTGAACATGGGCCCCTAGGGAGTCCATCCCTGCTCTGCTGGATAGAGACACAGATTGACAGACACTCCACCTACCCCTCCTTGGAAACTTAGGAAACTGGTACAGGGACATGCTACTCACTGAGGGACATCTTTGGGGCTGAGCTAGACCCTCCTCCTTGCTCACATCTGCCCTTCCCATCTGGCCTCAGGCAGCTCCCAGGCCCTCAATGGCCTCTGCCCCCTAGCCTCCCTAGACAGTGGTCTCCCAGCCTTCTTGTGCTCCGCTACCTGGGGAGCACTCCCTGAATACATTCCCTACTATGCAGCGCCCACAGGACGACCACCCAGTGGCCAATGGGTCACCCCAGATACCAGGAAGGTGCCTGCCTGGTCCCACCATGTGTCTCTGCTCATCTGCTGGCTCCAGCAGAGGCCTCAGGTGCTAGAAAGCACAGGCCCCGCGTCTCACTTCAGGTTGGCATGCCCTGCAGAAACCATGGCCATTACCTCCTTAACCCAGGTACTCAGGAGAGCATCTGTGGCCCTCATGTAGCAGTGGTAAGGGCCAAGGAGCTGTGTTTAGACACACAGACAGGACCCAGGTCACCCTGACCCTCGACAGGGCTACAGCCTAGGGAGCTCAGATGAATCCAGTTGTCACATGGACGAGAAGGTAGGGAAGCTGGATGGGCAAGGGCTTGATTTTAACCTAGAGAATCCTGGGTGTGGGCTCCATGTGGCCTGGTAGCTGCAGAGTGTGACAGGTACAGGCATAGCACCACAGGAGTGGCAGCTGGGAAGTGAGGAGGAGCTGGGGCTGCCGGGAGGCCAGGCTGTCCACTGCCTCAGATGCTGTGCTGAGAAGTGGAGCATCCTTACAAAGTGCACAGGAGGCCTGTGGCACCAAGTGGGCAGAAGATGGGGGCTGGGCAGAGGTCCTTGTCCTCTCCTCTGTCCCTCTACCATCCTGAGTGTCTTACTTGGAGGGACTTCCTGCCACTAGCCCAGTGCCTCCAGCAATCTCTCCAGAGAGGTGGCCTCACATTCTGACATAGGGGGTCCCTTAGTGTAATGACTGGTATCTCCACCACTGTTAACATCCTAAATACCCGCAAGCCTTCCCTGCTCAGATCCTAAGTAAACATTCAAAAATGCCCAGAACATGAGCACAGCCAGGCTTAACAGATGACACAGAAGTTCAGAGAACTAAGCAGATCCCGACACACACGATGTGTCTGGAATCCTCAGCAAGACTCTAGGAACTGCTATCCCCATCAGATAAGGGCAGGATATTGCGAAGAATGTCAGAGAGCAAGAACACGCTGTGGAGCGTTAACTCCAGGGTTGCTAAGAAAATGCTCCAGAACTCCAAAGAGAAAGTCAAGGGTATAATTGCAGAAAATAGAAAAGAGAAAAGTTAGAAATGTCTTCAATTTGACTGAAAAAATTTATAGAAAGAAGCAACAGCAGTGATGATATGAATGAAATGATCAGAAATAGTAAAAGGAACTTTCTGGAGCACAAGGGGTCAAGTCTCCAAAGGGCCCACCAAGTGCTCAGCACAATCAATGATCAAAGTCACCCAGAGAAAAACTTTGCCAGGAAGTTCATACCCTTGAGGCTGGAATGTAGATACTTAAAACTTCAGGAAGAAAAGAAAGACCACGTACAAAGCAGATCTCTTAATGGCAAGTCTGGACGCTGCAAGACTGTGGGGAAAGGTCTCCAAAATTCTAAAGGAAAATCTTTTTCAACTTAAAATCTTATACCCAGTTAAAGTATCCATAGGGCCTAATGGTTGAAAACACATAATTAAGGAGGCAGGAGATCCAGGAAACAAATCCAACCTAGGAGAGTCATAAAATAAAGTTTCAGATGGTGCTAGGCTGGAGGGCTCCAGAAGAACAAAATCTAGATTAGGGCCAGAGAAGGGAGGGCTCTGGGGGAACATGACCAGGACAAAGGGGATTTGAGAGAGGAGACCAGCCTGGAAACCTGGGTACTTGCAGATGATGAAGACAGGTTGTACAAGGAGGATGGACAGCAGCATGGAAAGCAAGGACCACGGGACCCTCTAGAATCTGTTACTTGAGCAAGAAATCCATTCAGTTATGACAATGTAAAATAAAAACGAAGAACTGAGGAAGAGGCATCTGTCGTCAGCAGATGATGATGAGCCTGGCCGCACTTTTGCACAGAACCAAGATGGACAGACGGTGGGAAGCAGGGCCTCAGAACTGCATGCAGACGTCACGAACCTCCACCAGAGCAACAGAAAGAACGTGTACCGGGAGGCAGAGCAGGTGGGCAGGACCACAGTGACGCTTGGTACCACAGAAGGCTTAGACGCAGAAACCCAAGGGCACAACTTCCCACACTTAACGTCCCGCCCAACCTGACAGTGACATTTAGAAATGCATTTCTATTTGGGTGAAGTTTATCTGAATTCAGAAATGTATTCTCTTTCACTTTTTATTTTGTTAAGAAAAATGAATGATTCAAAAACCACAGATATCATGTGATACTTATGGTAGCTTCTGTTGGCGTTTGTTAACTCGTCTATTCATCCATCTGCACAGCCCTCTATCCATCTACCGTCCTTCCAGCTATGAACCCTTCTACCCAGCTGTCTGTCCAACCATCCCTTCATCATCCCTTCCTGTATCCACGCCTTCACCCCTCCACACACCAACCCATCCCTCACCCTTCCGTCTGATCCCTCCGTCGGTCTATTAATTTATTCACCAATCCCTCCACACATACATCTAGTCGGCTGTCCATCTGTTCATCTGTTCACACACCCTCCACATTCCCTCCACCCACCCATCCATCAACCCTGCGAGCCTCCACCTGTCCATCTTTCCATCCATCCCCCTGCCTTCTCTCCATCTTCCCTTCTTCCGTGCAATATGTAGAGAAATGTCTGTAGCGCGGGTGCCCTCCCACTGAGGATAGGCCTTCCTGGGTACACTTGGGAGGAGGAAGGGGTCACGGAGGTTTGTGTTTTCATTTGGGACCTTTCTGTATGATTAGAATTTTTTGGAAATTCAAATAGAATGAGGATCGATATCTTTGTATTTCTCTCCATTAAGACAAACGAATGCGTTAGCTGGGGAGGAGTGGGACCCTCTCTCTCCTCTGCTCTGGCCCCGAGGCACGAGGCCTGTTGGCAGCAGCTCTGCGTACCCACTCTCAGCCGCCCCTGCCGCCGAGGGCTCCCTGACCCCCGGCTCCTCTCCCACATAGGGCCCTGCTCTGTTCTGGGTACCACCCTGCTCTGTAATTATGTATTTCTGACTGGGGCTTCTCTTAAACGCCAGGAACCTGGCACTACCCTGGTAGCACCTCCAGCACCATTGGCTGCCCGTGACGTCACAGGGGCTTAGATGGGTGCCGTGGAAGGGATGGTGGGCAGGTCAGCCCGATGGGCTCACCCTTGATGCCCCAAGGAGATGGTCTCAAGTCTTGATGTAGCAATTGGCAGGAGGTGGGAGGACAAACCCTAGCAGTGCCCACGTGGTGCCCATGAGGGGGCGGGGAAGCAGGAGCTTCCACTTGCCACGTGCCGGGCGCCAGGCCAGGTGCTTGGCAGGGAGGGCTGCAGGTTGTGCTGGCCACGTGCCCAGGAGTGTTCCTGGCTCCTTGTTGTCCACAGATGGGGACATCGAGGCTCCCAGGGGTTGCGGGGGTGCCTGCATTTGGCCCTCTCTGCCATAACCCTGCTCATGCCCCTGCTATTTCAGGGGGCAGGTAGGAGGGGAAAATGGGGCCTCAAGATGGGGACTAGGTTTGGGGCCAGGTGTCCTTGGGCAGAGATGACAGCAGGGGAGGTTAAAGCAGGTCTGCTGGGAAGACAGCAGGGTGGTTGCCAGGGGGACAGAGAGAAGGGAGGTCCGTGAGATCAGGGCAAGGGACAGAGGGGGTAGGGGAGGACAGGAGGGGTGCACACCCAGGGGTACCATGTCTGAGCTTCCTGCAGGTCATGCTGGCTCTCTATGCTGCCCTTGGTCCTGGGCCAATGACATGGGCTGACTGTCCGTCTGTCTGTCCTGGCCCCACCATCCTGACTGAGATGGCTCATGAGCCATGCCTGGCCCCTTCTCCATGGAGAAGGGGCCAGGTCCCCCTGGACAGACCCTGGGCAGGGCCACTCTGAGCTGCCTTCTGTGCCCCAAGGCCTGAGGACAGCTTAGGGTCATGCAGAGAAAAGCCAGCAAGGTCCCAGGGGAGGCAGTGGGCAGCCACAGGGACAAGAGGTTGCTGTGGCTTGTTTGCCCCCAGGTGGGGTGCTTCTTGGCAGGAGGGGCCACGTGTGGGTTCTGGAGCCAGGAGGTGGGGTGGCTGGGCGGCCAGCCGCAGGAGGCTGAGATAGAGGGAAGAGAGGGGAGAGAGGGCTCGGAAGAGGCTGAGTGGGAGGAAGTGGGGGAGGAGGGCGCGGGAGAGGAAGGCAGCCTGGGCGGGTGGGGGGCGGGAGGGGCGGGAGGTGGGGGGCTGGGGGTGGGGGCTGAGCTGGAGCGGGAGGGGGCGGGGGCTGCTCCCTGGCCTCGCCATGCCCACGGCCACCCGGAGGAGCCCCCGCTTGGGTGCTGTACATGGGGTCCCAGGACTGATCTGTGCAGCATGCTGAGTGGGCAGGCGGGTGCTGGGCCCGGGAGAGCCCGGCCTGCGGGAGTGTTCCAAGGAGAGATTTATTAGCGAAACAAAAGCATATTTTTCCAGGCAGGACTGTTTGTACAGTTACTTCATGACATCGCCTTGGCCTCGGGCCCGGAGTGGGGCGGCCGAGGAGGCCCTGCGAGGCCGGCCACGGGCAGCATGGACCCACTCGTTAGCTGGCCGGCCCCTCCCGGCCTTATCTGGTCCTGGACATCAAAGTGGGGGCTTTTCACTAGTGAATTAAAATAGCACACAAACAGCACAGGGCGGAAGACCCCGGGCCAATTAGGCCTGAGTGGGGTGGGAGGCCTTTCAGAGCCGGGGCCACTTTCTAAGGAGTCACTGCAGCTTGTCCAACTTGAGGGAATATTTTGCCCAAAGCTCATTACAGTAATGAACCTGCATTTCTTTCCTCAAGAGAATAATTAGCAGACTTCCAAATGGGTCAAAGCGGCAATTTAAAAACTGCCCCCTAATTGTCCCATTTACGTCGTTCTGTGACAGGGAAACTCGGCGCCTTTGGGAGGAGTGGGGACTCCATGCTGTGACGGCGGGGCTGGCGGGCAGGAGCCGAGGGGCCTTGCAGAGTCTGGGGGCCTCGCCTCCCCCTGCCAGCCCCTGCGGGCCGGTCCCTCCCACTCATCTCTGGTGGAGGACTGTCAGAGGCAGGAGGAGTGGCAGGGTTCTTGAGAGGCCCAGGCCAGTAGGTGGGCTGGGCACAGACTGCTGGACCTGGTGGGTCAGTGGTGGGCCCTGCTGCAGACAGCCCACGGACAGGGGAATCGCCAAAGGTGACCCCAGCCCAGATGAGCTCTTGGCAGAGAGCCGGTACCTGGCGGCTCCTGTGACGAACAAGAGGGTGCCAGAGCAGGGAGGGTGGGGCCAGGAGGTGTCCACCCGGGCGGGGGTCACAGCCCCTACAGAAAGTCCTGCAACTCTGACAGCTTTGAGTAACGCAGATATATCCCCACTGTCCCCCAGGGCAGAGCTGACACGTCTGGCCACTTGGCCCAGCCAGAGTGAGGGACAGGTGGGTCCTGGGCACTTGCCTGGCCCAGGGAGTTGTCCACCTTCCCACGGGGCTGTCCTCACAGACAGCAGGCTTTGTTAGTTGCAGGGGAGGTGAGGCTGGCGGAGTCAGGTCCTTCAACAGAGGCCCCTCAAAGCTTCCTTCCCGCTTGCTCCTCCCTCCATCTTTTTCCCCGTCACACATTTCCTGTTTATTCCCCCAGCTATAAACGTAAGCATACAAAATATGAAATTTGGGGAAATACAGAAAAGTCTGTCTCAAAAATCTCTCAGTCCACCCTTGGGAGACCAGCAGCCCTCCCGTTTGGTGCACCTTCTGTGAAGTGACCCTTGGCGCACACACGGCCTGGTACCCTGGCATCTCCCCAGGTCACTGAGGGACGTCTGAAAGCTGCATAATTGTCTCTAATGCTCATAACCAGAACCACCCACCCCACCACGTGGACTCCGGTCTGTTTCTGATTCTCCCTTATGAACGTGGCTGTGACTGACGTGCCTGCACGTGACTCTGTGGCAGCTCTGATCTGTTCTTTAGGGGCAGAGTCCTGGGAGGGGGCTGGCTGGGGGAGGGTGGGGCCGCACTGTCCTGGGCGTGGCCTCCTGTGCGCCTTGGGGAAGGGGAGCTGGCCAATCCTCGGCCCGGCCTCCACCCTGCCCACAGCAGCCTGCACATCCATGTTCCTGTGTCGCTCTTCAAAAATGCTCCCAGCACGAGGGATGGCAGGCCTCTGAGGAGGACCGGAGGAAGCCCTGCAGGCTTCGTGCGCAACACGATCCCCGAGCAACGGGAGGGACTCTTCCACTCTGGCGGGGCAGGTCCTGATAAACCCATGACCACCGGGAATGCAAGTTAAACGCAGAGCCCAGCCCAGCCCGGGAAGCGGGCTTCTCCCCCACGGCGGTCCAGGGCGGTGCGAGCGCACGAGCCATGCTCACCACCATCTCAGACAGGGCTGTACAGCACCTCCCGGGAGAGGTCAGACTCCAAGATCTGGAGGAATCTTCCTGTTCAACGTGCACCACCGCTGGGCCTAGGCACAGTCCTGTTGGAGCGAGTGCGGAAAGTGGACCTCGACCCCACAGTAGTGAGAACAGCCAGAGACCCTGTGTTCACGAGCGGGCGTGGCTCTGCTCTAATAAAACTTTATTGCACAAGCAGGTGGCAGGCCCCAGTAGACCCGCGGGCTATGGTCTACCAACGTGCTCTAGAGGGTGGAGAGAACGCAGTAGCTTTTCAGATTTGTTGTGAACTGTCTTCTAGTTTGCCTCCGGTCCTACGGCTCTGTTGACTTTGGAATCTTTATGTACTAAGAATGGCCCCTGTCCACCCTGGCCACAGTCCTCTCCCTGCTCACTGTCCAGGGCAGCCTGGGATGGACAGGGAGGAAGCTCATGGTGCACTCTTGGCTCCCCATGGGTTGGGGCTGGGCCTGTGAACTCACCCTCATCTCATCCAGAGACAAAAGCCCTTGGTTCCTGCTCTCAGTCTCCAAGTCTGCCTCAGTCTGACCCTCTGAGGTCAGAGGTGGCGCCCATCTGCTGGTCCCAGCTCATCCATGGTGGAGCCAAGATCTGGACCAGGACATCAGGCCGAGCTGTGCGTCACGACACACCTGCCCGTCCCAAGCAGGGACCAGAGATGGTTGGTAGGGTGGACGGGCGCTGAGGGAGATGAAGCTGAGGCAGCGTTGGCTGGAGCCAGTGGAGCGTCCCCATCTGGAGGCCGAATGAGGGCAAGGTGCACCCCCTCTACAGCTGCCTTTAGTCCATCCGACCAACCGAAGCCTGGTGGCACTTTAACCAGGCAGGATGGCTCCAGAACTCACAGGGCAGCATTAAGGGAGGAAAGTAGCCAGGACATTTCTGGATGAAGACCACCATCACAAGGAGGGCTGCCCCCTTGTCACTGAAGGAGCAGCCACTGTCCTCCATGCTTCTGTGGCTCTTGGGGCCAACAGGAAGCCATGTGCCCTGTGCCCCACATCCAGGACTGCTGGAAACATGTGATCTATGCCACTGTGGGTCCCATCTTGTGTCCAAGGACACTGAGGTCCTGGCCATCGTCATGCAGGTGGGACTTATCCAGGGCCAACTGGCCTCACCTGACAGGGAGAGGCAGCACAAGGCAGGGCCACATGAGTGTCCAGGGGACAAGAAAAGAGAAGCCTCACTTGCAGCTCCCGCAGGCCGTACAGGTGGAAGGCTGTAGCCTGGGGATGGCCATGCTCGGTTTCCCTGTGTACAGGGACATCTCACCCGCTGAGAGCTTCAGGGTGTTCAGGCTGCAGGGAGGTGGCTCCGGCATGGGTGAGTTTCCATTATTCTTGTTTCTGGGATCTCCATTGTGCCCTGGATCTTCTTACTGGCCACTGGCCACACTGTAGAGATCAGTGGCTCTCTAGCATTTCTGTTTAAGATGCCAAAGGAGCACTAGGTTCTTCCCTGCCCAGGGCACACCTGTTCTTGCTGTGGGTACAATGTCCTTCCCCTTGACCTTCAGCTTTCCAAGACCCTGCCCTGCCCTGTGGCTGTGGCCACATTAATAAGGGCTTGGGCTGAGCTGAGTGGGCCCAACCAGGTGGTAGGGACAGCTGACCTATGGCACCCCAGCCAGGGGCCAGAGTAGGGTGCCCTGAGTACCCCACGCACACAAGAACAGACCCTCAGGTCCACAGGGGTAGCAGGTGGGAGCTGATGGGCCCCTCTCCCAGGGAGGAGAGAGGCCAGGAGAGGGGCAGGCAGTTGGCTGAGAGGATCGGGAAAGAAGGCCCCAGGAGGTCCAGGGCAAGTCTGGGCAGGCGGCAGCCCTGGGTATTCGGGGGCAGGCTGTGGCGGGCAGGCTGGGGCAGGCGGCAGGAAGGAGTCCAGGAGAGGGGCTGCAGAGGACACAGGCCCAGGCCTGTGTCCCCAGCTCTGGCGGGCTCCTCAGAAGCCGCATCTCTCCACAGCTCTGCTCCACCACAGCGTGTGGGTCCTCCCGAGCTCCTGCACAAAGAGGTGTGCTCCCCAGGAGGGGCTGCAGCCCACAGGAGACCCCACTGATACGCCACCAGGCCTCTGCCGATCCCCCCGCCACACGACCCTCTCCCAGTCTGTGTCAGGCGTCTACACCTAGTTGCGTGCTGACCCACCCAGGCTGACTCGG
Source organism: Xerus rutilus (assembly GCA_028644305.1). Classification (NCBI taxonomy): domain Eukaryota; kingdom Metazoa; phylum Chordata; class Mammalia; order Rodentia; family Sciuridae; genus Xerus; species Xerus rutilus. Next base: position 2,466,153 of record CM053399.1, on the reverse strand, counting down.
CCCTCAGGAGGCTGTCGCGGACTCAGGGATGCTCTCTTCACCCCAGTGGGGGAGCCTGGACGATCTCAGAATCCTTCAGCAAAGCAAAGGCGGCCCCCACACGTCCCAGTCTTTGTGGCTCAGCTGTCTCAGAGCCGCCCGAGCCTCTCACACATTCCAGCTCTTCTCAGTCTGACTCTGCCAGGCCTTGTTGATGGGCAGCTGGCCACCTGTGGCACAGCTCTCTGGGGACAACTGCTGCCCATCTGCCTCCTGCTCTAGGACTCATCCAGGTGACAAGGTGAAAGTGGGGGTGGGAGGGTGAGTGGATTTGCAGAGCCAGGGGACGGTACAGGCCACCTTCTTGGGCCATGAGGATGGACCATTGGGCCTGCACTGGCCATGCTGAAAGGTCTGTGGGGTCTGGGGCCTCCTGGGCTCTACCATGGGGACCCTCATGTGTGGAGTGGGGAGAATGGTGGTCCAGTGACCCTGCCTGGGACAGCAGAGGACTACCAGGGAGCCAGCAGGGGCATACCCTGGTCCATGGTCCGGAGCAGACAAGCCATCTTGCGAGCCCTGACTTCCTGGGCTGGGGCCTCTGATGTGGCTGTGCCCTGTGAGTACAACCTGGGGTGGCCAGGAATGCACATCTGTGGGCTTGCACCCCCATCCTCGGGGTCTGGCCTGTGACTCAGGGACTCATGTGCTGATGCCTGAGAGACAGGTGGCTGCCAGATCCACCAACTCCAAGGAGCAGGACTTCAAGGAGGGCGCTGAGCCCCTAGAGGGGTCAGGATGGACAGCTATGTCTCCAGCGGGTCTAGGGAGAGAGCTTACATGGCCAACAAAGCAGCTGCCTGTGCCCATAGCTGGCACATTCTGGGCCCAGGGTTCTAGGCAACCATGACAGCTTCTGGGATGACATCAATGTTGACAAGTCGTAGGAGGTGAGGCTGCTGCCCTGGCCCTGCCAGCCGAGGAAATTCTGGTACTGGGGCAAAGCCCAGAAGGGTCCATGTAGCTCAGGCTGAGGAGCCCAGCTTGGTTGATCTCTCAGGTTCCTGGTCACGCACAGCCCCATTCCAGGTGGCTCCCCTGGAGCACCTGCCAGAGCCTGGCTCTCCTACAGGTGAGATTTCTCATCACCCCTATTTAACATACGGGTAAAGCAGGCTCGCGGGGTCTTGAGCCTCCTGAGATGGCGCAGATAGCCAGCAACAGAGTGACCAGCAGACCTACAGGGTGGGGAAGGTACAGGAAGGAGGGGCTGAGAGCTGGGAGCCCTCCCCAGGGCCTCAGGCAGTGGGCCCGGTCTCCCTGGCCCAGCAGAAGACTCCCCCAGACCCTGCCGCCCTGGGTATTGTCCCCTGCTGAGCAGGTGGGCCACGTCCAGACACTGGGCACACTGTGACTTCCAGTGAGGCCATCCCCAGTGTTCTTTCCTTTCCAGCAAAACCTGAGCTTCCTCATCACAGGGAAGGGACCTTGAAGGGATGCCGTGGACAGAAAGGCTTCCCAAGTGGCAGGGAGTAGTTAGGAGGCCACCAGAGAGCTCACAGACTGGACATGGAGGGGTTGCAGGTGGGTGGGTGGATAGGCACCATCACGTGGGGCCTTGGAATGGCCTCGGCCCCCTTGGGCAGCTGTCCTGGCCTGTCTAGGCCTCAGCTCTCCTTCAAAATGGGGTCACCCAGGTGGACCCATGCTGATAAACAAGCATGGGGCTCTTGGAGCTCAGCACGGAGGCAGTCCTCTGCCCAGCTACATGGCCTCCATGCAGCCTGCCAAGTCAGCTGGCCTCTGCCTGGCCATCTTTTGTGACAGGGACTCGTTTCCTCTCTACAAATGACAGAGGAATTCCTCTTTGTCCCTGACTCGGATAGAACTCATGCTCTTGGGGAGACTGGGAGGCATTGCCACCACCACGGCAGAGCCTGGAACTCAGTGCCCTCTGTCCCGGGTGCATGAGGCTAAGTGTGCCCTGTGGTGGTTTCAGGCACAACACACACATGTACAAACACACACACACACTTGAACACAACTACAGAAGTTAAACATTCCATTCCATTCCTGCTTGGAGTGCTGACCATCATTACTACGATGGCTTGCTGGCCCTCCATGGGCTGCCATCTAAGAAGGGAGCACCACTGCCCTTGAGGTGGGCCCCTGCCTCTCTGAGGTCCCTCTCTTGCCCCACCCCACTGGCTCACTTTGACATGCTGCCTTCCTTCCTGCTCTAGGCTCACACCTGCCCCAGGGCCTTTGCTCTGATGCTGTCCCTGCCTGGACCCTCTCTTTAGTCATTGGAAGGAGCTGTCCTCACCCAAGTGTCCTGCAGGGCGTGTGCTTCCAATCACCTGGACTCTCCTCGAATGCCCCTCCATGGGGTCCTGCCTTGGTACCCTCTTCTATCATTGCTCTGCTCTTGTCCACCCTGTTCATGGCCCCTCTGCCCCTGCCCCTGCCCCTGCCCCCAGTTAGGCCAATGCACACACACGAATCAACTGAGCCCTGCACTACAGAGGCAAAAGTGTATTCAACGCCACCAATTTATCAACCATTCTCTCCGCAGCGATTAAGTCACGACCCCCCAATAGCTGCTTCATTTTCTTGTCAAAAATACGTGGTTTCCACATTTGTCTCGCGTACAGTAATTAATTTCCAGACCATAAGTAAGAACTTAATTTGATACCTGCAAGGATTATAAACCATTTCAAGCTGTTGTTTACATGAAATCAAGAAAGATTCATTCTGTTTGCAATTATGTTAATGAGGAAATGGAGTGGGCACTTTTCTCTATTCAGGGAACTCTGCATAATCTTGCCATTGCCAATGAATGAGTAAAAAAAGTCCTCTGTGGCCGCAAACCCCTCCACAGCTATTTTTAAGGTGACCCTGGCGAGGGGCCCACGGATGGCTGAGCACCCCAAGGAAGGCGTTTGTGGGAATGGCTCAGACGGTCGTGGGAGGGTGAGTTCTGGGGCCGGGGCTGGGCCTCAGGCTGTGCAGTGAGCTGGGTCTGCAGGTGGGAAGGCGGCAGCTCCTCCAGCTCCCTCCTGATGCTGAGCTGCAGGAAGTGCTGCAGGAGGGCTGGGGTGATGGGGAAGCCAGGGGCCCAGATGCTTAGAGGGCAGATCTGGAGTTGGCAGCTGGCAAAGGCTGCGCCCGCTGGCCTGGGCTGCAGGTAAGAACACGGAAAAAGAGGCTGCTCTCGGGGCAGAGGAGACCCTACCTCAAGGCCCCAGCATTGCTCCAGCCACGCCATGGAGGGCTGTGCACATGGCCCCCAGAGCAGGAAGGCTGTACCTGGTCTCCGAGGGCTGCTCCACCCACCATGGCACCCTGTGGGTTGCCCATGACCCTGAGCAGCTTGGGCTGTGCAGCTGACCAGGAGGTACACACAGGATGCCCAGAGAGGAAAGGTGTCCCTTATGCCTGGGACACAGCTGGGTGCTAATGTCCATGCAGCCAGAGGGAGGAAGGCCTCCTGGGAGCAGGCTGCAGCACAGGCGGGGGTCCCAGCGAGAATGCCTGTGGGCAAGCAAAGGGCCAGGCCTGGGGGAGGGGAGCTGGGAGGGGCTGCACTGGGAAGGCAGGGGCTGCCCCCCACGGAGCAGTCCGTGGAGGAGCCTCCAACACACAAGGAGGCACCTGCTGGCCAGGGGAGGACTCTCGGCTCCAGAGTGCAGGTGGGCGGTGGTAGGTGGCAGGCGGGCGAGAGGCCGGGGCAGGGGGCTCGGCCCGGGGGGGTTAGCGTGCTGACGGCAGGTGCTGGTGGAGGCTTGGGGTCTGGAAGGCAGGATGTCCCTGGGCCTGCACCTTGACAACACGGGCGCCCCTGGGAAATGGTCTGTAGCCTGCTGGCTGGCCTCCTGCCTCCCAGCCCTCCAGGGCTCAATGGGGACTGCAGGACAGAGGGCTCTTTCATGGTGTGACCCGCTGTGGTGTGCAGGCACGTTGTGGCCCGTCCCTGGCTGGCTGTCGCTGGAGAGGTGGGGGCTGGGGCCGGTGCCCCCAGGGGCCTCCAGCGCGGTCCTCTTCCTCACAGGGTCCCCCCACCGTGTGCCCCTCCGAGTCAGCCTAGAGCTGCTGCCCAAGGCTGCTGGCTGAGCCCTCATAAATCCTGAGATGCTGGAGACAGCCCAGGTGAGGCTGTGAACAATGCCCCATTGTGGCCCCGTGGGGACGTTCTGCCACCACTTGCCACCAGCCCCTGCACTGTAAAATCTCTCCCCACGGATCCAATTTCGCCTCTCTGGCCCTTGGGGGGTTAGACCCGGGACAGGCACAGTCTCCCTCGACACAGAAACCATTTACGGCAGGATAAAGGCGGCCTTTATTGGCACCGTGGGGCCAACGTTTCCCTGCCCCATCGTTTTGTCACCCGTCACATCTGTCAGGTGGTGTGGGCGGGTCGGCACGGCAGTGGGGGCTGTGTGGGGGCAAGGACAGGCCTGGGGCCACAGCGGCAAGGAGGAACAGCCCACGGCTCCGCTTCCTGGGGAGCCAGTGGGTCCTGGCCTTCATGGCCTGTGTCCCATTATCTCAGGGGTCCCGCTCTGGGTGGGGGCGCGCACGTGGCCCCCAGGGGTAGCAGGGAGGAACCCAGACACAAGCCTGTTAGGGAACACATGCCTCCCTCAGGACAGAGTTGTGGGAGTGTGAACATTAGCAAGTGAGAGGGAATCAAGGACACCTCCTGGGCTGGTCCAGAGGCCTGGCCAGGAGCTGGATGCCTGGCCTGGCCTGAAGGTAGAGAGGAGCTGGGAAGGCCCCGGAGGGACCCCAGGGGTGGTTCTCCATGCCTCACTATCGAAGTTCAGAGTCCCCACCTGGCCTCAGGTCCACACTGAAGGACTGCTGAGGCCTAGGTGGGTGCCTGGATGGTGCCTGGCCTGAACACCACTACGGCCTCCTCAGATCGCAGCCACCATGGGCAGCATCAGGGGTGGGGCCCTGGCTGAGCTCCTCTGGGAGGTGGGAGGATCTCAGGGGTGCCGGCGGTCCGCCTGTATTTGGCAAGGGTGCCTATGTTCTAATGCATGCCGAGAAGGGACGCGCCTTGGCTAAGCCAGAAGTCTTACGGATGTCACTTCTGGGTGAGGTCATTGCAGAGCAGGCATTAGGTTTACAAAGGTGAGGGGCTGGGGAGGGATACCATGTAAGCAGCATCTCAGGAGCCAGCCGTGTGCACAGACACAGGGAAGCTCCACCTGCCGGGGCAGGCGTGGAGGCAGGGCTGCTGCTACGGCCTCGCTCCACGGCCTCGCTCCACGCCCTGCGCTGTGGGGGTGGTGGGGTGGCGGCCCTCTCCCAAGGGAGGTACCCGCCCATGGAGGGCATTGGAGGCTCCAGGCTCCTCGCTGAGTGGGGATGTACTTCTAGGCCCAGCAGCAGGTGGGTTCTGTGGCTAGGCGGGTCCCTGTGCCAATGGGACATGGAAACCAGCAGAATCCGGGGCAAGGATGCTTCTGGGAAACCCGGCCAGAGCTGGAGAGCCCAGGGGTGGGGGTCCGGTGGTGTGGTCAGGGGGCTGCTCCAGCCAGGCAGGGAGCCTGTACCCGCCTGGTGCCCAGGGTCACTGTTTTTTCCACTCTGTCCTGGTTACTGGGGCCTGACTGAGGACCATCTGGCCTCGGCTCGTTTGGATCCAGAGCTCCGATTTTAGTACAAGGACACTGTCCCCCAGGCCCTGACATGGCCACTCTGGGAAGCCGTACAGCCCCCCAGGTGCAGGCACAGGGTGGCTGGGCCTGCTCTGTGACCCCTGTACTCCAGCAGCACGCCAGCTCGTCCCCACTGCACCCAAAGGCAGGGAGGCAAGACGAGGAAACTGAGGCAGGAGGGGGGAGTAGCTCCTCGGGGCACCTCCCGCCAGGCTGTGTCTGAGCTGTCACAGTCTGGGTCCCTCCGGGCAACCTGTCTCCTCCCCAGGGCTTTGGTAGAGAGCCAGCTGCGCCTCCCAGGGCAGAGCCGGACCTCCGTGCGCACTCAGCCCCCTGGGCCACTGTGCCTCCAGGATGAGGCCTTCTGTGCACACCCCTGACTGTCCACCTACCAGGAAGAGAGGGGCTCAGGAGGCCCGGGAGGGGGTCTAGGCAGGGGGCTCAGGAGGCCCTGGAGGGGATCTAGGCAGGGGTAGCTGCAGAACTGTGAGCAGGCTCTGGAGATGGGGTGGGGCAGACTCAGGTTCCCTCCTGCTGCCGGCCAGGGGATGGGACCTGTAGCTCTCACGGCTTCCTGCCTGTGCCACCATCCTCCTCGCCTGGAAAGCTCCTGATGAGCCCCGCTGGTGGAGTCATGCACTGACGGGCTGGCCGCAACCCAGGGGCCCTGAATTCTCGGGGTGCCTGGTGGAGTCACCGACTCCACTTCACTGCTGGCTCCTCGCTGCCCTATCTGGATCACAGAGGCCTGTTCCCCCTGCCGCTGCTGTTCAGGGCCTCCTGTTGCTCGCAACCTCTGCTCCCTAGGGCCCCCCCAGCACAGTGCCCCATGGGGGCGCCTCTTCAGAAGCACAGGGTCCTGCTCAACCCCTCTCCCCTCAGTGTGCCCGTGGAGTCAGTGGTCAGGACCAGCAGACCATGGGCTCCCGCCTGGTCCCTGCAAGGGTCCAAGGTGCCGCCTGGTCCCCGTGGCTCTGGGGGCTCTACCCTCAACACTCTCCTCTCCTCCTGGGGGGAGAGCCACGCCTGTCTTGACTCCCTGCTGGCAGGCCTGACCTTGCTGTCTGGGCTCAGCTTTGCCCACTCTGGCAGCCTTAGAGGGACGTGGCCCTGGGGCCCCGGGACCCACGTGAGGTCAGCTCCCAGGCGGCTTCCGCCCTGCACCACCCCTGCCGGACCCGGCTCCTGGCCTGCTGAATGGGGAAGCCCAGCTGCTCTCACTTTCTCCTCCCTGGGAAATATGTAATTACAGGTCATTGTGGGCACCCTCCTGCTGCTGGCCCATGTTCCAAGGGCAGGACCAGCCCGTCCTACCCACGGTGGCAGCCCTGGGCAGGGAGCTATGCCAATGGCACGAGACAGCCAACTGACGGTGACGGTGGCTGGAGGCTCCTTCCTGTCCTCCTTCACCTTTGTTCTATGCCTTTGCTCCCCGCCCAGGCCAGAGGCCTCCCTTTGGAGGACACTGGGGTTCTAGGGGGGGTACCTTCCCGTGACTGGAGGTGCGGCTCCACTCTGGCTGCGGGATGCTGTCCTCTGGGGCAGAGGGAGTGTCCTGGATCCCACGTACTGGCTAGGCCCTTCTGAGTGGGCCCTACGGGGTGCCCACAACGCGGGTCCTATTCACAGCCTTGGGACCCTCACCACCCAGTTGTGCGGGACCGAGCAGGGCCAGGTGACGTGGGCCAGGACTGCACACCCTCCTCAGAAGTCCCACCCCACGGAGTGGGTGCTTGTGGTCTGGTGGGGCGTCCGCATTGCTAGATACACTGTCCCTGTGCGGGCGGCAGGCAGCCGGCTACCTCACTGCCCACACAGATGGCTCTTTATATGTGAGACCTAACCTGTGGCTCCCGGCCGGCGGGGAACAGAGGGGGCGCTGTGCGCACTGACCAACCTGTGTCCCTGGTGGGATGGCCACGGGCAGGGCAGGGAGGGATGAGGTGGGTGTGCAGTGGCCCCTGGGTCTCCTGCGTCACACTCCCCCTGTGGCTTATCCACAGTGTACCAGAACCACCCTGCTAGAAACGTGAACGGGACCACAGCTCTCCTTGGCCCCAAAGCCCGCCACCCCATCCCCTTTGGTGGCCTCCAGAGTGCTCTGCTCAACTCCGCTGTCTGCCTCACACTGCTTTCCTGCCACAGCTGAAGGCCAGCGCGGCCCCCACCTCTGTGCTGTGTCCTCTGATCAGAATGCCCAGGATTCTGTAGTTCTTGAGCCCCAGCCCCGCAGGGAGCCCTTCAGACAGGCCCGAAAACACACCTATCTCTTTAAAAGGCCCAGACGCAGAGGGTTTCTTTCCAGCAGGAGGGAGGAAGAGGCCCTGTCTCTGTGCCATCCTGGTGCCTTTTGCCTTCCTGGGAGCAGTGACCACTGTGATGGGGCCTGTGGACCAGGCACCTCTGGGTGTGGGACCATGAGCATGCCCCCTACCCTCCTGGCCAGGTCCAAACACAGGCTGCTATGTCATGGAAGAAGATCTGGAGGTCAGAGGGCTGGAGCTTGAAAAGGGCTCCAGAGGAGCAGCCTCTCCCTCATGCTGTGGCCTCTTCCAAACCTGGGGAGGGGCCTGGGCCACCCCTACTCTGGGCCAGCACAGCTGCCCCTCAAGGCCACAGCAGGCAGGGGGTGGAGGAGGGGAGGAGGGGCCCCTGAGGGAGGCATGAATGGATGCGCCTGGCCTGGCGAGGGCGGGAAGTGGCGGATGAGGGACGGGTGGGGAGGGAGCAGGCTGCCAACCCAAACAGCCCTGCGCGCCTCGGCCCCGTGTTCAATCCACAAAAATTTCCATCTGCCTCTGGAGCACAGAGCCCAGCGAGGCGGCGCTCGCCCGGCAACCAGGGCAGCAGCTCTCGCCAGCTCCAACAGCAGCGGCGCCATTTTGTGGCCACCTTGTCCAGGCTGAGCAGGGCCACACCTGCGGAGGCCCAGGCCGTGGTGGAGGAGCGCCTGCTGGATGTGGCTTTGCAGCGGGGACCTGCTGCCTGCCACCTGACACCCTGACCTCAGGGCCCAGAACCTGGACCCCAGCAGGCCCCAGCCAGGCACAGCCTCCAGCCCCACCTGGACGTCCCTTGTCACCGGCCATTCCCTCCAGGGCTCTGCAGGCCCTGGGAGGTGGCCCAGGGTTAGGCCCCACGTGCTCCCTGCTGCCTCCTCCCTTGCCTTTGCGGCAGCATTTCCGGAGCCGGCATGGTCAGGGCCAGGACTGGCCGCCCCTGTCCAGGCTGGTCCCCTCCCAGGCGGGAGGGATGGCTCTGGATCGGGACGTCTATTTTTGGTGGTGAGCAAACCACTGTTTAATATGCAGAACTGGCTGGGGGCAGGCTGTGCCTTGACCAACAGGGTGACAATTTTAAAAAGGGACCCATTTTGACCAAAATACATGTTTTTCTGAGGTTGGCCAAGGCAGCCAGGCAGGGCTGGCCACAGGGACCACGCTCGCGCCACCCTCACCCCAGGCCCTGTGGACGGCCTGCCCAGGGCCTCCCCGCAGATGCCGCTGATCACAGAGGAGTGGGTAGCCCCCTTGGCCTGCTCAGCCCGCTCAGCCTGCTTGCGGGCCGCCCGCCCAGACACACAGCCTCTGTCTGCGGCCCCCGCCCCCACGCTCAGGAGTCCCACCCACAGGAGTCCACACGGGCTTCAGCTACATTTTTTAAAAATGTAAATTTCCTCTCTGGCCAATATTGGAGGCCTATAAATAGAGTCACTGAGGAGAGCCTGGCGGGGGGTGTGTCCCTGCGCACTGGAAGAGAAACACCCCAGGAAAGAGGCGAGGCAGAGGCCTGCCGAGGCCTTGAGCAGTCTGAAGCCACCGTGCAGCTGGTGAAACTGAGGCTCAGACCCGGGAGGTGTGCCTAGGGCAGGGTTGAGGCCCAGTGCGGCCCCTCCTGCCTGTTGGCTACTCATCCTCATGTCCACCCTCTCAGCTCCCTGGTCAGCTGCCCAGGCCTCCAGACTCAGAAAGGCAGCACAGTGCCCAGGCCGCAGGGCCTCTGCACATGCAGGTCTTCTCTAGCAGCGCGGGTACGGTCGGGCCAGCATCACACCCTCTGTTGACAGGGAGACTCTGCACAGAGCCCCTGGCACGGGAGAACCCACCTGGGTCTCTTGGCTGGCACAAAGGCAGGGCTTGGGCCCCAGCCGGGATCCCAGGACATGAGGAGGCCCAGGTGTATGTGATGTGTGTACACATCCTGTGCCCAGGGTGGACAGGGCACTCCTGGGTGAGCCCAAGGGGCGCCTTGGGGACAAGGGGAACTTCCCCAAGGCTCAGTGGCTTCCTGAGATGGTGGCCGCAGGAGGGATCCTGGTCCCTCTCCCAACAGGAGTGGCTCAGGCAGGGCACCACAGGGAAGAGGGGCCTCCATGGAACAGGGTTCTGTGCCCTGCGTGGAGCCAGAGGGTACCAACACCTGGTGCCAGTGAGCAGAAGCCACCACAGACGAGCCAGTGGAGGCAGAGGAAGAGAGCAGCCTCAGCAGGCTCCTCGTCTCGGCCAACAGCCCTCCCGCCCAGCCCTCCCCAGGGCGTTGGTGATGGCCACCTCTGCACAGCTTGAGGGTCATTTCAGCCCACTGCAGAGCAGAGGAGCCTGAGGTCAAGGGGCAGGACCTCCTGCAGGTCCCGGCACCTGGGCTGGGGTCTGCAGCCCGCAGGTGGGGCCAGGTCAGACTCACTGCCAGCACTTGCCCAATACAATGATGCGCCTGGACACAGCCGTGGGCCCCGAGCCTGGACACAGCCGTGGGCCCCGAGCTGCTCCTGCAGGGAGCAGGCACAAGGGCAGGCAAGGGAGGGGCAAGAGGGTTCCCGAGATCTGTTGCCACATGCTGCCCTGTCCCTGCCACACCTGTAACCCAGATCCTCTCTAGCACCCACTTTGTAAAACGTGTGTGTGGGGGGGTGAGTTGGCACAGCTCTGTATGAGGCCTGCTCCAGCCTCACCCGTAACTCCACGTCAAGTCCTAATGGCCAGAGACGATGGGAAAGTGGGCAGGAGGAGCTGCAGGGCCCTGCCACCTGGGTGGACTCAGCCCTGGGCCTTGAGACTTTGCTGGGTCAGTGGCCCCATGTATGAGGTAACCTCGTGCCTTCAGCAAGAGCTGAGCTGGTGGCATCAGAACACAGGCTCAGGGACCAGGCTGCTGGAGCCCATCCTGACTCTGACCCCTAAAGGCAGGACGCTCCTCTTTTCTACCCTCCAGACTCACAGTGCCTGGCTAGACTGCCCTCCCTGTCTTGGACAGAGAGGGAGGCTGAGGCCCAGCAAGGACAGGGTCGCTGACATGGTGGCTAGGGAGGGGCTGCTGAGGTTGGAGGAGAGGGTCACCTAGCATTTGGGTGAGCAGCCCTCTGTTGTAGGTAGGTCTACAGCTTCTGAGCCCCACGGCCCGATGTGAGGCACTGGGTAGACAGACTGATGTCCTTGTTTTCTGATCCCATAGGGTGGCTGGGAAATGCCTGGCTGGCCAGGACTACATTTCCCAAACTCCTCTGGGTGGGGCGTAAGGGTCACTTCTGAGGGTCACTTCTGGCCTGAGCAGGGAGGCCCTCACAGGGATCAGGAAAGGGGACAGTCTTGGTGAGGGAGCAGCTAAGAGGTCGGAGACCCAGGGGCCCAAGGCACCTCTGTGGCTCAGACAGCTCCACCCGAAACCACTCTGCTGGGAAGGAGTTGCCTGGAGACAGGCCACCCACTATCAGCCGAGCCCCAGTCTCAGGCAGAACGAGAGCCCCTGCTGAGTGTGCGTGGGGCTGTGCGGGGACTGTACAGCGCAGCAGTGGCCCGGGATGGGGAGGCCACTGGCTCTCCTCCCCCCAGCTCTATCTTGGGCCACGTTACTTCATGGAAACAGCAACTCTGCTTCTTGCTCAGTGTCACAGGAGGGGCATCCCTGCAGGATAGTACACCTATGTCCCCTCACTGGTGCTAGGTGTCAAGGCCCCAGGACCCCCATGGCTGGAGTGCCTGGTGCAGTCAGCTCTTTCCTCATCCACAAGAAAGAGACCTCCATCTTCCAGTGGCCACAAATGAGCTGAGGACAAGGTCCTGGTATGACTTGCATGTGACCCATGACCCCAGGCCTTCCCTGGGATATGGGATTGAAGGGCATGTAGATTTTCAATTTTCAGAGGGCTCCTCCCCAGAATCTGGGGACTGCTGTGACTCCTGACCCCTCAGGCAGATACACAAAGGTCTGGTCCTGCACAGCCGCCCACCAGGGCCCTTGTCCCCTTTAGCAGGACTTCCCTGAGCATTCCCTGGCCACTGGCAGGGCTGGTACCTTCCCCATAGGATGGTTGGCTGAAGCAGGGCATCTTCTAGACGCCCCCAGGGGCCCTGAGGGTGGCCTGAAGGTGAGGTTGGCAGAGGCCGGGAGGATGAGGGGCCTGGCTTCCCAGTTCCAGGCAGCCACAGAAGGGCTCTGGCCTCAGGATCCCTTCGGGGCGGCAGAGGGACTCCCCTGTGGACACGCCCCCCGCCCAGGAATGGGGTGGCAGGACTCAGTGTCAAACGATGCTTTCATGATAGGTTTATCTTTGAAACCCTGGACAAAACAGGGCTTGTGTGGTTTGACTGAAGGGCCAGCACCTTGGGACTCCGCCATCCACTAAGACGGCTCCTCAGGAAAGAAAAAATACACCGACCTTAAAATAACCAGTTCCCAGAATAGCAAACTAATGAGGGCTTCTAAAGGGAGCCCTTTGATCAGGCAGAGCCCCACGCCTGCGCCTATTTACGGCCCTGTCACTCAAGAGCAGCCCAGCAGCAGCGAGAGAAGTGGGGGGGAAGAGGAAAGTGGGGAGCGCAGGGGATCCAGGGGCGAGAGCCCTTCTGCTTTCTGATGCAACCAGCCCTGTGGGTGGGAGGTGCTCAATGGTGGCCATGGCTGGATGGGCAGGTCAACCTGGAAATGGAGCCTTTGGGTGTCACTTTCCAAGAGGGAAGCCAAAGGCATAGGGAACAGAAAATTCATGAACAGAATCCCAGGCTGGTGGTCTCTGGGACCTCAGAGAGCATGGGGTGTCAGAAGAGGAGGCTTTGTGCATAGAGCGCCCAGGCAGGGTCTGGAAGGATGCGTCCCTGCTGGGGTGGGAGGGGGCTGGGGCCACACGAGGCTGCACAGGGCTCCATCTGCACGCCTGCTCTTCCTGGTGATACTCATCCACAGCTCCCGGCCTGGCCTGGGCCACACTATGCTCCCTGCCCACAGGATGCAAGTCCAAAGCTGCCCCTTTCAGCCACCAGCCCCTGTGGCCATGGGGACTTCAGAATGTGGCTGCTGAGACGGGAGAACTGAACTTTAATGATTTAATTTTACTAAACGTAAATACAGATCCTTGATTGAGTTATTGGAAAACTTCAGAGGTATGTTTGGAATGACAGGCATGAGAATTCCTTTTCCAACTGTAAACTTTATGAAATCTAAATACAGACCAAGCAGTTCTCATGAAAACCCAGCGTTAGAATCGAGATGTGCTGTACATATAAACTGACCCTGGCTTTGAAGACCCAGTGTGAGAATAAGAATGTTCACTACGCCAATAGCTTTTCATATTGAGATGATAATATTTTGAATCTATCAGGTGAAATAAAATGTTATTATTGCAATTTTAACTTCTCCTGATTTTTTTTAATTAAGTAGTTACTACAAAATTAACCACTCCATTGGTGGTTGGCATTGATGAGCTGACCAGGAATTCAGGGAGGCTGGTGTCTGAGAACTCAGTGGACGTGGAGCCGCAGAGCTCAGGGGGCCTGAAGTCAGCTGAAAAGCTGAGCTTGGCTTTCAGGGTCTCCCAGGGATGGATGGCTGGGCTTTGATGCCTTAGGCGGGAAGCCTCACGGCACAGACCTCCATGGAGCTGCTACCCTTGGAGGGCTTCAGCATGATAGTCATCAGATATAAGCCTCTTCCCGGGAAGATAGAAGGAAACCTGCAGGACTCGCTGCTCTGAGGAAGGGAGCACGGGGGCCCTGGACAGTCATAAGCACGCACATGACCTTCATGATCTGAAATGCTCTGAGCCCATAACTTAGAGTTCAGGCTGCAAAGTGCACCCGCAGGTACGGCACCGGAGGAGCAAGCTGAGTCCTCTCTGAGATCCCGGCTCCACACCAGGCCTCAGGGATTCTCTCAGATAAATTCTAACATTTGTGAATTTACATTTTTTAAAAAGCAAAGAAAGCAAAACACTACAAATAAGAATCTGAATGAAAAAAACCAGATACAGATGTGAAGAGACCAGATACTGGAGTTAAGAGAAAATGAAATCTCAAATATTCACATTTCAAACACTTCAAGAAATTGTAAACAACCTGAATACACAAGTGAAAAGGGGGATGTGTTAAAAGTGACCTACTAGGTATAAGTGAGAACCCCACAGAACTTTTATAAGCACAAAGAATCAACATTTAAAATTTATTGAACAGGTTTAATAGCAGATTAGACACAGTTGAGGAAATGACTAGTAACCGGGAGATGGATCATCTTGCAGATTTTCCGGAAGGGCTGGGGATGTAGCTCAGTAGAGCGCGTGCCTAGCCTGTGTGAAGTCCTGGGTCCCACCCCCAGCACTGGAAGAAAAATTAAAAAGATTTTCCACAACACAGTACAGGAGTACAAAGTGATTTAAAAAGAAAAAGAGGTTGAGACGGTCTATCCTGTGTCTAATGAAAATTCCAGAAGGAGGTAATGAGGCTTAAGTAAAATCTTGAGACATTGACTGAGAAGAATACAGAGTTGATGTAAGATACCATGGATGAAGGCGCCTCGAGTCGAGCAAATGAACAAACATCCCTGCCTCCCTCCCACCCAGTACATCATGGGAACTTGTACTTGCTAGAGTCAAAGAAAAAAAAATCCTAAAGGTGGCCAGGGGAAAAAAGACAGATTTCCTTCCAATAAATAAAAATTTACCTTCATCTTTCTTTTTTTTCTCAACAGTAACAATGGAAGCCAAAAGATATTTCAATAACATTTTTGATGTGCTAAGAGAAAATAATCCTGGTAACATTGGGCCTAGGTTTTATAACTGGTAGAAATATTTTTTAGAAAGACAGTCAAGTGGTTCTCTCTCTCTCTCTCTCTCTCTCTCTCTCTCTCTCTATCTGTACTGGGGATTGAACTCATGGGCACTCGATCACTGAGCCACATCCTCAGCCCTATTTTGTATTTTATTTAGAGAAAGGGTCTCACTGAGTCGCTTAGTGCTTTGCTTTGGCTGAGGCTGGCTTTGAACTTGTGATCCTCCTGCCTCAGCCTGCCAAACCTCTGGGCAAATGGTCATTTTTAAACAAACCAAATCTGAGAAATTTTGATCTTCACTGAAGGAAATTCTGGTGAATACATCAAGCAGAAAAAATAGTGATCCGAGGTGAGAGACGTGTGGCCGTGAGGGAGCTGTGGAAATGCAGCACAGCAGGCTGCTATGTCAGAAGGGGACTCAGCTGCTCAAAGTCCTTAGTTCACACAGCACAGGATAAGGTGGCCGTTGCCTCTGGCTTCTATCTACTTGCAGTGTTCTGGGCTAACCTCTGCAAGAATGGCATTAGGATCCAGAACTCCAGCACCAGCAGAGGAGAAGTGGAAGGACAAATGATGATTGACCCAATAACAGGCCAGAAAGAGGAAAAAACAACATTAAAAAACTTAGAAATGGAAAACACAAAATGTACTGCTAGGAATCCACTCAAATATAATAGAAATAACATTAAATGTAACTGTATTAAATGATTATTAAAGCTCAGTCAGACACATATGCATACATACGTTTGCAAAGGGTACATTTGGAATGTATCATTATAGAATTAAAAAGGAGAAGTTTTAAAAATCTGATCCCAAAGTCAGAATTTTTTTAAAAAACCAAGAAAATAAAACTCCCAACCAATATCCTTTATGAATATAGATACAAACATTCTTAACAAAATATTAGCAAACTGAATCCAACAATATATTAAAATAGCATATACTGTGAACAAGTGGGATTTATCCCAGAAATGTGAACTTGGTTTTCTATCTCAAAGTCTGCTAAGGTATCACGCCATATAATAGAATAAGGGACAAAAATCATGTGCCCATTTCAATAAATGTGGAAAGAGCATTGAGAAAAGTCCAACATTCATTTATGAGCTGGGTATGGTGGTACATACCTACAATCCCAGTTACTTGGTAGGCTAGCCAGGAGGGCTACAGGTTCAAGGCCAGCCTGGCAACTAGTGAGACCCTGTATCAAAATAAAATAATTAAAAATGAATGGGGCCAGGTGTGGTGGTACACGCCTGTAATCCCAGTGGCTCAGGAGGCCGAGGCAGGAGGATTGTGAGTTCAAAGCCAGCCTCAGCAAAAGCGAGGTGCTAAGCAACTCAATGAGACCCTGTCTCTACATAAAACACAAAATAGGGCTGGGGATGTGGCTCAGTGGTCAAGTGTCCCTGAGTTCAATCCTCCTAATGCTCCCCTCAAAAAAAAAAAAAAAAAAAAGGATGAGGATATAAGTCAGTGGTAGAGTGCTCATATAACATGAGCAAGGCCCTGAATTCAATCCCTCATACTACCAAATAAAGATTATAATAAGCTCTCTTAATGAGCTAGGGGTATACCTTCAATCAGTGAAAAGCATCTATGAAAAACGTAGGGCTAATGTCTTACTTCATGGAGAGGACTGCATGCTTTTACCACCAGACGGCCACGTCCATTCAACGTTTTACTAGAAGTCTAAACTAGTGCAGTTGAGAGAGGGTTGAAATCAGAGTAGGAGGAGGAGGAAGAGGAAAGAAAGAGGAAAGAGAAAGGGAGGGAGGGAGGGCAAGAGGAAGGAAATAAAAGGCATTCAGATTGGAAGAGAAGTAAAACTTCTTTATTCACATATAACATGACCCTGTCTATATGTAGAAAACCTGAAGGAATCAACAACTAAAACTAATAATAGCAAGTATAGAAGATGAATATAAAATCAGTTGTATGTCTATATACTAGTAACAATTCAAACGTGAAGTTAAGAAAACAATTCTATTAGTGGTAGCATGACCAATAAAATTCTTAGGACTAAATATAGTAAAAGAAATGCAAAATTTATACTTCAAAAACTAATTAACCATCGCTGAAAGATATTAAAGTAGATCAAATACATGGAGGAATATAGGAATATACCATGTTCATGGATTATCAGTCTCACTTTTGTTAAGATGTCAATTTTCCCCAAATGGATCTATAAATTCAATGCAATGCTTATGAAAACCCCAGCAGGCTCTTTTCTTTTATTGGTAAAAATTAAGAAGTTGATCCTAGAACTTATACAAAAATTTATAGGTTTTAGAATGAACAAAACTGTGAAAAAAGAATAAAATTAGTAGACTTATACTACTTGATTTTAAAACTTACTGTAAGTCTCTAATAATCAAAACAGTATGGTGTGGGTTTAAGGATAGGCACACAGATCAACAGAACAGAATTGCAAATCCATAAATAAAACAAGATATTTGGGGGCAATTTTTGACAAAAATATCATGACAACTTGAGGGAAGAAAAATAGTATTTTTTTTCTGTATAAATGGTGCTAGGCAGCTGAACATTAAAAAAAAAAAGTAAAAAACTAAATCACTTTGATTTTGCCTCATACCATGCCCACAAATTATCTCCAAGTAAACACAGACCTAAATGTAAAAGCTAATTCTACACAATTTCTAGAAGGAGAAAAAATAGGAGAAAATGTTCATGTGGTTGGAAGAGGCAAAGAGGTCTTGGAACATTGAAAGCATGAGCCATACAAGAAAAGACAAATTGGACTTCATTAAAATGAAAAAGTTCTGTGATTTAAAAGACACCATTCAGAAAATGAAAAGACAGCCACAGAGTAGGAGGAACAGTTTGCAAGTCAGACGTTTGATAAAGGATTTGTATCCAGAACATATAAAAAACACTTGCAACTCGATAATACAACAGACTACTTAATTAGCAAATGGGCAGGAGAGTTGAATAAACATCTCACTAAAGACGACTATGAATGGCTAATAAGCACATGAAAAGTTGCTCAACACCATTAGTCATTAGGGAAATGCAAATTAAACCCACAATGAGATGCCATTACATCCCCACTAAAAGGGCTCCAGCGGGAAAGACCAGCCAGACCACAGAGCTGAAGGCTGGAGAGAAAGGGGAACCTTTACACATGACTGGTGGGAAAGCAAAAGCCTAGAAACCCTTTGGAGGACAGTGTAGAAGTTTCTTAGAAAGCGAGCCCATCTGCTGGGTAATGGTAGATCAAGGGCACAGACTCCCGATGAGGGCACAGGTTTGAACTGAATGACACACAAGTGCGTGCCAGTGGCTGTACACACAACCCAGCACCCAATAACTTCAGAATATATGTTCCCCACAAGTACAGAGGGCATGTTATAAAAACTGACCACATATTTTGCCATAAATCGTATTTTAAAACATTGCAAAGGACTGCCACTGTAGGCACTGCTGTCTGACAGCAGAGCGGTGTGATTAGGATGCTCGGCAACAAACCCTTTCACTGGAGGAAACTTCTCATCTGAAGAATGAGAGGTGGGGACAGAGATGAGGGAAACACACAAGCGGATGGAAATTAAAACGAAAGGCCATTTATCAAAACTCGAGGACGCAGCTTGAATGATGTTAAGTGGAAAACTTTATTGCCTTAAATGCTATAAATAGCTACAATGCTGTTGCTTTAAATATCTCAGAAATCTGGAAAGTCAGAAAAGTAATAGGATTACTGAAAAGTAATAGGATTCATAAAGCCAAAAGTTTGGTGCAAATACTAATAAAATGGGCAAATATCTAGCAAGCTTAACAACTGGGGGCAAAAACAAAGGCACAAATAAATGATATTGGAAATATAAAAAGGGAGAGGAACTCCAAGGCTGGAGACCATGGAACTGGAACAATAAATGCCAACGCCTCTGAAAACCCACATGAAGTACACAAATTCCCGGGATGTATTGTTTATTGAAACTGACACGAGAAAAAATAGAAAACTCGAATAGTCCCAAATCCTTAGTCATCAGATCAGCCATTAGGAAGCGCCTCACCCAGAACACAGCCCGCCTGCGAGGCTTTGCCTTCGAGTTCCACCAAGCATTCAAGAGAAATTAAAAATTCCAACGTTACACAAACGATTCCAGTGTTCAGGAAAAGTGGGAGCAGCTTGCACGCTCACATCACATGATGCCAAACCTGGCGAGGACAGCCCAAAACAGGGGCCACGCCTCGCCTGAGCCCACGAGACACGTCCACTCAGAAGTTCCGAACAAAACGTCAGCCAGTGTGTTTTAGCAGCTCTGGAGAAATCCTATATAACCAAGGGTTGAAGGTCTGGGGAGGCTGGAGTGTGTGGTGACAACTCAAAAAAAATCCAAGCAAGTCAGGTAAAGACCTGGCTGGGCAGGACATGGGTCTGGACAGCCAGTGCGAGCAGCATGGACGTGGCTCTGGGAGTCATGGGGAACCCCTGGGACCATGATGCCTTGGGGTCAGCTTTAGACCTGTGGGCAAAGTGGCTCTGGATGAGGGGCAGGGTGGCAGCCTCTGGGACAGACACTACCTTGTGGGTGCTCAACTTAGTAGAGGGCTGGTGGTGGGGGTCCCAGCCTGGGGACCTTCAATCAGGGGACCTCATGCTGCCCACCAGCCACAGGGGGCTCTGTGGCGAGGTGGCCTGCACCTGTCTGAACAGCCCCTTCCCCTGACCACCACCACGGCCCATGGACGGCACTGCCAGCCAGCACCTGCCCTGGCCCTCGGCTTCCCTTCAGAGAGATCCTGGCATTTACCAAATCCCTGTTTTTTCTCTCTTGACCTCGCCTGTCCCCGACCCCTGCCAGTGGCCTCCTTGGGGATCAGCTCTTCACTAACTTAACTTGCTCAAGAGGACTTATCTGGGCAAACACGAGCCCTCCAGACTCCAGAAGACGGTGGGCGAAGGCGGGAGCTGGGGGAGGATTTCGCTCCCACACCCAGCTCAAGCCTCTTGTTCACAGGAAGGGAGGCCAGTGGGGAGCAGACCTGGGTGAGGAGGTTTCCCCGCTGAGTGTGAGGCAGGCATGTGAGGCAGAGCCTGGAGAGTCAGGCCAGATGTAGAGGTGGACAGTGGCCAGGGACGGGGGTGTCCTGTAGGATGAGTGGGGCTCTGAGTAGGACCGGCACATCTCACTGCCAAGCAGGGCTTCCAACATCCCAGGACTTGGGCAAGAAGGGAGTCTGCGGGGACTTCTCCTCAGCACAGGTTCCCAACCAGCCGTAAGGGAGGAAGGGCTCCTGGCCATTGAGATGCCTCGAACAAGCTGACCTCCTTGTCCTCCTGAGAGTTCCAGAGCCTCTGCCTCACCCCTCTCAGGCCCACCTTAGAGCTGAGGAGCTGAGCTGAGCCTTGACCTCCTGGCCCGGCAGCCAGCCTGGAAGGGTGGGGATGAGGGGAAGGCATTGGTGGGGAAGGTCCAGGGGCTCTGGCTGGGATTGGCCAGTCTGGCTGGCACCAACTCTGCTGTGGACCCACCGGGCTCTGAGGGATTTCCTGTCCCCTACATCCCGAGGTCAGCAGGATTGCGCTTGAGTTGTTTATGGTCCCGATGACTGCATTGATAAGTGTGATAGCGTGGGGCCCAGGCCATGCCACTGTGCCCTCTGGGCCCAGCAAAGCCCTTTCCCAGGGTCTGTCCCCACGGGGGGCAGTGGTCACTGGCAGGGGATGGGCTGGGCAGGCTGCCATCAGCTGAGCCAACGCCGCCCGTCGCTGCCTGTGCCCCAGTCAGCATGCCTCTGCCAGACCCTTGACAGACAGCTGGGTCCCAGTTACGCCCTGGGAGGGCCTGAGGCGCACAATGGGGTGCTGCTTGCTACCTTGGAAGCCCCAGGCAGGGGACACCCCTCTGACCCGACCAACCCTGGGGACAGGGTAGTAACACAGAGCTGTGCCTGCTGGGCTTGCTGCGAGATCTCCCAGGCCCTGGCTCAGAGCCCTGGGCTGAGCCCAACAGGGGCTCTGAGATTCACCCAGCTTTGTTCCTAAACCTTGCCCCCAGGGATCAGGGACTCCGGAAAGTGCAGCCCTTTGTTGTTCAGGTCTGATGAAGCACAGCAGGCGATTCTGCACTGGAGGCTGGTGCTGGCCCCACCGCAGCCACAGCCTTGCCCTTGGTCAACTGAGGGCTTCATCTTCCTTCTCAGATCCCAGCAGGCTCAGGCCTGGAAAGGGGGGCTTCGCAGGAGATGCACTCTGCCACCCACAGTCACTCCCAGAGGACACCAGGCTCTTAGTCCAGGAGCCCTGACCAGGATGCCCAGGCTGGGGCCACTCCCTGCCTCCATGGTGGCTTCCTCTGACACTGGCAGCGCTTGGCCCCGCCTCTCCACAGGGAGAGAAAGCGAAGGCCCTGCTCACAGACGGCTCCTGAGCCTCTGAGCCTGACCCTGGTGAGCCCCCACTTCTGGACTTTGGTTCCCATCCTGCTAGGCAGGGCCATCTCCTGCTGGGCCAGCTCCCTGGCAAAGGCCACAGGACCATCTCACTCAGGCCTGAGCTGCTTCAGGGTGACCAGGCCCTCCAGCGGGGCTCAGGTGTTGGAGATGTACAGCCCAGCAGGCCAGGCCAGGAGTAAAGGTCCCAGTGGTACCTGAAGTCTGGCCCCCCCTCCCGCTATGTGATCCCATTTACTGTCTTGGCACCTCAAGGCCACCCTGGGCTAGGAGCAGCTTGTACCAGGTGGGGAGGGGACAGGCTTCAGGCCCCAGGGCCCAGGAGTGGGCAGGGCAGGGATGGAAAGTGTTCTGTATGGACTGTGCCCGGCCCCACCTGCCCAGCTATAGCCCAGATTGGGAGTAGGCCAGGGCCTGTTGTTGCCAAGGCAACAGGGCAGCCATACTCCCTGCCCAACCAAAAGTCCTCTATTTTTAGCTTCTCAGTTACTTTCAGATAAAATCCATGTAGACAGACGAGCTCTCTGGCAAGATAACAGCCCGCCTCAAACCACAGAGACTTCAAAGTGGAGCCGCAGGGGGGCCATGGCCTGAGAAAGGCCCTCCTGCAGCTCAGAACCTCCGGTGGCTCCTAGGCCACCCTGCAGAAAGGCCAGGCAACAGGCAGAGTCTGGTAGGCAGAGGTGTCCCAGTGACCCTGCCCATGTAGGCTCTGGCACCCTGGAGCAGAGGGAGCACGTCCGCGTCCTGTACTTCACCCAAACAACCCTGTTCCCGGTTAGGACCCTACAGAGGGGACTGAAGGTGGCCTGGGTGTGTGGGCCAGCACAGCCCACCATTCCATCCTGAGCTAAGCCCTCCTCAGCACCGCCGGGTCCAGGATAAGTGGAGGATGCCCACACCCATGAATTGCTTCACCTGGGTTCTCCTGAGTTCTGCCCAGAGTGAAGGCTCCGGGCAACTGGGGCAGGGGATGGCATGTGCCAGGCTGGCTCCCGCCACCCCTCGACTTGGGGCACCCTCCAGAGGCTCTTAGAGCACAAAGCAGACTTCGCGAGGTCGTGGCGAAGGCCCAGCAGGCTTGACCTCAAGGTCTGTCCCTCCTGCTCCGGGCAGAGGCAGGGCCAGGGGCCTGGGTGTAGGGCGGAGGCAGCCTGAAGGACCCTGCCTTCCGAGCGCACACGGGCTGCAGGCCGAGGAGCAGCATACGGTGGGGCCTGTTCTGGCCACCCACCTCGGGACATGGTGCTCATGAACTCTAGGAGGGGTTGGTGGGCATGGGCTACCTCTTGCCAGGAAAGGTGCCACGTGTCAGAGGACTAGCAACCACCTGGCCTGCCCTCCAGCCAGGGGCAGGAGTGGACCTGGGCCCCGACTCACGGTGAGTGAGGAGGGAGGGAGGGGACGGCACAGCCATGGCCACCTCCAAGCCCTGGATGCACTGAGACACCACAGTGACGCCGGCTAAGGGCTGATGTGCCCAGCAAAGTGACAAGGGGTTCCAGCCTACCTTGTCTTCCACCCGGTTCAGGCGGGCGCCGATGGTGTTGCTGCTGCGGTCCTTGCTCTTTTCTAAGCGAGTGAAGAATGAGAATCAGGGGGTGCCTGGATCAGGGAGGGGCAGCCCCTGTCAACTGCCTCAGGGAGCAGGGGGAGGGGCAGGGGAGGAGGGTGCGAAGGCCTGAGCCCCTGAGGAAGTCACTAAGCACTCAGTGGAGACCACCAGGGCTGCCATGGCGCTGAGCCCTGTCCTGCCTTCCCCTGCCCTGTGACCTCTACGAGGCCTTGCCCAGGAGCTGCCAGGGCTAGTGTGTGCCTGTGCTATGTCCACCCACAACACTGGGCCCCCACCAGGCTGGGGAATGCCTGCTGGCCCAGCGGCGCCCCAGCCCATGTGTGAGGTCCTATGTGAACCTGGGCTAGGGCCACCCCAGGAACAGGCCTTGCCCTCTCCCTCCTGGTATGAGAGCCCCCTGAAGGCACTCCATCCTCCCAGGGACCCTCTGAATAGTGGCCCTCAGAGCATGTTTCCACACCAGATCCGGGTATCAGTGCCCAAAACTTGTCATCTAAAGGACCCACGTGGGTTGTCACACAACCAGAAAGTTCCTTTGTGAAGTGTGCCCAGAGCTACTTGGCACAGGTGTGTCTCCTGCCCCTTTCTCTGGCTTTCAGTCCCTGTCTCGTGGCCTGTGGAGGTGAGGAGGAGCGGAGTCAGAGGGTTGAGGGAGGGTCTACAGGGGCTGCCACTTCCAGGGGCTCGAGGCAGAAACCCACCTGAGACAGGGATGAACAGGGAGGGCTTTCCGATGGACTGGTCCAGCCTGGGAGGGAAGGAGATGGAGACCAGCTCACATTTGGCCCAGGCACCATGTGGATGCCCAATGGGGATGCGGTGGGAGGGCTGATGTGCCCAGCAAAGTGACATAGCACCCACCCACTCTGGACACTGGACGACACCACCCTGAGGCCTGCCAGGAGGCTCCTGAGCCTCCAGAGACACATGGGCCTGAGAACCTGGCAGGAAGCTCAGAGAGGAGGGCCAGCAATTGGTCATCCCTTGGACTTCCACCCTGGTGGGGCAAGTGTGGCCAGTGATGGGGTCCTGAATACTGGCCCCACTGGCAATTGGGAGAGATACATTCTCCCAGGTGGACCCTGTAACACAGGGAGCAAGGTTCCCAGGTTAGCCCACTGTGGAAGTAGAGCTGGTCTAAACCTGTGCTGGTCCCCAGGGACCATGCTGCTTCCATGGGAACAGGATCCACGCCGGAAGCCCAGCATGTGCTGACTTGCAACTGTCAGGGTCTACAGCTGCAGGCCCCGTGGCAGGCAGACCATGGGTGCTCAGACCCGCGGATACGGGAGACCCCGGATGGAAGAGACTCTGGGGGCTCTTGGGGAGAACTCAAGTTTCTTCCCTCCCTGGGACCAGCCAAGGAACGGGCCTTGTCCACTATGGGGCTGTGCGGGCTGGCTGGGGAGGACGCAGCATGGTGGCGACCCCACCGTGCCCACCTTCTCTGCAGTTCTTTGATGCGCACCATGAGGTTGAGGTGGCCTTGAGAGTACTGCTCGATGACATCCCGCACATCATAGGGCTTCCTTGCTTGCTGCAGGCCAGAAGACACAAGTCACATCCCTCTGTGTTCTGGAGGCTCAGCACTAAATGCAGTGGCGGGGCAGGGAAGGGTGGGCCTGGCCCACAGTGTGCACGGTAGTGGGGCTAGAACCCCAGGGACGGGGAACCTGGGCCAGTCACGGTGCACCCAGGCCCCAGACTGACCCATGACACACTCACTGCTCACGCCCCCCGCTCTCACAGTGGGGAGGTAGCCCATCATGTGGCCTCCCAGGAGTCCTCAGTGGACAGCAGGCCTGCGGTGTGTGCTCTGAGGGGTGTGGGCACAGGCATCTGCCTGGATTCCCATAGCAGGCCTGGGACTATGTGGGGCAGGGTAGGAGACCCTAGGCTTGGGGCTCAGGTGACATCATCAGAAAAGGACAAGAAAATGGAACTCCTGTGTTGTCAGCTGAGCTCCAAGCCCACTCACGGCCTTGTTCCCAGGGCCCTCAAGTCCGGAGTCTCACCCAGGCAGCAGTAGCCAGGCTGAGCCCCTGTAGCAAGGCACAGCCCTCTGTCCCAAGGGCCATAGGGAGACGGATTGGGGCCCAGGTGGCTTCTGTACAACCAAGCAGCTCTGTCTGCAAGGAGCTGGGCTGGCAGCCTTCCACAGAGAACACCAAGGTCCCAAGACACATGCCGGACAGCTCCACGGGGCAGGGTGGGCCTGCCCAGGGCAGGAGGTGAAGGACAAGAGATGACCCTGTGAGGGTCTGGACTGGTCCTTGAGATGTGTGCTCCCTGGCCTCCCGAGGGTCTTTTCCTTGCAGCTCACTCCAGAGACCAGAGCTACCCTCACCCAGGAGGGTGGCCACTCCTACCCACCCAGAAAGATGGGAGGCCCTGGGGAGTCCTGCCTCAGGTGTCTGGGTCCCCCAGCTCCGTGCACACTCTGACACACCCAGGGCTTCACCGCAAATCCTGGAGGCTTGGCAGAGTTCTTATGACCCCCCAACATGGTGCTGGACCCCAGGAATCCCTAGGCAGGGCAGAGGCCTCCTATCTGCCAGAGCACGGGCCCCAGAAGTCCAGAGTCTCCCGTCCTCCACATGACACCAGGCAGGGCCCTTTCTAGAACCACCCAGCCCGCCTTGGGACCCTGAGTACGAGGCTGTGACATTGGAAAAGCAGAGATGGAGCCTACTTCTCTTCAACATGGCTGGGCCTAGCTGAGGGGGCCTCCATGGGCACCAAGACCACCTGCATCACCGCCTGAACACCAAGGCCTATTGTGGGTCAGGCGCGGGTGGGACTCTAGGCAGACCCTCCGTCCTGCACACACTCAGCTTAACTACATCAGCAAAAACTGTGTTTATAGGCTAATGATGCTGCCCCTGGGGTTTGGTTTCTCTTTCTGTAAAATGGGGAGGCTAAGCCTGGCTCCTTCCTTCTGTAAGGTGGGATGCGAAGCCCCGATCCTCCCTTCTATAAGATGAGATACTAAGTTTTGTTCCTCCCCTCTGCAAGATGAGACGCTGGGCCTTGCTCCTCTTTTCTGGAAGATTGGATGCTGAGCTCTACCTTGCTCTGCCTGCCAGGGAGCGAATGAGGGTAAATAAGATGTAGGTTAGAAAGCTCAGGGAACTTGGAACCCGCACCTTGCCAGAGACAGAGGGGCTGTGGCTGAGCCCGGGGCCTGTGCCTCTCCCTAGCATACAATGATGGTGACTTTGAGTCAGGCGGCGAGCTGAGCAGCTCAATAGTCTGCCGGTGAGCTGGGAGGGGAGGGGGTGGGGAGGCCAGGGAACTGCTAGGTCCAGGGCTCAAGGTATCGCAGGTCTGGTCCTGGGCTTGTCCCCAGACTGTCTGGGGGCCCATGGGCCACAGTGTCAAGGTGTGGGTACGAATGTGTGTCAGGAGCAACAGGAGAGCAGGATGGGCAGGGGCTTGTGAGCCGGGCACGGCCCCAGGAGGGTCAGCAATGCCCCGCTCACTCCCCATGGCTAGTAGCATCCCAGGCCTGCTAAGGCTTATCTTAGAGTTGCTGAGCTCCCGCCAGGGTCTGCTCGGGGCTTGTGGGGCCTCTGTCAAGTGGCTGCCTGGGGCCTGGCTGGAGAGACCACCTCAGGCTCTCTCCAGATCTAATATCCCCTGGCTGCAGCAGGAGCCAGAGATAGGGCGACCTGTCCAGACAGATCGACAGTGGACAGGGGGCATTTAAGGAAAATCCAAGGGGCTAAGAGGCTCTGGCTCCTCAGGCCAGACAGAGGGGCGGCTGGCTGGGGGCTTATCGGCTGGCAAGGCAGGCAGGGGCGTCAACCGCCACTCCTGCAGCAGGAAGCCAGCTGGGGTAGGTGGGGTGCAGGTGGGCAGACTGGCTGAGGGCCGGGAGTAAAGGCATCCCCAGAGCTGGCATGGCTGAGGCAGCCCCGGAGCCTCACAAGCCCCTCCCTGAGGAGCTCCCTCCTCCCCCACCTCACTCCTGGTCCCTGGAGGGTTCCAGCATGAGAACCAGCCCTTGGAGGGAGTCCCAGGCTCCGCCTTTGCTCAGGAGCCCCTGTACTGCAAAGGTCCTGTGGCTGCCGGGTTGACTCAGGGCTCCCTGGGGCTTGGGTGCCAGTGAAAAATAGAGAGCTGGAGTTTCCTGGCCTTTTCTGGAAGCTTCTTGGGCTTCTGGAAGGACCTGGGCCTCTGTTCTGAGGCAGAAAAGGGGACCCACAGCCTGGAATGAAGCGCAGGCTCTTGGCCTCTCCTCTGGGCCCTGTGCCTGTGGCACCAGGTAGTTTTCCTGCCTGTGTCACAATGACAGGTCTGCAAGAGCCACTGCAGATGGCCTCACCAGCTCCAGTGGGCCTTCCTGGGAATCATGAAGGTCCATATGCTCTGCTGGATGTCCCCAGGCCCTGGAAATAACCCCTAGGAAGCCGAGTGTCCACCCAAGCATGGCCCCACAATCCCAAGTAGGTCCTGGGCTATTCTGGGCTGGGGCCTACACTGTGCCCCACTGCAGGGGCCCACTGTCTCAGGCTGGGGACCTTCACTGCCCTAGTAGAATAATCAGAATTCTCTGCTTCATCAAGGTGAAGTCAGCAGCTTTAGCTGTCACTATCAAGATGCTGCCTGGCAGGGGTGACATGCTCTGGCCATTCCTTTGCTCTTGGGGGACTGTTCTGCCTGTACCTGATCTCCAAGGGACTTCCGGCAGCCCGTTCCCACCTGGGAGGGTGCTGGTGCCTCCAGTGCCCTGTGTGAACTCCCTCCCACCCCAGCAGTCAGGACAGAGGGCCCTCTATGCGGGCGCCAGGTCAGGGGCCCCACAGCATTGCCACACCTCATCCATGGGCCCCTGGTCTCCCCAGAACATTGTCGGCAGACCTCCCAATGCTGGCTGAGAGCGGGCTCGAGAAGTCCCAGGCCCTGCAGGATCTTGGGGTCCAGTGGAGCCACTGAAGCCTCCAAGAGATGCCGCAGACAGGGAGGCAGAATGCCCAGGAGCACAGCCACACACGCAGACTGTCCTCGAGCATGGCCAGCGCCCAGGATGAGCATCCTCATGCTGCGTGTTAGTGGAGGAGCTCCGCACAGGGGTGGGCTTCTGGCCCTGGGGCTGCTCTTGGGCCAGGAACAGCACGAGGCAAGCGCTGACCAGGGCTGACCATGCACCTGCCTGGGGCCCACCCCTTGGGCTCCTCTTCCACTGCAGAGGGGGACAAGCCCGCCCAGGTTGTGTGGGGTGGGGTCTGCGCCTGGAAGCCCCCCCTGGAGTCTGGAGGCAGAGACCATGCTGCTTGGGGCCCAGGGGCGGGAGCTCTACTGAGGGAGACTGTGAGTGAGTCACCCCGATGGCCTAGAGTTAGATGCAGGGCCACCACTGACTGCTCTGAGGCTCTGACCCATCACCCCAACACCCCTTGCTTGGCAATAAGGGCCTCCTAGATAGAGGAGAGCATCCAGGGGCCTGTTGGTCACGCCTGCATACATGTTCTCAGAGCGAGCGGTAAGGCCCCGGCCCTGTGGCCTTCATCCAAGCACTGTCCCCTCCTGCCCAGCACAGAAGCCAGCTCGCCCCCAGCTGCATTCTCTAGGGATGCCCCCACCCCAGAGATGCTGGCAGCACAGAGCTGCAGGCCTGCCCAGTGGGAGACCCACTCATGGAGCTGGGCAGGCCTGCCTTCTCCAGACTTGCGCGGTGGAGGGCATGGCGGTGTCGGGGAAGTTCATTGTGTGCTGCACATGTGCTTTGGGGCAGACTCTGCCATCTCTGGGTCACTATGATGGCATCAGCCTGTCACTTGCTAAGGCAGCCTTGCATGACCCACAGGAGGGAAAGTGGAGAAAGCCCATGTGGCTGCCACTTTCCAGCTAGTGATGAGGGAGGCTGTGTGGGTGCCCATGGGTGCCCAGGCCAGGCCTCAGCCGAAGTGTCCTGGGCCAGGCTTTCTGTCCTGGTGGGAAAGGGCTTCCCAGGGACAGCAGTGAAGTCGTCTCAGGGTGTTTGAGGGAGAATGGTCCAGATGGCCCTGCCTGTGAAGCTGGCAGGTAGAGACCGCGGCAGCCTCCACTATGGGCAGGAGAGAGGCCCAGAGGGGCTTGTGCTGCAGCGGGCTACACGGGCAGGCCGAACCCAAACAGCTTGGCGCAGGACTCACCTGAAACTTCTTCTTGGCCACAAAGTACTGCATGCGTCGAATGACCTTGATGGTGGCCCGATGGTGCTCCCGGAGCCTGTGGTGGACAGTGGAGAGGAGGGCGTGAGTGGGCACCTCTGCGGGCCATCCTTGCCACACTGTGAGAGGTGCCAGTGGCCCTGCTGCCCACGGACAGAATGTTCAAGTCCTGGGGCTCAAGGGGAGGCAGGGGACAAGATGACAAAGATGAATGGGCTCAGCTCACGGTGAATGGGCAGCAAGCCCTTCCTGTTTGTCATTCAGAAGTGGGTGGGAGTTGGGGCCTCCGGTTTGCAGGGCTCTGCCTCTAACTCACAGCAGAGTAAGGGGAGGCCGCGTGGGGGGTGCAAGTACCTGGGGTTCCAGACCCCTGGCAGCGGCTGCGCTCCTAGCTGTGGTAGCAGGCAGGCCCTGGGAGAAGCCGAGATAACAAGGAAGAAGAGATGCCTGCCGGGTGCTCTGCAGCGGGCACGGCATGGGTTTGCTTCTAAAGTTCCTTCTAGAAACGAAGTTTCTTCAAGATATGCCATGCCAAAAGGAAACATGCGATTGGATGCCTACGTGCAGAGGAAGGAGAACGCCAGTGTGGGGCTCTCGGGAGTTTCCTTCCGTCCACGAGGCTTGCACCTGAGCAGCTCTCCTGCTGGACATTTACTGTGACAACCAGAGTAAACAAGGATGACAAAAGTGGCTATTGGAAGGCTTTAGAGGACGCAAGACTCAAAGGGCCAAGATCCCAGCAGGAGAGGACGCAGGCTGAGGCGAGCCCACGCTCAAGCTGCGTGTCCTCCTCACTGTGGGACAGTATTGCCCACAGGACACCCAGGCTACTAGGCTGTGAGAAAACCAGTGGATTCCAGGGCCACCACAGTGCCAGGAGATGAGCAGACAAGATCCTGGTGGACAGAGGCCACCGCAGTGTGCCCCTTTCATGCAATTTCCCTGGAGTCTCTGTGAATTTCTCATCTGTGGGTGAGATTTGGAGAAGCAGAGAGAAGGCAGCTGCCACAAGGGTGCAAAGCAGAGACCTCCACAGGCTCATGTCTCCGGGGGAGTATCCTGGGGATTCAGAGCTACTAGTAGACCCCCACACTTTCAGTTAAGCCTCAACTGTCTCAGCCCTGACTGGAGCAAACTGTCCTGATCAGGTTGTTCTTGCACGCCAGGAGAAAATCCTGTAGAGGGTCAACATCATCAAAGCTTTCCGTTTGTTTTTCATATACGAAAGATCGAAAATCAAGGGAAAAAACAGACCTTAGAAATAGATCTAAAGCTATGGCACACTTGGAACCCTTGACTTCTCCTAGCTCCTCTCAGCAAGAGATGGAGTCTGTTTCCCTGTGACTTGGATTTGAACTGACTGTGTAACTTCACATGACTGTCGGAGTTGTGGGCAACTCAGGCTGTATGTCACTCAATGCTGTTGGAGTGTGGCTGTGGGAGCAACCCTGAGCTCACTGGCTGGAGGAGCCATGTGAACAGAGGCGCCCCAGCCAGTAGCCAGCACCAAGCTGTAGACATGTGAGTGATACTGTCTTAGACCATCCAGCCCCATGTAAGCTGCCAGATGGCTGCAGCTGCCTGAGTCACCCCAAGCAAAGCTGGCAGAACCACCTCCCAGTTGAGCCAAGTCCAAATTCCTCACCCACAGAGTTGTAAGCAAAGAAAACAATTGTGTGAAACCACTATATTTATCTGTGGTTTGTGATGTAGCAACAGATAACTGATAGAAAAATTAGGATTTATGATATCGATCTCTTAAAACACATGGCATTGATTTTGGGTCCAGGCACTGTGCAGGAACAAGAGGCAGATCACAATACATCGGCCTTGGAGCATGATGCCCCTGTGATTGGGTGAGACTTCTAGGTGTCTGGTAGAGGTGAATGAACTTTGTAGTGAGGAGGAATATGAAAGATCATGGCAGAGGGCAGACAGTGTTGGGTTATAGATGGGTACAAAGTCTTTGCAAGTACTCCACTGAGGACTCGAGTCACTTCTACTACGGTCCATTTGCTTGGGCTTTGTCCTCGAGAGTCCTTGTGGGTTCATTTATTCGTTTAGAATGCTGCTGCTTGTTGGACAAGTCTGAGTTGGCCTGCTGGAAAAGCCACGTGAAGGAGAGCCGAGGTGCCCTGACCGACAGCCAGGAGCTCCAGACACGTGAGGCAAAAGCCACCAGCTGCCCATGGCAAGCCCAAGCGAGCCCACCAGCTGAGCAGCCCAAACCACTGACCCACAGACTCATGAGCAAATAGATGGTTGTGGTTCACTTCTGAGTTCTTAGAGAGCTTTAAAATAACCTTGACAGGGGGGCTGGGGTTGTGGCTCAGTGGCAGAGCACTTGCCTTGCATGTGCGAGGCCCTGGGTTCGATCCTCAGCACCACATACACATAAATAAATAAAATAAAGGTCTATCAACAACTAAAAAATATTTAAAAAAAAAAAATAACCTTGACAGGCTCAAGGAAACAGATGAGAAGATGAGGAATTTCAGCAGAGAGATAAAAACAACGTACACATAGCAAAATGGAAATTCTAGAACAGAAAGGGAGTGGAATTAAGAATGCAAGTGGTGGATCACCAGTAGAGGCAGTGCCGTGGGAAAACACGCCCATGAACCTGATGGAGCTGGCAAAGCGGCGCAGAGAGAACAGAATTAGAGAGAGAGAAGGAGCCAGCGAGAAAGATGGCAAGGTGGCAGACGGCATGCACTGTTAAGTGGGTTAATATTCCAATTAGGATCATCAAACAGGATTGAAAGCAACTATAGAAAGGCATTTTAAAATTAAAAATACAAAAAGATTAATTAATAGAAAGAGGATAGAAAAATATATATCATAGTATAGCTAAATGAAAACTGGTATTGGTGAACTAGCATCAGACCAAGGAGACCTTAAGCATTACTAGACATAAAGAACGGTTCATAATTATAAAAGTGTCAAGTCAGTAGAGGAGATCAAATCTAACTGCACGTACCTATCAACATGACCTTAAAACACAGAAAGCAAAGCAGCAGAAGGAAAAGGCGAGAGAGAGAATCCACAACCATGCCTCACCAGTGACCAAGAGGCACAACCATGCCTCACCAGTGACCAAGAGGCACAACCATGCCTCACCAGCGACCGGAAGACGAATGTGGACAGCTCAAGTGGCACCCATGCAGTAGTGACTCCAACAACTGAAGGCCACACAGGCCTCTGGAGAGCACATGGGCACAGACCCAGAGACCAGACCCACGGCCTGAAAAGCAGGCTCCCACACACTTCTAAGAATTAAGCATATTCTCTGATCTCTGTGAGTGAAACTAGAAATCAATGAAAGTATACACATATGAAACTAGAAAATCCTTGAGTGTTTTGGAAATTAAACACTCTAGATAAGTCAAGGGTCAAATAAAAAAACTCATATGAATTAGAAGATTGTTTTAATGGAACAATAAAAAATGTAGGACAGAGATACTAAAGATAAGAGCATAAATTGATTAAGTTAAAAATGGACATTATATTGAGAATTTGGGCAGAATTTGCTTCTGTGAAGAGGCTGGAAAACTGATAAACTTTTAGCAAGGGCGATGTAGTATGTGATGTCAGGAATTGAGAAACGGAACAGACACTGTGGATCTGGAGACATTACAAAACCTATTCAGAGGATCTGAACAAGAACCATTTTGGTAATTTAGATAAAATAGATTCATTCATCAAAAATGCAATCTATAAAAAGAAAATAGGAGAAACAAAATTATCAGTGGTCCAATATTAATTAAATGGAACTGGGAATTTGAATGATTTTCGTACAGGGAGAGCTCAAAGACTTGACGACTGCCAATAGGTTCTTCCAAACAGTTAAGGAAGAAATCATACCAATTTTACACAAATTTCCCCAGAGGCTTTTAATGAAGCAATGTAAACTTGATGTCCCAGTCTCACAAGGGTGTTTGAGAAAGAGAACTCAAGGTTGATCCCTCCCATGAACTAAATGCAAATATCCTAGAAGTGACATCAGTTAAATGGATTCAGAGCTACAGAAAGACTAGGAGCAAGCAAGGCCTGAGTCTCGCATGCAAGAGCCGCTCAGGGTTTGAAATCAACATAGCTCGCCACATCAGCAGAGTCAGGAAAAACCTAAAATCAACTCAAAAGATGCAGAGAAGCATTTGATAAAATTCAAGACCCATTCTTAATGAAAAACACATTTCTCCACACACTAGGAGTAGAAGGAAATGCATTATCTAAAAAAACAAAAAAGCAAGGAACTGAAGAAACAAAAGCAAACAAACCAATCCACCAAGCCCTGAGCACACATCACCCTTAACGTCAGAGGGTTGGACACTTGGCTCCCGGGACAGGGAGCGAGGCAAGGACGTTGGTGTTTGCCATTATTTAACGTTGTCAAGAAAGTCCCAGCCCATGTGTCAAGGTGAGGAAAGGAGTCCACGGGATGGTAGCACAGGAAGGAGCCAAATTGCCATTGTTTGGAAATGATGCAATCATGGGAAAAATACACCGGGATCCTCAGATGAGCCACTGGAATTAACAAATGGATTTCACCAGGATTCTGGTTTCAAGGATCATCTAGAACAATCAATTATATTTTTCTTCACTGGTAACAAACAACTAGAACATTAAATAAAAAAAGAAATCAATTATAGAAGTATCAAAAACACTTAAGAATAAATCTATTTAAAGATGAGCTTGACCTCTATTCTGCAAAGCACTAAGCCTCAGTGAGAATTTCACCAAGGCTCATGGAGGCATGTGACAGGTTCAAGTGGAAGGAGACTCAGTACCCAGAAGAGGACTTCCCCATGTCAGGGCATGGATGCTGATCAACTTCAGACTGTTTTTATGACTCTGCTGATCCTGAAATATTCATGAAAATGTCGCGGGCCAACAGTAGCCATGAGGGGGCTGGGGCTGTGGCTCAGTGGTAGAGCGCTTGCCTAGCATGCGTGAGGCCCTGGGTTCGATCCTCAGCACCACGTATAAATAATAAATGAATAAAATAAAGATCCATCAATAACTAAAAAAATTAAAAAAAAAAAAGAGTAGCCATGAGGATTTTGAACAACCACCAAGTTGGGAGATGGAGGGCCAGAATTGAGAACTCCGTCAGGCGGGTGGCCCAGGCGTGGGGCGCTTACCAGCAGGAACATGCCCGCCTCGAGGGGGAGGAAAGGGAATGGGAAAGAGCTCTGCAAAGAGTGATGCTGGGGGGTCAGAACGCAGCGAGGGGATGGAGCAGCACATGCAGGGACATCACCGCGGGGTCCTTCACCTTACGACCTGGACTGGGCCAGCTGAAGTAGAAGAGTGTTTTTGTCCCTGAGGCGTCAGAGCAGTCTGGACCCCCGTGGGGTAAAGAGGAACCAAAGCCCCACCACACGCCCACCCGAGGCGGAGTTAAGTCGAGACCTGGACAGGAAGGCAGAGGAGCTCCCGCCTGCAGTGGGCGACAGGAGAGCGTGTGTGTATCCCCACGCAACGCCAAGAGTTCTTCAATGCAATGCCAGAGCACAAACTTCTAGAGCAAAACACCTGACCAATTAGAGCCTGAGAGTCCTGTCCTGCCTCACCTAGGCCTGACCTGCCCAGCGGACGTCACTCTGTCTCACCCCACACTGCCCACTAGGAGGTCTCCACAGACCCTCCTGGGCCGGGGCTAGGGCTTTGGGAGCCTGTGCATGACTACCAAGGATGGGGCAGGCCCTCAACCAGTGACAACACCCAGGGCTTCTCAGATCCCGTTTTGCTCAAAGGACCATGACAAGTGACCACTCCAGAAGCCTCCAGACACCACTGTCCTCATCCCTGCCAACTCTCCAGAACAGGCCAGAGCCTTTGTAACCACACGGCCCTGACCTGGCCAGGCTAGAGGGCCTGGCTCAGGAGTGTCTTTCTGGGTCCCAGCTCTGTGCAGGCCATGGTGTGGGCTGGCTACCACTCGGGGACAGCCCTGGCTACCTGGCCTCCTTGCTGGACAGAGACTCTGGTCTCAGAGGAAAGTGCCTTTCACAGGGATGTGTCTTTTCCTCCGCACACTGAGTATGCCTGGGAAGGTGGCCAAGTGTCCCTTCCTGGAAACTCTGACATAGGAGCAGGCTGGTGGGGATGGGGGACAGGACTCAGGCTTTGGATTGCTGAACTCTGCAGGTAATGGGCCCTGGTTGATCCAGGTGGGCATAGACCTGCCCAGCTGGGCTACTGTCTGGGCTTTTCGTTTCTGCTGCTTCTGAAGGGGAGAACCCGCCGCCCTCTCAGCTGGAGAGCCTCTTGGGAAGGGTAGGGGGCCCTGGGCATTCTGGGGAGGGAAGGGAGGCTGCCTGGGGAGGTAGCAGCCACATGTCCCTGGGCCTGGGACACAGGGTGTCAGCCCCTGAGGAAAAGCTGTTACTCCTGCACTGATCTGTTCATCACCCGTTCAGTGCACCCTCTGACTTGTGTTCATTCGTTAACTCACGCACTCCGTCAACCATCCATCGGCTGCTTTGTTGATTCACTGTGTGAGCCGCCCGTCCGTGCAGCAACCCGTCACTGTGCCCACCCGACTCCTTCACATCAGGCGCTGGCTGGGCACACAGCCCTAGCTGAGTCATCTTGGGGGCCGAGCCCAAGGGTTCCAGAAGGACCTTTGCTTCTGGATGGGTAAAATTTAAAGCCAGGAGTCCCATGCTGCCCAGGGAAGCAGGACTGGAGAGGGCACTCTCTGGCCACCCAAGGGGCCACATCCATACACACTGCAGTGGTAGCCATCTAGCTCCATGTATTGAAAAGGGTGACCCTTCTCCATCACACTGTTTATGCATCTTTGTCTTAAAGTTGTTCGGGCATATTTGTGTGAGCCTATTTCTGAATTCTCAGTTCTGTTTCATTGATCTACGATTATCCCTCCACCAGTACCAAGCTCTCTTGATTCCTTGCTATGCAACAGGCCTTAAAATTGGTAACCTTTCTGGGTGCAAAATTATGGTGGTGTGTTATCCCAGCCACTAGGGAGGCTGAGACAGGAAGGTTTGAGGCTCTAAGCAACAAGTGAGCCCCTGTCTCAAAATAAAAAATAAAAAGGGCTGAGGATGCAGCTCAGTGTTAAAGCACCCCTGAGTTCAATCCTGGGTTCAATCCCCAGTACTAAAAAACAATCAACAACAACAAAAACAAAACCCCCAAAACCCAAATTACAATTTCTCTCACTTAATTCTTGTTTTTCAAAATTGTTTTAGCTAGCCTAGAATTGGTGCCTCTTCGTATATATTTTAGAATGAGTTTTTCCATGCCTATGAAACATCCTTGCTTGGATTTTGTTAGGAATTATGTTTATGTACAGGTAGTTCTGGGGAGAATTAAAATTTTCGCAATTTTGATTCTTTTAATCTATGAACATGGTATGTTCCTCTGGTTATCTGGGTCTTCTTTGATACCTTTCATCAGCATGTTATAAGTTTTAACATACTGTTATATACATGTTCCATTGCATTTATACTTAAGTATTTTATTTTATTTTGTGGGATGGCATTTTGCTATGCTGCCTGGATGTTATCAAATTCATGCTCCTTCTATGTCAGCCTCACGAGTAGCTGGGATTATAGGTGCATGCCACCACATCTGGTTAATCACATGTTGTATATACCTGATTTTTTTATTTTTTTTGGTGCCAAGGACGAGCCCAGGACCTCATGCATGCTAGATAACCACTCTGCCACTGAGCTACATCCCCTTGCTTTCTTTTTTAAATATAATTTTATAGAATCTCTGTATGTATTCATATGCTTAGTAACTGAGATTTGATAAAAACTGCGTTAAGTTCTTCCTTCGTATTTTGTGGACAGTGCTCTGCCGTGTGGCGTGTATCACTCTGGCTCGGCTGTCTTAGCTGGTGTGAAATTCTCTGTCACATGGGCTTCTCCCTCCTGCTGGTGCTGTGAACAGAGCTGTGAGGTTCCTTCTGTCCACTCTTGGTTGTTCGTGTGCCAGTTTCCTGTGGTTGCATCCTGAGACACACAGTTGCTGGTCCTGGGACATGTGAATGTTCAACTTTGGAGGTGATGACACACTTTGAAAATGGTAGCCCACTGGCAACTCCCGCCAGCTGTGTAGAAGAGACTCTGGGCCCCCTTCCCTGTCCGTGTTCCCAGTGACCAGCATACCATCTATGCCAATGGAACAAGTGTAAATTGTGCCTTCACACATAGGCCACAAGTGCTTCCTCCAGTGGGAGAGGCTCTGTGGAACACAGGGTGGTGGGTCCTCAAAATGTCAACAGGGACTTGGCACATGGCCAATAATTCCACTCCTAGGTATAGACACCTGAGAGAAATGGAAACTCACGTTCCCGTAAGAATTTATAAATGAGTGTTCATAGCAGCCTTGCTCATGGTTGGTGGAGACAGTCCTAGTGTTCATTAGCTGATGGATGCAAAATGTGCTCTGGCCACAGGGTTGAATACCATTCAGCCTTAAAAAAAAATGAAATGCTAGCACATGCTACAACATGGATGAACCTTGGAAACATTGCGCTAGGAGAAAGAAGCCCCTTGTCAAAGACCACGTATGGTAGGATTCCATTTCTATGGAAATGTCCTGAATAGGCAAATAGAAATGGAGAATAGATTAGTGATCCCCTAGAGGTGGGGTCAGGGGAATGGGAAGTGACTGCTGATGGGCACAGAGTTGCTTTTGGGGGTGATGAAAGTGTTCTAAATTTAGTAGTGACCATTGTACAACTCTGTGAATACCCAAAGGTGTGGCTGACCCTCCCAGATGGCTCCTGAGAGCTCAGAGGGAAGGTATACAACTGGGGAGACTGACAGGCCCTGGAGAGAGGGAAAGGAGAGTGGGCAGGGAGCTTGGAACCTCCCTGGGCTGCCTGGGGCACATGCTTCTTCTAGGATGGACTGCTTCCTAGGGCCACTCAGGAACCCAGCAGGCCACCTCGGGAGCATTCTCTCCTTCCAGGGAAGTTCTGGCAACTCTTAGCTCCCCACTTGGCTCCAGCCTACTCCCTTCCAACCGCCCCCTAGAGCAAGGCTGACAGAGGGGTTTCTAAGGGTCAAATCACAGATCCGGTGACCCAGCCACCCATTTCAAATCCCACTGTGGCTCTCTCCCACTCTCCCACTAGCATCCACACTCTCAGGTGGCTTTCCTGGATCCTCAGTCCTGGCCCAAATGGAGCTGAAAGCCGACTCTAGCTATCTAGGAGGATTCTGAGTTCTGGGAGGATTCCGAGTCAACGCGTTATCTCATCACATGTGACACTAAACACGTACAGTTCCTGTGTCTTTGCCAGATTGTTTCCACATCAGCCATTCCTGAGTGAGAGCGATCCCAAGTGAGTGAGTGAGTGCTGGCCCCAAGCCCAGGCCAGAACATTCTGCAGGATCTCAGAGGTAGGTGGCTGGTGTGGCTTCTGCACGGGCAACTCATACCCCAGAACCAGGTGAAGGGATCAATTCCCCAGTGTGGAAAACACCATGGTCTGAATGTTTGTGACCTTCCAAAATCCATATTGAAACTAGGGACAAAATGATATTGTTTGAAAATTTATACATCTCAAAAATTCTTCTGTTGAAGCAGCAGTGGGGGGGGAGGGGAATCTTTGGACGGCCCTTAGGCCATGAGGGTGGAGCCCTTACCAATAGGATTCAAGGTTTATAAAAGAAGCCCCAGGGAGTTCTTGGCCCCCTTTGCCTCTCTGCCATCTGAGGATAGTAGCAGGCGCCATCTTGGAAGCAGATAGAGCCTTTGCCACGTCCTGCTGAATCTGCTCACTCCTTCAGATGTACTTCTAGCCTCCTGAACAATAACTTCTACTTAGGCCCAGCCTAAGTTATTTTGTTATGGCAGCCTAAGTGGACTTGGGTGCCAAGTATATTTCATTGGAACCCAGAGAGACCACATGGTACATACCAGATAAATAGCTAATTAATGCAACTCTACTCAGTTTAGTCCATATGAACTCCACTTAACTCACTCAACTTGGTTAATATCACCTCCATTAAACTTAACCTAGCTAAATTTAACTCAGTGAACTGCACGTGGTTCAGTTTAGCATGACTCAAGTTGGCTCAAGTCAAACTCAATGCAATGGAACTCCAAAGCTTTTGCTGGGAAGAGTTGTAAGGTTGGGAACAAAGATGCACAGGCCTGGTTGTGTTTAGGATGACCTCTGAGGGTGTGAGGGATCATGCAGTACAACCTCCCACCCCCATGGAGGTGTTAAGGTGGCAACGACATCCGTAGAAAGCAGAATGGCATCTTGGAAGAAACCTGTGGGTACCTGCTATGGCCTCAGGATGGAGTCTGCCATGCCCTGGTGGTTTAAGAGGACAGACTTGAATGGCTTCACTATCCAGAGCAGCCCTAAGGCCAGTAGAAATCCCCCAAATGAGAGACATCCCATGTCACCAACATTGCCTCTGGGGACACTAAGAAGGGAGAAGGTTATGGAAGGAGAAGCCGGCATGGAAGGGCTTCCTGAGGAGCTAAACCCAGGCAGGGACCATAACCACTGGTGGGGTCATTTAGGGCCTGTCCAGATTGTCCTTGCCAGTCAATCCATGGGGATGAGAAAGATAAAATGTGGAGACCCTAGGACAATCAGGAGTAGTCCAGTCTCCAGAAAGCAACCCCAAATCACTAATCTTAGGTGAGGGTGTGGAAGAGAGTGGTGGTCAAGCTGTGTGTATAACGCGCCAGTGGTCTGACTGGTGTAATGGACACTCATCAAGCAATTTCATTCCCTTCTCTAGGAAGGACATGTTCTAAGATCCCCAGCAGATGCCTGAAATCATAGGTAGCACCAAATCTTCTGAGCACTTATCAAGCACTGTGATTGTAACTTTTATAGTTCCAGGAAGAACAATGAAAGTTTCCTTGTCCATCTTCACACACAGAAGCTTCATCTGACTATAGATCTTAGCAACTCAGCGTACAACTTTTTCCCTTTCCTTATTAAGTCAAGAATTTTCACCTTTTCACTGAAAGAAAGCATGTTACAACTTGTCTTTGGGCCTATCTGAATGGTCGGCATCACTACTTTTGTGCTTTGGGAGCACAGGGTTAAACATAAGCCCTTGAAACCTTGCTCATTACTAAACTGAGATGGTTACTAAGTAACTAACAGGTACATAGCATATACAACGTGGAAACACTGGGCAGAGGGACAATTCATGTCCCTGGCAAGAGAGAGTGGAACAGCACAGATTTCATCACACTGCTGGAACAGTAAGGAATTTAAAACTTATGAATTGTTTATTTCTAGAATTTTTCATTTCATATTTTTGAACATGGTTGGTGTGATTGAATTTTGGAAAGCTAAACCTTGGAGAAAATGGGTAACTGTAATCACTCAGTGACAGTTCTAGGGAACATTTTGAAGAACTAGACTGTGTATAACCAGTGCCTGTCCAAAGAGCCTGATGCCATGTGAATATGGGAAAGATCTCCCCAGGTAGAGACAGGAGAGGGTACCCTGAGTGTGAAGTGGAGATCATAGTCATAAGGAGGCTGCTCGGGTAAGGCCTGGGGAGCCCAGCCTGTTTGAGCCACAGTAAGTGGGCTGGTGTGGCTGGGTAGCCCAGTGAGGCTTAGGACAGTCCCCGCCAGAGCAGGACACCAGGAAACATCAGTAACAAGGATGGAAACCACGCGGACACCACCAGTAGCCATTGTGACTGTAGCCCTGGGCCCCCTTTGTGAGCATTCCTTTGCCCTCATGCTCAGGGGGAGGCACCGATAGGGGCTCACTTTGCAGGAGAGAGCCCAGGCTCTGAGAGGCCAATCTCCTTGGCCGTGGTGGCCTTGTTCTGGATGTTCAGGCATGGCAGCCTCACCAGTGCCTGTCCTTGCTCGCCATCTGTCCCACAGGGCATAGCAGGAGGACGATGGCAGCCTCTGTTAAAGAGCAGTGCTCACCAAGGGCTCTCTGGGGACAGCGGCTCCTCTCAGAACAGCAGCCCATGTGCAAGGTGGGAACACTCCACTGGGAACTTGGATCCTTGGGTCTGGAGGCGAGCTCTTGGTCCCTCCATGCCAATAAGACTCAAATCCTCACATCAGAGGACGGGCTGCTGGGGGTGTGACCTGGGATGGATGCCCACTTTGGATATCTGCTTAGTCCTCGCCTCCCTCTCCCAGTGGAGGCCCCGGCCCCTCTGCCAAATGTGCCGTACATTTCCTTCCGAGAGCCCTGGCCTTCCTCTGAAGTGGGGGTGGAGATGAGAACCGAGCAAGGCACGGGAGAACCCCACACAGATTCCCATGCTGTGCCTTGGCTCGTTCTGGCAAATTCTTTGAACTTTGGAGGCCTCAGGAGCTCCAGGGCCCAGAAAGGAAACCAGAAAGGCGTGGATGGGGACAGTTTTCATCCTGACAAGGAGGTGGCCTCAGGGAGAAGGTTCAGGACAGCCAGACATGCCCGGGCAGCTCCAAGCTTTGGAGATTATTGGCTCTCAAGGAAGCCTGCGGCTGGGGCCTCACTGGGGAACGGGGAGCGCGGGTGCCCCAAGTTTGGCGGGTGGCCTGACGGTCCGAGGCAGCCTGTGCAGAGCTGCTGGGAAGGAATGGGCAAAGAAACCCATCTTTGTCCGGGCTTTGTCCCGGGAGGGGCTGGCGCGCAGACAGAGGGAAAGAGCCGGCGAGGTTGGGGTGTAAGCAGGCGCTGGGGAGGACCCCATTTAAATCCTGGGGAGATTATGAGGACGTTTGTTGCAGGCTGTCAGCCCTCATTAAGTTAATGGAACTGGCGAGTTGGCTGGCTTCCAGCGCGCCGGAGAAAGAAAACAAGAATAG
The DNA here is from genome assembly GCA_028644305.1 of Xerus rutilus. Lineage (NCBI taxonomy): Eukaryota > Metazoa > Chordata > Mammalia > Rodentia > Sciuridae > Xerus > Xerus rutilus. The sequence goes on along the minus strand of CM053399.1, from coordinate 2,424,535 downwards.
TGTTTTCAGCGAAAGAGCCAAGAGATCCCATTTCGCTCAGCAGCCCCGGGAGATTACGAGCCATCAGTAATGGCCTCACTGAAATGACTTATTGGGAACTTGTTGATTAAAACAAGGGAGAGAAAACCCCTAATGTCTAAGAAGAATTACACAGGCTTCTTACTGGTCTTCGTCTAGAAAAGTGATTTGTGAGCATTTCCTTCCAAAAGCTTTGTGAATTATAAAGCAACCCGTCCCGGCCAGGGCCGCTGCAGCCGCTTGGGTTACAGGCAGGAGAGGAAAAGACACAGAGCTAAATGGGGGGATCTGTGCAGACTTGGGGTGCAGGGGATCAGAAACCAGTCAAGACGCTGCTTCTGTGGCCCCGAGGAGGCTCCCTGTGGACCCGAGAAGGGGTTCAGCAGGCAGAGAGCACATCCCCCCAGAGCACAGGCCAGGGCACCTGAGGCGTGGTCACAGGGGAGGCCCCTGGTCCCCTTCCCAGCCCAGCTAAGTGGAATGACAAGCACCAGGGGTGAGGGCTTCCGCCTGGAGGCACTGAGGGCGGGACTCCTTGCAAGGGCCCTCCTGGGACACTTTATTAGGTGCCTTGCTGCCCCTCCTCCATGGACTCCCTAACCTGCCAGGTCACCCACAAGCCCAATAGCTGTTCCTCCAACAACTGAGGGCTTGGCCCTGGCCGAGAGCCCCGTCCTGCGCCAGCCCTGTCTTCCCCTTAATACCTGGCAATCCTCAACTTCCCCAACTGTAGACCTGGTCTCTGGGCCCACCAGACCTCAGGTGAGGCCCCTTCAGGTCCTGCCCCAGCCTCAGGTTCCAACAAGACGCCCCGAGTCCCAGGCCCCCTGCCAGCCTCTTGGCCGTCTCCCCCACCCGCTCTCCAGTTCCCATGCATTTACCCTACACGTGTCCCGGACTCAGTGGTTCCGGCCCTGGTGCTTTTAGATACGTGTCTTCATTCTGTCATCCTTCTTGTGCAAATAAGGATGCTTGGGGCCCAGATCCGCTTGGTCCCTTGCCCAAGGTCATCCAGCCTGGAAGGGGCACAGCTGACCTGTCCTCAGAGCTCATCCCAGGGTACAGTGTCCTCCCACTCCGACCCCAGCCTGGCCTCCCAGCTCCCCTCACATCCACGTCTTCCACTTGTGACCCCAAGCCCCACCCCGCAGCGCCTATTCCCCCGCCGGTCATGGCCAGTGAGTCCGGCACTCCCTCAGGAGCATGGTGTCCATCCATTCTTCCTGAGTGGTGATGACAAGCCCCCAAGTCAAACACAAGAGTTGGGCCAGAGTCCTGTGTGACAAAGCCTCCTCTCTCCGGAGGCCCCAGCGATGACGGGGAGGTCACCAGGTTTCCCAAGTTACTTTTTACCCCAGGAATGGCAGTAGGGCTTAGTCGCCACAGCTGCTCCTCCTCCCCACCCCCACCTCGCCCTGAGTATCTCATGTCTGGGTAACACAGGGGACCAAGAGCTGCCCCTCAGGCCACGATCAGCAAGGTGACAACTATAGAGCGATGTGGCCGCTCACAGGGCCGGGAGCTTCCCTGCACACTTGGTGGCTGATGGAGAGGCAGAGGTCTGTCCGTTGGGTCCCACTCACCTGGACAGATCACATCCCAAGCTCACAGGACGTAGAAAAAGGCCTAGCCTCTTCCCCTCCTGCACAGATGGCCCTGAGGCCCAGAGAGGAGGGGCAGAGGCAGCTGGGGGGACTCTGAACCCTGAGACTGAGTCAGGCCTGCTGCAGGGGGCGAGGGTCCCCGCGGCAGCTCTGGGTGGCTTCTGAGACGCCCGAACCTCCAGCCGGGCTAGATCCCAGCCCCTGGCTGGGCCTCCTCTCCAGGCTTGTTCCCCCTGGGGATGCTCACCTCCACGCGGACTCCTGGCCATAGGCCCATATGGAGGGAGGGTGGTGCCCTCCCTGCCTCAGGCTGCTAAGGGGCCCTGCCTGGGGGCCCAAGGCCACACAGTCCTAGTCCCTCAGCTGGCCCACCACTCAGCATTCCCCCAACACACACACAACCCCCTTGTTCAGAGGAACAGCACGCCCACACCCTGGAATCTGCACGTCTGGCCCCCTGCATGGCCCCACCAGGGTGAGGTATGGGGAGCACTCTGACCCAACCTGAGCTCTTGAGGAGGCACTTTCTACTCCCCCCACACAAGAACTGGGGTCACAACAGGCCCCTGCCAGGCCCCTGCCTGACTAGGGAGCTGGGGATGAGGGCGAGGTTCTCTCCCTGCCTGGTCAGGGGCCTCCCTGGGGCCCATGTCCATGAGGGAAGAGTGGGCCTCCCGCCCAGCCCCGGGCCCTGCCCTTCCCCAGGGCAGAGTGTGGGTGTAACGTGGATTTCTGCGAATCAGATATTGTTTTCAGAGCCCTGGGCCTGAGCAATCTTCCCGGAGTGTCCCTCTGTCAGTGGGGGAAGCAGCCAGTTCCTGGTTTCTTTCCAACATGGCTTGCTCTGAGCCCAAGGGATTGTTTTGAAAGGACAACATTATTGTTCCTCATCTGCGAAGCTGGGGGAAGCCAGCGCCCCAGCCCTGGCCACCTCACCTGCTCCAGCCGGTCCCCCCAGCCACCTCTACCCAGGACCGTCCTGCTGGCGTCTCGACGCCCTGCCCACCCCGAGCCCCTGTGCAGGCACTCTGAACCCTCGGAACTCAGCTCCCCTTCCTCACATCCTGTCTGTCCACCCCTCCCCCTCAGACCCTGGCCCTTCCGCAGGAAGCCTGCCTGCTTGTCCACCTCCCTGCAGCCGTGTACCCTTCCCTTGGGGCACCCGGGACAGACTGGGCTGGGGCCTTTGGGGGCAGGGAGTCTTGAGGACCTGCTTTTCTCAGGGGCACTGGGGCTGCTCCAGCCCAGGCCAGCGGGGCCTGAGTGTTGGCTGCTTGGGTGCGGGCAGCCCACCGGGCAGAAGGAACACAGTGCTGGGCAAGGCCCTCGGGGCAGCACGGTCCCCCGCCTCTCCCTCCTCCCGAAGGGAAGGAGAGGTTAATAAACCAATTACTTTGGGCAACGAAGCAAAATAAGTCCCATTAAAGTAATTAATGTCCTTCGCACAGTCCCCATTGGAGAAGACTAATAAATCGGGCTTTGTCACCGTCCGGTAATTTCGTTCTAAGGCGTTTCTTCATCCCCGTCCAGCAGCACAGTTTAAGGCTCTGTTAATACTTTTAAGACGGGCTCAATGCCAGACTAATTAGATTTGCATTTCCACCATGGGCCAGGCTGGGCGCGGATGTGCCCAATGAGAGAGGCTCCAGGCGCCCTCGGGGCCCCAGGGACAGCACCCGCCTTTGAGAAGGGGCCATGTGTGGGTTCCCACGCTGCCTGGGGCGATGGCCTGTTCCCCTGTCTGCCTGCTCAGCTCCCCTGTCCCGGGAAACAGAGGCCAGGGCTTTGATCAGGCCCCGGCCAGACCTCCCCCGAGGGTCCCTTCCTGCACCGCCCTCACAGAGGCCCACCCGGGTCAACAGGGTGATGCATGTCTGGGGGTCTCTCCAGGGGCCCGGAACCAAGTCCTTGGTGGGTTATAGAAAGGCAATGCAGAACGGGGGGGAAGGGCTACTTCAGCCACGAGGTCAGGGGCAGCGTCACAGTGCTGACAGGTGTTGACAGAGGGGACTCTGCTTGGGGGTGGTGAGAAGGGTGCTTTTCCTCTGGGGTCCTCCTCTCCAAAACCACAGCCCCAGTCTAACTCCAAGAAAATGGCAGGCAAATCCAGCTGAGGGGCCCTCGTGGTGCCCCTGAGCAGCCCTCCTCAAAACTGCTCAGGTCAGCCAGGCGCAGTGGCTCACACTTGTAATCCCAGCACTTTGGGAGGCTGAGACAGGAGAATCACAAGTTCAAATCCAGCCTCAGCAAGGATGAGGTGCTAAGCAACTCAGTGAGACTCTGTCTCTACATAAAACACAAAATAGGGCTGGGATGTGGCTTAGTGGTCCAGTAACCCTGAGTTCAATCCCTGGTAGCAAAAAAAAAAAAAAAAACTGCCCTCAGGTTGTCAATGAAAACTAAACCAGCCAAGAGGAGCCCCAGGAGACAGGACCACATGTCAGGTGGGTCCTGGGAAAGAAAGGTTCAGCGGGAAACAGAGGAACCAAAGACAGCGTGGGCGTCAGTGGACCCTGGCATGCCACAGTACTCCACAGTCGTGAGGAATGCAGAACGTGTGCCAATGCGTGGCGCTGGGGACAAACTCAAGGCGCGGACGTGGGGGACTCTTCTGCCTTCAAAACTCTGACTCTACAAGTGTTCCAAAACACAAAGTTTATTTAAAATAAACATGGATTCATGGTGGTGAGAGCTGAGGGGTGGCAGAACAGGGGCCTCCAGCTCAGGCCTGAGCTGCCCTCCAATGGGTCTCCTCCTCCTGGGACAGGCAGGACCATCAGCAAGTCCCTGCAGCAATCAGAGGAAGCCCCCAGGTCTGATGGGTGCTGAAGCCAGGTGGAGGGATGTAGGACATCAGGTCCCTGGGGCACCCTCACCCTCTGAAGACACAAATCATGTAAGGCAAGGAATTCAGGAGGTGGAGCAGGACAGGGGCCTGAGCTATACTGACTCCTCCTGAGCACAGTGGCCACTGGGCTGTCTCCACTCCTTCAGAGGCTTAGCAGGTCTCAGCAGCCACAGCCTCCTAGACCCCACCTGGGTGTGACAGCCCTGAGTCCTGCCCAGGTGAGGGTGTGGGAAGGCAGTCCTGGGTGGAGCCCTGACCTGCACAAACACATCTAGGACTCTGGCTGGCCCCTAAGCTCCCCCAGCCTCCACTTCCCACCTGAGTGATGGGTATCTTAGCTTGGCCTTGTCACCAGGACCTCATGAGCCCAGGTGGCACCAGGGCCAGGCAAAGTCAGATAGGAATAACCTCCAGAGAGGTGCCAGGAGCCTTAAGACAACTTGTGTCACTGAACGCAAGTGTGCGCCTCTGGACACCATGGGCACAGTCCATGGAGTCTGTAGCAGAGGCTCAGGGACAAGCAGCACAAGGGCCTAAACAAGTCAGCTGGAAGCACCAGGAAGAGCACAGCTGAGGTGGGTGGGACCAGGAGGAACAGGAGGGAGGTGGGTCAGGCGGAGAAGAAATACCAAGGATGCTGCTGGCCCAGCTGAGCTCTGAACACCAGCTGCGGGCTCCGAACCGCAGCGAGCAAGCTCATTCATTAGGCAGCAACTGCCTGGTGCCATCAGGGCCTAAGAGCTGTGACAGAAGGCAAAGGACAGGCACAGCCGCATAGGACGGGCACCCACTCCACCTGAGGGTGCAGAGGACCACCATGGGTCCGCCCCATTTGCCTTCTTTTGATGTTCTCCACTGTTTAAAAATTTAAAGACCACTGCTGGCTCACAGATCAAACAGTTGGCAGCAGGTCATAGTCTATCACCCTCGACCAAGATTAATATGGTAGACAGACCTCTGTAAGACTGCTTGGCAGAAAGGTGCGCTACAGAACACCTTGTGTGCACACTGGGAAAAGCAACCAAGTGTTGATGAAACAAAGAGGGAGAAAACAGAAATTGCTGAAATAATAGAAATAAGAGTGTTATGGACATCTACAAGCCAGAAAGCTTGGTAACACTGATGAAATGGATAAACCCTAGAACTAGATAAAATGTCAAAATTGGAGCTAGAAGAAATAGAGAACTTGGTAGACGAGCATTTAAGAAATTCAAGTAATTAGAGACATCCTCCACCCCAAACTCAGGCTTGGGGGACTTTGTAGGTGACTTGTACCAAAGTTTTATAAAACATCTGAGGGGCCACAGAAAATGGAAAAAGAGTAAGATGCTCTTAGGGCTGGGGTTGGAGCTCAGTGGTAAAGCCTTTGCCTAGCAGTTGTAAGACCCTGGATTTGATACCCAGCACCATAAAATAAAAAAGGGTAATGTATTCTAGCTCATTTTCAGAGGCCAGTGAATTTGATTCTGAGCCCATGCAAGGAAAATACAAGAAAAGGAAACTAGAGGCTCATTTCACTTGTGAATGTAGAGACAACAATCCTCAATGAAATATTAGCTAACCAAACCCAACAATGTATAAAAAGAAAAATAAGAAGAAAAGAAAAATCAGGATTTGTCCTGGGAATGCAAAGACAGTTCAATACCAAAGTCCCTCAGTGTGATTCTCACTGAGGTTATTTTTCCTATTAGTACAGAAAGCATTTATAAGTACTTTTTAAAAACTTATTATGGTTAAAAAAATTCATCTTTAGCTGGGCACGATGCTGCACGCCTGTAATCCCAGCCCTTTGGGAGGCTGAGACAGGAGAACCACAAGTTCAAAGCCAGCCTCAGCAACAGCGAGGCGCTAAGCAACTCAGTGACACCTTGTCTCTATATAAAACACAAAACAGGGCTGGGGATGTGGCTCAGTGGTCGAGTGCTCGAGTTTAATCCCCAGTACCAAAAAAAAAAAAATCATCTTTAAAGAACAGGAATAAAAAAGAGTTTCCTTAAGTTGGCAAAGGTTATAGACCAAAACCTACAGCAAACAACCTGAGTGAAGAGGCTTCAGGGGAGCTTCCTCCAGCAACTGCAAGACAAGGACGCATAGTCCCAGGTGTGGAAGGTCATGCTGGAGACCTGCTGTAAGCAAAAGTGAAGGAAGAAACGGTGTGAGGTGTGGGGGAGGAGAGACAAGACCTTCGTGATGTACAGCTGGGAGCCTCAGCCACCGGGCAGAGCAGCAGCTCGGCTGTGAAAGCTGATCAAAGGGCCCGGCACGGTTGCCAGGTGCAAGGTCAGCCCACCCGAACCCATGGCACTTCTGACACTAGCCATTAACTCCCAGGAAAGAGAGACTCTGAAACAGCATGGGAAAGACAGGATGTGTTGTGTAAGGACCCTGGCCCTCTCCAGAGAGGACCTTCAGGCTGCAGCGGAGCATGGAGGTGGGGCTTGGATCCGGGGCAAGGAGACCCCTTGCTCAGGATGAGCAGGTGTGATATGGAGGTTCCAGTTTTCCCCAGATTTAATCAGTGAAGCCAATCCCATCCCAAGAAAACTTCCGTGAAACTCAAAGAGCTTAATTCTAAAGCTGACAGAGACGTAAACCTGCCGAGGACCCGAGTCACTCTGAGAGGAGGTCAACGGGTGCAGCTAGGCGCTCTTCTGGACCTTAGGAACCATGTCCACACCAGAGCAGCAGGCCTGGGGGACCTGGCTGATCATAGCACACCCCTCACACTGCTGGGAGCAGACAAACAACAGGGTGCCATTGGCCACGACAGAGAGGCCGCGAGGCGGGCAGCCAGTCCACTAAGGAACAGGAAGCTGGATTCTTACCCAGCACCAAGGGTACAGAAGCCATTAAAGACCAAGGCAGCCAGGTGCAGTGGCACATGCCTGTGATCCCAGCACTTAGGGAGGCTGAGACAGGAGAATCGCGAGTTCAAAGCCAGCCGCAGCAACAGTGAGGTGCTAAGCACCTCAGTGAGACCCTGTCTCTACATAAAACACAAAACAGGGCTGGGGATGTGGCTCAGTGGTCGAGTGCCCCTGAGTTCAATTCCTGGTACCCTCCTCCAAAATGAATTACACATTTGATAGAAGACTATGTGGGAAACATCTCCAAACAGCACACAGCTCCGGAGGGAAGCACCGGCCTCACCTGACTTAGGGCCTCTGTTCCCAGAAGGACTCTGACCACTGCAGAGGACTCTCCAGGCCTCACTTCCATGACTTCGGAGTCCCTGCCAGGTCCTCCCTCCTCTTCATGGGTTCCCTGTTCCCTGCCATCTCCTCTGCAAGACCCTCAGCTCTCTGGACTGTGACCTTGTCTCCTGTGTCCACATTTGTACCTCCTGAGCCTGGTATGGCAATCACAGGACCCAGGACCATTGGTGGATGGACAAAGAAAGGAGTAAAGGAGGAGGTCCCCATGTGGCACAGTGGTCCTGCATCAGCGGCCACTGTGGCTTGCCCGCTCTAAAGTTGCCGTCGTAAAATGGGCACATCTTGCACCTGGGCAGGAATCTCATGTTCTGCATAAAGGAATCTATCTTTTCCTCCCAGGGCCTGAGAACCTAGAGAGCTAGGTGTCAGCCCAAGGGTGGAGCTGCCAGGGCCTCCACTCCTTTGAGTGCTGCCAGAGTGGCCTGGGTGCCCTGAGCAAGCTGCTTAGAACGGGATCAGGGTGTCCGCCCTGGGGCTGGGGCGGATACGGCTTTTCCTGATAATCCTCCAGCAAAGAGCCCAGGTCTTGGCCCCTCGGAATCCCATTCCTAGGCTTTCAGCAGGTGGGATGGGTCAGGGGTGAGCACACGCATGGGCCACAGGCTCCCGTGGCCCGGGTGCACTGGGAGTGCGTGACTCCACAGGACCCTCAGAAGGCCCAACCAGACACCACTCCTCCCTGAGCTCCTGCTGGTCACTCCAACCTGGGCTTGTGCTTTGGGAAGAGTGAACGCTTGATTCTGACTGGTGAGACCAAGGCAAAGGAGACTGTGGGGGCCAGCGCCGAGGTGGCGGGCGTGTCCCAGGCGCTCAGAGCCCAGGCCAGACCTGGGTCATGTGAGAACATGCGGCCCGGGCCCTCTGGCCAGCACTCTGAGACCCAGCAGGGTCAGCCTGCATCTGCCACCCTGTGACAACAGCTATTTAATTCTACCTGCAGTGCCCTGCCCTGAGGGGAGGACCCAACAGGGAGGATTCCCTTGGAGGCAGTCTGCACCAGGCGGGGTTTGGCCTCCATGCTGGCCACTGCTCTGAGGGGCGAAGGCCAATGTCTGTAGCTTGGTGCACTCAGGCCATAGGTGATGGAGACTGAGCAGCAGTGTGGGGCGCGCGCAGGTGCTCGGGTTCCCCGTCCCCCTCAGCGATCCTCTGGAAGTCCTAGGCTTGCTTTCGAGGTAGAAACTGAACGCAGAGGTGCTTGTGACACAGCCTGAGGACAGATTCTCACGGAACCTCCCGATGCCTCTCCCTCCCAGGGGTGGAGAGGTTTGGCCCATCGCCCTAAGCCACGTCTCCCCCAAGTCGCCTATTTCATTTCTACAGAAATCTGACATCCATTTCTGTGCCCTCGGCTGGGAACACAAAATCCAGCTGACCCACCTGCTCACAGGCACACACCTGGGGAGCAGGTGAGGCGACAGGCAGGGTGGGTAGAAAGCAGTGCTAATGATGGCTACCATGACCCCACTGACGCTGCATTCTTGTTGCAATGCTGCACACGGTCCCTGGCTTTTGATGGTCTAAGATCTTTCAACCTCATGATGTTGTGAAAGGACTCCTGTCTGCTGGAGGCTGGGTTCTGAATTTTGGAGTTAGCCCTCTCCCCAGTGAACACCAAGGGCAGCCAGCTGCTGGACAGGGCAGCGGCTGGGGCTCCTTCCGCCCCTGATGGCCAGGGGAACAGTGACACTGCAGTGGCTGGGGGGTAGCCTGTGATGCTCGGCAGGTTAGGGCATTCAGCACTCTTTTGACTCTCAATATGTTTGACCAAGGGTGGTCTATCAGGACAGAACCCCACTGTGAGGCAAGAACACCCCGACATTGATGGAAATGATCATGCAGATTACCCTGAAGACCCTGTGCGTGTGTGTGTGTGTGTGTGTGTGTGTGTGTGTCTGGGCCACAAGAAAGAGAAGTCTCATAATTGGGCTGAAGTCAGAGAAGACCAGCCCTTCCCAGAGGACACTGGGTAGGCTGCGTGCACTGTGAGAGCCCTTTAGGTGGACATATCAGGAAAGTATCCACTCTGTTCACTTGGGCCCCACTGGCAGATGCAGAGCCCTGAGGCCCTGCTGCACAGGCTCAGAGAGTGAAGAGAAGGAGGGTCGGGCAGGGCTGTGTCCTCTGGGGCGGACATGAGCCCCCACAGAGCCACCAAGGGGAGTAGAAAGAGGCCACAGGATGACAACCAACCTGGGCTCTGACATGTCGGGACACAAGCTGGGACATGTGGGGTCAAAGCTGGGTTCCTTCCAACCCCTACTGGACCATAAGAGGTGGGTGGGGCCCTCCTTGGAGGCTTGAGCCAGGGCCTTGAGACTTGGCTGGTGGACGCTTATGAGGAGGTACCGACAGATGTCTAGCAGCGCCCAGACCTTGTCCACCAGAGGAGCACACGGTCCTGGGGCTGGAAGATCCCTAAAGATCTTTAGTCCCTAAAGATGGGGTGAAGGAGGCCCAGGGGACAATCTAGGTCATCACGAGGGGCCCAAGTGTCACAAGGGTTTCTCCTTTTCGTCTCAAACCTGACCACCAGGGCCCTCGCTTAGGTGCACCTGATGTGCTTGCCTCTGTTCTCATCTGCTTGGGTCAGCTGCTTTCATGAAGAGCTCTGGAAATGTGGAGAATTGCCTGGATCCCAGGAAAGAACACATCAGCCACCAAACCCCGGAGGGCCTGCCTGCAACAGAGAATGTCCTCTGGCTGGCAGTTCCATCTTGCTTGGCGGGCAGCAGCCAAACCCAGACCCAAAGGGCTGGAAGCAGTGGGCTTCCAGGTGGGGTCTCTAGGACACCAGGGGAAAGGGGACAGTCATTCTGGGAAGAACATCTGCCCACCTTCTGGGCCGTGCGGGGCCAAGCTTGTGAAGAAACGTATTTTTCTTCCCTATCTTCTAACAAAAATGCTCATGTGTCGCGGTGCCCGGTGCCCGCGGAGCCTCTACCAGGGTAAGCACCAGCCTCTGGGAGGCTGCTGGGCGGCCAGGAGCAGCGGCCAGGGCAGAGCAGGAGGGGCGCTGCTGAGGCCTCTGGGGCTCTGCAGATGGTGAGCACTGGCCCCGCCCAGAGCGCAGTGAGTGGGGCCAGAGAAGGCTCTGAGCACTCTTGAAAAGGGCAAGAGGAAAACCACAGGCTGAGGGCCTTGGGAGGGGCCCCCAGTCCCCGGCTGTCCACATGCCCACACTTCCCCGGCAAGGAAAATGGCTGTTCTTGCAGGTGGACATGGCTTCCTCAGTCTGCTCCACCCATAGTGATGGTTAAAAATGTTCTGGAATGTTCTATCGGTAACAGAGGAGACTGTCAGGCAGGAAGAACAAGACCCAGATGGAGCACAGGCCTGGGGTGAGAAAGGGGTGGGCGGGGTGAGCTGGGTCTGGGCAGAGGGGCAGGGGCACAGGAAGCAGGACCCAGAAGTGGGCAGGGTCCCCCGGTGCACATGCAACATTTATGTGCAGCCTGACTGTCAGACAAAGAGGGCCACCTGCCCACCAGTCATCACCACTCCAGCAAGACAGGCCACCCTGAGGTAACCCACCAGGCCACACAGGTCCTCGGTGGCTAGCACTCACCCTTCCCTCTGCCCGCTGCAGGAAGCCCTGCCCTTCTTTCCCCCTCCCCTGCATCTGAGACTCCCAGGACCCTCGATCCCCACTTGACAAGGTCTATGAGTCCAAGCTGGGGTTCAGAGACAGAGGGACATCCTCCCAGCCAGGGCACCGTGACAGGCAGAACCCTGATCCCTGAAGATGGCACGCCTGATCTTCAGGACCTGTGAGCACGTTAGGTTGCGGGGCAAAGCAAAGTAAGTTTTCTGAGCATCTGACTGTGATGGTGCCCACCTGGCCACAAGCACCTTCAAGGGAAGTGGGCAAGAGGTCAGGTAGCAAAGGAGACAATGTTGCACAGAGGAAGGACCGAGGGACAGGAGGAGGCCTCACAGGCACTGCTGCCTTTTGAGGAGGAAGGGGCCATGAGCTGGGGAGCGCCAGTGGTGTCCAGAAGGGGACAGCCCTGTGTGCACCTTGGCTCAAACCCAGCGAGACCCATTCTGACCCTTCAGGACTGGAAGATGATAAATTCACATCATGTTAAGCCCCCCAAATGTTGACCATCTGTCACATCATCACAGGAAACACAGGCACCCTTGAACAGCCCCCACCAGAGCTGAGGCCCCGGGGCACTGTGTCCACCCACCAAAGTCCAGGGCTGCGGGGAAGGGCTTCAAAGTCCACACATGCTGTGCCCTGGTATGAGGCCAGCACGGCCCTCACCCACATCTGACGCTCACTCCATATCTCTGGACACCTGTACCACTGTTTGCTTAACGTCGCTCCTTAAATAGACTCTGTTTCCTTATCTCAGTGTGTGTGGAAATCCAGAAAAAGTGACTCTAAGTAGGAGGTAGTTGTCAAACACACACGATAAAAAGTCAATTGCATTGAATTTGCTCAGGTCCTCCCCTCCAGGCCGACGGGCAACAGTACACATACCTGCTCCCCTGACCTTGCTTGGGGGTTCCCCTTGGCACTGTCCCCAGAGGGCCCTGGTGGCTTCAGGCTGGACTTGCTCACCTCTCATCTCTGGCCCATACACCCTCAGCCCCACAGCCAGTCAAGGGATTCTTCCTCCGGGAGGCCTTTGGGCCTGACCCATGGAGCCCGGCCTCCCTCATGATGGGCCACATCCCAGGAGGGCTTCCAGCAGCTGGTCCCTCTTCTCTCTCTGTCCCCTGGAATCAGTCAACCTGACTGCTACCAAGTGAGCAGGGACACCACACAAACACAGCCAGCCATCCTCAGAGTGTCAGGGCCCTCCTCCTGCCATCTGCTTCTGCTGATCTGGAATTCTGGGGACATCTTCCCCTCAGACCCCTGTGGAGCCTACAGGTCTAAAACTCTGTAGGACTGTCTCAGAGGGCTCCCAGGGGCTAGCTGGCAGAGGGCTGTGCCAACAATGAGTTCTGGCCAGAAAACTCAGAACCCCATCTTCCAACCATCTGAATGAAGTCCTCCGCCCTTCTGGCATTCAACCAGAGCAAGGTTGCCCTATAAACGCTCCTTCTTTGCATAATAAAGACATTGCCCATGTCATATCTACCCCATGTGTGGGGTAGAGGGTGTTGGATGGGGCTATGGAATCCAAATCACTCCTTGCCTTGGTCACCACATGCTGTGTGTGACCTTGGACCTACCATTGTCCTTAAAGAGCCTCAGTTGGCCCTGCTTGCACAGGGGCAGGGTGGACATTACTATGGGGTCCTGGCTTGCTCAGCCTGGGGTAGGCCCTGCTGTAGCCATGTCTGTTGATGCTCTGGAGTACCTGAGTGCCAGCCCGGGCCTGGAGTGAGACACACACCCAGGGTCACCCCAGGAGGCCAGGCCCACACCATCCCACCCCATGGGAGGCAGCAAGGAAGGCTGTTCTAGCTCAGAGCTGCAAAAGGTACTGGGTCGAAACATCCTCTGTGGGCTCCTGGCCTCCACGGTACCAGGTCCAGCTGGGGAATGACAGGTAGTGTGGTGCCCACCCATCTGACCACTGGCACTCATACTGCGTGCCCACCCATCTGGCCACCGGTATCCACACTGCACCTGCAACCACAGGGCAGCTTGAGCTGGCATCCAACTACAACCCTCTCAGCAGCCTGCTCAGGATTCCTGCAGAAGGTTGGCACAGACAGGCCAGGGCCAGCAGGAGGACAATCCCTTCAGTGTCTGTTTGCCCGGCACCCCAGCACTTGGTCTGCTGAGAGGACAACCTGGACCTGCTGCAGGCCCCCAGGAAAAGCAGACATCCCTGCCCCAAACACCAGGGGCTGCAAAGGCCCCTTTCCAGGTCTAACTGCACATCCCTGGCAATGCCAGCACCCCGAGGGACAGCACGGGACAGCTCTGCCTCCTCTGGCCTCCAAGCACATACTGCTCTAGACCCACCCAGGCGGTCGGCCATGGCCCTGGTGGGGTATCTGGCCCTGCGGAGGTGAGCAGAAGTGCCTGGTGTGTGTGTCAGACATGCAGGGGGCAGCTGGTGGCCCTGCCAGCCTGTCTTCTCATGGGGGCAGCCTTCCGCCTCTCCTTGCTCAGGACAACGTCACCTCTGTGCGAGCCCTCCCCACATACTCCAGCCTCCTGGCAATGCTGCGGCCACCCCTACTGCCAAGGAGCCCGTGTGGAGCGCCTTCCCCGCCCAGGCTCTCCTGGGTTGGGGCTCACTGTCCCTGCCCTCGCTTGCCCTCCTTGCTCATGTCCTCATTTCCCACCTCAGCTGGGCTCCTGGGCACCGGGGGGTTCAGCCTAGGCCAGGACACGTTTCTCCCTCTGTCCCCTCCATCCCCAGACAAGGTCAGGAGCTGGATGAAACTGAGGACATGGCGTCTGTCCTGTCCTAAGAGTCCCTGCCCTGTGCCCTGCACACGCCTGGACCAGCTCCTGCATGTTTGGACTGCCTGCCTGTGACTGTAGGCATCATGTCACAGCTGTGGTAGCTACTTGTGCCATGGCCTGGGCCCCTCACTCACTGACGCCCGGGAACTGCCCAAGCGCCGTGACCTCCTTGCATGGGTGGCAGGGTGGATGCAGCACTAACAAGGACTTTGCCACGACCTTGTACCCAGGCCAGGTTGGACCTACCGGCCGCGTTTTACAGTCCATCAGGGCTGCGTCCGCAACAGGCCTCCCCGGCACTTCGCACAAAGGTTCTTCGCCACGAATGGAGTCAAATGGACTCACGTTGGGATCATAAATATAATTAGGAGACTTTTATTTTCAAGTAGCACTTCTGAAATCTATAAAATTAAGCTAATATACTGATTTTTAAAACACAGGAATTTTATTGCTCTGTGAGTCAGAGTTTGCCAGCCCACGAGGCCAGGAATTAACTCCTTCCAGTTCACAAGCATCTAGCAGGCTCCCAGGCCCCCTGTGTGATGGACACATGCCCAGGAAAGCAGGTTCTGGGACACAGAGGTGACAGGGACCTACTTCTACCCTTCCAGCACAGCATCTTCCCAGCTGTCCTCCTTGACCCCCCCATTCCCTGAGAAGCAGTTCCAGATGGCCTCAAGATCTAACCTCTGTGGCCCCTATAAAATCTGCACCTCCCTTGCAAATTGGCTAGAGATGGGCCCTCCCTCTGGTCCTTTCTGGACCTCACTGATGAGACATGACAGCCTTCCTAGGATTCTGAGGGTCCCTGCCTATGGAAACCAGGCCAAGGGTACCTGGGACACCCCAGGAAGGGCCAGCAGAGGGGCAGGACATAGCTTCCTTGGCCCCATGGCGGGCACTTCAGAGGTAGTCTAGGGCTAACCTGGGTTCCCACCGTGGCTAAAGGTTCTCTGAGCCTGGGGCATTTTATATGTGATCGTCCCACAGCCCTACCCTGCTCCATGTGGGCACACGGCCAGGTCACTGGCCCAGGGAGTCCCCCAGGGTAGCCACACACACGTGGCACATGAGCAAGCACAAGAGGCCACCCTTTTCTCTGAGCCAGGCTTGTGTCAGCGAGAGACCACATAGGGATGTCTGGAAGGGGCTGGGTGGGGCTTTCACACTGTGTAGCTGGGGTGCTGCCCAAAGAGGCCAGAAGGAACTGATTCCCCATGGGGTCCAGCCCAGAGGCTTCCTCCCCAGTGCGCACCACCTCCCACCCCCAGGGATGCCTGGTTTCCAGTACAGGGGCTGCCCTCGAGCCCCAGAGACTCTCCAGATCCTCCCAATCCCAAATGGGCAAAAGACACAAGGAGGCTTGAGAAAAACCGGAGTCCAGAGGCCCCATGGGCTCCTAGCATTCCTGCGGCTCTAGGCTCATGGGTCTGGGCTCAGGGATCTCTAGGTTCTGGGCACTCACAGCCCTGGTGCTCCCTGGGCCGCCGTCTCCTACCCAGCTCTGTCAGCCTCTACCCCATGGGGTCCCTAGGCCTTAGATTGAAGCCTAGACTTGTCTGGGACCTAGTGTTCCCAGGGATTGGTGGTCAGAGACTTCCTTCAGATTTGGGGGCTGGGTGAGGCTGAGAGGAGGTGCGAGGGCTGGGCTCCTCTCTGGCATCTCAGGCACCCACAGGACTGCCCCCAGGCCCCAGGCAACTTGCAGGCCTCCTGTACCCCACTGCAGCAGGGTGAGAAGCTCCCTGGCCTCTGAGGGCAGAGCTCTAGACAGACACTGGGATCAGGTGAACATCCCCCCTCCTTCTGCTTCAGAAGGCCATGACTGGGCTCCTCAGAAGAAGAGGTATCACCACAGACAGGCAGAGGACAGCTGAAGACACAGCGGGGAGACACCGTCTGCCAGCCAAGGAGAGAGGCCTCAGGAGGAGCCAGCTCCAGGCACCTGGATCCGGGGCTTCAGTTCCCAGGATGGGGAACAGTGCATGCCTGCTGAGGCCACAGCTCTTAGCGGCGCCCAACACACATGTGCTAAACAGAAACCTGATGGGAGGGGAGCGCGGCCTGGCCTGGGAACACCTGCAGGATGCCCTGGGGGGCGAAGGTATTTCAAGAGGAAGACCCTCCCGGCCCAGGGCCTGGCTGGGGGGAGCTCTAGGGATGGGGGCAGCACGGGCGCAGGGGAGAGGCAGGAGGCGGCCATGGTCCACCACCCTTGGGCCCTCACACTGCAGGGACCCGCCCCTTCCTACGCCATAGGCTCCAGGTCTTCCTGTCCAAGGGCCTCTACCAGGGCTGTAAGCAGTGCCTTCCTCGGAGGTGCCCATCTTGAGGAGGGCAGCTCAGTGTCCCCTTCTGGTGCTTTTATGCAGCCCCTCTGTGCCACTCCAAATGTGGCTGTCAGATTTCACACATTTTATTGGGGAGCCCAATGTAAGCCAGATGCGTGCTGACAGCCCCGGTGCAGGGGATGACAAGACCAGGCTCCCCGGGCACATGTGACTTGCGTTAGCATGCCGTTCGAGGTGCTCACTCACGCCGGCCTGGGCAGGCGTGTGTCACAGGCTCAGTCTTGCTGCTGCTCCTGGGTGCAGGCTGTGTCAACCACAGACATGGCCCCCCAGAGGCCACCCCCAGCGCCGGCCATTTCCTTATTGGCTGGGAAACCCCAGCCAGGCCCAAGCAGGGATAGAGCAGGGGAGACCGAGGCTGCAGGAAGAGGCCCGCCTATGTGAGAGCCCACCGCATACAGCAGGAACACCAGGGCTTCTAGCCCCTCAAGAGCAAGCAGCTTCTTGGCTAGTGGCCCCAGTGGGCACTGGCTCTGTGGGTCAGGTAGCTATCCTGGAGGCCAGTCCTTCAAGGGTTCTTACCTCAGAGTGGCCCTGCTGTCCACCACCCAGAGACTCAAGCAAGCAGTCTGACATGGCCTTGATGGCCACACTGCATCCCAGAAGCCACTGAGCTGCTGTGCCCACTTCAGTGAAGTGCCCAGGCCTCTGAGGAGCACAGCCCGCCCACTGCTCCCCCCCGTCCACGGTTGGCAAAGCCCACTCACCTCATCCATGGTCCCCTGCCTCAGCCTCATTGCTCCCTCTTGCCTTGGACAGAGTCCAGATTCCCAGACCCACTGCCCAGGACCCTACTGGCTGCCCATGTCCAACTCCACAGCCCACTTGGCCTGACGGAGCCCTTTTAGCGTCTGAAGGTCGCCCACAGTCGTGGTCTCTGCTCTGTGGGACGCCCTACTTTGCATTCATTCTCCAAATACTTCCCAAGCTCCCACACCCCTGCCCCCAGCCCTGATCCCTCAGCTCCCAGACAGAGACATGAGAGCGTTTGCTCCATCAGAGGCCAGAGCAGCCAACAAGGCAAGGCCAGCCTGGGAGAACCACAGTGCTGTCCCAAGCTAGAGCACATGACTGGTCATGGACAGTGTCAGGAGAAATGGCAGCCTGAGACCTGAAGACTAAGCAGGAGTTGGCCAGGGAAAAGGAGTGTGTGTGTGCTGGGGCGGCCTGCTGGTCAGGTAGGGGGCTAGCACGTACAAAGGCCCTGAGGTGGCAAGGAGAGCTTGCGGTAGACCTGAAAGCTCCCTCCTGCCCTCTGGACCCATCGCCGCCTCTGTTTCTGATGGACTAGGGGCTCCTTTGTAGATCAAGGGGTGAGAGCCCCAGCACCCTCCCGACAGGGCCACCTGGGTCTGGTCCTGTCCCTTCTCCAGAGGCCCCTCCTCTCAAGATGAACTACTGTCCCCAGCTCTCCTCTCAGGAGTCACTGCTAGCAGTCTTGGGGTCCCCCACTGCCTTTGGGACCTCTGACCCCACCCCGCCATGCATTGTAGCCAGAACCAATCCCCAGCTGGGATGCTGACTACAACTGAGCCTGCTGTGCTGTGGACAGGATGCTGGGCAAAGGACATGAGTGTGGTGGCCACAGTGGAGGGAGAATGAGGAGGCTGCACTGGGCACAGGCCAGCTGCGAGGGGCCAGCTCCAAGGGAGAGACCCTTCCTGTGGATGCGAGAGGGAGAGCTGAGGCCTGGGGTGGTAAAGGTGGGACTGGGAGTGGGGCATGGAGGTCAGGGCTGCCCCTCCTGAGCCCCTAGCTGCTGTGCCAGGGCTGTACCAGGGGCTCTGGAGATGTGTGAGCCTGGGCAATGCCTCCCAGTTCAGGGAGCAGGAAACTGAGGCTCTGCAGGCGAAGGCTTGCTCTAGGAGCAGGTCGGGCTCCCTGGGCCCCTCCTTCCCGGAGCCTGGCTGGCTGCCTATGCTGCTCCCAGCTCCCAGCACGAGCCCCAAGTCCCGGGGGGCCCCAGAACCAGCAGGCAGGACTGAAGCCACTCTGCCTCGGCACGAGGGGGCTTGGGCCCACGGGGCAGGGGTCTGGCAGGGGAGACCGCCAGGGCAGGGGTCCCCTGCCTGGGCCCCAGTGGGTGGGACAGAGGCCCCCAGGCTCCGGCTGCGAGGCGAGGCCCTCGGTGGCAGCCACAATAAATATGTTTGTTCAAGGGAAGCCAGGCTGGGAGCTGTGCGCGCCGGCCCGGGGAGGAAGAAAAGGCCGCTTGTGCCTTGCACACTGGGGCGATTGTTCCTGCTCACGCAGCCGCTGCCCCATGGCCGGAAAGGTCAGACGGCCCTCGGGCCCGTCGGAAGCACCAGGGCCTCGGGCCCCTTGCTCGTGCCCCACTGCAATGTAAGGTCCTATAATGTCCGCGTGCGGCTGGCCCCTGGCCATGGCCACGCTACCTCTGGGCCTTAGCACCAGGCTGAAGGCCACCAGACCAGGTCTGAAAGATGGCCTCGCAAGGGCCAGGGGAGCGGCCAAGCCAGGGCACTGGCACATGCGGGCAAGCCACTGCAGAGGCCGTGGTACCCAGGCAGCCTCTGGTGCACGAGGCTTCACTATGAGCGGAGGGCAGCTTGCTTACTCAGCTGCCTGTGGAGAATGGACATCAGGGAGGCCATGCTAAGGCCAGTGGGCAACCCCAAGTTCAGACCTGGCCATCACCCCTGCTGGACAAAAGGGCAAGGAGGCCCTGTCTGGCTGTGTGCCCAACACCTGGAGTAGAAAGACCCCACAGAGGCTGCGCCTGCCCTTCCTCATTTCAAAACCCTGACGGGTAGAACTCTGGACCCCCCGCCAGGTCTTCTTGCTATTCTGATGGGGAAGGAGGAAAACGGGGTGCTAGGAGTGGCTGGCCCTGGGTCCCCTCGGCTCCCTGCAGCCTCTGGCTCCCTTTCCCACAGGGGAGCAGGCTCTGCAGGGCACAGGGCTGTGCCAAGGACAGCACATGCCCCTCCACTCTCTCAGCAGGTCTTCACCAGGGCAACTGGACCAGGATGGCCAAGGAAGGGGATGCCCTGAGGGAGGCTGCCCCAGCCCAATGTCCAGCAGAATGGTGGTCCAGGTGGAGACACTGGGGAGCCATCATTGCAACCCATTTGGCTGATACCCCAAAACTGCTCTGGCTGAAAGGACTATGGGAAGAGTGTTCAGAAGCTTCTGCAGGGCCGGAGCCATGGGAGGGCTGGGTAGCCAAGGGCTGCTTGACAGCGCGAGGGCCAGCACCCAGGCACTGGCCCGCACTGCCCTGCTGCTCAAGCTGTGTGAGCTGCTAGGGGTGACTCTAGGCACTGGCACCTATGGCCACACAGTGCCCAGAGGGACAGGTCAGATGGGCTCATCTGAGCAGGGAATGCTGGCGTGCGGGGGATCCACACGGGGCGGGCGTTGGAACTGCACAGCCTGTCCTAAGAGCAGCCACCATGGCCTCTGGCTTCCTCTTTGAGGGTGCCGAGGTGGGTGTGGTGGTGGGTGGCACGGCCTTGGCTCTCTTTCCTGGGACCCTCCTGCTGCCACATGGCCCGAATTCCTGAGGGGCTTGGCATTCCGGCTGTGGGCGAGGGCGTCTGCCTTGTTGTTTCTATGCTGCGATGGGGTGCACAGGCGGGGGCCCTCAGGAGCCCCTCCACCCTCTACCTGGGAGGAGCGAGGGTCCAGCTCAGGCCCGGGGGATGCAGCACCCTGCAAGTGGGGAAGAGTGGGCTGTGCCTGCGCAAAGCTGGCCAGCACACCTCAGGGGGCTACCTCCCTCTGTCACAACAGAAAGAGGTACACTCCCAAATCCTGAAGACCTTTGGGTTCTCGGCCCAGCTGCCAGGCTGCAGAAGCCAAGGAGAACTCATTGGACAGGGTTCTGGCCCTGGCTGTGGGTCCAGCTGGCATTGCTCCTGGCCACAGCCCCCAAGGTTTGTCCCTGAAACAGCTCTGGCACCTGGCCCTGACCTCCATCCTGTCTACCTCTGCTCATAAATTGGACTGAAGCTGGAGTCGCCATGCAGCCCCTGCTGGGTCTCCTACAGCAGTCCCCACCCTTGCCCACCTCTCTTGGGCAAGGGACCAGGCCAGGAAACTGTGGCCACATAGGTCTCACCCAGCTGGTTGCTTGGGACAAAACCCCACCCGCCTGAGGGGGCCTCTCCCCAATCTGCACCTGCTAGACCTGCCCACTGGGCTGCTACCCTGACCGCATTCCAGATGCACACCTGTGCTCTCTGTAAGGGAACTGGGGCCAGAGGGCAGGCAGAGAAGAGATGCAAGGTCAGAGTGCTGTGAGGAAGGTCACAGCCAAGGAAGGCTGGGCCTCAGGAAGCTGGAAAGGCCAGGAGGCAGGTTCTCCTCTCCAGCCAGCCTCTACAAAGATGCAGCCCTGCCCACATCTTGCTTTTAGCCGAGTTGAGCCTCTGACCTCCAGAAATGTCGGACATTAAGTGTGTTGTTTAAAGCCACCAGGTTTGTGGGAACATGTTACAGTTATGATAGAAAACTATCAAAACAACTCCCTCTCTTCCCTCCTGGGCCTAGTCCTCTCCTCATCCTCTTGCATCTGGATTAGTGCAGTAGCCTCTGTTCCTGGTCTCCCTGGGTCTCCCTTGATGACCCATTCTTGGCTCTGTATCCAAGGTGACCCTGTTGCCATCTGGGATGGCTGTATCCCATGCAGGGGAGCCAATATCCTCATGAGCCCTTGCTTCCTGCCAGCCTGTGGGACTGTCCCCCTGTGTCCTGCATCTCCTTCACCTTCCCAGGCTTGGTCGAATGGCATGCTTGGTGAGGTGCTCCCCAACCTCACCCCTCAGGACACTTCCCACACCAGCCCTGCCTACCTTGGGCCTCCCACCCTGCACCAACAGATAGCCAAGCCCCCTGTACCTATGTGGTCACAGCTGGATCCTCACATCTACAGTGGGCACTCAGGATTAGGGGAATGAATGCAAGCTGGCCACCCTCCAAGGACTTCTCTGTCTACATAAGTAATGTGCGGGCCAGGCCTGTGCTCTAGGCCCTGATCATGCCAATCTACAGGTGTGCCTATCGGAACACAGGTATTTACCACCTATGGGGAGGACCCCTCAGGGGTTTGAGGGAGGAGCTGTAAGAAGCGGGTGCCTCAGCAGCTTTCTTCAGCTCCTGTTCACGGGGACAACCTTGCCCCGGGGCCTGCCCAAGCAGGCCTCCATCAGCAGCCCTCTGAGAAGAACCTAAGCACCCTCTGCGCCTGTCCGGCAGGTGGTAACAAGAGGGGTGGGGATAGGGGCTGGGATTGTAGCTCAGCGGTAGAGCGCTTGCCTCGCATGCGTGAGGCCCTGGGTTCGATCCTCAGCACCACATACAAAGCAATAAAATAAAGACATTGTGTCCATCAACAACTAAAAAAATATTTAAAAAAAAAAAAAAAAAGAGGGGTGGGGATAAAGGGGCTGTTGTTCTGGTGGGTCCGTGGCTCCCAGAACCAATCACCAGCTCAGCACCAGCATGAATCACTTGGCCATCTGCCCTATGCCAGGTGTACTTCTGGGACCCCAGCCCCCCACTTCACAGACGTCTCTGAGCAACAATAGATGGAGTTTCTGGTGCTTAGCCATGTCCACAGAGACCAGCCCTCCAGGTTGGTGTGGGGCTGCCAGGCCAGGAAGCTCTGTTCCCAGCCTCAGCAGGCCACCAGCCACCAGCCACCAGCTAGGATCAAGCCCTCCTGGGTGCTGCCTCCCCCAGCCCAGGCCTCAGGAGCCTCCTGCCACCCAGCACCCTGGGCTGGCAGAACCCCAGGCCAGACTGGCCAGCCTTTGGCCTAGCTTCCCCGGCCAGCTCCAGGAGGATCCAGTGGACTCTTCTTCAACCAGCCCCTGTCTTGTCCTTCCCAAAGCCCAGCTCTGCTGATGGGCTGCCCCAGGGTAGTTTTAGAATCTCCTAGAAGTGAACTGGACCCTGGTGGGTGAAGTCTGCAGAATGAGCAGGAAGTCAGCTGGGTTGCAGCCCCCCAAATCAACTTCTAGTTGTAGAGCCGACAACTAGGTAGGCCCCAAGAGGCTGTCAAATCAGCGTCAGCTGGCCTCAGGTCCTTGAGGGCCAGTGCTGGGGCCACGTGGCTCTGTTCCTGGATGGGAGTGCTCACCAAACTTCTAGTGCACATCCCAAAGGGAGCCAATAGTCACCGTGAGGAGCTGCCTTAGAAGCCAGTGTGAAAGGGGTGGTCTAGTGGCCTCCAAGGAGGCTCTTGACAGAGCCTAGATGGGTGAGGCCTGCTTGAGGGGAGGACAGAGCCACCAAACATCCTGGACGGGGGGCATTGCAAAGGCCCTGAGGCAGAAGCAAGCTGGAAGAAACTGAGGGACAAGGAGAAGGCCTGAGTGCTTGGGTGCAGAGAGGGGGCTTGGAGTGAGGAGGCCGGGGGGTGAGGGGCTGGAACTGGACATGCAGGCCCAGGCGCGGGGAGGGGTTTGGATTTTGTGCTGTGTGCAAAGGGAGTTGAGGGCAGTGACTAGCGTGGAGCCCCAGGCTCCCTCCACCTCCACCCATGCCCTGCCGTGCCCACCAGGAGGAAGCATGTCCCTGTCCCCTCACAGTGCAGCAGAGTGCATGGCAGTCTCAGCACTCAACATTTCACTTGGATGTCCTTGACTCCTGGATGCACGTCTGCCTGTCCCTACAGAGCACGCGGCCCTCCACTCTGCCCCGGGAGGCTGGCTTCTATTGCTTACATCACAGGACCTTCCGCAGGGCTTCCCACTGGGCTCCTCGGCAGGAGAACAGGAGCGTGAGGCCGGGCTCCCCACCCCTGTCCCTGCCATGGCTGTGACCGCCATCTTGGCCTCTCCTCTTCTCAAGGCAACTGAATCCCAAGACTCTCATTCTCCTAAGCTCCAGTAACCCCACTTCAATCGCTCTCTTGAGTCTGGGGTAGGATCTATTCCAAGGATACCACCCCAGGGTCCTACAGGAGGCCTGGCACCTCCCAACACCCTGCCCACCTCCATACCATCCCAGGGTACCATGTGGCACCGTGGAACACCCCTCCCTCGCCATACCTGTACCATCCCTGGGTGCCATGTGGCACCGTGGAAGCCCCTCCACCTCGTCCCACCATCTCTCCTGCCTGTGTTTCTATCTCACAGACAAGGAGGCGGAGCCTCAGAGGGGGTGTGAGCTGTGAGCTGGGATTCAGACTCGTCTTGTCCACACCAGAGCTGGAGCACGCCCAAGCTGCTGCCTCACTCCTGGTATCTACCAATGCCAGGCCTTCAGGGCCTGTGCTCCCGGGGACCTGCTGCCCTGTGGCTGTTCCTTCCAAGTCCAGCTCACGTTTGCCTTCTTCCTACCTGGGTCCATCACCAGACCTCAGCAGTGGAAGCACAGAGAGCAGAGGGGCAGAGCAGAGAACAAGCCCCCACCACAAGTGTCCCCTAGTGACCTCCATGCCCAGGGTTAACCCTGCCTGGGAGTGGGGCAGGTGCCCCGGGTGGAGTGGTCGGGGAGACCTGCTCTCTCTTCAAGGAGCGCAGGTGATCTGAGCTGCCTGGGTCCGGCAAGGAGCTCCAGGGAGGGGCCTCTGGTATTCTCCACTGGACTCTGGAGGGTGACCTGGTTCTATTGGTGGGGATGCCCTCTGCCTAGCATGGGGATAGCTACCCACTGAGCAAGGGAGAAGGCACACCCACAGGAGAGGTGCATGGGAAGATAGGGCACGGGCTTTCAAAACCCCACTTCCCCCATACTGAAGTCAGCTTCTACTTGGGCCAAAGCACAAATAGCATGATTTGGGGAAAAATATTAAATGATGTTCCTCCCCACTGGGAGTGGGCCTGGCCCCTCTCTCTGGCCTCAGTCCATCAGCTCATCACCAGAGTCCCACCCAGAGCCCCTCTGGATTCTGGGCTGCCTCCCTGTTGCTTCGGCCACTGTGGGGTGGGGGTGGGGGATCTGCTGGAAGCTGGAGTGGGACCTTCTCCTCCCAGGCCTCAGTTTCGCAGCTCAGGGGAGAAGCCTCCCTGGACTCTGGCACCGGCCTAGGCTAGCCTCGGGGAAGGACAAGCTCTTGTTTAAACACACTGCCTCTGATCTGAGGGCAACCACAGGTCCTCCAGGTCTATCCAGGGACCATGGGGTCCTCGGGCCAGGAGCCTGGGAGGACGCTCCTCCGTGAACCCTTCCCAAGCTACCCATGTCAGCACACATCCAGAGAGCCATCCGGCACCTCCCGGGACCCACCCTTGGCCTTCCCTGCCCAGGCCAGCTGGAAGCAATCTTCCCAGAGTGGGGAGGTGGTCCTCCTTAGTGGGCTCCCGCGAGGCCGTCCCCAGCCCTGCACCCACGCAGAGGTGGCTGTGCACACTGCTGCCTCAGGCCCCTTCCCGGCTGCAATGAACCAAGCGCTCTGGAATTCACAGAGAAATCAGGGGTCTTTAGCTGCTGTTTTTCTTGGCAAGGCCTTATCACAAATTAGTGGGGAAGCCCGAAGGTTAGGGTTTCCATCAGTTCAACAGAATCTGAGAAGCAAGGCTCTGGACTCTAGCCTCCGAGTCAGAGAACACTTGGTCTGCAGGGCCCAGGAGCTCTTGGCACTCTGATCACTCGGGTAGGTGACCCTCACTCTGGCAGAGGTTGGGGGGCAAGCATCTGTGCAAGTTGGTGGGTTTTACAAGCCTGGCTATGCCCTGATGCCTTCCTGGGGTCATCTTTAGCTGGAAGTGTGAGCTCAGCTGTGGAGTTTGGGTCTGAGTGAGGGGTTCTGGGCGATGCAGGTGGAGCAGGGTGTCCACCTCCCAGAATGGGCACAACCAGGAAGGGGAGAAGGCAGGTCTGCATCAGGGCTCCAGAAGACACCCTGGCCCTGGGGACCTCAGCTACAGTTCCTCCTCAACCATAGGTAGATGCCGGGTCTCCACTTCAGCCACTCAGGGAGATCAGGGGCCCTGCGCAGACCAACGTGGTGGCCTTCACTATGGAAGCGGGCTCTTCTGGTGCATCAGGCCATCCCACTGGCACTCCTCGGTCAGAGGCTGGAGGCAAAGCTGAACCACCAGGTAGCCACCAGCAACCCATGGAAGCTGAGCCTTCCTGATGAGGGCTGGCTCCACAGCTATGGGGCACGTCACATGTTCCACGAGTCCACTCTCTCTGAGACTGGCTCAGTGTTTCTGTGAAACTAGCCACTGGTTGTGCACACAGGGCCCTCACATGGCATCCGCTTCTGTTTCCTTCTCACGCACTCTTACCAGCCCTGCTCTGGTGCCAAGCCAGACTCAATACTGGTTCAAACATGTGCTTGGGAGACATCCTGGCCATCTCAGTGAATTGTGCACCCGACTGCTGGGTTTTTATAGAAGATCTGGGCCCTGGTGGCATGACCAATTCCAACCCGAAGGCTCCTGAGAGGCCACTGTTTCCAAGCACTCACTGTGCCAGGCCCTGCCCTTGGCACCTGGCACAGATCACTGGCTCAGTCATCTTGACACCATGACAGAGACCACTGTGTCCCCTTTAGAGATGACAGCGCCAAGGCTCAGGACCTTTGAGTGTCTTGTCCTTTTTTTTTTGGAACTAGGGATGGAACCCAGGGGTGCTCTACAACCACTGAGCGGCATCTCCAGCCCTTTCTCTTTTTTATTTTGAGACAGGGACTTGCCAAGTTGCCCAGGTTGGCCTTAAACTTGTGACCTTCCTGCCCCAGCCTCCCGAGTTGGAGGGATAGCAGATATGGCCACCATACCTGTTGGAGAGCGAGAGGAGGGCAGGATGGGAAGCTGCTCTGGGCTGGCCAAGACCTCCACCCAGATGCTCCTCCAGATGCAGGTACAGGCGCCCTCCAGTCCTGGCTCTGCCACCCTGCTATGTCTCCTCGGGCAAGTCCTGGGGTGTGCTGAGGCACTTGGCCAGAGATAGCCCTGCACTTTGGGCTCCCTGGCCCCTCAAGGAGGGTACTATGTCTGACACTTGGAGAGCTCATGGACAGGCCCCTCCGGGGTGCCGAGGCCCCTTCTCACTCAGGCATAAACACAGCTCTGTAGGGCTGCTGACCGTCCCCTCCTCCATGGACAGCATTATCTTCCCAGGGATGGCCCCAGACTTTGGCCAGTCACAAGACCTGGGCCATCAGCCCCATCCCACTGTGCAGAAACCCAATCCAAGGGGGAGGACGGCTGTCACTCTGGAGGATTTAGGGCTGTCACCTGGCAGAGCAGAGGGCTCTCTACCCCAACAGAATGAGTGGCCCCACACTGAAAGGTGACACCACAAAGCCATTCTGAGCTGGCGGGAGGACTACACGTCATGTGGGCCTGGGGGGGTTCTGTCTTCCTTCCTGGTCTCCCCGTTCCTGCTTCCACCCCTGTTGATCTTATCAGAGTGTCTAGGGCCAGATGTGATTTTCTATCAAGAGAAAGGGGCCCTGTGGGCTGGGGGAAGGGAGCTGGATGGGGTGGCTGGCGTTCCCACTCAGGCAGTAAGGGCAGATTCCTCCACACCTGTGGCAGATGGGGCAGGAGCCAACGCCGCCTAGCCCGTGGCACCCTCCTCCGCACCCCTGAATCTGGGTTGGCCTTGTAGGCTGGCAGCCGAGGACCCTTGTGAGGTGGTCAGGCCATCCTCTGGCGGTCAGGCAGCCTGCTTGGCCAACAGGAAACAGTAGCTCCTTCTAGCCTCTAAGTTTGGGGACAGCAGGGCTTCTTTAAGTGTCAGGGTCTGATCATTGTAACCTCCAGACATTCCTATCGGACCAGAACCATGGCCCAGGCATGAGGCTATCCTCAAGGGCAGATGCACGAGGGCCACCCGGTCTCACCTAACACATTCCCAGCCAGGAAGAGATCCTCATGTCCCTCCTGAGTGACAAGGACACGGAGGCTCTGGGAGAGAAGGACTCACTGGGGTCTCGAGGCCTGGAGCCTGGTCTGGGCTCCATACCTCCCGTGCCCATCCGAGGCCCAGCACCCCGTGGGAGGCACTGGGTCCCCATGTCCCTTGCTTGTCCCGGAGGTCCACAAGAACACATTGTCAGCCCCACTGCCCTGGGGTGGCAGGGGGTCCCCAGCATCATGGGTAGCACACAGAGCTCCATGGACACAGGGATGGAGAAGGGGAGGCAGAGGAGGGGAAGCCCACCTCTCTGGACCCATCTCTCTCTGGCTACTGCCCCACTTCCCTCTTCCTGCTGCTGCTGTCCCCCTGTGTCAAGCTGCCCTGTCTGCGGCTGCCTGCCTCCTCCTCAGCTGACCCCTGACCCCAAGGCTGCTTACACTGGCTCCGTGACCTCCAGGCCGAACCTACCTCCAGCTCCCCGTGCTCACCTAGGGCGTGGCCCAGCAGTGCAGCTGACACACGGCCCCTCCCTCCTCCTCCTGCCCGCCAAGTCCCCGCCCTCTGGGTCTCCATTGTGCCCTGCAGCACCCGAGCTCTGAGGCTGGGACCCAAAGGCTCAGCCAGGACCGGGCCCTCCCCTCTGCTCTCGCTTAGGAATTGGCCCGACTTGGGATGTTGAGCCCCAGCTTTGTTGTCAGTGTGACTCTGTCTACTTGCCAGACTCTGCCCTCAACACCAGACCCCCATGTCTACCTGCCAGTCCCTTGGCACATGCACCTGGGCGCCCAGCAGTGTCTCAAACTCAACCCGTGCAGCCCTGGATTCCCAGTCTAGCCCAAGCCACAGAGCCTCTGCAGACGCGTGCTTCCGTGGGCCCGGGCCACAGCCCAGAGTCCAGCGCCCAGGACCCCGTGCACAGGCCCCGCTTCTCTGTTTCAGGGTCCACGGTCTCTCTCCCCACCGCCCCCTGCAGCTGAGGTCAGGGATTGAGCTGCTCCCAGCTCCTGCCCTGTCACCGCATCAGCTCCTGAAGGGTGGCCCTTCGTGTCCCTTGCACACAGTACCAGCTGGTTCGTTAGGACACCCCTGCTCAGCACCCACCCTCCTGTGGCCACGGGGTCCACTTCTTACTCCTCCCCTGGTGGTCACTTCACCTCTGCCACGCTGGCCTCTCAGTGGTCCCCCACGTGAGCCAGGCACCCCCCAGCCAGGGGTCATGCAGGACGGGCTCCCTCCCAGGGCTGGCACGGCATCTCCCCCACTTCCAGCGTCTTCGCCCAGGTCATAGCCTCACAGAGGCTCGCTCTTCTCCTAGCCCTCTGAACTTGACCTCTCTGACCACTATGCCATCGTCCCTCCACATCATCAGTGCTCACTGATTGCCTCGCTGGGTTGTTCTCTGTCTCCCATCTGGAAAGTCGCGCCGCAGGGCAGGCCTCTGCTCGCCTCACTCCCGCCTCCCACCCAGAAGTCCGCTGGGGAGCTCAGTGCAGCTGAAGGCCACTGGAGCTGGGTGCATGTGCTCGCTGACCCCATGGGAACTATTACCCCAGGCAAGGGTGAGGCTGAAGATGCCCGCCCCACGTCCAGGGCTGGCCCGCACCCACCCCTCCTGCATGGCACCTGCCTCACAGAGGGCACGCACCCCAGTGAGCCAGGCTTTTGCTCAAGTGCCAGAGAATGCAACTCTGCAGAGGGAGCAGCTGGGTGCTGGGGTTTTGCTGCACCCTCTGGAGGCCTGGGCCCCAACAGCCCCAGAGAGGGTCTGTGGGCCAGGACCAAGACCAGCAGCAGGGATGCCATAGGCTCCTTGCTCAGCAGCACTGCATGTGCCTCTGCATGGACACTCATGCAGGTGTATGTGTGTGCCCAGGGGCCATGGGCCATATCCCCCTGTGTGCCATCCTGCTGGTATGTGGACATGTGCCACTGTGGTCTCTGCGTGGCCAGCATGTCCTCTCTGGCCCCATTCCCAGTGGAATAGGAGCCTGGGCACACCCTGGGCCTGGTTTTGCCTCTGGCCCCGGCCACGGGAGAGCTTTGCTGTGAGCCCCTCACTGACAGCCCTCCAGGGTGCCCCCTCACAGGACCCCTCTCAGCCTCTCCGCCGATCCCAGCACACACAGCCCCAGGCAGGCCAGCTTCACATGGTTCTGCACAGCTGCCACCGCCACGGTGGAGTCACCTGGGGCCCACCCTGGCCTCTTCCGTCCTTTCCTGCTCTCACCCAGCCTGCTTTTCTTCACCTGTCACTCCTGATGAGATGCCACGTCACCTGTGAGCCCCGAGGGGCAGGAGCATGCCGGCTTTGTGGCTCCCCAGTCCTGACTCACCAGGGCCGAGACCTCAGCATCCAGCTCTGTTCCCAGGGGGACATGGGGCCTCCCACACCCTTTGCTGGGCAGGCCCCCGGGAGGCTGCATACACCCTGTGCAGGGTGGCACCACCCAGGAACCCCCGGCAAAGCAGGGCAACCAGTGAGCATGGGACTCCCAGCCTGTGCTTCCCAGGGACCAGGCCTCTGGGCTTAGAGTGTCCTGAGGCAGTGGAGCTGAGTCTCCTGGGTCATCTCAAAAGAAGCCCACTGTGGAGTCTCCTGGCCATGGAAGAGGGACAAAGGCTGATGTGGGGGAGGGGCTGGTGTATAGACAGATAACAGACAGATGACAGGGACTACAGGTGAGTTCTCTTCTGAGGCTTGGTTATCATCTGCCACCGCAGGCCACTAGGAAAGACCAATAGTCCTCTGGAGTGGCCACCAACACTGTATGTTACCTCTTGAACCCCACAAACGCCATGGATCTAGGGTGTTCTGAACCCCCTCGGGAGGAAAGCCTGGGGAAGCCTGTTGGCCTGGAACGTTTTCTGACCCCATCTTTAGATTCCATGTACACCAGAGCTGGGGCACACACCTCAGACCTTCCCCTCGGGCTGGGGACAGCCAGGGGCTGGCAGGGGGGCTGGCAGGGGGACTGCTAGTCACCCAGGCTAAGCCGAGGACCTGAAGTCTTGCCTGGCCCTCACAGCGCCCAGCAGGAGTCAGCTTATTGGCGGCTTCCACACAAAGATGGAGAAAGCTCAGGTCCCCTCACAGGAGGCCCCCATGGGGCGCCTTTCAGTCCCCAGAGCACTGACTTTGAACTCAACCTCCACAGAGGACAAATGGGGAAGGAGCTGGCTGTGGGTGGTGCTGGATGTTTGGTAACTTGTCATGCTGTCTCCCTGGAGTTGGTCTGGCCCCGGGCTAGTCTCCCTGGCATTCAGAGTGGATAACCTGAAAGCGGCCCACCAGCTCCCTCCCCACCTTAAAAAAAAAACCCTCTTTACAAGCTTCAAAAGACAAAGGCCCTTTCTTGTATCTGGGGCCCAACTCCTACAGGTGGCCAGGGGCTGGCTGTGGCTGTGGGCTAGAGAGCTGTGGCTGCCGGTGCCCCCAAAGGCTGGGGAGGGTGGGGGTGGAGGGCTGGCTTGGCTGCCCCGACAAGAAGGCCCAGGAGAACCACCTCATCTCACCTGGGTAGCAATGCCTCAGTGGGCTCAGGGCCAAACCAGGCCCCAGCTCCCAGCAAGACCTGTTTCCCAGCCCAAGACCATGTACTGAGGAAAACGAGGGGCAACGGCCCCAATGGACCCAGGAGCACAACTTCCCACAGGTAGAGAGAGAGATGAGAAGAACCCCCAGATGGCACAGGGTCTTGGGTTCTCGAATCTGGGCCTGCTAAATAGGGAAGAGGCTGGCCCATTTTCTGTGGCTAAGGAGTGCGGCGTCCAGGCAGGCAGGGGTTAGCCGCACACCATGGGCTCTGGCCAGCCTGGGTCCCACTCCCTGTGCAGAGGCAGCCAGGTGACCTTCAGGGGCTGCCTCTGCTTCGGAGGCTTCCCAAGGCCAGCGGCCTCCTCCTGGCCTTCAGCTGTCCCCACACAAGGCCAGTGTGGGTTTGGCCCAAAGGAGGCCTGACCTCAGCCTGGCCCCGGAAAGCGGCCGAGCCAGAGAGTTTGTGCCTGCGTGTGCAGATGGGCCGGACGTGGAGAGCTGTGGACATGTGCGCGCCTTGGAGTCGCTGCAGATTCTTCCTAGAGATAAGAAGTGGCAGGGACTGTGACTTGTTTGGAGCCCTGAGCTTTGTGTTGCTG
Source organism: Xerus rutilus (assembly GCA_028644305.1). NCBI lineage: Eukaryota > Metazoa > Chordata > Mammalia > Rodentia > Sciuridae > Xerus > Xerus rutilus. Next base: position 2,393,195 of record CM053399.1, on the reverse strand, counting down.
TCCATGTGGAAGACTCCTGTGTTAGCTAACATGCTGGAAGGCTTCCTGATGACCCTCCAGGGTGGACCCTAACGCCTGGCAAGAGCCTCTTACACCATGCCAGTGCCTAGAGGTGTGGGCTGCTGGGGCTGTTGAGATGCAGAAGTGGATCACCATGAGCCCTCCAGGAAGCACTCCACTTGTGCCTAGGTGCACCAGGGCTCAGGCCTGGGGCTCTCGCGCTGAGGTGCTGGTCTTGTTTCACATCTGTGCTAAGGTTTTACCTGTGCCCGTTTCTAGCTTTCCCATAGCTGAAGGAAGGGAAATGAGGGCATCCCCAGGGGACCCAGCCACTTTGGTGCCATTTGTTTCCCTGAAACCAGCACAACGCTTAGCCCCAGAGCCCTGTCCCAGGCCACCGTGGCTTCCTTTGCTGCTGCTGGCCAGCAGAGAGGCTTCCCCACCTGCTCTGGGGTGGCACAAAGGAAAGAGGGTTCTTAGGACTGAAGGATTGAGTCCGTGTTTTGATCTGCGTCTTCAAGCTCGGGATCTGCTACGTGAGACCCACCATTGCCTCACGTGTGATGGCTACATCTGTGTTCCTAATCTCATGCTCACGGTTGCCGAGAGGCACGGTGAAGTTATCACGCAACTCACTTCAGAGATGGGAAGCCCAGACCTGGGAGGTCCGCTCTGCGCCCCAGAGCACACAGCTGGAGGTGGCCCGGTGTAGTGGAACCCTGCTAGCCACACAGCCTCCTGAGCTCGGCATGCACTCAAGCAGGGTTACAGGGGCAGGTGGGCACCTTGGTCCCCTGGCAGGTCCCATGTCTCTGCCCTTCAGAAGCTCTGGGACTGGCCTAGGAATGTGCAGGAGCCCTCAGAACAGTGCCCTCCCCCACGCGCCTGAATGGTCAGGAAGCTTGTTAAAATGTACATTCCTGGCCTCTTTTCAAGACATGTCTGTTGAAATGGGTACACGGATGCTGAGGGAGGTGCCTGGCTTGGTCAACACCAGGGCGGACATCAACCCTTTATGTGACCTTCACTGCAACTGTGCATCCCCTGAGAGGTATAAGTGGTCACCTGGTGTGCAGCCTTGCTGGGCCAGGCCATATGTGTACTCCTAGGAGCCTCACAGAGTAAGGGTGTCCTGGATATGCTTCTCAACTTCTGGAAGTCAGCCTGCAGCCACGGGGGCTAATTCCTAGAGTGACCAGTGTCTGCTCCCCTTTATTTTGCTCGACTAGGTCCCGGGAGCAACACCCTAGAGGCTGGGGAGCTGAGCGGTTAGGGGAGCTGAGCAGTCAGCAGTACAACGAACTTGGCCCTGGCTCCTGGAGGGACCCTGACCTAAATATAGGTGAAGAGCAAAGGATGATAGTGTGGGAACAGACCGACAAGGAAGCTCAGCCAGACAGAGGCCAGTCTGAGAGAGGGCCAGAGCCCAGCAGGGCTTTCTAAGTGTGGGGGCCAACCAGGGGCTTGGGGCTTGCAAACAAAATAAGGTCAGGGTGTTCAAGAGGGCCGGGAAAGAAAGAAGCAGACAAAGGCGGAGAGCAGGAGGAGGGCCTCCCAGGCTAAGTGGGGCTCTGAGCTCCTCCCTGAGGGCAGGGAGGGCCCTTGAAGGGTTTAAGCCAGGACAGGGCATGTAGCCCTGTCAAACAGGAGCTCACCTTGAGAGGGGAGCCCATGATGGGGCACGTCAGCCCTGTCAAATAGGAGCTCACCTTGAGAAGGGAGCCCAGGATGGGGCATGTAGCCCTGTCAACCCAGAGCTCACCTTGAGAAGGGAAAAACTAGACGTGGAGCTGGGGGAGGCAGGGGGCAGAGACTACGCCCTGTCAACAGAGCAAAACAAGAACTGCTTCCACAGCAGACATGCCCTGCCCAGCCTTCAGAGACTAAGGAAACAGTAAAGTTTAGTCTTCTTTTGACCCCAAAAGGACCAGGATGCTAAGCTATACTGCTCTGTGGGATTTGAGCCCAGAGCCCCTGGGGCATGCAGGTGTGCTGAGGCCCTCTACCCAAGACTGGCATGGCGTAATGTTCTCAGCTCACCGTGACAGCTCTCCCGTCCCTTCCCTCCATTCCTGGGCTCCTCCTGCATCCGGCTGCTGCCTGCGGGACCCCCAGCTGTCCATCTCCTGCCTCTCCTGCTCTTCTGAGAGCTTGTATTTAAAACAAAATTGAAAAGCCAGTCAGTACAGGCCTGAGCACTTTCCTGAATGTGGGGGGCCGGGGCAGGAACGTTCCTGGGTGGGGGAAGCAGGGACTGCCTGGGGCTCCCTTCCCTTCCCTGTCCTAGCCCAGGGCCTGGTGTGGCAGAGGCCATAGTGGCCCTGCACAAAAAGAAGGGGGGTGGGCAGAGGGCTGGGCGGGAGGGAAGGGAAAATTCCACTTAACTCCCTGAAAGTCTCCTTGCTTGCTGTCTTGCTCCCGGGCTGAGATCTGTGGACAGATTGGGTTTACTGAAGGGCAAGGGTGGGTCTGGGTGGACGTGTGGGTCCTGTCCATGTGCTCACTTTAGGGTCATTCAACTCCCTGCCTCCGTCCTAAACAGCACGAATGTTCCTGAGGTGACCCACCCAAGCCCTGGAATTTCAGGGACACTGTGCTAGGTGTCATCTGTTGTCCTTTGCAGGGACTTGTATAAATACTTGCTAGGAGAGGGAAGGAGCCCAAGGCTGTTTGCAACAGAGGCCGGTGACCCTGAGCAGAACCCAGCAGACACTGATGGGACAGCAGTAGGGAGGGAGGGAGGCCCTGGGGCTCATTACTCAGCAGGACCTCAGTCATCTGACTGAGGCAGGTCCACCCAGTGGCCCACCTGACTGCAAGAATCCTGGGTCTGCTGGTGGGAATTTGTTGATCTCCTCCTGCACTCTTGGCCTCAGGCCAAAGGCCATGCCTGGAAGTTGCCCAATACTTAGGTCTCCCTTAGCTCTTGCTCCTGGCTGCTCACCGCTCCCTCCAAACATGGAAATAGAAGGGTGGCTCTGGCTCCAGCACACCAGGGCTCACCACTTCAGCATGGGCCTCCTGTTCCAGCCCACTCAAGAGCAGCAGGCCCTCGGTGGCCCCTTCCTCAGGGGGAGTTCCCACGTCTCTGCCAGCCAGAGGTCTGGAGTCCCTGGGTTTTCAGGGCCCATTGCTGGGAAGCCCACAAGATAAGAAGTCCTGGGAGGCAGGAAATGGAATTTCTGCAGGCCCGCAGAACTGCCTGTTTATGCTAAAGCTGCTGGCAGGCCAATTCCCAAGAGTCCTGGGTGCTTAAGGCTGAACCCAGAAACCCAGATGTGAGTGGCCGAGGAGGAAGGACACCTGGCCACTCCTAGTGAGCCAATGCAGTGCCTTGGAGGCAGCACATCTGACTAGAGGTCTTCCTCTCACTGTGGCTCTTGGCCAGCCACTTAGTACCACCATCCAGTTAACCCCAAGGGCCCCCAGATGAGCTGTAGGATGTCTGAAGAGGCTACAGGGCCTTTATCTCTGTTCCTGGCCTCTTTCCCTAGGACAGCCACCTGGCCTGGTGCAGAGAGGGTACACATTGCTCTAGGGTTATTTACAACCACCCCGATGGGAAAAATTGTAAGTGATACAAACAGCAATTACTGTGGGCCCAGCCTCCAAGACAGATGGAGCGGGCTGGGAAAGGGGCTCTGACCTCCACAGGCTGGGTCAGCCCCCAGGATGAAGGGCTCCCAGCACAGTGTGGGATCATCTTGCGTGGCAGGTCAAAGGCGGGGCACCGCCCCAGGGTGGCTCAAACCCTCTGAAATCTGGTTTTACGAGAGGGAATTAATCCCGGAGCTGCAGGCCCCAGGTTGTCAGGGAAGCCCTGTTTTATTTCAGGTGCTCGAATGGGAGATGTGTCGCCTGGGTGGAGGGTGGTCTCTCCCCAGCCATCCTTCACTGAGCAAGTCAGCTAGAGGGGTCTGGCGGAGACATGGGGGACAATTTTATGTTTTGCACCGTCACGGTTCCTGCCCTAGCCACCCCTGCTCACTCAATCATCCAAGCTCTGGCCGATGTGGCTACTCCCCCACCCCAGGAGTCTAGGAGGCCTTTAGACCAACACTGACTTCAGGGGCTGTGAGGCTGCCCCTACCTTGGCTGATCCATTCCTCTAGAATGGGCCACCTAGGGTGTATCAGAGGGACAGGGTTGCTGATCTGCCCATCATCGTCCTTGCCAAGTGTCACTCAACAGCATTACTGCCACCCCCCACCAACACACCAACGACCTGAATGCTCAGGTCTGGTGGCCCCTCTGAGTTCTGTGCATGCAATGACTACCTCTTTCTAGCCCTCTTCTGGGCTCTCTGTAGGGTGTCCAGGTGGGACACAGATAAGCTGGAGAACATACACTGTGAGAGACCTAGAAGTTGTGTCCCACGGATCTGGACTTTTTCAGACGGAGACATATGTCTGCATTGTTTCCCCACCTGGGGAAGGAGCCTGGCACCTGAAGACAGTGGTGTCCCCCGTCCCCTGGCCTCTAGAGTCGCATGTCGCAGCTCTCTGCATGAAGCTAGCGAGGCCGGTCCCTTTGCCTGGTGCCTTTGCGAGAGCCGTGCTCTCTAACTGCCATGGAGCCTCTCCAGGGCTCCTTCCCGGAGGCGCCCAGATGGCCTCTACCCTGCTAGTCCTACCTGGCACTCACCACAGCCTGAGCTCCTCCCCTCACCCAAAACTGCCACGGCACCAGAGCCATGGCCCCTGCTGGAAAACTCTGAGATAAGCAGGGCAGGCAGAGGGCAGCGCTTGGTTCCCACTAGTCAGAATGGCCCCCACCCACCCAAGCCTACTCAGATCTCTCAGAGAGCTGCAGAAGGAATGCCAATGGCTAGAACCCATGGCATGGTCAACAGAGACAGGCAGGGCCGGACGAGGGGCTCAGGCTCTGTGAGAGAGGGCTGCGAGGGAGGTGAGGCCCCGCTCCATGGGCATGGGTGTTGGAGGGCTCTCACTGAAACTAACCCCGGACAGGGGGTACACAGGGCTTCTCCAGCCTGGGCACTGTGCGTGTCCAGGACTGTGGCAGCCAGCAGCAGGCCACAGTGGACGGCAGAAGAGCTCAGGGAAGAGTCCTGGCCTCTTCAGAGACTGCCAGCTGGGTGGGGCTGGGGTCTCTGCCTCTCAGCACCCTCAACATGCCCCACGTGCCAGGCATGCAAGAGCTCCCCAAGGGAGTGGGAAGGGAGCGGGAAGTCCAGAACAAAGGCTGTGCCGAGAGCAGTGTGCCGGACCGTCGCCCCTGCAGGCCGGGCTCTGAGCGGGGCTCTGCCCATCTGGAAGTAATACCGCAGTAACGCAAGACGCCCGAACACGGCACATTCTCTGAATCCACAGACTCCACAGTGAGGAACACGGATTTAATGGATAATCTCGCCAGCAGCCCAGAGAGCACAGATTCCTTCCTGGGCTTCACCTGGCCCTTGGCTTCTCCTGGAGCCCAGCTCAGCCCAGATCCAGGCCGACCTGGGATGCGGCTGGAGCTCACTTTGTTCCTTCCTGGGGTGGGGGTGAGGAGAAGGGCAGAACTGCTTGGGGGCAACTTCCGCGCTCGAGCCCCCAGCCTGTACTGGGGAAAGCTGGAGAAAGTGGGAAACCAGGGTGGCAGTGACAATCAGAATCTCCAAGAGCTACAACTTGTTCTGGTTTCAGGGGGGCAGAAACCACTTCTGCAGCTCTTCCCAACTTACTATAGCTGGAATAATAAAACCAAACAATAAAAACCACAGCGGAAAAGATGATGGGGAGTTTTTATAGCGAGCAGCAGAGGAAGCGCCCAGAAGGCCGGCGGAGCAGCGAACACTGTGATTCAGGGAAGGCTTCCAGAAGGGGAGGGTTGCGGAATGCAGGCCTGGCAGGCCCGCACAGAGCAGTGGGCTCCCCCACCAGCCCACGGCCACGTCTCAGGCAGGGTCCTGGCCACCCTCTGGGGTCTTGTTCCAGAGCTCATTAACCCCTTCCTAATTGGAATCCCTGAAACATCCAATGCTTCCTAGTGTGGCTAATTCCGCAGGGAGTGATCACATCGTGGCCCCCAGCCTCACCGAGGCTTCAGCTGCGCAGGTAGGCGTCTCCATCCTTACCAGGACCCTGCTACCCCACAGTGACCTGGGTATCACAGAGAGTCAACCTTGCTCTGACAGTAGCCTCAGAGGGAGCTGGGACCCCAGTCCTTCCATCTCTCCATCTCCTCCCAATGCCCTGCCTCAGACTCTCTAGGAGCTAATGTGTGCTCTCCACACTGGGAGCCTCGGAAAGTCATGTGCTGAAAAGGCACACAAGCTGGGCTGCTTTGGCTTCCCTGTCCTAGGGTGTGGCTGCTTGAGGGTGAGGACCAAGGCCGGTGTCCAGGGGACGCTCCCACTGCAAGCCAAGCAGGGCCAGGGGCCTCAGCCACCCTGCTTGTACTTTTCAAGAGGAATGGAAATCCTCACCCTCCCCATCTCATGAGGTGGGAATGAAGCTATGCCTTGGGTTGGGACAGAGGTCAGGCCTGGGAGCCTGGGGGCCCAGGTGGGGAGGGGCTTAGTTCTCTATCTAAAAATGCCTCATGTGACTCCTGGGGCCCCTGCTGTGAGCCTTTCATGACCACCCAGGGCTGCTGGAGAGTATAATATCCCCAGGTGGGACTCCTGTTCCTCCCAATCTGGGCCCCAGTGAGGACTGTGAAGACTTCCCAGGGTGCCACTGGGCCCTACCTCCTAGGGGGCACAAGTCACGAGTGTCCATCCATACCACACTGTAACTCCCATACCTAGCAGAGGGCCAGGCACACAGAAGGCATTCAATGAGTTCAGAACATATGGGTGAATGAAGGGAGAGAGCAAATGTTCATAGCTCAAATAACAGGCAAGCACAAAGCTCCTTCCTGGACCCTAAGGATTCCAAAGCCAGCACCTGCTTGGATCCCTGTCCCCCACTCCTGACTTTCTGGGGGGCAGGGAATATAGGCAGTATTTCCCCTTTGTGCAGATGGGGGAAGAGACCAAGTGAGGCAGGGCATACTAGCTGACTGTGATCCAATTTGGTCCAAATGCCTTGGCCCTGCTCCGTCCAAGGGTCTGGACAGAGGGAGGCAGGTGAGCAGCTTCTGGTCCCCTGCCCACAACTCCACTTACCATGAGTACACTCTGCCTTTCCTCAAAGGCACCCTCTTCAGAAGCAGTGCCAGGACTCTCCCTCTAAAAATTTGCAAACTGGATTTGAGACCCTTGAGTTTAAAGGAAGTTTGAAAAATCAAATCCCTTTTATAAGCTGCCAAAGTCCTATTTCTCTGGTGGTAAGGACCTGAGGTGACCCACTGGTCATTTAAGGATTATTTATTGATTGTGGAGGATCTGTCACAAAATGACTTGTCTGGGAGACAGCTCAGTTACAGCCACAGACTTCCCTGGGGCTCTTCTCCCTGGGCCAGGTCTTAGGGTGCAAAGGTGAGGACAGAGGGCCTCAAAGAGCCCCATTCTGGGGTGGCTCTCACACTGAGTAGGTGACAACCAAGGCATGGGAAGAAGTCCGTACAAGGTGCCACGGAGCACCTGGATAGGAGAGGCAGCACAGGGCTTGGTGGGCCGTGCCCCGAGGAAGCACAGAGAGAAGGGAGGAGACAGTGCGACTAGCGACACTAGAAGATGTGCAGACTTGGGCTTGGACAGCAATGTGCACCCCACAACAAGACAGGAGACCATGGAGAGGAACTGTCAGGTACCATGGGGACTGATGGGGCCACATGACCTGGAGTGGTGGGGCAGCTCCATGGGAGATGGGCCTGGAGGACGGGCAAGACCTGGACATAGGACGGACAGCTGCTGGTCACTGCTGCATGAACCCCCAGAGGACTAACAAAAGAAGTGTAGAAGCTACTTTTTGAAAACTACAGGATGTTCTTAGAACAACAATTTTTAAATCCAAAAGCAGTAAAAGGACATCCCATGTTCATGGATGGGAAGACTTAACATTTATTAAGACAGAAATACTCTCCAAATTAATCTATGGGTTCCATGTAATCCCTTTTGGAACCCCAGTTGGCTTCTTCATAGAAACTGATGATCATAAAACTCATATGAACATTCAAGGGAATAACCAAAACAATCTTGAAAAAGAACAAAACTGAAAAACACTTTGATTTCAAACTTTAAACACTGCTACTATAATCAAGACAGTGTGGCACCATCAATAAATACAGACACACAGATTAATGTGATAGAATTGAGAGTTCAGAAATAATTCTTCACATTTACTGCCAACTAATTAGAGTCTAAAGGCTGTCTGAATCATTCAATGGGGAAAGAATACAGTCTTTCAATAGGCAGTGTTGGGGCAACTGGTTACCCACATTATATAAAATAAGGACAGTCCCCTACCTCACACCACATAAAAAAGATTAAAATGGATCAAAGATTTAAATGAAAGAGCTAAAACCACGAAACTCTTTGAAGAAAATATAGGGGTAATCTTCCAGCCTCCGTTTTTGCACCTTAGTACTTAGCTATATCAACATAAACAAGTAAAGGAAGAAAAAATAGACAAATGACTTCATCATAATTAAAATTTTTGAGAGTCAAAGGACACCATCAAGAAAATGAAAAGAACCCACAAGATGGGAGAAAATCTATCTGCTGTATCTAGAATATAAGGACCTGTATGTAGAACATAAAGAACAACTTCTCAAATAATAAAAAGACTCAATTAAAATCTGGACAAAGGATCGGAATGGGCATTTCTCCAAAAAAGATACACAAGTAGCCGATAAGCACACGAGAAGATGCTAGCATCGCCGGCCACAGGGACATGCAAATCAAAACCACAGTGAGACACCACTTCACACCCACCAGGATAACTCAAATCCAACAGGCAGTGACAAGTGTCCAGGAGGATGTGGAGAAACAGGAGCCCTCCTGCGTGGCCAGTGGGGATGTGAAGGCCACTTTGTAAACAGTTTGGCAATTCTTCAAAAGGTTAAGCATACAGTTACCACAAGACCCAGCAATTCTCCTCCTTGGTACAAACCCAAGAGAAAGGAAATTATGTGTCCACAAAAGGTCTTGTACCTGAATACTGTGGCCGTATTATTAATAAAAGCTTAAAAGTGAAAACAGCCCTGGTGTCTATCAATGGACTAAGAAAACACGGTCCCTCCATACGATGCATCATTCTGAGGCCACACAGAGGAATGGAACATCGACCCTTACTGCAACGTGATGCTGAGCAAAAGCAGCCAGACACACAGACCGAGCACCGTCCCATCCCAGTCGTAGGAAATGCCTGGGATGGGCAGACCTGCAGGGATGGCGAGTGGGGTGGGAACGGGCAGCAGAGGCTAACAGATGCAGGCTTTCTTCTGGGAATGCTGAAAATGTTCTGGAACTAGATAGAGGGGAGGTTGCGCAACTCTGAACAAACTGAGAGCCGTGGAATCATACACTTTGGGTGGGTGAATCGTATGGTACGTGAATTCTATCTTAATAAAGCTGTTGCACAAACAAAAAGGCAGACCCAAAAATGCAGTGCTAACAAAACAGCAGCCCCTGAGGACCACGACACCACAGCAGACCCCGGAATAGCTCCCCGTTCCAGGATCCTCCTGGATTCAGGGTCCAGGAGGCCCCTCGGCCCCAGTGCTGAACCTCCGCCCACGTCTTGCTACACGGCTCCCAGGTTTGATGTTTCTCATGGTGGAGGCCCAGGAAGAAGAGCCAGCAGCCCTCTGCAGCTGGGGCTGGGGGTGGGGGCCTGGAAGCTGTGCAGCAGGGATGGAGGCTCCCACGCTCCAGGGCCAAGCTGACGTGACTAAAGCTAAACAGACCCCATGCCACAACGGGGTTACAGCTAATTCTGCATAGCACACAGAGCCCTCGCCAGCCATGGCAGCCTCGGGGAGGGGCGGCGGGGCAGGCAGCCCCAAAGGTAATTTGCACACGGAGTTTATAAGGCCCCTCAGCTCTTTTAAACATATGCTTCTCTGATTATAAACAGCTGATGGCTCACAAGATTCAGATTTTCCAGCAGGGCTTCCAAAAAAAGATTGCACTCCAAGCAGGGAAAGGTGACCGGGCGCTGCACTGCGGACGTAAATCCAGCCGTGTTCTCTCGCAGCTGGAACTGCCCCTGTGGCCAGGCTCTGGACGTGTCACCTCTTCAGAATGTTTGCTGCTATTGATATGTCCCCAGGAGGGCTTTGGCCCTGGCTGTTGGCCCAGGGAGGGGGCAAGGTGGAGGAGACGGATCCCCCAAACAAACCGGACCCTCTGCTTTCCTGGTATTGAGGACTTGGGAAGCCTTCCCCTCCTACCCTGACACTCATGAGGCTAGAATTAGGGGTCCTGGGGTGAGGCTCCTGCCTGGCCACTGCCCGTTGGGTGTACACCCCAAGGTCTCTACAATGACCCTCTTGGAGCTTGATTCTTGCCCCCTGCCTGGCGCCCCAGAGGGCTAGGCCTGGACTCAATCTCCTCCTCTGCCACCTTTCCTGGGTTCTAGGTACCCAGAAGGGGGTTCAGCAAGGGGAATATGGCAAAACAGGGATGCCGGCCAGGACCCCGGGAAGAAGCGCCTCCATGAGACACTTGCCATTGTTGTGTGTAGTTCTGGCTCAGCCATGCTAGTGGGCTGGGTCGCAGGCACAGGAAGGAGAGGTGATGGACCAGGTATAGGAAGTGTCAAAGACAGTCTATTAACTGCTGCTGCTGAGGGACAGAGAGCTTGGTCAGGAGCATCCTCTCCCCACTGAGGAAAGATTCCTGAAAGCCTCCCCTGCCCAATGCCACAGAAGAGTCTTGTGACCAAACAGGGTCTCCTGCGGTCCCTCATCTTGGCTGTCTGTTGGGGGAATCTTGGGAGCAGAGGCCCAACTCCAGGGGACCTGGGCATTATGGAGGTTGGCTGCCCTCACTGCCTCCCCAACCTGTGCATGGTGACCTGGTCCTAAACCAGAATTCCAGGGGGTGGCATATGTGCATTTAGTGCTGAGGTGACCAGATGTGGAGGCGGAGGGGGAAGGTGACTGTCCCCAGGATGTTAATGCAAGGCGTAGCACCAGAAGCTGCTCGCTGGGTGATGCCTCGGTCTCCCCATCCCCAGTGGTGTTGGCGAGGAGCTGCCCTCAGAGCTGGCCTTGCACGGTAAGTGCTGCAGAACTGCTGGCGGCTCCTGTGAGCAAGGCCTCCCTGCTTGGACTGGGCCCGTGCTTGTCCATCGACTGCCTGTCTGGGTCCTGCTGCTCATCGCACGCAGGGGCTCTGACTGACAGCCCAGCACATGCTGAGAGTGAGGCCTTGGAAGCAGAAATGGCCCAGCAAGGAGCAGGCGGCTCTGTGCCACATAGGCCCATGGGCAGCTTCACACCTGCCCTCTGGGCTCTGCAGGAATGCCCAACACCACCTGCCATGCCTACCTTTTGTCACCAGATGTTCATGGAGCAGGAATGATCTCTCCTTCTAGTTTGGGCTTTTCCCAAAGATCCAGGCAGAAGAAATTGGGTGGAGGGCTTTGGTGCCACCCCCCCACTTCAGGGTCCCCACCCCTCCCCCACCGGGCCTGCTCCCCTGTCTCTGCGGCTGACCCAGGAGAGGGCTCTTCAATATTTCTGGGCACAGAAAACAAATTAGGGATAGTTGGCCATCAAGGATTCCTCCCCGGCCTGTGGGCACTGCCCTTCATCTCACCATGTCCCAAGGAATTAGATTTGGACCTTCTGGGGTTGGGGTGGGGAGTCCTCTGCTACTTTGCCAACAGCCAACTTCTCCTATCCATAAACTTGCAGTCACTCATCAACCTGCCCAGAACCTTAACAGCCCTCTGTGGGCCGGGGACCACCTGCTGTGTTGGGCTCTCCTTGCCTCTGAGACTGGGACCTGCTCTGGATTCTGGTTCTCTGGGGCACTGAAAGAGCCACTTGTCTTGGAGACAGGGAAATCCCACCAGAATAAAACTGTGACATGAACGCCCAGGGCAGGCATACAGTGTGGCCACAGCACCCTTCTAGGTATCCAGGTGCCACTTTCCTGGGTGCCGTCTGCCATCGGTGAAAGCAGACAGGCAGGCTGAGCTTGGTGAGGGTGGCTGTGTCAGCTGGGTGTTGCCAAGGGACAAGTCACCCCATAACATCACAGTATGTATCCTCACAAGAGATAGGGGCTCAGGAGTGTTTGATGGTCTCAGGGTGTTCCTGGCTCAGGGTCTCTTGTGAGGCTGCAGTCTTGCAGAGGCTTGCCTGGGGCTGCAGAATCCACTCTGACTCCTACTGCAGCCTCAGCCCTTGGCATGGGGCTTTCACCACGGAGCTGCTTGAGTGTCCTCACAACATGGTCTCTGGCTTCTCCCAGAGTGAGCTATCCCAGTGGAGAGAGTAAGGACGGGGCAACAGTGCCTTTTACGGCTCCACCTTGGAAGCCCCTGTCACTTCCTCCACATTCCATTTGTCAGAAGCAAGTCACTGAGTGTAGTCCCAACTCGGTAGAATGGGAATGAACTCCACTGCTTGGAGGGGCGTGGCCCCCTAGGACCTTGTGGACATGGCCCACAAGCACCCTGGCTTCTATCAGTTCTCTTTCTTCTCATTCCTGCCTTTTTGGTCCCGATCACAGCTATCCTCTGAGTCTGCCTGGCTCATTTTAGAGGCTCTCCTCCAGTTCTCTGGGGCCCTACATGGACCCCTGCCCTGTACCTCAATCCTGGTTTCCTTAGAGCAGCCCCTCTCCACGAGTGAACGCGGAGCCTGGAGCAGAGTGGGCTCTCGGCAAGTGTCTGTCCTCGTGAGGGATCCCACCGAGGGCCCTGAAATGCTTGCAAACCAACTGCAGTCACCACCATGAAGGGGGGGCCTGTTCTTGGTTGAGTGGGGCTGTGGACATGGCAGGCCTGGGAGAAAGCTGGCTGGTGTGTGCTGAGCCTGGGGTGCATGGCGGGAGGAACTTGCTTCTAGAAGGTGGTGGTAGAAAAGCTTCTTTTGGCGATGGGTCTGGCAGGGCCTGGCTCCCTTCATTTTCCCAGCCCCTGTGCTTGGCAACCAACCAGGCCCCAAGCAGGTGCGCAGAGGACAGCTGCCGAACTGACCCGCGTTGTGGAGGGGGCTTCGGGAGAGCTGGGTTGGCGAATCGAGGCTTGGCAGCACAATGCCCAAACACGACACAGCACAGCTGCCCGCCCCAAGGGGCAGCCCACACCCACGCTGCCACTCACAAACTGCTGAACTCCAGACCCCTGTGCCCGGGCCTCACGCTGTCACCAGCCCTAATGTGGTCTGATGCAGCATGATCACTTGATCCATGTCCCTCGGAGTCTCTTCTGAGGTCCCTCTGGGAGAAAGGCTGCCTCTGGGGCCTGGGGTTGACCTAGACCTGGCAGGCTCCATCACCCTGAGCCTTGTGTCCCATTCTGGGCCCTGAGTAGCAAAGGGGCATGGCACCACAGATAGGCCGTGTCCATGGGGTGACGGTGCTGCAGACCCATGAGCTGTCATTGCAGCGGGGGTTTGTGGGAGGTGACTTGTGTCCACAGCGTTCTTAAGTCCTGGCTCGTGTGCCTGACTCTCCTGTCCCTCGGCTGGCCCATGGCCACACACAGCTCTGCTACCCAGGCCAGGCACTGCTGGGGTGGGCTGTCCTGCCGAAGCCACTTCTTCAAGGGTTCCTGGCCTAGCTTCTCACGGTCTGCCCTCCGCAGGCTCCCGCTCCCAGGGTGACAGCAAGTCTCCCGCAGCCCTGCTCTCCTTCAGTTCTCTGCATCCAGCAGCCGGAAGGCTCTTCCTAGCAGGGTGACCTCACCTCTGACCTTGCTCTGCTCTCAGAAATGCCCCTCAGAATACAGTCTGCTAGGCAGCCACGTGGCTTCAGAGGGAAGCGGCATTCAGGAACCGGGCTGAGTCTGACATGGGTTCCACCCTTGGACTCTGGGGGTAGGGTGGGGAGAGGACTGTGGCCCTCAGAACCCCTGGCCAGGGCTGCCACGTCCGCAGTGCTGGCGAGGGGCTCCCACCCCAGGCCTTCCTCCTGCCTTGCCCTGCGTAGAGGAGGACTGGTGTCTCCCCTGGGACCCTGCTGGGGCTCTGGGCCCCATCTGCACTTCTGTGCTGGCAAATGCAGAAGAATTAGCTCAGCAACTTCCTCCCCCTAATCCCCCACCCCCACTCTAAATACCTTGGAATCAAGAGAAAAGCCGAGTGGACGTTTGGAGCCTAATTCTCTTCAGCTGTGCGTGCGTGCGTGCGTGCTCGGGAGCAGAGGCTTGCAAGGAAACCTTTTGAACCCCAAATGTTAGAGCTGGAGGGAGCACAAGGAACGTTAGTCCAGCCCCCACCATGTCCAGATGAGATAAACCAGATGCAGGAGGAGGACAAGACCTGCCCTGTGTCACATGGGAGCCCAGGCAGAGGCCACCAGGTGCCCGGGCTCTCTGCCTTGCACCCACCCCCACAGTCCCAAGCCCCAGGAAGGTGACGCGGCACAGGCCCCAGGTCTCTGGGAAATCCATGATGAGAGCCCCCAGGCTGGTCTGGGCTTGGGAGAGAGCACATTACAGCCCAGAAGCCTGTGACTGCAGCCCCCTCCCCAAGTCCCACCAGTGCCCCAGGCCAGCCCCCACCTGCCTCTGGGCTGGCCAGGAGCCTGCCCAGCCTCGCCTGCCTCTCTGGCCAATTCCCACGTGTCTCTTGTCTCTCGACGAGACAACAAACCCCTCTCAGTCTCGAGCTCCCCAAAGGACTAGAGGAGAGGCGGGGGCGGGGGCCACACGACAGGTGCGCAGGGCTGGCAGGCAGTACTAGCTGATTGACAGCGCCCCGTGTGCTGCGAGGGGGTGAAAGGACAGCGACAGGCTCCTTGGCCTGGCAAGCCCACTCTTAGGAGCGGTCCGAGGAGACCTCATGTAGTGGGCGAAGCTGCAGAATCCCTGAGCCTCACCACGAGGGCTGTTAGGACCCCAGGGCCTGGGGGTGCGGGCTGAGGTAGGGGTGGAGCAAGCCTGTGGCAGGACAATGGGCACCATGAACGGGCCACCTGTGAGATGTGCCCCCAGCCAGGGACACAAGGAGAACACAAACTTTATTAAGTGTAAGATGGAATAAACTTAATTTTCATGATTTTAAACATTGGTTTCTAGCTGCAAATCCCTGTTTGCTCCCTGTGGCTCTCTCACTGGCTCAAGCAGCCTGGTGTCAGGCAGCTTTTCAGCCATGTTCGCGTCCTGGAACACAGCAACATAGAGCCGCTGGAGAAATGGCTCCAGTGAGGCACAGAGGGCCAACCAGGGCACTCACACAGGTAGAAGCAGCTCGGCGACCTGCAGATTCCCATCAAGAAATGTGTCATGGCAGTGTGGACATGTGTCGCTTTCCCACTGGAAACAGAGGTCCCAGCATGCAGGGAGTTGTGCTTTGATGAAACCTATAGATTTGCTCTGAAGACCTGGGGCTCCAGCTCCCCCGACCTTCTCTAAGAGGTGGAAGTGGACATGCAGGAAGGGCCCTGGCCTCCCGTGGAAGGCAGCAGGAGATCACAGGAGGCAGAGGCCTGGGGCCTAGAGCTGGGCTTGGGAGGCTCAATGGGAACTGCAGCAAGAGGGGGCAGGCACTGCCAGGGGCCCGTTCAACCCAGGCCCCACACACCTCCCCACATCTGCTCTCAGTGCCATGCGGCGAGACTTGTCCGGGTTCCTGTGTCACACTCCGGGCCAGGACTCCAGCCATGCCCAGCTTTCCTCAGCTCAGGGGAGATCCTGACAGTGGTGACCACATGCTCCTGGAAGTCAGGTGGTGGGGGGCAATGCAGGGCAGGAGAGAGGGCAGCTGAAGAGAGGGCAGCTGCCAGCTCAGGGGGCAGGCAGGTGGGAGGGCCACCGTGAGCAAAGGCTCCACGCCCCCCGTCCCATCAGATTTTACTCTCAAAATGCAAGGTCAAAGATAAAATGATCAAGAATCTCAAGACGGTGATGGTAAACCTCATGTATAGGACCCTCCTGGGCAGACACCAGGCTCGTACTGCCACACATCTGCCTCTGGGACAGGCAGACGGTGAAACCCCAGTGGGGTGACAAAGGGGACAGCCTTCTGCATCAGATGCATCAAGCCCTGGTCCGGTTGGGAGAACACAGGCACCAGAGGACAGAAGGCCTGTCCCTCAGCCTTCCAGCAGGCTGGTAGGAGGAGGTGGGAGAGGACCACACTGGGCATGACCTCTGAAGGTCAAAAAGGAAGCTCCGGGTGTTAGAGAAGATGACACCATTTCCCCTTTTCTCCTGGCTGAACAACAGAAAGGAGGAAAAAATACCAACCAAAAACCTTGACCCAGTTGCCCAGAGAGGGGGGGGTGGTGGCGGGGAGAGAGATTCCTGACTGTTTTTGTAGATATATATTTTCAGCAAAAACAGTTGAGATGAATGGCCTCCTTGCGTGCCTTGGGTGATGGGCGGCCTGCTTGCTTGGCTGGCTCCAGCCTCCCGTTTCCTCTCTCCTTTGTTTGAAGTCAATCCTGGGTTGGGGTGTAGCAACTTTAGAGAGCATACCCAGAGTTCTACATTCTAACACGCTCCACACAACCTACATAGGAAGTCCAACTGCCCCCAGCCTGCTGGAGAACCCTCAGGTAAGAGCTGGTGAAGACAGGCTTTTGGGTTGTGGTTTGTGGGTTTCTCCAGCTTCACCACAAGGCCCGGCACCCAGGAGGTGCAGACCGGGCAGAATGAATGAATGAACGGCAGCCACGGCAGACACAGTCCTGAGACAGACCGCACCTCCAGGGTGAGGGGAATCAGAAGCACAAGGTAGGGCAGAGTTGTTAGGGGTCCAGCCTCAGCCCTGCTATTGTCTGGCTGGGTGAGCAGGCAGGCCGTGGAGCCCCTTCAGCTGTGCATGGTAAGAGCGCCCCAGGGCCTTCCTCACTGATGTTGCTAAGGAGTGTCAAATACAGCGGCAATATGGAACTTCGCTGTCGGTGGGCACGGTCATGGACATGACAAAGGGTGGGGTCGCCTTTTGCACCTCCTGGATCAGCCAGGGCTAGAAGTCCCCGATCCTGGGTCATGGAATTTTCCAGAAACGCCAGCCAGCCCCACCTATCAGGGGCAGGGATCTGCAGTGAGACGCCCCCGCCCCCTCTCAGATATGAATTCTCGCTGGGGTCAGCAGGCAAATGTGGCGGGGGCCCAGGCATGCGGTAGGGGGGTAGCTGCAGATGGGGGCAGGGCGGGGTGCTGCGCTGGACCTTCCTGGCCAATCCGAGCCCGGGTGGCAGCAGCACCAGCCCCTCTCGGCCAATGACAGAGCGCAGCACGTCGCCTTCCCGGCGCATCCAATCGGCACGGGAGCCCTCAGCACCCCCGCTCCTGCAGGCACATCCAATCCGCTGCGCGGCAGCCGCCACGTCAACGCGGCCGGGGGTGGGTAGCTGCTGCAGTCGCTGGGCAGAACAGTTGCCGCGTCGCCTCCGTGCACTGCACTGCGACGCAGTATCCTCGGCGCTCGGCTGCTCGCGGCCTCCGCGACGCGGGGCCAGGACGGGGTGCGGCCTCCGCTGCGCGGCCTCCTCTCGGCCCGGACAGGTCGGCGCGCGGCCCCAGCTGCGCAGCTTCCTCTCAGCTCGCTCGGACAGGTCGGTCCGCGGCCTCCTCTGTGCCCGGACAGGTCGCTGCGCAACTCCAGCTGCGCGGCCTCCTCTGCACCTGGACAGGTCGGCGCGCGGCCCCAGCTGCGCGGCCTCCTCTGCTCCCGGACAGGTCGGCGCGCGGCCCCAGCTGCGCAGCCTCCTCTAGGCTCGCTCAGACAGGTCGGTCCGCGGCCTCCTCTGTGCCTGGACAGGTCGCTGCGCGGCCCCAGCTGCGCGGCCTCCTCTGCTCGCGGACAGGTCGGCGCGCGGCCTCCGCTGCGCGGCCTCTTCTGCTCGCGGACAGGTCGGTGCGTGGCCTCCGCTGCGCTTGGAGTCGGTGCCGGCAAGGGATGGCGATCGCCAGCAGTGCCAGGTGAGCTCTGCGCCACGTCCCGCGGGTGGGCGGATGGGCGGATGCGCGGGTGGGCGACGCGCCGCAGGGGTGCGGGCGGGGGCTCTGCGCCTCGCGGGTGCGCAGCCAGAGCTCTGCCAAGGCCGCGGAGCCGGGGTGAGTCAGGCTGGGTTGCCGCGTGGTTCTGAGTCTGGGGCCCGGGGTCCGCTCGAGGTCCCGAGGCCGTCGGAGCTGGGGGCCTAGCGGGCCTCGACTGGTCCAGTGGTTCGGTCTAGAGTCCGCCTCGCGGTTTTGAGTCCGGGTCGAGTCGGGTGGAGCCGAGGCCATGGCCGCTGCGCGCCGACTGGGTGGACGTGGGATCCTAGTCGGGCCTGGGGTCTGCTCCGCGGTTCTGGGTCATGAGAGGCTGGTATCCGAATGGCTTCTGGGCTGGAGTCTGCCCCAGGGTGGAGTCTGGGGCCGAGGTGGGATCGCCGTGAGGCCTGCAGCTGGCCTCGTGGACCTGAGTTCGGCGGAGTTCGAATCTCAGGCTCGACGGATTCGCCTCGTGCTGGGAGTCTGGGCACGAGGTGCCCCCGCGTGGAGTCAGGAGCCCTTGCGTTTCTGAGCTGGGATGGGAGGAGGAGTCTGGGAGTCCTGGCAGTGGTTCTGAGTGAGGCCCAGCTGGGACCCCAGAGTCTCAGGTCTGAACTGTGGACTATGTCAGGGTCTGGCGCCTGCTGTGGGGATCGGAGCTGGAATCGGGATTAGGGTCAGAGAGGGGATTCTAGTCAGGAACGAAGTGGAGGTTGTGAGTGTGGGTGGGGATTCTAGAGTGGGATTGGGGGTCCAAGCGAAGGTTCTAGCTCTTACTGGGTGGGGATCATCTGAGTGAGGGACAGAAATAAGGAATAGAAACTGTGGACGTCTGTGGGCCAGAGTTGACTGATTGAGAACCTCAGCCTACACAACCGCTTGGAGGACCACAGTTCAAATCTCAGCCTCTACCTGTCCTCCCCTGGCAGGTCAGATTGCCTTTTCCCTAAAATGGGGAAGAGCGTCTTCCCACGGAACTGCTTCCATATGGAAGGCAGGAGTCAGTCCAGCCAGGTAGAGTCTTAGGTATCACAAGGTCCATATCACATATGAGCCCTTTGCTGTGCGTCCACCAGTCCCTTTCCTTACCCTGGGCCCCTTGCTAGATGAGCAGCTCCGGAAAAGAAGGTCTTTCTGCTTTTTTTCTCTGCTGCCTCCCCCACACCCAGCCAGGAGCCTGGTCCATGGCCATGTTCAGGCAGTGCTTGCTGAAGGAGAACAGGCAGGCTGGATTAGCCAAATTTCTATGGTGTCTCAAGTGATCCATTTCTGCACCTGTTTTCCAGATACTCACTAGGAGAACAATTTAAGGATTGGGTTGCTGATCATGGTTCTATTTTAATGTGTTTCCAAACATGCTGAAGAGAAAAGTGGATCTGTTTCAGGATTCATGCTCCAGCTAGAAGGATCTTTTTAAATTGTGAATCAGAGCATGTCCAAATTCAAATAAAGAGAGCACAAAAAAAAAAAAAGAAAATTATGAGCCATTTCCCTGATGAACACAGATGCAGATACACAGTGTTAGCTAACTGAATCCACAGCATATTAAGCAACGATTCCTAAACCAGTGGGATTTCTCCTTGGAATGCGGAGATGATCCGATATCAGAAACTCTATCCGTGTAATTCACCACATTAAGAGACTACGGGAGAAAAGCCATATGGTTCTCTCAATAGAGGCAGAAAAAAATTACATGATAAAGTTTAACGCCTGTATTTAAAATTTTGGGGAGTGGACTGGGTGGACACCACTTAGCAAGCCAAGGCGAGAAGGGAACTTCCCCAACTAGACACAAGTTATACACCCAAACTTAGTTTTTCAGGAAACTTAACACAAAGCCCAAAGGTGTGGTACTCCCTTTAAGATAAGGAGTAGGTAGAGAGTGTTCCCCCCGGCCAGCTCTAACACAGGAAGGAGAGACGGAGAGGCAAGGGTCTGGCAAGAAGAGAGAGGCTGTGACTGTGTAGCTCTCCGGACAGATGGTCTTCATCAGGGTTCTCAAACACCTTGCTCTCAGGACTCTTTGAACTCTTAAAAATTATTGAGGCCCCCAAAGAACTTTCCTTAATATGGATTATATCTACTGATAGTTATATTCCTAGCATTTAAAACTGAGAAATGTTTAAAACAGAGGACTTCTCCATCACACGTTCCAGTGGGGTCATGCCACTTCTGGAAAATTCTCTATCCTTGTGAGACTGAGAGGTAGTAAATGGTGTCTGCATGGGATGATTTTGACCTTTCCCGAAGGTGTCTGGGTGGGCTCTCTGGAGTGTGGGGCTGCCTTTGAACACTGCTGAGCTACATGAAAAAAAAAAAATTGAGAAACTTTTACAGTTAGACATTTTGGCAATGTTTTGAGTATGAGATCTATATACTAAAAATAAACAAAAAACCCAGATTGCTTTATGCTCATGGAGACTGAGAACATGTTAAGGAGGTTAAGATAGTAATCAGAGTGGCAACAAAATTTACACCAGGTCTGTGAATTAACAGAGAAGAGGAGGACTTCTGTGGGAGAAAAAATTTAAACTCGACTGGAGGATAAACCAAGATCTTTTTGCTATCCCCAAACACCCCATTTTCTTGCATGGGTTGATTTAGCCTTAGAAAGATGTCCAGATCTGCAAATCCTCCAGGACTCCACTCGCACTTCAGGCGGAGGGTTTGAGGGATTTGATAAATGTTCCTCAAAATGTATGTGGAAGCAAAAGACCTGAAAATGCCTTAGAGACTTTGAGCAAACACACTGCGCCCGGGCAGTCAAGGGTGCAGCAGGAGAGGCCCTGGAGAGTGCAGGGCAGCCCCGAGGTGGAGGAGGGTGGACACATTCATGGGGACTATTCGGAAAGACGCCGGGAAGCTAGTAAAGTGGAAATAGAACAATGCGGCTGTGGATTCCTGCCTGCCCCTCGGAACAGTGAGCTGCACACGTACTCAGGATGTAACAGTAAAGCACGGTTGATGTTTAACAGGGGAAAACTACAATTCAGGGTGGCCTTGGGGTTCCTAGGTTGAACCTAGAAAACAAACCTCAAGACTAAAGTGCATGAACTTGAATACACGCAAGCCAGGGTTCTGGGAAGCTGGGCACCGCAGAGGGGGCACTGCTCCTGAGGCACGACCTGGCTCGCCTGCTTCCTTCTCACTTCCACAGGGGCAGCTTTGCCCGTGACAAATTGTGAGGTATTTGAAACAACTGAAGCTGATGAGAGCGCGCAGCTAAAATAAAAGCCCTGCACCTCGGGAAGACGCCGGGAGGGTGGTGGTCTGCAGGAGGGTTAACGAATGGGTGAACGTTGGCCCAGCCTCATCAGTCATCGGGGAAGTACAAATGAAAGTGACAACCATTCTTGACAGGAGAGGCATTAGAAAGTAGGAGAAGGCCCGGCGGCAGTGGGCAGAAGGCCGGAGCCGGCCGCGTGCTGCAGGTGGGACCCAGACTGCAGACTTCCTGCAGAGCCGGCCAGCACTTCTTCCTCAAATCAAATATTTTGTACCTGCAGCCCAGCGGCTGCCCTCCTGAGTAAACACGCCGGAGCATTCCCCCAGAACAACCAGGGCTGTGTGCGCTTGGCAGGCCTGGCCTGGGGTGGGGGCCTGGGGCCCATGGCTGTGGTTAGGAGCAGGGGACTGGGTGTACACTTCACAAGACGGGAAAGATGGAGACGTGTACAAACACAGTGCTGAGTGACACAAACGCCAGGCAGAAAGAGGGCCCCAGGACACGACTGTATCTAAATTAAAATTACACACCACGCAGACAGCAGGGCCCGGGCATGCGCATGCACACAATGATATAAATCAATTATGCTGCAGCAGCTGTGGGGGGAGGGGAGCAGGCTGCAGCCGGGGGCCCAGTGGGAAAGCCCAGAGGCACAGCGGCGCCCTGCGCAGGCCTTCCAGGGCCACAGTGTTTTATGGGCTGAAGGCTATGACTAACTCGGTGTCCCGTGCCGCAGAACCCCAGAGCCTAAGAACGAAGGGATGAATGTGTTCCTCACTCTCCTGCCAGATTCCCTCTGGTGGCTGCTATTTCTAGGAAATGGAATTCTGATTTCATTTGTTTGTTTATTTATTTACTTACTTTTAACAAGCTGTGCCTGCCTCGCACTGACCCCCTTCCATCTTGTCAAGGCAGCCCCATCCCTCCTACCTCCGGGGCTCTGCGTCAGCACCCCCCTCGCTGGCCCTCCCCATCTGTTCCCGCCACGCGGCGGCCTTCTCACTGTCTGCTTCTCTGGACTTGTTGCTGTCGGGGAGACCTCCTCTGACCCACTGGGTCAGTCAGCCCCTGCAGCCCCTTGCTAGCTCAGTCTCCACGAAGCACGGGCTACACGGTGGAATGTTCTAGTTCCTTAGGTGGTGACTTATTTGTTGGCTGACTGTCTCCTCTACCTGAAGGAAGGCCCCACAAGAGCACATCTGTCTTCTCTAGGCCTGGGCGCACACTGTCCCGGGGTCCTGTTGAATGGCCTCATTGCTTTGTTGAGTGAGGTCAGGAAAGCCTGTGTCCACTTTCAGAACTCAGTGAGAAGCAAGCAGCCTGTCAGTGCTGGCCCCCCCGGGCCAGGGTTTCTTAACTACCGTGGTGACATTGGTGGCAAGGTAGGGGAGCCGTCCTTTGCCTTGGAGGATGTTCTGCAGCCCGAAAGGCTTCTATCTAGCAGATAGCAGCAACCCTTCCATAGTTGTGATAACCAGAATGCCTCCACATGTTGCCACACGTCCCCTGGGGCACCCCCGGGAGGCCAGCTCCAAGGACTGGAGGGCCTCTGCTCCAGCAGGCCCTGGCCTGCATGCCGCCATCTCCAGGGCCCACAGCCTCACCATTCCCTGCGAGGAAGACTGGCTCATGCCTAGCCCCCATGCACCCTCTTCCCGCGCCCTCTTCCCCGGGAAGTGGCATCATTTGCATTTGGCAGGTACCCCCAGTCTCCCCAACCGTCCCTTGGTTTGCCATTCAGGTGTCATTTGGAGCTGTCTTTTGGCTGCGGTTCCTAAGCCCTTTGAAGCACGGCCGCCTGTGGCTTGACCAGACTGGAGGTGGCCTGAATGGATGGTGCACACTAATGAGGCCGCTCGTGGGTGCAGGGTCAGGGGAGGGAGGTGTACCCCGAGCAGGCCTGGCTGGGAAGCAAGGAGGCGGCCTCTAGTGCTGTTTTTCCTTCCCCTTGCCTGTCTGTCACCTCTGCTGTGCTGCTGGCCCCGGCAGGTCTGGGTCACTGGCCCGCACCTGGCCGGCACAGGACTTAAGCCGAGCAGCTGTGAAGGCCTGCTAGGCCTGGGCACCCACTCCCCAGCCTCTCTGCTGCGGCCCGAGCTCTCCTCCCAGGCTTTCCTGGGGCTGGGTGAGGCCCTCGTTTGCAATTTAAATGTGGCCTCATTTATGGCCACCACCCGCTCCTCCAGAAACCTGGCTCTCCCCTCCCCAGCAGCCCAGGCCTTGCCAGGGGAAGAAACTGATCTAATGGGCTTTTCTCCCGCTAATTGTAGCAATTAGCATCAGAGAATGGGGACTCGCTGGGGGGCCAGCTCCCAGCAAAGAGGCCTGTCCCCAGCTTGGGCCAGGCCCAGCTACTCAGGCTGCGGACTGGGCCCCCACCAAGGCTCTGGAGGGACTTCAGACCTGGGTGCAGTGAGGGAGACGGCTGAGGCCTGCTGGATGCTAAGGGCAGTTATGGCAGGTGTGCATCTGAGCTGCCCAGCCCAGGGTCCGCACAGGTAACCCTGGGCTTTGCCATGTGACCCTCCCAGCAGAGCCAGATCAGATGTGGCTGTCAAGGAGGGCAGGTGGAAGGCCAGCTGGTGGTGAGGCAGGAGGTAATCCTACAGAGAGTGAGGAGCCCACCCTGGTGCGCTGACCAGAAGGCTCCCCCCTGCAAGACAGCTCCTGCTCCTGCACTCTCTGCTGCCCTCTGGAGGCTGGGAGACTGAGGTGGGCTGGATGGGAGGACACCCAGACCTCACCCAGCGCGCGCACAGGAGCACCCCGCATGCGCAGTCACTCAGGTCATGCTACCGCCGGCCGAGCCAGCGCGCTGTGTCCACACGCGGCCTACCAGGAGGTGAGTCCGTTGGGCATAACGAGGCAGGGCAGCGTGGGCATTGCCCCCTTTTCAGATTGTGTTTCAACAGGTGCTGGTTGAACACTTGCCAGGCATCAGACCTGAGCCCACAAAGGAGGATTTGGTAGGAGAAGGACCGCCTGCCTGGGTGGGGCCTGCAGACCTGAGGCTGGGAGGACTGAGCAGAACCCAGGGACAGTGCCTGGAGGGCTGCGGGGTCCCAGGAGCTCCCCTAGGGAAGACGGGAAGGCACGACAGGTCTGCCAGCCACTAGGGAGATCCTGGGAGCCCGAGAGACAGAAAGCAGCAGACCTCACTGGGCCGGAGGAAGCCAGAGTGAGCAGGCCCTGCTGGCACTGAGGACCCTGAGCTTGTACTGAGACCACCCAGAGCTGCCAGGAAGAAAGGCCTTGCACAGGGAGTAGCCCAGATCCAAACTTTGAAAGGGTCTTTTTCTGCTGAGCCCAGTGGATTGGAAGGGGACGGGGCGGGGGGTTGCCAGGGAGGAGGTGGCCGCAGTGCTGAGAGCTGGTGGCCTGCTGTGGTAGTGGCAAGATGGAGGGGCTGTTGGGATGGTGGCAGCGAGGAGGCAGGTGCGGGAACGATCCCGGGTTTCTGGCTGGTGATGCTGATGAACAGGTGACGGATGGGGCCTGGTTGGAGGAGGATGGCGTGTTTGTGGGGTGGGGTGACAGAGGCTGTGGGAGTGGCTTAGGAAACCAGTTCTGGAAAGAAGGGCAGCAGCGCTGAATGGCCAGGCAGGGAGGGAGAACCTGCCGGGGAGACTGTGGCCAGAGGCCTGAGGTGGCCAGAGCTCCAGGACAGGAGGGCAGAACAGAGCGGGGGACCAAGGGGGGGGTTGCCTGCCCAGGGGCCCCTGTCCCCGCAGAGGTTACGTGGAGCCAGCGCTCCTGACCCCCTCAGCCCCTTCCCTGGATGGTTCCCATTTCTTGCTGTCCTTATTCCCCAGGACTGAGGAGGTACCCGCAGGGATGAGGCCGGGTCAGCTCCCCAGGAGGCCTCGGCCTTGCTATTTCATGATCTTGGAAGGATGGAAAATCCCCCCAATTTTAAGCAAAGCCAGGCAGGCTGAAAAACGGCCTTGAGTAGACGGAGATGAGAAAACAAAGAGGCCATCCCCAGCAGAGCCAGAGGGCGGGGACACAGGCCACTCCTGAGCTTTGCCTCGCACACCCAGAGGCCCAGGCAGAGGAGGGCAGGATGGGGTTCCAGGCAAGGGGCAGCAGCCCTTTGCAGGAGACAGCCTCTTTCCTGTCATCTCTCTTCCTAATTAGCTTGTCTAACAGCCTTCAGAGGCTGCGAAGGGGTTAACTGCCGACTCCTGCACTCGCTGAGCTCTGAGTGCCTTCCTGAAGGCGGAGAGGCCAGAGGCCAGCATAGACTCTGCAGGGCTCCTCCAGCCTCCACCCCCAGCACGGCTAGGAATGTCCCTGCATCTAGAGAAAGGCTCCCACTCCCTCCCTCCCTCACCCAACATGTCCCCAAGCCTCTGCCCTCCATCCAGGGTGCAGTGGGCTGTGTTAACATGTGACTCCCAAATGAACCTCTGAGGTCAGCTTAAAGGAACTGGGATCTGCCTGTGGCAGACCTAGGTGGGAATGGTGGCTCAGATCTCTGTGGCCCTAAAGATACATGCACCCATCCTGGGGGCAGGTAGCTGTCTGGAGTCAGGAGATGGGGAGGAGGCTCCCAAAGCCTGAGGTCTGTGCTCCTACTGACCTTCCTGCCAGGCCATACCCACAGAGGGCTCCCCCTACGTCCTCAGTTACACCAGGTGCCCAGGCAGGACGCATCCCGTGCATCCAGGTTCTGTCCCATCCTGATGTCCCTTCCCCTCTTCCCCTGAGCCCAGAGGAGCCTTCTTTATCATGGACCTGAGGTCCTGCTGGGTTCAGCAGCTATCTCCCAGGCCCCAGACCCCGGGTCTCAGCCCCATCCTAGCACTGCGGGATGCTAATTTTTTTCCCAGGGAGGGAGGTAGACCTCTTGGTCAGGCACTGTCCCAGGCCAGTCCACCTAGCAGCCACGGCACTGCTCACTGCCGGATGGGGCACCCTTGGCCTTCAGTGGAAGGCATCTGATCCCGAGCTTGCCCACAGGGAGGGAGGTGCCCCAGTACATGCAGGGGCAGCCAAGAGTAGCTCAGCCAGGCAAGGGCTTGCCTGAGGCTCCTGGGCGCTTGTCACAACAGAACTGAGCCTGGTCTCCCCATGGTCTTCCTCATGTCTAGGGGACCACCTCACTCCAGGCACAGAGCCACTGGCCAGGGTGACTGTCCTTCAAACCCTGAAGCTACAGTTTCCAAGATGATGGGCAGCCTGTGGGGATCGAGCAGCTCTACCCACTCCTGGCCTGACATCTGAGCAGCCTCTCTCTGCCTCCTCTCCCCAGCGTCTCCAATTCTGGGGGTGGGCCAGGTTGGCTGTGTGTTTGTGGGGCTAAGGGGCAGTACCTGAGCCTGGGACACTGGGTCAGTAGGACAGTGTGGTAGGGCCAGGAGCAGCTCAGAGCCAAGCTTCCTGTTTGGATCCCAGCTCCAGCTTGGGTTAGGAGTGTCAGAGGGGACAGCAGGCATCCCCAGGGGAAGCCTGGTTCCAGAACCAGAAGAGTCCTAGCACAGCCACAGTGCTACCAGAGCAGGCAGCGCTGGAGACCACGGCTGTGCTCTCCTGGGGCAGAGGGATGGCTGGGTGGAGCCTGCGGCCTGGGGGCTGCTGAGACTGCCTGGGGAAGACCCTGCAGAGGCTGCTTGGGTTTCCCAGAGTCCTCATTGTCCTTATCTAAATGGGGGCTGGCCGCGGCGCCTCCCTCCCCATCTCTGGGCAGGCCCTCCTCTGTGCTCCCTCCAGAGCCCTCTGCAAGGCCAGGGCATCCAAGTGGGGTCTTTCTGCCTTGGCCTTTCCCCCACGCCCACCAGGCCCCTGCCTGATCCCCACAACCCAGGTCCCAGAAGTACCACCTCTTCAAGCCTAAGAGCAGTGAGGGGAGTGTGTGCCTAGCCCAGGAGTGCTGACCCCTCCCCCATGGGGGACACATCAAAGGGAAGCCCGGGTCTGACCCCTGGGGTGGGAGGAGTGCAGCCCGAAGCTCAGCCCTGCCTGACGGTTGGGGATTTTCCATCCCACCAGGATCTCTGCAGGACACCTGGGCTTCCTGAGACCTGGCAGGCCAGGGACGGCAGTTTTTCTGGGGGCTGGAGAAGAGGGCAGAAGGGATGCCGGCCCCCACTATCAGTCAGGCCTCCTAGGCGGGTTCCTGCAGTGGCAGTGGTCCCAGGGTCCTGGAACAGCCCTCCTGCAGCCTCTTAAGCAGGGGGCATGCAGGAATGCATTACCCACCAGGCCCTCTGCAGAGTGCTGGGCCGTGCAGGTGAGGCCCAGGCTGCCTGCTCCCCAACCCTGCTTGTAGCCCTCCACCAGCTCTGTGAGGCTGGGAGTGCACCCTCTCACAGCCGACAGGTGGGAGGCTGAAATGGGGTGAGGCTGGCTGAGCCAGAGTCACACCCATCCGAGCATCTGGGTGTGTCCTGACCTACCTTGACCTTGGCAGCCTCTGTGCTTCTGGAGGGAGCTGGCGCTCAGACCTCTCTGTGCGTGGTTCTAGGCCAAGAGTTCCATAATGCCCCAAACAGACATCTAGCATCGCTCTGTGGGGTCCCTGTCCTCCAGAGCTGGGGACTGCCTGTCCTTGGCCCTGAGCTCTTGCTTCTGCCTGAGCACCCCCAGTGCTGCCTTCCTTGTTCTTGCCTTTGTTCGCTAGGTGATGGGCCAGGTGCAATCAGACACTCTTGGACCTGGCCTACGCTGCCTCTGTCCCCTGGCTGGCTACTGGGCAGATACACAAGGGACTCTGTCCAGAGTCCCTTTTGCCACTCTGGGTTATGGTAGGGTGTGCTTGCTCCACAAGGGAAAGGGCACAAATTAACAGTTGGAGGCCACTGATTCTGGGCTGAAAACCGGGCCAGAGCTGTGGGACTTCCCACCCTTAAACAGGATTGGCCCCCAAGGGGGTCCCACGCCTGGTATAGGGCCGTGCTCTGTGCAGGCCCGAGCTGCATCCGACAGACATGCTCACATGGAAAGTGCTAGCAGCCCGGTTCCCACGGGTGCTGGGGCTGCGCGAGAGGCTCCACTGGAGGTGGGGTGGGGTGGGGTGACCACGACATCTGTTGGTAGGAATTGTCTTGGGACAGTAATGGGAAGTGGGGATGCCCAGCCTCTGGGTGGAGGTGTCCGAGTCTCCTGATAGGGGCTGGGTGC
Organism: Xerus rutilus; assembly: GCA_028644305.1. NCBI lineage: Eukaryota > Metazoa > Chordata > Mammalia > Rodentia > Sciuridae > Xerus > Xerus rutilus. The sequence goes on along the minus strand of CM053399.1, from coordinate 2,364,851 downwards.
CTTAGCGCTGCTGGCAAGCCAGGTGTGCAGGCTCCTCCCCCAGCCTAGAGCTAGGAGGACTGACCAACCTGCGTACAAGATGATCAGGGGTCAAGGCTCAGGGAACTGGCCTCCGGGGCCAGCAGCATTTCTGGATGGAGGATGTTTACTCCATGCTCCCAGGGCCTCAGGCTGGAGCAGGCTCGGGAGAGGATGTGGACATAGCTGGGTTCTTAGGAAGGCATGGGAAACCCCGGGCATGAGGGGTCAAGGCAGGGTGAGGGCCCACACCTTGCCCTCCACACCCCCTACTTCATGTAGGGCAAGCCTTTGGGAGACCCACCCTTGAGTCTTAGGGTGCTCCCTGGAGGAGGCTGGTCAGAGGAGGTCCTGGCAGGGCAGCCCGAGACCTGAGGCCTGTGACTTGAGGCAGACCTTCTTTTCCTGCTCCCACCCAGGCAGGCCTGGCTGAGGGCCCTTCCCAGGCTCTGTGGCCTAAGCAAGTACTCAGGTGGCACCAACTCCCAGTGGGCTACCCTTAACAGCAGGGCCACAGACAAGGGGTGGTTACTGTCTCTGCTCAGAAGCCACCCCAGGAACACAAAGGTGGCAGATCCTTTGCTTTGCCAAACCAGCAGTGGAAAGGGAGGACAGGAAGACAAGGTCAGCAAGAAGGTTCTGGAACATGATCAGTTTGCCAAAGCAGCATATTCTTAAAGGAAAGAGGGTGTTGCTGAGCTGAGGGAGTGGGACTGACACCATGGCCCACTAGAGCTCGTCTGGAGGAGCCGCAAGCCCTGGGCCTCGGGCACACACTGCATCACCCCAGAAGAGAGACTGCAGGGACCAAGAGGGGCTGGCTTGCTGCAGCCATCCCAGCTTTTCCGTGGTTAAATGACTTAATTCCCTTGGAGAAAGGACCTGGTAGGGTCAGTAACAAATAGTCTCCTGGCAGAGCCTGACCAAGCCCTAGTGGGCACTCCTCTTCCTCAGTCTCTGGGTGCCCTGTTCTTCAACGGAAGCTTTCCCTTAGGAGCTGGTGTGAGGGCTCCTGGAGCCCGGGCAGCTCCCAAGTCAGTGCTTTGAACTGCCTCGATGGGAGGGTGAGGCTAGCGCAGCTGGCTTAAGGGAGGATGGCCGCCTGGAGGCGCTTCTCATTTCGGAGAAGCAAAGCCAGTGTTCAAGCTCTGTCCAGTCAGGGGACTGTCACAGAGAGTGCCTTTGGCCCCGTTCCGTGATGGCTTGAAGGAGAGGTATCATGAATGTGGGACAGGGAGAAGGAGCTGATAAGGCTCCAGCCCTGAGGCCTAGTGCATCTGAGCCGAGCCAGGGCCTCAGCCACCATCCGGAGGAATGCGGAGGGGCCAGGGCTCAGGCCAGGTGGCCAGGCTTCCTGACCAGGGGTCCTGAGCTGGGAAAGTGAGGGCTATCCCTGCAGCCACATGAAGGGCTAGGCTGGATGGGCAGCGTTGAGGATGAGCTGGCATTTCAGGGCAGCTGTGCCGCAGGTCAGTGGCTAGGGCTTCTTGCACCATGTCTTTAAATCTCTCCTGTCCTTGGCAGTTTGAAGAATTTACTCTGAACTAAGCCTGTGCTTTAACGACTCATTTTCCTAGGAAAACTGTCACTGATGGAGTCACCTGCGACTCCTACTTCTCCCAGTTACACCCTGGGAGGAGAGCTCGGCCACCCGGCAACCAGCTAGAGCCTTAGGAATCGGCATTTGTGGACGGCAGGGGCAGGCACAGTGGCCTCACGTCTGCCAGGGAGAACCTGGGCCCTGGGTGTCGGGTCTTGCCCACTAAGCTGCTGCCGCCCATACTCAGGCTGGAGACTTCACTCCCTCCCTCCTGTCCTGGGTGCGAGCCCTCAGCGTGGCCCACACCCCTTTCCAACAGGGCCTGCCCCACCTCACCTCCAAGTCGGTGGTCTGTGTATCTGGGAATAAGGCCTGCAGGTCTCGGGGCCTTGGAGGTATGAGAAGCCTGCCTCCCACAGGAGGGCAGAACTAGGGTCACCCTGTGCAGGGAGGGTGTGGGAACACAGCCACGTGGCCCCACTGCGCGCCTGAGTTCCTCCCCAGGTGCCACCGAGAAGCCTTGTTTTTTTTTTTTTAAATATTTTTTAAGTCGTAGGTGGACACGCTATCTTTATTTTTCGGTGGTACTGAGGATTGAACGCAGTGCCTCACACTTGTGAGGCAAGTGCTCTACCACTGAGCCCCAGCCCCAAGCCTTGGTTTCTTGATCTGCAAAAGCTAGGATGACTCCCTTCCCACAGGACCCCAGGAGGTCCCCAGAGTCGCTGCACTCCTGCCTCTCCGCGCCCTTCTGGAGTGGCAACAAGGGAAGGCTGCGGGGCCAGGCCCGGGGCCAGATGCCCTCTGGTGGACTCTGGACCGAGCTGCCCAGGAGAAGAGCACAGTGATGGCACCTTGGTGGGGGCTCTCGAGGCTGCTGCCACTGCGACCTGCCTTGGCCTTGGGGCCCAGAGTCACCTCTGTGGGATGCGGCCTGGCCCCAGCCCCCAGCTGCCCTGCAGTCCAGGTGTTTCTTCATCAGACATTCACCCAGGGGCCGTGGTGGCTCCGTGTGGATTAGGCACCAGAGATAAAGCACTGGCTGGAGATGGTCAGGGTCTGCCCTCCTGGACTGCGGGTGGAACCGAAGCTTAGCTACGTTAAAATTGGGAGGGGAGGCCTGTGGCCCTCTGCAGCCAGTCCGGGCCTGGGAAGGACAGGGGGCTAGCAGGGGCTCGGCATGCGTGCAGAGGACATCTAGAGGAGGTGTGGGGCTAGGGCATCCTGGGCGAGCCACTGTTGCCTGGCCCTGTGACCCTGGCCCTAGGCTTAATCCCTGAGTTCTGAGCTGATGATCTCTAGGGCAGATGCGATAACGTCCCAGTCCAAGGCTGCTGTGGAGGTCAGGGTGTGTGTGCAGGGTCAGCGAGAGGGGTGGGGTCATTGTGGGCAGGTTCTTCAGCCCCAGGTGCTCAGCCAGTACCTCGCCTCGCCTGCATCACCTCAGGGACACCTGGACCCCCAGGGACATGGACGGGTCTAAGCACTGCCTCTGCCCTGTCCCTCCTGTCCTGGCACGTGGTCCCAGTGCCGAGCGGACAGAGGTGTGGGGAGCACCGGGAGCCCTGCCTTCAGGGTTGAAGGTGCAGCCCCCCTGTGTTCAGGAACTGCTCTGGATCCCCTAGTCCCTTCAGTTCTGAGAGCCCGGGCTCCTCATGCCTCAGCCCTTAGCCTCACAACAGCTGGGGGTGGGCAGGGGTACACAGGGTCCCACCAGAGCTGCCTGTTAGCAGTCTGAGCTCACGGTGTGTGCAGAGCTAGGAACCCTTGCAAAGGCAAGTCCTCTGGTAAAGAACAGGTTCCTGTAAACACTAGATGAGGCATCTGAAAAAGTCCAAAGGCTGTGAAGAGGTGGCTTGCAAAAGAAAACCCAAGGCTTTTAATCTTTTGAAAAGATAAAAACTCATTTGCAATAAAAGAAGTGTAAATTAAAGCTCCCGTACAATTTCATGAGCTGGCACCTGGGAGAGGGTGTGCGGTGCTCCTGGTGGGGATGGGCGGCCGTGTTTGGCAGTACCTGCTGACCACACACAAAAACATCTTCACCTCACTGGAAATGGGGAAAGGATCTCTCTCTCTCTCTTTTTTTTTTTTTAATATTTTTTTTAGCTGTAGATGGACACAGTGCATTTATTTTGTTTATTTATTTATATGTGGTGCTGAGGATCGAACCCAGGGCCTCACACATGCTAGGCAAGTGCTCTACCACTGAGCCCCAGCCCCAGCCCGGGAAAGGATCTCTTGAAGTGAGTCCAATTAAGATGGAGACCAAAGGGTTATGATAAGTAGGTGCCTGGGAAGTTACCTTGAAAAATAATAGTGACGAAAAAGTTATTTTACCCCACATATAACAACAGTAACTGTCATTACAAATGTGTGCTCTTTTTAGGAAAAGACAAATGAAGCGGGAGGACTTCTGGTTGGTTTTGCATAGCCTCCTGCCTGATAAGGGCCTCGGGCATCTGGGAGGTGACAGGGCTTTGTGGTTCTGCAGGGCCGAGTCTCGCCGTCTCATTGGCCCTCCCTTGCCATCTGGCATCAGCCTGGGTCTTCTTTCACCTGGTAACTGCCTCACTCTGACCAATCTCTGCTGGAGAAATGCTTCGCCATCACTTTCCCTAGCTGAATGAATTCCTCTTCAGAAGTGATTCACTGTGTGTGTGCTTTATGTTGTCTGTGGTGGACAAGGACAGCCCGGAAAGAGACGGGTCAACAAAGATGCAGGCAGGGGTGGGATGGGTGGGGAGAACCCAGTGTGGAGGGGGGAGGGATGCTGCAGAGGGAGCTAATTTCATAAGTGGTGGGTTCATTAGTGAACATATCTGAATGGTTACTGGCTATTTTTAGCTGCCCTATACATCCATCAATAGAGGACTTGTTCCATAAATCACGGCACAATGGGGCTCTGCAGCTGTTAATAAAAGGAGATTTGCTCGATGTCGTAATATAGATCCCTCTCCAGAACATACCAGCATCTTCCCTTTCAGTGGTGCACGCTGGTGCTGAGAGCTTGCCAAGAAACGAGCGGGCCCAGGCAGATCCAAAAGGATTTTTACAGCATGGCCTCTGCGGAGAGAGCACCGCACAGCACACAGCCCCCACTCCAGACTCTTAAGCACAAACCTTCACACCCCTGGCCACCTCCCATCAGGCCACAGTTGTGCCAGGGCTACCATTTGAAAGGCCAGAGACCTTCAAGGAGTGCTCGTCTGGAGGCCTGTCGAGCACCGTTCGTTTCTTGTGGGCACCTCTGAAGGGTGACAGTGTGACGCCCCATGGTGTTCCTGAGCCCACCTAGAGTCCCTCTCCACCGGTACTGCATGCCTGGTGCCAGGTCCCACAGGCCCACGTATGCACTACAAACCGGGGCTGCCTCTGGAAAGACCATAACTCACAGCCTGAGCAGAACAGCGAGTGCGTCCCACCCGGGAGGAGCCCAGCCTGCTGAGCAGAGCATCTGGCCCAGCCCACAGGCCACACTGCCCAGCTCTTGAGCTGTGTGCTGGAGAGAGTCGCCTGCTTCTGTACGCACACATGTGACTGTTGGGCACAGAGATGTCCTCACATGCACAGGCCAGGACAGTCAGCACTTGTGGGGAGTTTGAAGGGAAGCGGCGCCCACTTGCCGTGGAGGTCACGGGGACAGTGAGAGAAACTGCCATCAGCTGGGTTGCCATAGGGTGGGAGAGGAGGTGGACATGAGCGTCCTGTTCACGTTATGCCACGTAATGCCCTCTGGGAAGACCCAGCAAGGAACTCGGCAGGTAATGCTGGGGAGGAGGCTTAGATCCGAGTGCGGGGCCGTCGCTCCACCACCGCCCCTCTGTGCTGCCCCGTGACCTGGAGCCCATCTCCCTGGTCTCTTAGCACCACACCGATGCGCTGGCGTCGCCTGCCCAGGCTCAGCGGGCATCCTGCTGGGCTGCGAGTGTGCGGGGCCGTGTGGACGGCTCTGTGAGCAGCCACTCGCCAGGCGCGGCGCTGGGAGGCTCTGGTTCTTGTCACCACGGCAGGGGCTGCTCCAGCACAAAGAGCTCTTTGAAAGGAGAGGCAGAGCTGAGCAGGGCAGGCCCTGGAGGGCCCCTAGGGAGCCCGGCTGCCCTGCCTGGGGTGCCCTGCACCCCGTCTGAGGAGCCGGGTCTCCTGGGCAGTGGGCCTGCCTGTAGGTCCCGCGTGTCCCTCTAGAGCTCCTAGCAGGAGAGTTTGAGAAGCGGATGAGTACAGCATGTTCTGACTGCTGTGTCCCATTAAATATGTAGGTTTTTATGTAACTTTTTTCCATTTTCAGGTAATCTTTGATTCAGATGCATGAGAAATGGTCAGCGAGCACCTCATGTCTGTAGGCCTGTGACTGCTTTCTAAAGCGCGTCCACGTTGAGGCCTGCTTCTTTTCGGCTGTAGCAGACCCGCTCCATGCTGCTCTATGCGCTGCCAGAGCTTTGCTCTGGGGAGGGGCGGGGTATCTGCGCGACTGGCCCTGGCTATTCTGGGCAAATGACACAGTGTTGACCTAAGAGGGGCCTCAGCTCTCCCCATTGGGGCGCTGGCCCCAGTACTGGAGAAGCGGCCATGAGCCCACACCAGGCCTGCCCGCTTGGGAGTTGTCCACACAGCCTCTCCAGGGGCTCTGCCCCTGGCACCCCTGTGCCCCACCTGGGTGCTGGCAAAGACCTGGGTGGGAAGAATCCGGCCAGGCGCCCGCCTCTGTAAGAGGAAAGGAGGAGAAACAGCTCCAGTAGCCCTAGAGGCGAGGCCTGGAAAGAGTCTGCAGCTGGAGCCACACAAAGGACCCTTCAGACCCTGTAGCCAAGGTGCCCAGAGAGCGCTCTTTTTTTTAAAACAGCTATTAGGGTGACAAGCCTTTCCAAAGGCCAACAGTTGGCATGGGTTTCCAGGAAGCTGGTCTGGCACTGGCTGGGATCAGAGCAGCTTTAACAGTGCAGTTCAGAAGCAAGGAGTCATCAGGAAAGGTTTAAGGTTGAACAAACTTTTTGAATTATTTCGCAAACGCTCTGGCTTTCTGATTCAGAGGGGTGCCCTCCGCACTGCTTTAGCCCAGGGCCCTTTAAAGGCAGCACCTCCTGCCTCTCATTCCTTCACTGGAGGCGTTTGTCTAACTCCTGGGCGTTGGCTCGCAAGTGCCACGGAGGGTCCAGGAACACAGGCACATCTTCCCATCTAGACAGATGCCCCCACCGTGCGCCTCTCCCCTCCGCCGGTCCCTGCTGTGTGCACACACACCTTCCCAGCAGGAAGCTGCTCTTTGCCAAGAGCGAATGGAATTCAGATTTCTAGAGGGTGTCCTTGGCCCCCAGCTCCACTGAACAAGGAAGAAAGGTCCTAGTGTGTGTGTCGGGGGCTGGGAGAGGGGCCTCCATCCCTGCTCAGGTCTCTCTGGGCCCCAAGAAAAATGCACAGCTGGCCGAGCTCTCCCCAGCCACACCCAGCCTCAGTGACAGTCCTTCCTCTCCTGAGCCCACACGGGGCGGCCCCAGCAGTCCAGCTCCCACACCAGAGGTGAAGGAGACCCAGCCTAGGCACCCCTGGGACAGCCAGCAGTACCCTGGACAGGTTTACAGTCCAGGCCCAGGGCAGCTGGAAAACTTGGAGGGGTCTCACAAGTCAGGGCACCCCCACGGCATAAGGAGCAGTTCCTGCCTGCCCGCCAGCCCCTGGGGCTGAGCTTTCCTGTCTTCTCGTGACTCCTCCCAGGAAGTCCCTCTTCAGAGCTACCCTGCACTCTCCTGGCTGTGACACTGGGAGCTGGGGTGAAGGGCCTGCTGCGAGGACCCACGTGGCCCTTCCCTACCGGAGGTTCCCCACAGGCCAGTGAGCGGGCGGTAACCCTCCCCGCATCCAGCCTACTTCTTCCAAGCCCCGGGATCCGGCATCCTCGGGAGTTAAATATTTACAGGAAAAGGCTGACATGGATGAGGTAAATGAGCCAGGGTGGCAGTCTGCAGCACCAGGTGGACAGGCTGGTCACAGGCTGGTCACGCTTACTTTTCTGGAGACAGGTCACTGGCCTTGCACCTTGTGGCCAGGTAGGGGATAGGTAGAGAGAGCGACTCTCCTGTAGGCTGTCAGAAAGGACAGGCAACTGTGATGAGCAAGAACATTATGCTCCATGCCCGGGGAGACAGGTCGCGTGCCCATGCAGAGGGCCAGCTAAGCCAAGGCCACACCAAGCTCCACGCCCAGCTCCTTTGTTGGTTAATTTGCAAATGCTGCGGCCTCCTGGTACCCGGGCAGCTTCTGCTGAGACTGACGCTGGGGACAAGGCTGAAGGTTGCAGCCGGGGCCTTTACACCTCACCTGGTCCCAGAGTCCACAAGGGACTCGGATATCTAGTCATAGCTGGGCCTCTGGTCCTGGCCCCACAGCACATTCTGACGGAACTTAGGTCAAGGATGGTACTGCCCCTCGGGTCTCCTGGCTGTACCAGGAAGTGCTTTCGAGGCCTTACTGGCCAACTCACTGTCCGTTTTGGCCAGCCAGACCCCCTCTTTAAGTGTTCTTGTCTTGCCTCAACCTGCTGGCTTCTCCTTTCAGGCAGGGCCCGTAGCAGACTCGCTGGGGGTCTCTTGTCTCTTACTTCCTGGGGAAGGCTTGCAGGGCCAGGCCCAAGGCCTCAAGTGCCACCTGCTGCTTACCCTAGCGGTCAGTTGGCCAAGGTGTGGGGCATAGGGAAGTGCTCAGGCAGCCATGAGGTCTGAGCTCACTTGGTCCAGCATGGCTATAGGGACTGGTTGAGCCTGGTGCAGGAAGACGTGGACCCTGCCGGGATTGCAGGAGAGCAAGCCTCTGGCCTCGTCCTCCAGGCAAAGTCCTCATCTCTGATCTTGGGCCCCCACACCTGTCTTCCATCTCCTGATTACAACAGTGACATTTTAACAAAAACCTAGGCCATGTGGTCTGATAGGGTTACTTCCCAGTGCAGGGACAGGCTGAGGGTAGAGGGGCCTGGCAGCACAGGGCTCCTAGGCACTGCCATGGAATATGGGAACCCCAGGGAAGAACATGCCCTTCTGAGCCCTCGGGGTGGGCAGCTGCCCCGCATGCTCACCATCCTGAGCCCCATCAAGCTGGGAGCCATTTACCAAGAGTCACTCCCCAAAAGACCACCTGTGCCATGCAGCACTGGCCCCTGTTCCTGCCACTGCTCATGCCTGGCCCCCTGTACCTGCCATTCCAGGACCCCTTGAGCTCCTACCTGGTGCCCACACACCCATCCTGTGGGGTTCATGGGACATTTCAAAAGAAAAGCAGAAAAGCATTCAAGCATTTCAAACTGGAAGGGATTTAATTTAACAAATCTGGACATAAACGTAAAGAAAACAGTGAGAAACCACCCCTCCTCCAAGAGACCCCAAAGGGAGGGTTAGGCAGAAGAGGACCCTCTGGGGCAGAAGACAGTGGTCTGTCCAGAACAGGGAGAAGGAGAGGACACTGGACCCCAGTGCAGGCTAGGCCAGGGCAGGGGGACAGCCCAGCATGCACATGAAGACTTGAAGTCGGAGGTCTCAATCTGACCTTTGTCTTCTTTCTACACCGAGTACAGAGAGCAGCTGCGATGCTGGGGCCTAGTGAGCCTGGGAGGACCCTGACTGAGAACGCGCATGTGTGGCCAGCTACCCCACCTCTGGGGTGCCCTATGGCCTTGCAGAGCCACGCTGCTGTCTGCCTCGGTTTCCCCACAGGGCACCATAGACCACTGTCAGGGCAGACTCACAGTCGTGGGCGACGCAGTTCTGATTTTGTATGACGGCCAAGTCCAGGAAATCAGGTAGAGTAAGACATTCCTAAAAATGCCTTGAACTGGCCTCCCAGCAACCCCTCTCTCAGAGCTTTTGGTGCACCTCCTGCTAGGTCACTCTGTGCCCACCCGGGTAGGACAGACCCCGTGGGGGTGTCCAGGGCCCCTTGGGAGAGGTCTGTCTAGTGTCCGTGCAGCTGCTGGTGCCACCTTCAGAAGGACTCAGGCTGCTCACGTGTGTGGAGGGCACTTAGGGAGCAGGAAGTAGACGGCGGGGCCAGGGAAGGGGACAGGAGCCTCACACCGAGGCCATCTAAGATGGCACACCAAGGCTCCCATGGGGCTAGCCGGACCCACATGTTCATCGGACCTTCTTTGCTAGCCAGTCACTGCCAAGGACATGTATGCAGGTGTGGTCTCTGCCTGGGACACCAGCTTTGTCCCTAGAGGACTCGCACATCCAGCATGATTGCCCAAAAGGAGGCTGTGGGGCACCGTGAGAAGCCGCAGAACTGGGCCACTCTGTGTCCTGGGAAGATGGTCAGCCTGGCACCTGGGCTTCCTTGCTGGGGTTGCCAGGTCTGTGGTGGACCTAAGGCTTACCTCACAGAGTTCTCAACGCAGGAGGCGGCCACAGAATGTCGCATGACCATGCCCACACCATTCTGTCATGGACAGCTCCCTCTTGCCCAGTGGGTCACAGAATTCCTGTGACACTACTGCCCCTCTGATGGCTTGTCACCCTCAGGACTCCAGACTGGCTTCCACCACACAGACCCAGGCTCCCCTAGGGACAGGTGTCTGGGAGTGAGCCCTCACGTCCAGTCCCTGTTCTCTTCATGAAGCCTCAGTTTCCCCTTCTGTGGACCTGGGTGGCCAAGCCTACTAGGTACCCTTCCAGCATACCAAGGGTGTGGCTGTGCCTCAGCCGATTGTAGCCTTGGACCAACCCCAGCACACAAGTGCACACAGTAGGTGCTCAGTTAATGCTGTTGGGATTTCAGCCTGTTCTAAGTATCTGAAAGCCACTAAGTCTGTGGAAGGTGCTGCCACATGTGGACCCGTCTCTCTGGTGGTCACACATGGGCTTCCCAGAGAGAGACGCGCTCCCCTGGCCCTCCCGCCGAAGCACGCAGGGCTGAGGGAGGCTGGTGCGGGCTCCTCGGCTCCTCGGCTCCTCGCTCTGGCATCAGCAGTGGCGGGTGGTCCCAGCTGTGATGGGGAAAATGGCGGAAGCCTCTGGGCCGTCATGACCGCTGTGGGCTGAGTCCTCCTGCCCTCACCTCCGAGCCCTCCTCCGAGCAGAACAGAGGGTGCCAGTTTCCCTCCTGTGCCACTGCAGGAGCCCGCTGCTCAAGGTCCCCTTTCCCAGGGACTTGAGACTTCCTCTGCTGCTACCGGTTCCAGACTGTCCTGTGGCCTGGACTCTTGGGCCTCTAGGTCCACCTTGATAAGGACAGCACGTGATAGCCTGGCCGCATTTGTGTCCCACAGAATCTCAGGACCTGGAAATTGTAGGTTCTCAGCCTACCTAGGTACTGGCGCTTGCCCTAGTCGGGTGTATGGCTGGACATCTGACCCCATCTCCTGAGTCCCAGTGCCAACACTGTGGCTCCTAGAGGCTGGGTGACTGTCCCAGGCTCCTGTGGGCAGGTGGGTGACCCCAGCTGGCCAGGGTTTCCTAGCAGACATTGTCCATAGGCCTGGTAAACACACAGCAAAACCAAACCGTCAGTGGCTAAGGAGCAAGTCTGCCAGGCTGTCCACGGCCATCCTACTGCAGACCGCAGAGCACAGAGAGGAGAGATGAGCCAACTGGACGAGGGCCACAGGGGCCACAGCTCAGCCCCAGGATGGCACAGGCCCGTCCAGAGGTCCCCTGTGCCTGGAGAAGAGGTCTTACAGGGATGCTGGCCTGTGCATGGTGAGGCAGAGGCTCTACGGGACACCAAGCCTGTCACCAGAACCTGCAAGCACAGAGGCCAGGACTTGCCAGCTCGCCGTAGTGGCAGTGACACCCGCCCCGCAGAGTGTGCAGCTCCGGTGTGACCGGGAGACTGAGTGGGTCCAGAAACGGCCGCACGCCAACAGTAAGCTGATTCCCAACCACGCTGATCCCCAGGCAGGGGGCAGAGGAAGGACCTTCCAGTAAGGGTGCTGAGTCAGGCTGGGTCCCCTGGAGGGAGAAGTGTACCTTGACCTCTGCTAACAGCGCTGGGAAAATCCACTGCAGATGGACTGCAGAACCCATGGGAAAGGTGAGCTGATAAAGCTCGGAACACACCAGAATGTCTTTATGACCTCGGAGCAGTCAGAGTTCCTTAAGTAGGACGTAAACAGCACTGTCCAGAGAGGAAATGTCTGATTAACTGGACCACATTAAAATTAAGACCTTCTGTTCATCAAGAGGCCATCAGGAGAGGGGACAAGGCAGCCCGCGGGGGGAGGCTGGCAATCCACGCGACTTCTCCCAGAGTTCCCTGAGGCACAAAGAACTCCAGCCTGCTGAGAAGAGACAGCCTGCAGGCAGGACGTGGGGACACTGTCAGGGCCACGGGGACACGGGCAGGGGCCTGGCTCTGCTAGCCATCAGGTCCCCACAAATTAAGATTGCCATCTGATGCCACCAGACACGCACCAGCACAGCTAGAGAGTGGTGAGGACAGGAGCAGCTGCTTCAGGGTGCATCCGACAGCCTTTCTTAAAGGTCCCCAAAGCCACCTGTGACCTAGGCACATGATCACCAGAAATGCTGCCACCTGCCTACCCAAAGCACACACAGAGTGTTCCTAGCCGCCTCGCCCTGGGAACTGTCCAGTGGCCACCAACAGTGGAATGAGTAACCAAGAGCAGGCCGAGCAGCGGTGCAGCGGCCTAGAGAGCCCATCTCCAGCAAAGACCGCAGGAGACGGAGGCGCCACGTGATGCCGTCTGTGTGAAACCCAGGCACGGGCACAATTGGCTAGTGCTGCTGGAAGCTGGGCTTGGGCTTCCTCTGGGCTGCCTGAGGCACTTCCTGGGAGCTGTGTGCACGGTCCCCGGTGGGCACATACATCAAGTGAGCACTGGTGCTCTGTTCTTCACCCTTGTGCCTTGTACAGGACAAGCCTTTCTGAGCCTCACTAGAGAGGTGGACAGCCCCTTAGGCCCCCTGACCAGAGATCTTGGAGCTCTGTCCTGGGTTGGTCGCCCCTTCCAGTTCTAGGTTGAACACATGGGGAGACATCTGGGACCCTCCCACAACCAGGGATTATCTCCCGACACCCCCAGTGCAGTGTGAAGTCACATTGTCCTGTGGCCACTTCTATAGAAGGCATGCCATCTCTAACACTTCCCGCCAGGCCAAGGACCTGGGCAGTGTCCTGGCACTGAGGCTGCAGTCACCAGGGCTGAGCTGGCTGGGGCCTCGCTGCCCTTCTCGGGCGTCCACCTGCACAGTGGCCGCTCCGCAGAGCAGTAGCCCCAGGAGGCCAGCGCATCCTCCTTGCATGCACACATGGAGGAAGGGAAGCTTGGGAAGGTAGGGGCCGCTGGGGCTGCCCGCAGCTGGGCCCGTGCAGGTGAGGAGCCCAGTCGAGGGCATCCGATTCCCAGCCCCATCTCTTTCTAATGAGCCTCTCTGCGTTGCTTTCAATTTAATTAGGAGAACGTTTCCCACCCGCTTCCCTGTGCGGCTGGAGCCGGGCCGGGCGGGGCCGGGCCAAGTGGGGCTCTGACGCGGATCCCACGGTTCACTCAGCTCTGCGCAGCCCCCACCCGGGCTCCCGCGGGGCTTCCTTGGCACCTCGAGTAGACGGAGGTGATCTGGAGCTTCACGGAGACAGGACCCAGGTCCAGAAGACAGGCTGGGCTCATCTGTTCTTGGCAAGCTCCCTCCCGTCCCCCTGGACACTGCACCTGGGGGTTGCAGGTTGAGAAACTATGTGAGGCGCGGCAGTGCTCGCTGCGGGGCCCTGCCCTGTGCGGAGCAGGCCCATCGCCAGCTAGTTCAGTGCCTGCCCTGTGGCGTTTGCCCCCTTTCCAGAAGGCATGGCTGGCCCTGGCCTCGCCGACAAACCCGGAATCGAGGAGACGTTAGGACTGATGTGGATGAAAGCCAGGCCCCAGCAGCCTTGCTGGAAAAGAGAAACTTGAACATCCTAGCGTGAGATTCTGCAGGGTCCAGGAGAAAGTTGAAGACATGGAAATTCTAATTAACGCACACAGGGCTGGTGTTGCTCAAGGGCTTTCAAAGCTGTCATGTTGCAAGAGGCCAGGCAAGCACATGCTCGCCTGGCGGCCCGCGGTCACCTGGTGCTGCCTGCAGTGCCCTAGCCCGCACGCTGGCTTTCCCTTGGCCGTCTTGTGCCTTCTGCCCAGCCTCCCCACACCCATCTCAGTGGACTGGGTGCTCTGAGGCTTGCCCACCTGAGATGCCATGACTGAGGAGACGGGTGGGGTCAGGGAGCAAATGTCACACAAGCAGTGGGCCTGGCAGACACAGCTGCTGGGCTAGTGGTAGCCTGAGCTCTGGGGCTGTCCTGCATGGGTATCCAGGTACACCTGATGAGGTTCCAGGTCAGTCCTGGCAGCTCAGGAGCTGGGCTGGGGGGACTCCAGCGTGGTGGGAGGAGCTCACGCAGGCCATACCTGCACACAGCCCCAAGCTCAGATCGGATGGTGCCCACTCCCCAGGCCTATGTCAGCATGATGGGAGGTCCTGCAAGACCTGTCCCCTCTCTTCCGCCAGGGCCAGGAGGGCTCTGTGTGCTGCAGTGGCAGCCCGGGGGGCCACCCTGCCTGCAGTCTTGGCGTGCTGGAGAGGGAGAGGCCATGAGGGGACACACGCTGGCTCCCTCCCAGCCCCAGGCTGTGGGTTCAGGGAGCTTGCACTTGGGACCAGAGGCAGAGGAGGGTGCGGCCGGCCAGCCTGCGAGCAGCCTGGGGGCCTCCCCGAGGCAGGGATGACTGAGGAGACCCCATGTGATGGGGTTCTGCTGGCTGCAGATGAGCTACAAGGGTGCTCCACACGGTGGGGCACCAAGTGTGAAGCATAGGGACAAATAACGGAGTGGTGGCCTACACTGTCCTGCCAGGGACCCTCAGTGGAGAGGACGGCAGGTAGGACAGGATGCAGGGTTCCTCTTCCCCTCGGAGGTCCCCCACGTGCTACTCACAGAGACCCTCGTCTCTGCTTCACTTGCACTCACCCTCCAGGAGCCCGAAGCAAGGCTCTGGGGAGAGGAGTCGGGGAGCCTGAGGCAGACGGGCTCCCTTCTGGCCTTTAGTCCCAGGAAAAGAGGTGTGGGCATGGCCGAGGCCTGGCTGCCAGGGCTGGGCAAGAGCCCCGGGGCTGCATGGCGAACTGATGGGGTCAGCAGAGCCACCCTGGAAGCCCGTGCCCCAGTCCCCTGCTCACTAGCAACTCCCTGTTTTTCACCAGGTCTGTGAGCCCCCAAACCCGCACCGGCCAACAGGCCCCGGAAAAGAAGCCTCGCCCAGCCCCAGGGACCTTCCTGTAGTCAAGGCCGCCAGTGACCTCACCTCCCTGGGGCCCTGTGGGCGGGGAGAGCTGGAGAGGGAAACAAAATGTGTCTTTATTTATGCTTTTAATTTGAATTCTGGAGCTGGCCCAGCACGGTAATACATTTAACATCAGTAGAATGCTGAAGAAAAACGGATCTGTGTTTCGGCAACGACCTCCCACCCACTCTGCCCCCTTTAGGTCCCCATCACGTCTCTGTCCCTTGCGCACACAGCAGGGTGTGTGCCTGTCTAACCTGCACGGGTCCGTGTGCCAGGCTCCGATGGGTGCTCAACTCACCCTGGGCGGCTGGAGCCTTGCTGAGTGACGGGCGTGGCCATGCCGGAGGTAAGGGGACAGAGCCCACTATGCGCAAGAAGGCGTTCGCGCCCAAGTCCACACTGTGCGTACCATAGCCTGCCTGCTTCCCAGGATGTGGTAGGGTCTTGGCCAGGCCCATGGCCCTGGGGTCCCTGGACTGACACTACTGTGCCTGCGCCTTGGCTCCCTCGGCTGGGATGCCTTAGAGGGATGGCACCTAACTCCTGAGGATGCGGGTGCCCGGGGGCTGGCAAGGCATGGTCGTCCAGTGAATGGACGGCAGGTAATGGCCCTGCACGTCTGGAGTCTGGTCTGTGCCAGGAGAACGAGGGGACTGGGTTCCCACGGAGAGGAGTGGTCAGGAGGACGAGAAGGGCAGGTTGGGTGGCCCCGGAGGCCTGGGGCCTACTGCGGCAGCCTGGGGCCTACTGGGATTCCCAGCGTACTCCTGGCTGTCCCCACTCCTGAGTAGCCATGAAGTCCATGTGGCGCACGCAGGCTGCTCACCTTCAGTGCCTGCCACTTTGGGTTCTCACGCCTCGGGCTAGACTGAAGCCTTTGGTGCCACCTGTCTACTGGCCCCTCTGCCCACACCCTGCTCCTGCCCACTTACCAGCAGCCTGTCAGGCTGTCTCAGGAGGTGGAGTCACCCTGCTTCCCAGTGACCTGCGGCTGCCTCTGAGCCCAGGGACACTCCCTCTCCACGCCCTGCTAACCATGGGGCAGTGCCACATGTGTGGTGTGTGAGTCTTTTAAGATAGCCTGTCTTTCCTGGGGTGGCCTCACTTTGGCTGCCTGACCCTGCCAGTCCTCTGGTCACTCAAGCAAACCCCAGCACTGTGGCTCCCAGTTCCTCAGCTGCCTGCCAGGCTGAGCCCACACCTGGCTGTTGGCAGAAGCAGGAGGTCCAGGGCCTCACCAGGACCATGCACACATGGTGTGGGACTGCTTCCCGACCCCAGAGCCCCGAGAGAAGACGCGCCTTCGCTGCAGTGCCAGCAGAGCAGAGTCCTAGCAAGACCCTCTGAGGGCTGAGCGTGGCGCTCACAGCCCGACACACACAGCACTCCTGGGGGGACTCCTCGGTGAGGTGGTGCCCCAACAGGCCCAAGCCGCACAGCCCCCACCGTGTGGTGTCACCACTGGCCGCCTTGCATGGCGGTCCTCAGTCACACGTCACGGGGAACTGCAGTACAGCTGGGTGCTGGGGACTGGCCCTGTGAGGCTGTGACGTAGGGTGGTCACTCCTTCTACTTGAAGGAGTCCCTGAGGCCAGCAGTGGCAATTGGCAGATGGTGCCGTATCAGCCCCGTGGCTTTGGCCGGGGTTCCCCAGGGGAAGGAAGGGGCTAGGAGAGAGAAAGACAATCATCTCAGATGCTCAGGGCACAAAAACCAGAGAACTCTCAGTCTGGTGTTCCCAGACTCGGGGCAGGTGTCCTTGCTCTGTCAACCCTGGGACAGCCCTGGCAGCCAGTGGCCTCAGGCTCCCAAGGCCGGGGGGGGGATGCTGTGTACTGGCAGGAGAACGGCCTTCCCCTGTGCCGAGGTGGCCCCTCTGAGCCCCAGCCCCTCCAGCCCAGGCTCTGGGCGAGTGGGCACTCACTGTGACACGTGGGTGATGGGGGCCAACAGCGTCTCCCCTTCCAGGTCTAGGTCCTCAGCGAAGCTGTTGGTTCTCAGGAAGTGGGGCGTGCCCACCTCCAGCAGCGTGGGGCTTTTCCTCACTGCGGAGAAAGCACATGGACAAGAAGGCCGTTAGGCTTCTGCTGGGGTTTGGTGACAAAGGGGCCTCAGAGCCAGATAGAGCTCGAATGGCCACCCAGAGGCCTGTGAACACCCTGGGACCAGGTGGAGATGGTGCCCAGAAACCTCCACCGCATTGGGGAGGGGCAGGGGTGCCGGGGCGACCTCAGTGCCCCAGGGTGGTAACAGCCAGTGAGTCCTCCTCAGTGTGGGGCTGAGCCCAGGAGTTTGGGGGCCTCTCCCAGCTTCACACCTGCCCAGTGGTCAGGAAGACAACGGCAGGCGCAGGCGTGGGGAGGCAGGGTGCACTGCCGGCCGCTGGCTGCACACCCCACAGCCCGGGTCTGGGTGCTGTGCGTGCGCAGGGCCTGGTCTAGGTCAGCTTGAGTGCCGCAGCCTCTGAACCCATCAGCGCGTGCTCAGCTTCCAGTTTTCATCACGGGAGTGCGTGCTCCCCAGGAGCTGGAGGGCTCAGGGCTGCACCCCCAGCTGCCGCCGCTCTGCCCATCACAGCAGCACCCGCGGGCGGCCCCGTGTCCCTCCCACTCTGCCACACACTCCTGTCATTTCTCCGGGGCCACACGCGGGCACCTGGCGCTAGTCCTCAGCCTGGACCCCTGGCAGGAGCACCCATGCTGTTCAGGCCACTTCTGTGGACGGTGACAACACCCTTTATTCTTAGAAGTCCTCATGTCGGACGGGTGGGGGCTGGCGAGGGTGTCCTTGGCAGTTTCAGTTAGTGTTGCTGGTCGGCACCTGACCTCTCCCAGTTCCCCCTCGTCCACGATGGACCTGGCTGTGGGTCCCGGGGTGGGGCTGTTGTGGGCCCAGCGTGCGCGGGTCCTCCCAGAGCTGCCTGCTCATGTGCTGCGCTCGTGTCTGCTGCTCCCTTTGCAAGAGATTTTTATACACTGGAGGTGAGTCCTCTGTCGTGTGAGGTACAGACACCTTCTCAGTCCCTCTTTGGCCTTTCAACATCGCTTGTGTTATCTCGTCATAGAAAAGGTCTTATTTGTTATCATGACATGTCTTTGGCTTTATGAAGAAGGAAGATGTGCTCACACTCGGTCACACACCTGCCCTTTCAGTCCATTCCTGACCAGAGCTGAACATGTGCCGCCGCCGCCACAGGGGTCTCCCTGCAGCTGGCCACCCGTGCCTCGCGTGCACGGTGGTCATCCTCACGTGAGAAGTCGCGAGGTGCTGAGTACCACCTTAAGAA
This sequence comes from Xerus rutilus, assembly GCA_028644305.1. NCBI lineage: Eukaryota > Metazoa > Chordata > Mammalia > Rodentia > Sciuridae > Xerus > Xerus rutilus. Next base: position 2,346,746 of record CM053399.1, on the reverse strand, counting down.
TGAGTCTAAAGTGACACTCAGAACTCTAAGGGAAGCTGAGGAAAGGGACACGGTAGCTGTAGTACCTTCTGCCTCTCCTGTAAATTGTACGTGCACGTGTGTGTAAGTGCACAGAAAAGACGAGACCAGCGTACAGTGGTGTCCGCAGGTCTCAGGTATCCTGAGACGAAAGAACTTCTGAGAAACCCTGGAGATGACACGTGAGGGGAGGCCTGTGCCTTCACTCCACCGGCTGGGGACGCAAGGCTGGAAAGGGTCTCCTTAGATCTAGTATGTCTCCCCAAATCTCAAAAATGAAACACCCAGCGTCCCAAGGGCTGGGTGTGAGCACCCGGGCAAGCCGATTCCAAGACCTGCTTCAACTCAGGCATTGGCAGGGCTCTTCAGGAACAGGGCAGAGAACTTGGTTTACCCAACATCAGTACGTTCCCCAAAGTCGCAGTCCTGACGACTAGCACGGATGTAAGAGAGACAGACAGGCCACCGGGCAGGACTGAGCGACACAGGGTGTGGAAGGAAGATGGACATTGCACTCAAACGTCCAGGGCAGCTGGCTAAGAGCACAGAGAAACATCCAAGTGGACCCTTAATTGCTCACGCTATATACCCAAAAGGCATTCTTGGTATCCCAGGGGATTGAAGACCTAATATGAAGAGCAAAACTGTAAAGCCTGTGAAATACAATGTAGAACATCTTCATGACCTAAGAGCTAGGAAGGACTGTTTTTTTTTAACAGCAAGAGTAATTAATTTGGCCATTTTATTGGTAAGAGGTGGTCGTCCAAGTACATCTTGCAGAGTGAAAGACCACCACAAAAGCCTACCTACAAAATACGAAGAACTCCTGCAAATCAATAAGAAAAATACAAATGACCTAATAAAACATGGATAACAGGCCAAAAAAAAAAAGCACATTGGAAAAGAAGAGTCCGAGCAGGAGGCTGCAGATCCTGTGGAAAGGTGTCCTGCCTGGAGAGCAATCAGGGAATGTAAATAACTCAGGAGCTCCTGGCCCGTGGGGGCCACGGCAGGCTTCCAGCAGGAAACTGCACAGACATTACTTAGTCACAGCCGGGGAAAGGGCTCCGAGGGAAAGGCTCTGTGCCCAGGACATCCTCAGAGAGACCAGGGAAGGACCGGTAAGCCTCGAGGAATGTGTACACACTCGGAGGCCCGCAGGTCTGGGGCCTGGCGGGAGCACGCTCCCACCCCATCCAGAGACTCAGGGCTGGGATTCAAGGACCCTGGGTTATATTATACAGTTGTCAAGTGACGGGACTAAAACTTCATCCAGGATTCCAATGTTCTTTTGGAAAAAAAGAAAGAAAAAGAACACAAGTGCATATTTCAAGGTCTGCATCACTCGTATTCAGGACAAGGAGGGGCCGAGTGGAGGCTGGGGCACTGCTTTCCCAACAACCAGGAGGACAAGTGCCATCCCTACAGCCTGAGGGCCAAGGGTGAGCCTCTCAACTCCTGAGCAGGGCCCAGCCCTGGGTTTAGGAAATTAAAATGTGCACATCAGTTGGCTGCGGGGCGGGTGGGGCCTGCACCTGCCAGCAAGGAATGGAGGAATGCGTGCTCTTGGGTTTAATCCTGGGAACGGCACAAGGGGCCCCTGCAGTGAGGGTCAGAGAGAGGGGCACCGCAGGGTTGTTTATGCAAATCAAAAGGAGAGGCTCCTGCCTGCCAGGTGTGTGTGTGTGTGTGTGTGTGTGTGTGTGTGTGTGTGTGTGTGTGTCGTCGGTGGGGTGTGTCCCTCCTTGACAGGGAGCAGTGGCCAGGCTGCCCCCTCCCCTATTCGGACCTGCATTCACAGCCAGAGCAGACTGCAGAGGGTCATGGCCAGGAGCCTGCCCCACACCGGTGGGGCGGGGCTCGGGTGCAGCGCTGCGCCCAGGAGGCCCTGCTGGCCACCCCACCTCTGAGGAGCCCAGGCTGCCTCTCACAGAGACAGCAGCCCAGCTGCAGAGCCAGATAAGCCATGTGAATGTGGCAGGGCAGCACATCTGGACACCCAGACCCACAGGGGCACTGGAACATGCCAGGTGCTCCCTGCCGAACCAGCCAGAGTGCCTGGCTCTGGGGAGAGCATGGCTCCTGGTGACAGTGAAGTCACACTTTCCTAAGACAGTCCCAGTTTTGATGCTTTCATTCCTTGGCTGCCGGCACTTTGTTGAGGCAGGAATCTGGGCCTAGGTTTTCAGGGCAGAACAAAACAATTTTGTTTTCTAGGAAAATGGGAGGTCTGGGATGGCGGGTGCAGCCCAGGCGTGGCCACTGCCCCAGCTGGGCCCTCCAGCTGCCAAGCCTCACCCTCTCAGGAGAACCGGAACCAGGCTCAGCACTCTCCTCAGCTAGCGGGCCTGCTCAGTGGGCTGATCTGCATTTTATTTAGACAGAATATGAGCACAGAAAAAAGACTGGAAGGAAGTGGATCCCAGCGCGAGCTGCGTCTGTCTCTGGGCAGAGGACTCAGGGTGCTCTTCCCTTCCTCCCTTTCTGCTTCTCTGCTGTCAGTGACATTTCACAAGTCAGGAAACCATAGCGGGTGGACATCTTCCCATTCGAGCCTTGCTTGTGGGCCCACAGCCGTCAGCAGAGCACACGAGAGCGCCTGTCTTCCCTCCTGGCCTCAAGCTGCCCCTTGGCTCGGTTGCACAGAACTCCTGGCTGTGAAGTCCTCCCGGGTCTGCTGTTCCCAGAAGCATCCGGCCTCACTAACTTCACCCTGTGCTCGTAGCCCGCTCTGCTCGGACGAGGCCAGCACGAGGCCGGCCTGCCCTAGGGCCCTGCCGCCCGCTCTTGGGGCTTGCTGGTATCTTGCTGGGCCCTTCCCAGTAACTTTGCCCAGCTGCTCACCCCCCGCCCTCATCCTCCTGAATGATTGAAATCCTGCCTAATCTCTCAGGTGTAACCCAAGCCCTCTTCCCTCACAAGTTTTCCAAGGCTCCGGAGATTGCCCCCTCCCCTGGATGGCTGTGGGGCTTATGTGTGCCTGGCCCTTGGCACAGGAACCTGGCCTTGCGCCTCCCCCACGTCCCTCCAGTGCCTGGCACAGGCAAGCTCCTTGAGCCAGCCCGCCCCACAGATAAACAAGCTGCCGCCATCCTCCCCAAGAAGAGGCCCCTTCCCTGGCCCCCCTCAAGAAAGCTCCCCTTTCTGGTTGATTCCCCAAAGCCCTGTGGATCCTGCATGGTGAGGGAGAAGCCCTCCCTAGGGCATCCGGACAGCTGCAGCCAGGCCCTGCGTGACATTGCTGAGCCACAGCCCCATAGCCTGTGCCAGCTGCCCATGCCCGACTCAGACCCTGAGCCAGAACAGCCCCGCCACCACCTGTGTCTCCACTCAGAGGCGAGGAGTAAGGGACATGGACAGAGAGCGTAAAAGCCATTCCCACAACAGCTGCCAGGAGCAGGCGAGGGTGGGTGAAATGTATATCCACAGCTGGCACCCGGTTCCGCCCGGGAAATACCTTGTTGGAGTGGACACCTGTTGTTTTTGCCTGCCCAGCAGCCAGCCCTGGCTTTTGGAAACAGCTTCTCGAATCTTCCCTGGGGGCTCCTCCTTTCCCACTCCAGTGTTCAGGGTCCCCATCCCCTGGCCATCCCCAAGGTGGGCTTTGACCCAAACCTTAGCCAGCAGAGGTGCAGTTGTGCACCCGAGGTGGTTTGTACCCGAGTAGGGGCAGTGGGAACCCACTCAGATCCTGGCAGGCTGTGTGGGGAGGAGGTGGCCTCTGGGCTGTGTCTGCTGAGTCGCGGATCCAAGCTGGTGGCCATCTTGGTCCCCTTGGAAAGTAGCTGTGCTAAGACACGGCTGTGCTGTGGGGACAGTGGATAGAGAAGGGTGCGCGAAGGCTAGAGAGAACAAAGGAGGGGACAGGGTGGAATGGGAGGAGGGCAAGGTCATCACAGTCCCTGGGGTCCAGCTGTGTGTGGAACAGCTGGGCCCAGATGTGTGAGCCAGAAACTGTCCCTTTTGTCCTCAGGCTAGTTTGAGTTGGGGTTCTATCATTTGTTACCCAGAGAGTCCTCATGAGTGCGTGGGACAACCTTGGGATTGACGCATGAGTCAAGGCTGCAGAAGAGCTGAACTCTCCTGGCCAGACCTTGCTGGGCTTCACTTGGCCAGGGCGCGAGGGAAGGGAATTGGCCCGAGGCCCCAGGCCCAGCACCCGGCCGCCAGAGGGCCCTGGGAAAGGGGGTCCCCAGGCGGTGGCTGACTCTCTGGTGCTATAATGCAAAGCCCACCCCTCTGGTCCTTTGGACCTGAGCATGACAGTCACGCTACAGGGTCCAAGATGACCTTTGGAAGCCTGAGGCATCCCAGGAAGGACCCTGGGCTTTGTTTAACCCCAGAGTTTAGTTACTGGGAACCCTCTTCCCTCAAATGCTTCTCCTCATAATGGGGTACCAGCCTCCGCGCACACAGATCTCAGAGTGAATGGAAACGCTTCTTTGTGCCCATGGTGGGGTCTGAATAGTGGGGGTACTGGGGAGGAACAGTCAGCCCCGAGTGAGCCCAGGAAACAGAAAGAGGACACGGCTGCCCACACCACTCCGTGCTGTAGGAAGTCACTGTCCAGGTCTCCCAAGACACGTTTTCAGGGAAGGTTCCAGGCAGCAAGGCAGCCCCAGGAAACTTTAATAGACAATGGAATCTGGGCTAAGCACTATCTTCTCCAAGAGTTGAGCTCACAGGACATTCCCCAGAACCCTCTGGAGAGGTGGGGAGGAAAGTTTCTGGAGGTCTTTGGATGAAGAAAACAAAAAAAGTGGCCTTGATTTTTAAGGCAAAATTACACAGGAAGAAAAAAATGTTTTTAATCTAATTAAGAGCGATCTTTTCACCTTCATCCAGCATCGCGGAAATGTGCCAGTTCTTAACTTCACACAATAATCAAGGCAATTAGTGCGGGAGAAGCCTTGGAGGCCGGTGCAGATGTTCTCAGAATGTTTAATGGGGAAATGAGCTGCAGGCCTCAGCTCTGCATCCGGCTCCAGGCCCTGGCCACCAAGCCCAGACATCTGCTGGGCCCCACCCCCAGGCCCCGAGGGCGCGGGCTTGAGAAACACAGGTCCCTTCCCAGGCTGCCTCCAGCCAGGCCAGCTCTGGGGCCCAGGGGCTCCCTGTGGCTCTTCGAGCCAGAGCCTGGACAGAGTCAGAGTCACCCCAGAGCTGGGGGGAGGCTTAACGTCAAAGTCATGTTAACAACTGATGTCAAGAGTAATCAGCTCAGCCTGGCTCCCCCAGCCCTGCTGTCTGCACAGGACCGGGTGCAGGAGGCGGCCAGGGCCAGGGGCCTCTCTGCTAAGACCCCTCAGAATGAACTCCAGCTCTGAAGCAGAGTGGCCCTGTGGTCCTCGTCTCAGTGCCCAGAATCAAACTGGGCAATCCTTGAGGAACGTCCAGTAATCAGGAAATACATAGAAATCAGAACGATGCTCACTCAGGAAATAGCCTGTCCCCGGGGGCAGAGGGTACGTGGCTGTGGAGAGAGAGACCCAACTGGGGCTGCTGCTTGGTAAGCCTCAGAGCTCGGGTCTGTGGCACGCACTGAGGACATGGGGGCAAGGACACCTCACGCTGGGCCCTTGAACACTGGTGGCCTGTGTCCCCACCCACTACGACCCTCGGCCTTCACGTCCTCTGCACAGCGAAGGCTTCCCGACGAGTCTGCGGGCTGCCGCAGGAGCCCCACTCCGCCCTCAGGGGTTTGCTTAGCCATGTAAGGGCAGGCCATGAGGGGGGCAAACCCTGGTGCAGCCATCAGCGGTAGGAGAACCAGCTCCCTCTCCCTCGTAGAACTCAGGAGTGCTCCTGTGGGTCCCCAGGTGCCCACCGTGGAGCCCTTTCTCAGCTAGTGGTGGGCACGAGCATTCCTGATGAGGCGCTGCGTCCCCCAGAGCGACCCAGGCCAGCGAGGCAGGAGCTGCCGAAGCATTCAGGAGAGGAAACAGCAAGCCACACTGCAAAACTCCCGGGCCCTGTGCGCAGAGGCAGTCGAGGACACGTCGTGGGAACTGGGAGATCAGCAAAGGGGCAAGGGCCACCGCCCGGCAGCAGTGAGGGGCATCCATGGGGAGGAGGCAGGAGAGGCCGGGAGTGGGCGCCTCCCAGCTGACAGGAAACTGAGGACAAGGCTGAGCCAGGGTGGGAAACAGTACTTGCTGCGCCCACTACCTCCTACAAGAGCACAGACCCAACAGGAGGTGCACCCGGAACCACCCAACCCATCCGTCAGTACTGGGAGCAGGGCACTGTGACCTGCAAGCTTCACGAGAGGAGAGATGACCCAGTCCCAGCAGCACTCTGGCCCCTTCCCTGGCAAGACTGGGGAAAGGTCAGAAGAAGCTCAGACGCTTTGTGTGGAATAATTTGAGGACGGTGAGAGGCACCTGTGTAAGTAGAGCAGACACCTCCTCCACAGAAACGAGAGCAACCTTGTCGGGACCCCGGAGAGCTGGCAGTGGTTCCCAGCACTGAAATCAACCTGGGACCAAGCAACGAGCAACTTAAAAATGGTAGGAAAGCACTGTGGCCTTTTTCTTGCCCTTGCCTAGCAGTGTTCCTGAAGCCAGCAGCCAGTGGTCCAATGCGGTGTCCTCGTCCCCATTTCCAATGGAGAGGAGCAGATCTTGCTTTAAGAGAACTCTGCGGGCTGGGGTTATGGCGCAGTGGTAGCGTGCTTGCCTAGCACGCGTGAGGCACTGGGTTCGATCCTCAGCACCACATAAAAAAATAAAGAAATTCTGTCCGCCTACAACTAAAAAATAAATATTTAAAAAAAAGAGAGAGAACTCTGTGTTGTTTGGGGGCTGCCTGACGGCCGGATGCAGCTCACCTCACATGGAACTCATTCAGAGCAGAAAACGCTGAACATAACTTGCAAACAGTGGTGAGAGTGTCGGACATCACAGCGATCTGGGGAAAGATCAGTGGTTGAGACACACGGTAGACCCCTGGCGGCCTTGAAGGACAGTCTCAGAGCTGGGAGACCTGGGTGCTCCAAAGTGCCTGTGCACACTGGGAGACTTATAAAGCCACATGCATGCCCAGGCTTGAGGCACGCTGAGCAAGCCTGATTCTCTGCCCACCTCAGTCTGGAGAGTGAAAGCCAGCCTCCGCAGTGTCGAAGGAACCCCAGCACAGTCAGCTGTGCGAGCCAGGAGAACTTTGTGTCCTTTTTCTCTGATCCTGGCACTAGAGAAAATCTCTGTCATAATGAGCTAAATAGAAGCTAAGGGAACAGGGGCTTCAAAGCCACATGTAATAAGGACACAGACTTCTCAACCATGGTTTAGAAGTTGCTAAACAAATAGCTATATAGTTCATGACATTGAAAAGCAAGTTCTGAGGTAGGAAAGAATCTAATGTCCAGAGTCATCACATGTAATAGTTAAAATGTCCACTCTTAAACAAAATTATGGAGGATGCAAAGAAACAAACAGTTTTTTTGGGAGAAGAAACTGTCCCTGAGGAAACAGAAATTGAACTTACTAGACAAAGACTTTAAATAAACTGTAAAAATATGGTTGAGAGGCCTAAAGAAAATCATGGGGAAAAAAAGTAACCAAGGAAACCAGGAGAATAGAGAATAGCAGCAGAGGCGAGGATTCGGAGAGGGATGAAGCAGAAGCTGCGGAACGGAAGAGTGTGACTGAAACAAAGAACCCACTGGGGTCATGAGCAGATCTGAGCAGGAGAAAGAGTCGGGGGCTTCCAGACATAGCGACACCGAGTTGGGGCCCAGAGGGAAGAGAGGGAGTGAAGCAACAGCAGCCACCACTCCCAGAGTGGAGGAGTCACGATCCATGTGCGCAAGCTCTGGAGACCCCACGAGGGATGACTACAGGCTCTCCACGAGGACACGCGGTGGGGCTGCTGCAAGAACCAGGAGGATCGGGAAGGACAGGAGACGTGACTCACCCTGCCGAGTGATGCTCAGTCAGGTGAAAGCACAGGTCAGAAGCAAACAGGACCACATTGTTTTTAAGGGTGGAGAGAAGAAAACGATCGGTCAACCAAGAATTCCATACCTAGCAAGTTATTCTTCCTACACGAAGGAGAAATTTAGATCCTTCCAAATGAACAAAAGCTCAGGGAGCTCATTGCTAGTAGATTTGCCCTACAAAAAGTACTACAGAGGGCCCCTCAGGCTGAGATGAAAAGACACTAGAAAATAATCTGAAACCATACAAAAATTACAAAGCTCCAGAATAGGTCACTCCAGAGCAAGAATGCAGCTGTATGATTGTGTTTCTAGTTCACGCCTCCTCCCTTTCCTGTACCACGTAGAAGACACGCGCAGAGCGATCCGCACGCATCTGTGGTATGGAGCATTCGTTGTGTGAAGATGCAGCTTGAGGCCGAAAACACACGAGGGGATGAGAACTGCACAGGATCTGAGTTTGTATGGTATTGGCACTGTGATGGTATAAGCTCAGATAGACTGGTATAAATTTAGGATGTTATATGTAACTCCCATCAAATGTCAGTTCTTTTTAGATCTGTAACAAGTGAAGTCACAAGGAAAACCACTGACCCCAAATTGTGGAGAGAGACAGTGGATGCCGAGAATTGTGACCTGTTAGACAGAGTCCTGCGGGACTCAGTGCTGAGGCAGGACTACCCGGGCTGCAGCTGAATATCTGGAGGCTGGGTATGGACAAGTCTGATGGTTTGAAATTTAGGGGGACCCAGGATGTTTTTGGGGGGGTTGTGGGGTTTTCGTGTGTTGTTGCCTCCAGGAGCTGGACCAGGTCCGTATAGTAAACATGGGAGAGAAGTTCCCTCGTACCTTCCGGCGTGGGAAGGGGAAAGTAGCCATTAGGAAATCACCACAGTGCTCAGTGCCAAAGAGGTCCACCCTCAGGGGACGTCAGTTACCCAGAACCCAGCCTGCTGGAGATCATTACAACCGAACTGATCTGGGCCAGTGCAGTATTCAGCTCAGGCCAGTGGCAGATTCCATGTGAAGAAGGGAGACCCAAGTCCAGCTCAGGTTAGCTATCCTGTGCCACTCTAGGGCGGGGAGAGAGCTGAAGGGACCCGAGGGAGTTCACATAGGAGCCCAGTAAGAGCGAGGCCACACCTGGGGCTAGAGTGCTTCCTGTCACCCGCACCTTGTCACTGTGTACTGAAGGCCACTTAGCAGCAGCTCTTTTTACCCAGTACATCATGTCCACCCATGCATAATCACAAGGCATATTAAAAGGCAAACATACAGCAAGCATCAGAACCAGATATGTTAGAATAATCAGTCTGGGAATTTAAAACAACTCTGATTAATGTGCTCATGACTCTCATGGATAAAGACGACAGCATCCAAGAAACACGGGCAGTGTAGGCAGGGGCTGGAATCGTAGGAAAAAAGAAAGAGGCTAGAGATCAAAACCGGTAACACATGAAAAATGCCTGGATGGCCTCATGACTAGACTGCACACAGCTGAGAAAAGAATCTCAGCTCGAGCCATTTCAATAGAAGCACCCAAAGCAAAAACAAAAGCAAAGGGAACAAAGACTTAGAAGGAGACGACCATGACAGTGAGGGGGAGGGGAGAGGAGGGGAGGGGAGGAAGGCCCCGGTATCCAAGAGCCACGGGGCAGCCAGAGGTGTGGCGGGCCTAGTGGGAGCACCAGGGAGAGGAGGAGGAGAGGACAGGAGAAACAGCGAAGAAAGGACCAGAGAATTCACGTCACAGCAAACCACAGGGCCAGGAAGCAGAGAGCACCAAGCAGAACAGATGCCGAGAATCAACACCCAGGCGCATACTGTCAGGCTACAGGAAGTCACAGATGCAGAAAAAATCCTGCAAGAGGGTCGAGGGAAAGAGACCTTATCTATAAAGAGCAAAGATAACGACTTCTGGCTTTCCAGAAACATGGAAGCAGCATTGCTGGGGTGGAAAACAAAACCAGCAGCCTAACATCCTGTACCTTGAGCAGCCGCCCTTCAGAAGTAACAGACGCACCTCAGATCCTCTCAGACAAGCCGAGGGGATCCCTGCCTGCACAGGCCCTGCTTGCAAGAAACGCCAGAAGTTCTCTAGACAGAAACAAAATAATATAGCTCAGAAACTCAGATATACCAAAAAAAAGGGAAGAGCATCAAAGTAGGAATAGTGAATGTAAGGTACTCTTTTGTTTCTTTGTGGTTCCATTGCTAGGTTTGTTTTTGTTTGTTCTTAATTGACATGACATGGAAGATTTTGTTCAGAATAATCCCAGCAACAGTGTGTCTGATTGTGACGCTTATGTGTATTCCTGAGTTTGTTCCTGTGTGTTCACATTAGTGGAAAGAACAGCAGCCATGACATGGGCGCCACGGGGGGCCGGGATCACGGTAGTTCATGTCACACATGAGCTGGCATGTGTTATTTGAAAGTGGGCTTGGATTGTTTGGATTGTTTGAAAGTGGATACTAGTGAATCTAGGTTTTAACTTCAAAGAGTTAAGAATGTAAGCACAACTTATACCCTAAGCGAGGCAGGAAGATGGAATGTGTGAAGTGCTCAGTCAAACCACTAACAGTGCTCCCAGGGTGGTGGCTTGTATTTTCTGCTCAGTAATGCCAGACCTTTTGTGCAGATCCTGGCCCCGCATTCTTTCCTGGGTTCCTGGTACCATAGTCCCATCTATGATCCTCCCCCTGTTCCTGGGGCAGATTCCGAAAAAGAAGTCAGTTTTTCTTATGTACTGGCACTCAGCGTCCTCCTGTCCCTAGCCGAAGGTCTGCATTTCTGACGGCTTGCCCTACGGCATAGTTCTGGAACTATGCTGGCTTTGAAAAGAGAACATTAACAGACTCAGATTGGTCCTGAGCAGGCCGAGGTATGTGAGAAACAAGACATCCACCAAGAAGCCGACAGTTGTGACATAGCTGGTAAAACCAGTGTCCCTGCTGCTGGTACTGACAGAAACTGAGACCATTCCAGAGAGGGCCACCCATGGGAGTGGGGGAGGGGGGGGGAGGGGCCGCATGGTAAGACCCCTTCTGGTGACACCATGGAAGCATGCCTTTCAGAAACCACGCTTCTGAGAAGGAGCCGGCAAGGACAGGAAGGGGCACAGGTTTTCTGCAGCATAGACCCGTGAGACTGGGGAGAGCACCCCGGTGTCAGCCTAGTGAAGGCCTGGCCCCGAGTGGCCCAGCACAGTCCGCTTTCAGAGCTGCTGTGAAAGCAGGGGTGTGCTCTGTCACATCCTGCGGGTGGAGACGACAGGACCAAGAGGACAAGCATGGCCCTGCTGGGAGGGCAGTGTCTAGGAGCCATGGGCCATGAAGAGATCTTGAAGTCAGGCACTGGCAGTGAGGTGAACTAGGTAAAGGAAAGAATGGTTACATGGCCATTTCCCAGAGTCTCCCTCCTCCTGATACAAAAGCCAGAGGTTAGGTCCAGTTGGTGAGAAGCCAGAAGGATCTGAAGTGAGGAGTGAGTGCAGGCACTGGTTTACACCCAGCTCGCCCAGCTTGGGAGCACGGGACCCGAGCCTGGAGCAAGCCAGTTCCCCAGGAACAGTGTCCCGTGGTTACCAGCCTGGCTCTGTCCAGTAACATTCCAAAGCCACTCAGTGTGATATGAGTTCTGCTGAGAAGAAACATCTAAGATCACCTCAGCCATCGCCCTTGATGAAGAAGAGCATTGCTAGGCAGCTCTGCACCTGGGGCGACACAGAAGTGGAGAAGCTTGGGCAAAAAGGCAGTGAGAACAGGAAACAGTATAGATTGTGTTCTGAGGTTCTGAGGAGTTCAGTGATATTGTCAAAAAAGGAATAAAGGTTAAAATGCGAAAGGCAGGAAGCTGAAGTCCTTGCCATGACCCCAAATCAAAAGATCATTTATTTGTTGATGAAAATTCTAGTTTGAACGTCTTGTTCCCTGAGAATGTGGGAAGCTACTAGGCTGTGGGTGTGTCGAGGAAGATGATGATGCAGATGAGGAAGGACGCCTTTTCTAGAGTTTGGGACACAGGCCCCGGTCCCTCACAAGGAGAGGGGCAGGGTGATAAGCCCAGTCTCCCGGGAGCGCTCGCCTGACAGGAGCGCGGTGAGGCCTGGTGCGTATGAGAGCCCCCTGCAGTATGTGAGGTGAAGACCTAGGTGGACTGCAAGACCATCTGTGGCAGGCTCCAGGAGAAACCCACCAGGACAAGCAGTTCAAGACAGGCTCTCCAGAATCCTGGAATGCAACTGCGAGAGCTTAGACAGCAAGATGCCCTGCAAGTTCACATAAGCTGAGATCTGCCCCAGAGGCAAGGGGAGTTCCAGAAACCAACAGCAGATACAAGACCACGTTCCCGTGCAAGGGGGAGCTTGATGAAGCATGTGTCACGATGGCAGAGAGATCTTTTCCTGTTTAAACTACAAAAGCCTGGGATAACACGAACAAGAAAGCATGTAGGCCAGCCGGGCACGGTGGCTCAAGCCTGTAATCCCAGCACTTAGGGAGGCTGAGACAGGAGAATCGCAAGTTCAAAGCCAGCCTCAGCAATGGCGAGGCGCTAAGCAACTCAGTGAGACCCTGTCTCTACATAAAACACAAAATAGGGCTGGGGATGTGGCTCAGTGGTTGAGTGTCCCTGAGTTCAATCCCCGGTACCAAAAAAAAAAAAAAAAGAAAACATGTAGGTCTTTGTGTACTAGAAGTTTTAAAGCAAATAAATGGGATCATGATTTAAAAACCACTAAAGGCAGAAAGAACGGAAGACGAAACAGGAACGAAGCACAGACAGACAAACAGGAAGCAGCAGCAAACATGGAGGCCTGTGCTCCAGAGAGCCCGCGGTGGCGGAGTCAAGTGGGGCGGCGCATACACTGAGACACAGACGGCCAGACAGGATGAGGAAGCCCGGATCCAACCATGTTTTCAAGAAACATACTGTAATTATAATTTCAGACATAGAGTTAAACATACATTAAAAAAAGAAAACATACAAAATGGTCTATCACTGACCTACACCCCCAATCCCATAAAGAAAGATGTTAACAAAATATTGTCACATAAAATATATGTGGTGCAGTAAAAATAGAGATTAGTAAATATATCTCTATCTATATATAGGAAAGGAAGAGACTATAGAATCAATTAAGAATGCTCTCAATTTAGGAAACTAGAAGGAGAGCAAATTAATCCCAAAGCAAGCAGAAGAAATAAAAATTAGGGCAGAAATCAATACATTTGAAAGCAGGAAATGAATAGAGAAAATTCAGTGAAGCAAAATGTAATGTTTTAGTGACCAATTAAATTGATAAGTCCTCTAACCAGGTTAACTAAAATAAGGAAAGGATGACATGAGTTGTTATGTCAGAAATAAAAGAGGGGACATCACTGTGGATTCACTGGGAATTCAAATAATGCAGGAATACAATGAATGGCCCTGTGCCCACAAGTTTGGTAACCTGGATAAAATGGATCGAGTCCCTGAAAGATATAATCTGCCAAAAGTCTCACAAGAAATACAAAATCTGGGGGCTGGGGTCATGGCTTAGTGGTAGAGCGCTTGCCTAGCATGTGTGAGGCACTGGGTTTGATTTTTAGCACCACATATAAATAAAATAAAATAAAGATCCATCAACAACTAATAAAAAGTATTGAAAAAAAGGAAAAGAAATACACAATCTGAATGGGCCTATGCCTGTTAAAGAAGTTTAATCAATTAATAAATATCTCAAAAAAGAAAGCACCATTCCCAGATAGTTTTACTGGTTAATTCTTTCAAACATTGAAAGAAAAAATTGTACCAATTTTCAATATACCAATTTCAGAATATAGGAGTAGTAGCAATACTTAATAACTCATCAATCTAATTCTAAAACCTAACAACTATATAAACTAAAGAGCAACAACTCATAAACATAGATGCAAACCCCCCTTCAACAAAATATTAACATTGAATATATTAATGTATAAAAGGAATCATATGCTATGAGCAGGCTGGATTTACATCAGTGTACAGGTTGATATACCTGATATTCAGGTATTGTCATCTGTCATATCAGCAGGTGAAAAATTACATGATCACATCAGTAGATGTAGAAAATAGATTTGAAAAAAAAAATCCATCACCTGCTCATGATAAAAACTCATAAACTATAAATGAAAGGAAAATTTATCAACTTGATAAACAATATCTACAAAAATATGTAATTAACATAATAATTGGTGACAAACTCCGTGCTTTTCCACTTGTATCAGGAACAATGCCAGGACAATTCCCATTCACCACTCTTTGTCAACATCGTAATTGAAGTCCTAAATAACGCAACACAAAAGCAAAGAAGTTGTGTAAATATTGGGAAGAAGGATATGAAATTTTGTTTGAAAATAACATGATTATAAAGAATCTATAAAATAATATTCTGGAAGTGGTAAACAACTATAGCAAGTTTGCAAGATACAAAGTTACTACGTAAGATTCAGTTGCTTTCCTATGTACCAAAAACGAGTCAGTAGAATTTGAAATAAAAAATAAATGCCATTTACATGAGCATCCCCCAAATGAAACATTTAGGTATAAAAATACATGCAAATCTGTATTAGGAAAACTATAAGACTGATGTGGTCAGATAACTACACTGGTTGAGAAACAGCTCATATTTATGGATTGGTAAACTCAGTGTGTTCTCCCAGCCTTACACATACATTCAGTGCAATCCTAAACAAAACTCCAGTCAGTTATTTTGTCTGTATTGACAAACTCATTCTAAAGGTTATGTGCAGAGGCAAAAGACACAGAATAAGCAACACAATGCAGAATGAGGAGAAAAGGAGGACTGGCAGTGTGTTTCCACGAGTCAATGTGAAGCCTCAGTAACCAAGAAGGAGTAGTGTCAGTAAAAGATGGACAGGTACAGGAATGGACAATGGAGTCTCAAAATAGAGCCCATGAATTACTCAGCTGATCTGTAATAAACAAAAGCAAGACAACACAGCAAGTGGTCTTTTCAATAAATGGTGGTTAAAATAAAAACAAAACCAATTAGACATCTGCAGAGGAAAAGGTGTCAGTCTAGACAGAGACCTTATAACTCACAAAAATTTAACTCACAATAGATCACAGACCTAAATGAAAAACACAAAATTATAAAACTCCTAGAAAAGAAGAGAAGAAAATTACCTAAATATAACAAAATCCATTCATGGAAAAACACAGTGAATATCACACACAGTGGTGAGCTACTACAAGCTTTTCCTCTGACATTAGGATCAGTGTAAGATGCTGCCTTTAGTCACTTCTGTTCAGCATAGTACTAGACATTCTAGCCAGATCACTTAGACAAATGAGAGGCATACACCGGGCGCGGTGGCTCAAGTCTGTAATCCCAGCACTTACTCAGACAGGAGAATCGCGAGTTCAAAGCCAGCCTCAGCAATGGCGAGGTGCTAAGCAACTCAGTGAGACCCTGTCTCTACATGAAACACAAAATAGGGCTGGGGATGTGGCTCGGTGGTCGAGTGCCCGAGTTCAATCCCCAGTGCCAAAAAAAAAAAAAAAGGCATACAGACTGAAAAGGAAGAAATAACATTCTAACTATTCATAGGTAGGCTCATACATATAGAGAATCCTCAAGATTCCTTATAAAATCTGTTAGAATAAATGAATCAGGCAAAGAATCAGGATACAAAGCCAGCTCATGAAAACCAGTTACATTTTTATGTCTTAACAATGAACAATGTGGAATGGCCGGTGGGGGGAGCCCTCAGGTTCCATTCATGGACACTTACTCCTATAGCAAAAGCAGAATTAGCGGGAGGTTTTAGATACCACAGCTATGAGGGTTCTCAATCTGGATCACTCTAGGATACTTGGGAAGAAAAGGCTGTACCTGAAAAGACCCACAACTAAGAGTGGGGAGAAATCTATCCTAACAGATACATAAAACCCAACACAGGAAAAAAAAAATACAAAAATTAGCAAGATAACACAATACGTCCTAAAGTTCATAATTTGACCACAAAGATATTGAAGTGGCTGAAATACCAGATGAAGAATTCAAAAGAATGATTACAAAAGTGATCAATTATTTCCATGAGAACACAGAAAAACAACTGAATGAATTGAGGAGGTCAGTATGGGATATGAATGACAAATTCAATACAGAGATAGAGATACTGAAAAAAGAATGAAACAGACATCTTGGAAATGAAGGACACAATAAATAATGGAGTAGACCATGCTAAAGACAGAACTGCAAGGCCAGACAACAAAGCGGCTGCCTTGAACATTCAGATAGTTTTATTAAAGAAAAGAAGTAACTATGACCAGAATGCACATGAACTCTGTGACAGCATTGAGAAACCAAATGTAAGAATCACTGAAATAGAAGAAAGTTGTAAGATGCAGGCTAATGGTATGAATAACCTCTTCAGGGAAATAACAAAATTTCTAAACCTTGAGAACTGAGAGAGACACTCAGATAAGATGCACTCAGAATCCCAGGTTAACAAGATCAAAAAACAAAACAAAACAAAACAAAACCTCTGCATGACACATAATCAAAATGCCTAACATACAGAACAAGGATAGAATTTGAAAAGCCTCAAGAGTAAAACATCAAGTCTTATTTAGAGTTAAGCCAATCAGAATTTCTTAATGATTTCTCAACACAAATTGTCAAATCCAGGAGGGCGTGGAATGATGTGTTCCAAGTCCCAAGAAAGTAACTTCCAGCCAAGATTGCTACATATAGCAAAGCTGTCCTTCAGAACTGAAGAAGCAAAACCTTTCAAGATAGGTAAGGAGTCATGAATTCTTTCAGTTTTTGCTTATCACTATAGAAAATATTTAGCAAAATACCACACACACAAGAAAACAAATCCCAGAGCTCACAAAGAGACCTCTCATTTGAAGAGTAGCTAAACAAGTTGAGAAAACAATAAATCAAAATGGCAGGAATTAATAAATCTCTCTCCATAACAACAATGGATGCAAATGGCTTCAACTCTCCAATCAAAAGACACAGGCTGGCAGAATGGCTTAAAAAACAAGACCCAGCTGGGAGTGGTGGTGCACACCTACAATCCCAGTGACTGGGGAGGCCGAGGCCCGAGGATGGCAAGTTCAAAGCCAGTCTCAGCATCTTAGCAATGTCCTCAGTAACTTAGTGAGACCCTGTCTCAAAATAAAAAAAGTAATAATAAAAATGGGCTTAGAACATAGCTCAGTGGTTAAGCATTCTTGGGTTCCATCCCTGATGCTGAAACAAATAATCAATCAAGACCCAACTGTTGGTTGTTTACAAGAGATTTGCCTTGTAGGCAAAGGCAACTACAGGCTGAAATCAGAAGCATTGAGTTGATATGCCATACCACTGATGCCTGAAAAAAAGCAGGAGTAGCTTTTTCTTGTTCAAAAAAGCAGACTTTAAGCTAAAATTAATGAGACAAAGAAGGTCATGTCATCCTGGTCAAGAGAACAGTTCTACAGGAAGATAAGATGATCATAGATATTTATGCCTCAAACATCGGTGTACCTACATAAAACACATTATTTAAAATAGTCTCCCAATACAGTAATACTGGGTGTTTTCAACACACTTCTCTCACTAGGAGATAGGTCATCCAGACATAAACTCAGCAAAGACTTTTCAAACCTAAAAAACATTATAAATCAAATGGACTTAACTAAAATCCAAAGAACATTTCACCCCAAAACAACTGAATACAGTTTCTGCTCAGCTACTCATAGAACCTTCTCCAAAATAGACAATTGGTCTGTGTTTCTGTTCCTATGCGGCACCATGCAGTTTTTATTACTATAGCTCTGTAGTGTAATATGAAGTCAGGTATTGTGATGCCTCCAGCTTGGCTTTTTTCAATAGACGGTACTTGGAAAATTGGATATCTGTGTTCATAAGAATGAAACTGAGACCTCTACTTCCATTATACATTGACACTCATTCAAAATGGATCAGAGACCTAAATATAAGCACTAAAACCACAGAACTCTTAGACAAAAACATGGCAGAACCTTTCCAGCACTGGATTGGCAGTGACTTCCTGGGTGTGACACCAAGTACATAGGCAAGAAAAGGATGGATTTCATGGACTTCATGAAATCTAGCAATGAACTTAACAAGGTAGAATGGCCACACACTGGATACTATGAAATATAGATGAAAAACCAAAAGATTAGAAAAAAAGAGAAGATATGCCTTGTTCATGGATAAGAAGAATTGATATTGTCAAAAATTCATACTATCAAAAGCAATATATAGATTCAGTACAGTCCCTATCAAAACGCTGGTGGCATTTTTTTTCTCATTGGTAGAAACCAATCCTAAAATTTTTATACAACCACAAAAGACCTTGAATTGCTAAAGCATTCTTGAGAAAGATAAACAAAGTTAGAGGCTTCACACTTTCTGGTTAAAAATTATAAAGCCGTAGTAAGTATGGTACCTAATTGACAAGATACAAAAATCTCAATGTAGGAACATCAGAAACATGAAAACAAAACAAACAAGCTGGGCATGGTGGCACACTCCTGTAATCCCGCAGTTTGGGAGGCTGAGGCAGGAGGATCACAAGTTCAAAGTCAGCCTCAGCAACTTAGTGAAGCCCTAAGCAACTTAGTGAGACCCTATCTCAAAACAGAAAGGACTGGGTAGGTGGCTCAGTGATTATGCATCCCTGGGTTCAATCGCTGTTTTGCAAAACAAAACACACAAAAAAACCCACAAAATAATATGATGCAACTCTAGCAACATATTCTTCCAATCAATATGAAGTGGCTGATAAAGAAGTATTATTTTTTAAAAGCATAATGAGATCCAAGAGCATATAAAGGGTTAAATGAAATTAGGAAGACAGTGTAGGATATTGATGAGAAACTCAGTAAAGAGGTAGAGATTTTGAAAAAGAACCAAAGGGTAATCTTGAAGAAATTGATGAGGGAATAAAAAATATAGTTGAAAACTTGAACAACAGACTAGGTCAATTGGAAGAGAAAACATCTGAACCTGAAGACAGGTCTTTTGAAATATCCCAGCCCTCCTCCCTAAAAAAAGAAGAAAGAATGAGAAAAGCATTTATGGTATGAATATGCACATACTCAGAGTACCTGAAGGTGAGGGGAGAAAAGTTAACAACATAAGATATATATTCAGTGAAATAATAGCAGAAAACTTATATAATCTTGGAAATCAGTATGTAGGAATGGAAGAACTACCGTACGACCCGGCTATAACGCTTGTTGACATTTATTCTAAAGAATTAAAGTCAGCTTATTATAGTGGTAGATGTGTACCCATGTATATAGCAGTACAGCAAAGTGCCAGCAAACCAAATTCAGCATGATTTTGGGAAGGGTATGGACAGCCAGGTACTGGAGGCTTATAGGGTTCCAAATAGCCATGAAAGGACCTTCATCATGCCATATTATAGTCACATTGTCAAAAGTACAAGACAAAGACAAAATCTAAAATACCAGAGAAAAGCTCCAGGTCACATTTAAGGATATCTTCATTAGGCTGACAGCAGATTCTATTAATGAAAGCCTGCAGACCAGGAGAGGATAGGATGAACTATACCAAGTCCTTGAACAAAATAACTGCCAACTAAGAACACTGTACCCAGCAAAGCTGTCCTTCAGAAATAAACAAGAAATAAAGTCCCTATAAGACAAGCAAAAACTGAAGGAATTTATACATTTATGAACACCACACCAGCCTTTCAGATGTAGTAAAGGAGTCCTACATCCAGAAATGAAAAAAAGATGACCACTACCATGAGAGCACAGGGAAGTATAGATCCCACCAGAACCGTGGATATATGATAGAGAAGCAGAGAAGAAGCAATGTGATAAACCATCAGACCACAACATGGAGGGAGAGGAAGAGCAGAGAATATTCAAATCAACCAGAAGAAACTCAACAAAGTGGCAGGAATAAGTCTTCACCCAGCAATAATGGCCTTGAATGTAAAGGTCTGAATTTTCTAATTAAAAGATACAGACTGGCTGAATGGATACCAGAAACTCACCTCAGCAGTAAAGACACACATGCACTGAAAGTGAAAGGATGGAAAATGATATTCTGAGCAATTGGATACCTACAGCAAGTCTGAAGAGCTATACTTGTATCTGAAAAAAAAAACAGACTAAGACAAGAACTTGTACTTTGAGATAAAGAAGGTCACAAGAGATCAATTCAACAAGAAGAGACAATGGTTGTACATTTATATTCACCTAATGTCAGGGCACCCAGTTTTATATTAAAGCACTGTTAGACCTACAGGGAGAAATAAGGTATAACACAATATTGCTGGAGGACTTTGATACCCCACTTTAATCAATGGACAGATTAGACAAAAAACAAAAACAAAAACAAACAAACAAAAACCAGAAGTAACCTATATTATAGATCAAATGGACTTAACAGACATTTAAAGAACATTCCACCCAACAACTGCAGAATTATGTTCTTTTCTCAGCACTTAGAACTTCCTCCATAATAGGTCATATATAAGACCATATAAAGTTGTAACAAATTAAAGAGAATTGAAATTATACTGTGTGTCTTTTCTGATCACAGTTGAATACAACTAGGAATCAATAATAAAAGAAATTCTAGAAACTCTACAAATGCATGGATACTGAATAACACTTGAACAAAAATGGATAATTGAAGAAATTGATAGGGAAATTTAAAGAGTTCTCAAAACAAATGAAAATAAAAATACAAGATACAGAAATCTATGAGATACAATAAAAACAGTACTAAGAGGGAAGTATATAGCTATAAGTACCTCCACAAGAAAAAGGGAAGGTTTCAAATAAACAACCTAAGAATGCATCTCAAGGATTTACATAGGTGGGGGGACAGACTCAAAATGAGTGGAATGAGAGAAATAACAAAGACTAGCAGAAATGAATGAATCTGACTAAAAAATAATTAGAATGATCAATGAAACAGAGCTGTCTTTTTTAAAAAGGTAAACAAAATTAACACATTTTTAGCCACGCTAACCAGGATGAAAAGAGAAGACCCAAATAAATACAATCAGAGATGAAAAAGGAGAAATTAGAACTTACATCACAGAAATACAAAGGATCGTTAATCATTGTTATGAAAAAGTATGTGCTGTATCACATTGGAAAATTGAGAAGAAATGGACAAATTTCTGGGCACTTATGACTTACTATAAACCACGAGGACATAAAAATCTTGAATAGACAAATAACAAGTACTGAGATTGAATCAATAATAAAGTCTCCCATCAAAGAAAAGCCCAGAATTAGATGGCTTCACTGCTGAATTTTACCAAACTTTAGAAGAATAATGGCAATTCTTCTGAGAGTTGGAAGGGAGGAGATCCTTCTGAGGATCACTATGTTATATATCACAGCATCACTATGTTACCAAAACCAGACAAGGACACAACAAAAAAGAAAACTATAGACCAGTATCCCTGATGTACATATATGTAAAAATTCTTGACAACATACTAGCAAATTGATTTCAGTAGCACATTGAAACCATACTCAAGTTGGTTTCATCCCAGCAATGCAAGAATGATTCAACCTATGAAATCAAAAGAATTGAATGAAGAATAAAAAACACATGGTCATCTCAATAGATGCAATTAAAACACCTGATAAAATTCAATATCTCTTCATGATAAATACCTAAACAAATTAGGTATAGAAACATGTACTTCAACATAATAAAGTCTGTATGTGACAAACCCACTACCACAAATCATACTAAATGGGAAATAGCTGACAGCATTTCCTCTAACATCAGGAACAAGATAAGGGTTTATAGTCTAACTGCTTCTATTCAATGTAGTGCTAGAAATTACAGCAAAGCAATTAGGCAAGAAAAAGAAAGAAAAGGTATGCAAATACGAAGAGAGGAAGTCAAACTATCCCTGTTTGGAGATAATATGATTTCTTATATAGAAAAACCTAAAGGCCTCAGAAGACTATTTGAGCTGATAAATGAATTCAGTAAAGTTGTAGGATACAAAAATCAATAGCTTTTCTATATACCAATAAGTTATTTGCTGAGAAAGAAATAATAAAAGCAGCCCCATTCACAATAACTGCAAACCCAAAAGGAAACAATACCCAGGAATAAACGACTAAGGAAGTAAAAGTCCTCCACAATGAAAGAGCCAAGACACTGATGAAAGGAGTTGAAGAACAGAAAAACATGGAAAGGCCTTCTGTGTTCATGGACTGGAAGAATTAATTTTGTTAAAATGTCCATACTTACCAAGGGAAAGTACAGATTCAGTACAATACCCATCAAAACACCACTGATATTCTTTACAGAACATAAAAACAATTTTAAAGTTTGTATGGAAGCACAAAAGACCTCAAAAGCCAAAAACAGAGCTGTAGTAACCAAAATAGCATAGTATTTTTGCATAAAAGCAGACACATAGACAGAACCAAATCATCATATTGGTTCCTATACAGATCCCAGAGATTAAAAACCCAGAGATAAAAAGAGATCCCAGAGGTAAAAACCACACATCTAGAGACAAATGATCCTTAGTAAAATTATCAAAAGTTACACACTCAAGAAAGAACAGACACTACAACAAATGGTTCTGGGAAAATTGGATATCCACATGAAGAACACCGAAATTTGACCCCTATCTCTTACCCTATACAAAGATCAATCCAAGATGGATCAAAATATAAGACCTGAAACTCTGAGTCTACTACATGTGAACAGGGACACACGTCAACGCATTGGTACTGACAATAATGTTGTGGATTGGATCCCCAAAACATGGGAGGCAAAGGCAAAAATCAATAAAGGGGATTACATCAAACTAAAGAGCTGCACAGTAAACAACAGAATGAGGACACAACCTATAGAATGGGATGAGTATTTGCTATCTACTCTCCTGACAAAAAACTGATATTCACGAATACTAGGAATTCAAAAGACTTAACAAAAAGGTAATCCAACTTCTTGTAAAAAGGACAAATAATCTGAATAGACACGGCCAAAAAAAAAAAAAGTACAAATGGCAACAAATGCCTGGGAGAATGATCAGTGTCCTTGGCCATCAGGGAAATGCAGGTTAAGACCACACTGAGATAAACCTTTATTTTATTTATTTTCACATTGTGCTGAGGATCGAACCCAGTGCCTCATACTTGCTAGGTAAGCGCTCTACCACTGAGCCACAACCCCAGCCCCTGAGCAGCTTTTTAAACACATGAAAACAACCAGGCGTGGTGACCCATGCCTGTAATCCCCAAGTTCAAGGGCAGCCTAGGTAACAGTTCCTGTCTTAAAAACAAAAACAGACCAAAACCAAAACCAAACCAAAGGCTAGTTATTATGTGGAGAAAGGGAACTCTTACACACTGTTGGTGGGAACATACATTAGGCCAGCCATTATGGAGAACACTACAGATGTACTTCAGAAAACTAAAAACAGATCTAACATGATTCAGCCATCCCATTTCTGAGTACATATCCAAAGGAAATGAAGCAGCATATTAAAGAGATACCTGCACACTCATGTTTATTATATTATTCAAAATAGCTAGGATGTGGAGTTAGCATAGGTGCCTAGCAACAGATGAGTAAAGAAATTGTGGTATATATACACAATGGAGTATTATTTAGCCATAAAGAAGAATGAAATCCTATCATATACAGTAAAATGAATAAAATAATATTATTTCCTTATTAAGTGAAATAAACCAGACATGGAAAGATAAGTACAATATATTTTCCTTAATATGTAGACACATTTTAAAAAGTCTTTCTGAATGTACAATAGTGATTACTAGAGATTAAGAAGTGTGTGTAGTGGGGAGGTAGGAAAAGAGGTTAGATTGCATCAGTGCACCCTAGACACACATGTGGGAACATCACACTGAATCCCATTAATATGTACATTCAATACATGTTAATAGAATTAGAAAAATAAATGAAATGTAGACATGAAGCTTGAGAACATTTTTGCAAAGTGAAGCACACCAGTCATGAAAAGACAATTTACAGTATGACTCTACTTATGTGAGGTCCTTATCCAAAATTGAGATAGAGGATGGAATGTTAGTTTCCGGTGGGGGAAATGGAGAGTTATTTTAATGAACATAAGAGTTCTATATCTTCAAGTGGAGAGTCATGGAGCTTGTGGTGGTGGTGACTGCAGAGTTGCCACCACATGGTTAAAATGATGAACTTTATGTTAGATGCATTTTACTCCCATATGAAAACTGAAAAACAAAGCAGAAGGTGACGCGTAGATGCCCTCCGGCTCGGCGATGACTAGATACAACACCAAAGGCCTGATCCATGAGGGAATTGATAAGATAGGCTTCAGTAAAATAACTCTACTGCAAATGATTTCTTTACTCAAGAAAGGACAAGCCAGAGAATTGAGAAAATATGCACTACCCACATCTGATAGAAAACTGCCATCCAAAATGTACAAAGAACTTCAGAAACTTAAGAGTAAGAAAACAATCTGATTGCAAAATGGGCCAGGGCCTCAGAAGTCACCTCACCAGTGGAAATATACCGATGGCCATTAAGAACATGTCATGTCACTGGGGAAATGCAGATTAGCAATAGTGAGGCTCCACTGTACACTGATGAGAATCACCGTGGCACCAGATGCTGGCCCAGTGGAGAGTGACAGGACCCATCCCTCACCGGTGGGACTGAGGAGTGGCACATCCGCTTAGGAAGACAGTCGGTAGTTTCTTACAAAACTAAATTTGCCCTTTTCATAAATTCCATCAAGTGCAAGGCTTACCCAGAGGACGGAGAGCACGTCCACACAGAACCCTGCCTGTGGCTGTCAGAGCAGCTTTTCTAAGATGGCTAGGACTTGGAAGCAACCAAGATGTCCTTCAGTGTGGAAGTGCAGAAGCCAGCCGTGGCACCTGCAAACAGTGGAATGTCATTCAGCACTACAAAGTGAGCTCTCAAGCTGTGGAAGGACATCAGGAAACTTGAGTCCATGTCACTGTGTGAAAGAGGCAGTGTGAGTGGCCTCCATACTGTGTGATTCCAGTCCTGAGGCATTCCAAAAAGTAAAAAACTGGGGACAGTGCAATGTTCAGTGGTAGCCAGGGATTGCGGGGAAGGGGGGATGAACAGGCAGAACCCAGAGGAGCTGAGTGCAGTGAGAATTGTGTGTGTGTGTGTGTGTGTGTGTGTGTGTGTGTGTGCGTGCGCGCGCATGTGCACTCTGGTTGCATGTTCTACATCCTCACAAACCCACAGAGCATGCAGAGCAAGAGTGAAGCCACATGTCAAGTATGGACTTTGGGTGCTAGTGTGGGAGGCCACTGCCCTGAGATTCATGAGTCACTGCAGATGTGCCACCCTGGTGAGGGTGTTGATGATGGGGTGGCCGTTCTTGGAACGGGGAAGGAGGCATATGCCTTCCTCTAGTTTGCTGTGAACCTACAACTTCCACAAAATATCTTTAAAACTCACACAGAATCTAAATAGAGAATCATAATTGTTCACTGCCCAAAATTCATTAAACAAAAAGAATGTAATGAGAGAGGAGATGAAGCATAAAAAGGTATAAGACATACAAAAAACAAACGGCAGAACGGCGACTCTTCCTTGTCCAGAGTCACTTCAGGTGTCGATTGACCTCTGGAAAAGATCGAAGGTGGCAGAATGGGGCCTTTACAAAAGCCAGCTTGTGCTGTCGACACGTAAGAAACTCGTTTTTGATGTCAAGACACAAATAGATTGAATGTGAAGGGATAAAAAGTAATATTCCATGCAAATATTAACCAAAAAAGCTGTGAGGCTTATACTAATAAAAGATAAAATAGATCTTAACTAAAAAATTGTTATAGTGGATAAAGAAGGCCTTTACATACAGAGAAAATCATCTACTAATCAAAAGCCCTGACAATCATATATACACACGAAACTATACGGCTCCAGAGAAAACAGCATCACGGGTGAAATGCAGTTGTACAGTACTAGTTGCAGGATTCAGTAACCTACTGTCACTTATAGATAGAATAAAGAAGAAATCAAAAGGGAGACTTAAAAATAGTTTAA
This sequence comes from Xerus rutilus, assembly GCA_028644305.1. Taxonomy (NCBI): domain Eukaryota; kingdom Metazoa; phylum Chordata; class Mammalia; order Rodentia; family Sciuridae; genus Xerus; species Xerus rutilus. Next base: position 2,320,727 of record CM053399.1, on the reverse strand, counting down.
GACAAATGACAATTGAAAAACAACATACCAACACCTATGGAATGCAGCAAGAGCGGTTCCGAGAGGGAGGTTTTCAGCAGCAAATACCTTGCCTAGATTACAAAAGAAGAAAGATACCAATAAATAGCCTAAAATTTTGCCTTAAGGAACTAGCAAAAGAACAAACTGAAGGCAAAGTTAGCAGAAGAGAGGAAACTAAGGTCAGAACAGAAATACAGAAAACAAAAAAACAGGAAAAAATGTCAGTCAGCTCGAGGTGGATTTTGGAAAACAAAATTTGACAAACCCTTAAGCCACATAGGGAATAAGGAAGATGCCTGAAAGGACACTACAACAGATGCTTCAGGAAAGAAAGGCTCATGGGGAGCATTAGGAATAATTAAATGCAAGCAAATTAGATAGCAGAGAGGAATCAGATGAATTCCTAGAAAAACGCAACCTGCTAAATCTGAGTCCGTGAGAAGGAGAAAGCCTGAAGAGACCAGTAACAGAGTTTAAAAGAGTAACCAAAAACCTCCTGACAGTGAAATCTCAGGACCAAAGAGCTTCATGGCTGAACACGGGCAACCATTCTGCAAATAATTAATGACAATACTTCTTCTACAAAACAAAATTAGAGGGGATGCGTTCTAACACAAGGCCAGCATGAACTTGGTATCATAGCCAGACACTATAGGAAAATAAAACCACAAGCTGATACTTCTAATGAACACTGATGTGAAAATTATCAATAAAATATTAGCAATCCAAATCCAACAACACATTGTTAGGTAGATTACATGTCAAGACCAAGTGGCATTTATCCCTGGCATACAAGGCTGGTTTAATATATACATGTCAACCAATGTAATATATCACATCAACAGACTGAAAGATACAAATGACATGATCATGTCAATTGATGCAGAAAAAGCATTCGACAAATTCAATAGCCTTTCTTGATCCACCTGACAGTTCAGGTGTAGGGTGAAGGTCCCTCCAACACAAAGGTTCGTCATGGAAAAATGAACAATGGGTGACACAGAATGTTTCCACTAAGATCTGGTACAAGGGAGGGGGTCCCTGTCCTCAGTTCAACTAAGACCAATCAGACAAGAAAGGGAAATAACACGTATCCAAATTGGAAGAGGTAAAATTATTTTTGTTTGCCAGTGATATAATTCTATAGGTAGAAAACCCCCCAGACTCCAGAAAAAACCACTAGAGATGATATAAAAATGAACATACAATCAGTTGCATTTCTACAGACAATGAATGATCTTGCAAAAAATTCCATTTATGATGGAACGAATAATATAGTTAGGAACAAATTTAATCAATGATGTGAAAGACCTGTACAATTAAAACTATAAAATATTGCTAAAATAAATTGAACATGACATAGATAAATGGAAGGATATTTCATCCTCATGAAAAAGAAGAACCAGTATTGTTAAAATGTCCACATGCCACTGTCCACTTTGTGGCTCAGTGGCAGAGCACCTGCCCAGCACATGCGAGGCACTGGGTTCGATCCTCAGCACCACAGAAAATAAATTTAAAAAACAAAGGTATTTTGTCTATCCACAACTAAAATAACTGGAAAAAAGTCCACATCCCCCAAAGTAGTGTGCAGACTCAACACACTCCCTGCCACAATCCCAACAGAACTCTTGACAGAAAGAAAAATCCTAAAATTCATATGGATCCACAGAATCCCCCAAATAGCCAAAGCCATTCTGAGAAAGTTGGAGGGATACAGCACATTTCCCAATTTAAATAATATTACAAAGTTATAATAATTAAAATAATATAATATTGTCAAAAATAAGGACACAGGCCAGTGGAACCCAAGTAGAGCCTTGAAATCAATCCAGACATCTATGATCAACCAGTTTTCAGTGTGAGGCCCAAGAAGACATGAGGGGGTGCTGCTTCACAGTGGGCAACCACTTCTCCAGCGCATGGTGCAGGGAAAACCGGGTCTCCACGTGCAAATGTAGGAAGCTGGACCCCTGCCTTACACTATGGATGCACTTAAAGTGAATCAAAATGAATTCAAAATGCAAAAAGGACTTAAATGTAAGACTGTGAAACACCAAGAAAACGGGTGAAGCTCCTTGGCCTTGGCATGATATCCTGGGTATCACTGAAAGGTCTGGCTGTGAAAGCTCACCGCCAGCATCCAGATGAAAAGCAGAGAAAATGATCAACAAGGAAGAGGCAGCCCAGGGGCTGAGAGAAAGCCGGCCGCCTGAGTAAGGGTCAGAGTCCAGAACATGTGAAGAGCTCCCACGCACAGCAGCGAGGAAAGAGGTAAGGGCCTGAACAGGTGTTCCTTCACAGCAGACAAAGAATGATCAACAGGCATGTGAACAGGCCCAGCAGCACTAACCTCGGAGAAATGCAGACCAAAGGCAGGAACTGAAAACCTGCGTGGAAGATGCACCGTGGGAGCCCAGCCACCTAGGTGGCAGCCCAGGACCCCACGGAGCCCTGTGGCCCCTCCTGACCTCGGGGCTGACTTGGGGCTGTGGGTTGGTGCTGCTTCTCAGTTTTGTAAGAGGACACCTTAGCCCAGGAAAAGATTGGAATTAACAGAGCGTCTGTAGATGGTGTGCTGCCCTCACGCCACCGAAAAGTCAAAAGATCTGACCTGAATCCTTGCTAAGTCGAGGACCTTCTGTCCAGCACGCTAGCAAATGGAGGGGAAAACTCCATCTCAACTACAGAAACAGCATGTGACAAAATCCAATAATGTTAGGATAAAAACGTTCAGAAAATCAGGAATGGCAGGGAATTTCCACAACGTGGCAAAGGCCATTGATGCACAACCCATAGCTAACCTAACCCTTGACAGTGAGAGACGAAAGTGTCCCTCGGGCCAGGAGTGAGACGAGGCTGCGTGCGTTGCCTATTGCTCCTGAGCAACATGCCGAAGGTTGCAGCGTAGCTCTTAGGCAACTGAGCAACATCCAGGTTAGAAAGGAAGGAACAAAACCACACTCACAGGCGCCGTAATCCCACGTATAGAAGATTCCAGGTCCACAGAGCCATGCAGCAAAGATGCAGGCTGCCTGTTCAACAACACACAGACACAAAAGTCAGCCATGTTTCTGTATGCCAGGAATGGGCAGTCAGAGAGAGATCCACAGTTGCAGTTGGCAGCGCTGTGAAAGACAAAGGCCACAGGCTGGTGAGTGCACTACCACCTAGAAGCCACCTGTGTGTGCAAGCACAAGGGATTATTTGAAAGTACTGTACACACACCAGGAAATGCTACGCGACTATAGCAGAGATAGACAGACCTCTAGGAACAGAGCTTGAGTGATGTCCAGGAGGTAAGTGTAGGCAGGAAAAGCAAAGCTTAAAACGGCACACAGAGAAAGACACTCTCTTAATAAAGAGGGGACATGAGGAAGGGCTGCGTGTGCTCACGAAGATCCCCCCATGCTTTGAACTAGAAAGTGTGGGCTGGTCACCTACAAGGGCAGGTGCTCAGGATGCAGGGCGTCTTGGAATGGAGAGCATTTCTTGCAACAGATCCTGCTGTTGTATCGTTTCGACTCCTGGAAGGACATTAATGTTTTGTGTATTTTTAAACATTGAATTAAAAGGTGTGAATCACCTCTAGAATGGTGGAATGAGGAGGACCTTGTAGACAGGCTGGAGGCTTGGCATGGTGGGACACGTCCATAGCCCCTGCTCCTCTGCAGGGTGAGGTGGAAGGACCCCTTGAGTCCTGTGCTCCAGACCAGCCAGGAAACAGCAACGCCCCAGAATCTCAAAGATAAGTAATGACAAAAATAGGTACAACATTGAGGGCAATGATAAACTGCACAATACTGTCAATAACCTTTAAGAACTCTGGAAATCAGCCAAAGGCATATGGTAAATTGAAAAGTGCTTATTCAAGGAAGAAACTGCTGAGTCTTTGTACAGAGTCCAAGGTCTGTGGTGGCAGAATGTGGGGCTCCCTCACCCCTGCCCCACTCAGTGGTACAGAACCTGAGGACCACTGGCTGGCTGCCGATTTGGGGCCCGATAGAAAAGCTCATGCACTGTCAACAGCAGTGACCTCGGGCCGCCACCACGGCAGCCCCTTGCTCAGCACTGGTTGGGGCAAGCACACATCTTCAAAGGGATTCTTGGAGATATGAAAGATTGCACATGCTCTCAGGAGATCAGAGATGTTCCCTGTTATCTGCTTAGCCCCCCTTTGCAAACCGAGAGCTTAACAAAGGACGGCGTTTAAAAGTGCCTGAACGTGAGTCAATGTCCCGACCCACACCCAGATTCCCAGGGCAGAGGTGGAAGATTGACCAGATAAGGTACTTAAACAAGGCTCCGACTGACCCTGGCCTGACCGGTAGGCTGGGCCGGTCCCAGGATTCCACCCAGAAGGCCAGGCTTAAGAAACAAGGATGGTCATTTTTAAGAACCAAACTAAGCAGTGACATTAGCAGCCATGCCCTGCAGGTTGGGTGCAGGAACAGCACCAGCAGGCACACAAAGCTGAATACGCCGTGATGGTAATGGTTCCTGGGTCGGGGGGTCAGAATCTAGAGTATCTACAGTAAGTGATCACAACTGCCCAGTTTTTAACAACAACAAGTCATGAGACAGGCAGAGAACAAACGCGGGGCCATTACAAAGATTCAGAGCAGCAGGAGGCCTGGGCGCTAGCCTTAGTAGGCCAAGAGTTCAAAACGAGTGTTACAAACCTGCTCAGAAAACTGAAACAAGCCTTGTTAAAGAATGAAAGTATGCAACGACTCATTAAATAGAAAACAAAGACATGAATTTTATTTAAAAATTAGAAATTCTGCAGGTGCAAATTAGAATTACATAGATGAAAGTCTCCCCAGTGCCGCTGAGCAGCCAGTCTGAGCTAGCCGCAGAGAAATCAACAAACACGAGTGTAGATCTATAAAGATGATTGAAGCCAGGCACAGTGGCATAGGCCTGTGATCCCAGGGACTCAGGAGGCTGAGGCAGGAGGATCACAAGTTCAAGGCCAGCCTCAGCAAATTAGCAAGACCCTGTCTTGAAATAAAAGACGTTAGGGATGTGGCTCAGTGGTGAAGCATCTCTGGGTTCAATCTCAGTACAAAGAAAGGGGGGCAGGGCTGGAGGGGAGGTAGGGCAAACAAAGTATTTGAGGAGATCTTAACCTGAAGCAGACTTTTCACCCAAGATGCTTACTGCTGGGGCTGGGATTGTGGCTCAGTGGTAGAGCGTTTGCCTCGCAGGTGGAAGGCACTGGGTTCGTTCCTCAGCACCACATATTAAAAAATGAATAAATAAAGGTCAATCAACAACTAAAAAAATTAAAAAAAAAAAAAGATGCTTACTGCTGCCCTCAGATCACACTGCTAAGAAGTCCCTTGATCAGTAGGGAGAAGAAATTAGCAAGGGGTTAGGATGGAACACCAGGACACACAGGCTGTGAGGGAGGGAGCATGGCCCCAGAGATGCGCAGCCCAGGGCAGTGGCAAGCACACACCGAGTCCTGGTGCACTGCAGCACCACCTGCGTGAGCAGAGCCCTCCGCAGGCCAGACTTGGGGTTCTCAGGGGCAGTGCCCATGGGAGATCCGTCCAGACACACAGGCAAATGAAAGACAAAACGAATGTGACCGACGGAGCAAGTCCAGGCCCGGGGCTGGCCCAGGCAGTCAGAGCCCTGATGAACCCAAGAGAGGACTGAACTGGGAGATGGTTTAGAGGCGGCAGGCCATCAGCAGTGGCCTCACTCGGCTCTGCCCAGCTGTGTTCTGTCCCGTTCTGTCACCCAGCTGGTGCTCCACAGAGGCCCGCCTCAGGGTTGGGCTCCACCTGGAGCTTTCTTTCCCACAGCATCAGTGGGACCCAGGAGGCAGCAAGACAGTGTGTGCAAATTAAAAAAAAAAATCCAAGTATCTATTCCAGAAAAATCATCTTTCAAAAAGAATGCAAATAAACCCAAACAATTCTTTGGTCGCAGACCTGCTCTATGGGAAGTGCTGAGGGAAGTTCCCAGGCAGATCTGGGTCCTGGCAAGGCCAGCCTCCTGGTTGATGAGGGTCATTCTAGTGCCTTCACATGGTGGGTGGACGGCCGCTCTGCGCTCTCCCCCAAGCCTCCATCCCACCCATCCCTTGCACCAGGCTCTGCTGTCATGCCCTGATCACCTCCCCCAGGCCTCTTCCCAGGGCTTGGGGTTCCAGCATACGAGTTTTGAGGTAACAAAAATTGAGCTCATGTTAAGTACTAATGGAAGAGACAGAAAACCATTCGAAAAATTCCACACCCTGCCATGATGGGTGGAAACAGCAAGCCTCTCAAAGTGCTGGGAACAGAGAGGGGCATACAGCAAGCTACCACGGGGGACTGTTTCCCCAGGCCACCAAGAAAGGTCAGGCAGACCTCTCACCACCTCTGTTCCACATGAGGTGGGTCTTCTGTCTAGCAAAATTAGGCAAAGAATAGAAACAAATGGAAACCAGATTGAGAAAGAAGTGGACCTGACTGCAGGTGATGTGGACATCCAAGACGTCCACTCGTTCAGCATGATCCAGGACATCTGATCAATCACAAAACAATTGTGTCCCTATCACTGTCAGGGAACAATCTGAAAATTAATCCAAGAAAGTAACTCAATTTGCAATATCATCAAAAAATAAACCACTGACCTGTGAGTGCACTTAGTGCCACAGAACTAGATACTTAAAATGATGAAAATGGTTCCACTTATATATGTTGGTCATAAGAAAAAGAATGATATACTTGGAAATAAATTTAACAAAAAAGTGTAAAACTTTTACTTACTCAGAAAATTACAAAACATGGTTGAAAGAAAAGACCTAAATAAATGGAGAAACATTTCATGTTCATGGACTGGATGGCTTGATGGGTGAAGATGGCAGTATTCTGCGGGTCGTTAGAGATTCAGTGTAGTTCCTGCTGGCCAGTCCACTGGCTGACTTTCCCACAGAGGGACAGGCTCCTGTTGAAAGGCCCAGGAGAGCACCATGATCTCAAAATGGAATGCAGGCAGAGGGGACACGCCTCCCAACTCCCTGACTCACCAGCAAGCAGCACCAGGTGAGCACAGATCGAGGGGAGAACTAGTGTCTGAAAACAGAGCCACATGCCTGTGGTCAGCTGACTCGTGACAAGGTGCTGGGGAAATCCACTGGGGAAGCTGAGAGTGTGGAGCAGATCGCTCTGGGACAACTGAATTTCCCCATTAAAACATTAATCTAGACCACTTCATCTCACCATGTATCAAAACTCAAATTAGATCAAAGGTATAAATGTAATTGAAAAAGCTGCAAGATTCTTATGGAAAAAAAAAGAGGCAAATCTTTGTGACCATGGACTTGGCAAAGGTTTCTTAGACGTAACTCCAAAAGCACAAGAAACAAAAAAAATAGATTCATTGGACTTCAAAATTCAAAGCCTTTGTGTTCCAAAGGACACCATAAAGAAAGTGAAAAGGCAGGCAGCAGACGGGAGAAGAGATGTGCAAATGATGTATCGATGGGACACATGTAGCTAGTGCACCCAGGGAATTCCGACAGTTCCCAGTCTAAGGTCCCATTTCTCAACTTGGAAGACTGAACAGTCCTTCAACAAAGGTGCAGATGGTTGATAGACACAAAGACGCGTACCATCCATAGTCTTGGACTCCACTTAGTAGCCACCAATACAGCAATTTACAAAAAGATAACAAGCGTTGGTGACGACGGGGGATCCCCAGAACTCACATCTGCTGCTGAGAGTGTGCCCGCACCCACTTGGAAGACAAGCTAGCCCTGGGGCCATGACTGGACTGCTTCCTGCTCCCACGCATTATGCAGAGAAATGAAAACATGTCCACACAACAGCTCACACCCACGTGGACAGCAGCGTGGCTCATGGCAGCAGGAAGTGGACACAGCCGAGATGCTCCTAAGCCGCTGAAGAGGTGGACAAAACCTGCTCTGTTCTTACAAGGCAATGTCGTTCAGCCCCCAGATACACGCTGCAACACCTGCATGAACCTGGAGGTCGCAGGTGTGAGGGCAGCCGGACGCGGGACTGGGTTGCATGATTCCATTCACGCAACAGCCGGGACATGCCAGTGCAGAGACTGAGGCAGAGCAGTGGGTGCTGAGGCTTAGGGCTGCAGAATGGTGCAGCTGACAGGTGACACTCGAAAGACCTTGAGCTGCTGCTTGGGGTGAGGAAGATGTTCTGGAATTGTGGTGATGACTGCATGGACTTCAGGATGTGGTAAAGACGGCTAGATTGTATCCTTTAAATAAGTATATTACAGGGCTGGGGCTGTAGCTCAGTGGTAGAGCGCTTGCCTAGCATGCGTGAAGCACTGGGTTCGATCCTCAGCACCACATATAAATAATAAATGAATAAAATAAAGATCCATCAACAACTAAAAAAAAAAATTAAAAAAAAAATAAGTATATTACAAGGTGTACACCTTAATGGAACTGTTAGAAAAAAACTACAGAAGAAAATATTTAGGCTCTAGAGCTAGGCAAAGCGTTCTTAGACTTGGTACCAAAAGTACATTTCAGTAAAGGAGGACTCAGGTGGCCAATAAGCACATGAAAAAATGCTGAGCATCAAAGACATCTTGCATTATGAAAGTGGACTTCAAAGTCCCAATTAGATAATGCCATACTAGTGAACAGTTTCTTTTTTGTACTTTTTGGAGGAGGTGTTGTAGTTGGAAAATTATCATTTTGCAACTACCACAGTAAAGACTGGCACCAAAAAGCATCTAAATCTGGAGTGACTTTTTTTTGGGGGGGGTACTGGAGATTGAACTCAGGGGGACTCGACCACTGAGCCACATCCCCAGCCCTGTTTTGTGTTTTATGTAGAGACAGGGTCTCACTGAGTTGCTTAGCGCCTCGCCATTGCTGAGTCTGGCTTTGAACTCGCGAGTCTCCTGCCTCAGCCTCCCAAAGTGCCGGGATTATAGGCTTGCACCACCATGCCTGGCTCTGGAGTGACATTTTAAAATAAGAAGCATATATTTGTGTGGCCTTAAAAGAACTTCCCCAGATTGTTTTATCTGTTCCAAGATAAAATATGTAACTATATGTGGAAAAGTGGACAGTGCCTCAACTGGATTATGATGCCATCATTGAGGGACAGGTGACATCATGTGCCTCAGGACACCTGAGAAGGACACCATGTCCATTCTGGAGTACTTGAGCTGGAAGACAATCTGGATCCAGTCATGACAGAACATCAGAAAGTCCCCAAGAAGTGGCAGGACTGTATCTTTCAAAACTTCAGTGTCATCAAGGAGACAGGAAGCGTCCAGATTCGAGAAGACTAATGAGATGCAGCTGGAAGCAAAGCTGGACACACACGGGGTCCTGCACAGGAGATGTGTGTCAAAGGACATCACCACCTCAGCCAGCAGAGCTGGAACTCAGGGTCCCGTGAGATCCAAGGACAACCTGTGCTCGACTGCAGGGCTAGACTGTGCCGGCTTCCAGGGGAGCGCCTTAGTGTCCGGGAAACAGCAAGATGTTAGGGGTGCAGGGCCGCAGAGAGGAGTGCTGGGAGCACGTGTGCAGGGGCAGTGGCACCGGGGACCAGGTGAGGCAGCAGCAGTGAGCGAAGCCGTGACCCAGTGATGGGCACAGAGGTGTCACTGCTCGCTCTTGCAGCTTTCCTGTAGTTCAGAATTACTTCCAAATAGAAAGGCTTTGTTTTCTTCAGGGGTATGAAGCCTCTGAGGTATCACTCTAGCCCGGTGGTTTACCTGGTGGGTCTGTCTTGACCCCCAGGGGACATTTGGCACTATGGGGAGATGTTTTTGGTTGTCCAAATGGAAAGAATGGTGCACTGGCACCCTGGCAGAAGCCGGGGACGGTGCTGGGTACCTGACAGCTCAGACACTCTGGACAAAGAATCAGCTGGTGCCAAATGTCAGTGGCTCTGCACGGAAGACTCTCTGCCCGCAGTGGCTGGCAGTAGGGCAGGAAGGGGAACCTGCCATGGAAATGCAATGTCAGACTGCGTGAGGAAAGCAGCTGGGCACTGGGCCTTCAGTCAGCAACACACACGTCTCTGTGTGGGCTGAACAGTGTCCACCATGCTTTGTGAGTGGAAGCCCAGCCTGGGTGCCCTAGAAAATAACTGTGGAGACAGGACCCTAGAAGAGGTGATTGAGTTAAAGTGAGTCCATTCTGATTGGTGTCCTTGTGAGAAGAGGGAATTTGGACATACAGAGAGACACACCAAGGGTGCGGGCACAGAGAAAAGACCACCTCAAGACACAGGGATGGAGCAGCTATCCATGAGCCACCGAAAGAGAAACCAACCCTTGGTCTCCGACTTCTGGCCTCCAGATTTGAGAGAGGTGAGCGCCTGTTGTTTAAGCTGCTTGGCCTGGTATTTTGTTAGAGCAGCTCCAGAAAACTAATCAATCCTGGAAATTCATCACACAAAAATAAAAATATGTGTGCACAGGAATGCAGGTTCCAGGGGTGTTGTTAGACAACTAGCCTGACCCCAAAGCAGAGTACATCTCAAGCATCACGGCACATGCGCACCAGGGGAGATTAATCAGAGAGGATGGTTGCAGAACAAAATAAAATTGAAAGATAAATAGAAGTGAAACAAATAGAACGGTACCAGCAGCCTTGGAGTGCATTCTACCTTAGATTACCGCATGAGAAAAACAGGGCGGAAAGGCACGGAAGCTGCCATCTCCTGAACTTGACAAGCAGTGACGACCCCGAGTGTCCTGTGGGTGTGTGTCACTGGATATTGCAGGAGCTCTAGGAGACGTGAGAATAGTTCCTAGGTGCCAGCATAGGTACCGGGCAAGGGGAGCCAGGCAGGCATGTGGGCAGTGAGGAGGACCGTCCTGACAGTCACCGTGGTGCTCGAGAAGAGCAGGACTGAACACTCAAAGTGTAGAATTCCGGAAGGCTTAAAAGCAAGGGTGGCCTCCAGGTCTGTGGCCAGAAGTGGAGTGAGTTAGAGAGTGAGCTGCCGCCGGGCAGAGAGCAGGCTGTGGTGATGGAGCCGGGCTAGGCTGGCAGGAGGCAGGCTGGCTGTTGCACGCAGCCGGGCACCGGCGCGCTCTGATTCACTCGGTCCACACAGCAGCCCTGGGAGTGGGCAGTTAGAATCCTGGTCTCATGGATGTGGAAATGGAGGCTCAGGGAGGCAGTAGCTTGACCAGGGTCACATGGGGGCAGATAGCAGAGCCAGGCTGTGGTTCCAGGAGGGCAGCCACAGGCTGTGGGGTGAACACTCTGTGCCTCTGCCACTCAGTTTTCAGAAACATAATCATAAAAGAAGGGGTTGATTTTCAGAGCTGGCAGGTGTGTTAGGCCGGGAAGACAGGGAGGAGCAAATCTAAGCAGTGCAATAAGTAAGCATCTGTATGGATGATGTCCCTGCACACGTGTTGTCTGTGTGTCCAGCAAGTAGAGAAGATGCCTTAAGTAAGGTCTGTGGAACGGCCCGTATTCCCCGTTACACATAGCATAGTACAAAGATAATGCCTTATTTTTATAGTTGGACACAAAGGAAGTCTTCATTTTGAAAAAAGTAAAGTTTTGCAGGGTACATCCTTTTAATTTAAGCCTATTAAATTAGAAATAAATAACAGTGATAAAAATTTACTGCCTAAAAATTAAGAAAACATTTCTTAAAAGAGCTCTAAAGAGAAAAATCAAAACACAAAATAAAAACCATAAAAACCATTAAAAAACAATTTAGTAGGACATTTTTCATACTAAGATATGAATATGATACCTGTCACAGTTAAAGCTGCAATCAGAGTAAAATTTATAGCCTTTAAAAATGCCTTTGGGTGGAAAGACTTTAAATAAATGGACTCAGTATTACTCTTCATTAAATGAAACAAAACAACAAAGATAACCAGGAAGAGGGAATTTTTTAATAAAAGCCCAAATTGATTCAATAGAAAAGAAAAATAGCACAAAGGTAGTTTTCTCAGTAAGTTAATAAGCATATAATGAACACACTGGATAAATCTTTCATGAGTTTGAAGAAGAAAAAAGAACCAAAACTTTAAAAGTTCAGACAAAAAAAGAGAATATCTACATAGAGAGGAACACAAAATTACTAAAGGAAGAAATTAATTGCTACCAAGTAGGAACACAGTTGAAACCCTTGAGGAAATTAAACATCAATGAATAAGTCACTTCCAAAACATGCAGTAAACTAATTTAGAACAAGTTACCACAGAAGAGCCTCAGAAGATATGAAAGTCTACTATACTAGGACCAGAGGTTCCTTCCTTCCTTGTGCTGGGATTGAACCCAGAGGTACTCTGCCACTGGGTCACATCCCCAGCCCTTCATTTTACATTTGGAGATAGGGTCTAAGTTGCTCAGGTCCTCACTAAGTTGCCCAGGCTGGCCTCAACTTGAGAGCCTCCTGCCTCAGCCTCCCCAGCTAGGATGACAGATGTGGCTCCTGCACCTGGCAGGCACGGATGGTTTTACAACTCAGTTCTACTTAACTTTCAAGGACAGGTCCAGTGTTCTCTGGCCTGCTCTGGGGCGTGGAGCAAGGCAGACAGATCTCCAGTTTGTAAAACACTGGACTTGGACACACTCGATGGCCAGTGCACACTCCCCCGCCGCGGAGGGGCTGTTGTTTCTAGGATCAGCTCTCAGGACGTCCCTCTCTGTGCCGTGCCGAGAAGGCAGCTGCACAGAGTCATGGCTGCCTGCTGGCTGTTCTGCACTTGTATAAGCAGAGCTCACTGGTGGGCATGTCAGTGGTTTGCAGTGTTTTGCTGTTGACAGTTTCAGACATCAGTATCCCGATGACAAACCATTTTGCAAATGCGTATGCATAGACTGAAGTGGAAGGGTGGAAGTCACATACCTCATCACATCTGTGATGGAGCTGTGTGTCTCCCTGTACGCTCACTGTAGAGTATCATCAGACCTTCATATTTAATAATCAGAGGGGAAAAGTTCTCACTGTTTGAACTAGTGTTGCTCTGCTGTGACTGATGTTGTCCAGCATCTTTTCATCCTGAATGATGGCATTTCCTGGCCTGGGAACTGCTTCTATCTCCTTCCTTCTTTCATCTTCTTGATTTATGAGAGCTTTCAAAATACGTTGCTGACATTTGCCATGGGTCTGTAAGTAGTGACAATTTTCCCAGAAACTCACTTGAAATTTTGAGGGTGTTTTTTAGTTGTGTGAAATTTTTTCTATTTTATTTTTTTGGTACCGAGGATTGAACTCAGGAGTACTCAACCACTGAGCCACATCCTCAGTCCCATTTGTGGTATTTTATTTAGAGACAGGGTCTCACTATTTTATGTTTTTAAAATAGCTTTCATGAGCTAAATACACACATAATAAATTGCACATTTGGTAGCTTTTGACATATGAAGATATCACCGCCCTGAGATAATGGGACGTCCACTGCCCCAGAAGTTTCCTTTGCCCTCTTGGATTCCCTCCAGCACTGCCCCGCCCTGGGTTCTCACTGGCCCCCGGCCCTCCAGATTGGTCTTCAGTTTCCAGCGTGGTGTGTCAGTAGAGGAGACGGAGCCCGCGCCCACTCCTTGCTGGGCTTCCATTCGCCGCGGCTGCTGTGGTTCACTGTGTTGTGGGTGTCAAGAGCGCACTCCTGTGTGTGCAGCAGTGTTCCACAAGTTCAAGGAGAATCCATTCACTGTTGATGGTGTGAGCACTGGAAGCTTCTCAGAAACCATCTCCAGCCTTTGTGTGTCTGTCCACCCTAATTTCTCCAGGTCAGATAAATAGCAAGGGACAGACTGGCTGGATAGTTGGTAGGTGCAAACTGGACGTGTTCAGGAGCCGCCAGCCTTTTGGCCAGAGCAGTTGTGCTGCTTGGACTTCGCTCTCCCAGCTGAGCAGGAGGTCCAGGTCTGAATGCCATTGCCAGTGGCAGGTGTCACTGTGTCAATTTCAGGCAGCGTCATCTCTGTGTGGTGGCAGTTCGCTGGTTTTAAGTCGGCTTCTTTGTTCCTCCACGTGCTTGTTTGGCGAAGTGTCCATTTTTGTAATTTGCTGTTTGTCTTATTCAGCCTTGAGTGTCCCGTTTATCTTCTAGATGGAAGTCTCTTATCAAGTGACGACATATTTTCTCTCAGCTTCTGGTTTGTCTTTTCATTCTCTTAATAGTGCCTTTTAAAGAGAATGGCTTGATCTGCCACGTCCAGGTGATCAGCTTGTTCTGACGAGGCTCCTGCATTTCGCTGTCATGCCTATGAATCCTTAAGTGTCCCGTTTTCTGCCATGATTTTAGGCACCGAATCTAGTTGTACAAGTTTTGCGTATTGTGTAGGATATGGATCAAAGTTCATTTCTTGGCACGTGGATATCAGTTGTTCCAAGACTGTTAAAAAGACCTTCCTTTTTCCACCAAGTTGCCTTCACACCTGGATTAGCCCACACAGGTCCGCCTGGGCCCTCTGCTCTGATCCACGGATCTGTCTGCTGACTTTTGTGCTGAGGCCATGCCATGAATGTTAGTCTTCCAAATCTGTTGTTCATTTTAAAGTTGTTTTGGGTGTTCTGAGTGATCTTCAGGCTGGGATTTTGACTGGCATTATGCTGAACCTAGAGATCACCATTGCACCTTGTGATTTGGGAACACGGTATGTCCCTCCATTTAGGTTTTCATTACTTTCCCTTGGTAAAGTTTTGTAGGTTCCAGAGCATGACTCTTTCATGTGTTTTTGTCAGATTAATCTCTAGTATTTCATATTTTTAATGCTACTCTAAATGGTATTTACAGTTCTCAAATTTGAGATGATCTGCTATAATTTAGAAATAGCATTGATTTTTGCAGTTTGATCTAGGTCTAGGTCATCTTGCTTATGCATCAGATTTTTTACACAACCATGAAATTTTCAAATAAAGGCAGTTGTACTTCTTTTTCAACCCAATGTCCAAAATTTCTTTTTCCTGCCTTATTCCACCGACTACTATCCACAGTTTAATATTCAGTAGAAGTTGAAAGAGTGGATGTTCTTGTGTTCCTGATCTCAAGGGGTAGCAGTGTTTTTTCATTAAGTGTGTTGACTGTAGGTTTTTATCAGTAACTTTTATTAGGTTGAAATAGGCTGCCTTCTATTCAGTGAGAGGTTTTATAATGAATGGTTGCTGGATTTTGTCATGTTTTTTCTGCATCTGTGGAAATAACATGGCTTTGACATGTTTTCATTTATTAATATGGTTCATTGCATTGATTGTAAAAGAATGTCAAACTAAACTTGCATTCTTGAACCCTAGTTAGTCCTTTTAATATAATGTTGTATTTGATTCACTAAAATTTTACTTAGAATTTTTGCATTTGTGTTTGTGAGGGGTGTGTATCTATAGTTTTCTTGAAATATCTTTGGCTGGCTTTTGTTTCAGGGTGATGCTAGTCTTGGAGTTTGGAAGGAGTCCTTTCCAATTTTCTAGAAAAATGTTTTCTAGATTGGTTTGTTTATTCTTAAACATAGGCCAGGTTTCACCAGTGAAGCCATATGATCTTAGAGTACTCTTTGGGGTGATGTTTTTAATTACATCTTCGATTTTGTTAGTAGATATAGAGCTATTTGGGTTACCCATTTGAGTAGTACAGTTTATGTCTTCTAAGAAGTTTTCATCTAAGTTATTGAATTTAGTAGCAAAGAGTTGTATGGACCATTCCCTTGACATTTTAATATCTATTTCTTCTGTAGCAATACCACACATCTCACTTCTGATGCTGATAATTTGTTTTTTTTTTTTCCTGACCTGGGTAGAGATTTATCAGTTTTGTGGATCTAAAATTTAGCTTTGGTTTTATTCTTTTCCTGTTTCTGCCTCCTAGCTTGTTTCTCCTCTCATCTTTATGACCACTTACCTGGTCTTAGCTTGCTGTGCTTTTTCTGGCTTCCCAGTGGAGAGGCCGAGGCTTTGGCTCCATGCTGCACGTCACTCCAGACAGCTGGACCAGCACCCTGCAGGTTTCTCTGAGTTGTGTTTTCATTTTAATTGGATTCAAGGTGTTTTCCAGTTTCCCTTTTTTATTGCTTATCTTTGTGTTGGCCTTAGTGTGTTATGCATGAGAGGGGCTCACTGCGACTTATTCATGGGTGCATATGACATCCCTTGCTCCATTTCAGTCCCTAGGACTTGCCCTGCCTCCTGGTCCCCCCTCTGCTCCACTCGCTGGTCCTCCTCCCGTCTGTTTTCTTGGCTGGAGCATCGAGGCCGTGCCCGGCAGTAGAATGTGTCATGAGACATGCACATGCACACGGCATGCTTCGGGGGTTCCACTCCACAGTTCCTCCTTTTGCTCTCGCTCCTCCTCCCCCTGGACCCCCTCCTCTATTCCACTATTCTCCCTTCTATTTTCATGGGACCCTCCTCCCTTTTTAAATCCCTTGTCTCTCTGGCTTCCTCACGTGAGACCCCTGATTCTCAGTTGGGCTTGTTTTACTTGGCGCGATGCTCTCCACTCTCCAGTCCCGTTCATTTGCCGCCAGCTGCCCTCGTTTCACTCTTCTTTATGGCTGAGTAGGGCTCTGTTGTGGGCACATGCCACTGGACGGGCCCTGGTGCTGTGGGGAGCTTGTTGCTGTGAGTGTTGGCATGCGCTTGCCACCCTACCCAGAGCCACAGCCCCAGTGCGCTGCCCTTCCTTTTATTTTCCTCTGAGCTTGTGTAGTAGTCAGAAGCATCATCCTTACTATCCAGACACTTCAGAATTTGCCAGATCTTTGTACTGATTTCTAATTTCATTCCTTTGCAGCCTGAGGGTACTTGGATCACTTGAATCATTTTAAGTTTATTAAG
The DNA here is from genome assembly GCA_028644305.1 of Xerus rutilus. NCBI lineage: Eukaryota > Metazoa > Chordata > Mammalia > Rodentia > Sciuridae > Xerus > Xerus rutilus. The sequence goes on along the minus strand of CM053399.1, from coordinate 2,303,943 downwards.
ACTTGTTTCGTGGTCCAGAACATGGTCCCCCCCAGGAGCGCTCCTGGGGGAGTCTCACGAATGTCAGTGAGGGCCACTTGCTTGAAAGTTACTCAGATCTGTTTTTATTTATTTCACGTTTAATTGTTATTGACTTTTGAGAGAAGCTATTAAAATCTCAAACTGGATTTCTTTCTCCTTTTATATATTTTTCATTGTTGGCTTGGGGGCTTGAAGTCATACCTAGAAACGCCAATTTTAGCCACCAAGAATCTAAATATATACACTGTGAATCTGATTCAGTACATGCCATGGATCTGAAGTGGACATACTGGTGGCCTAGACAGAGCAGAGGGGAGGTGGGAAGACGGCGTGACACAGAGTGTCACTAGGCAGGACCCAGGGGAGAAGTGAAGCCAGGACACCGAGGGACAGCAGTGAGAAGTGAGCCTCAGAGCAGTGGCCAGCCTCTCCACTGGGCCCTCCACCCAGAGAGGCAGCCTGAGAGGCCTGAAGCCCCTTCCCAGGACCTGAGGCTGTCGTGAGCCACGTGTCAGGAGTTACAACCAAGCGCTCTTAACCCCGCCCTGGAGAGCCTCACGAGCCCCAGACAGAGGGCAGACACCAGGAGGGGTCTGGGGGCCAACTCTTGTCCAAAGAGGTGTCTCTTCCTCCCAGTGACAGCAAGGCAGTGGGAAGATGGGGAAGTTACCAGAGTCCCGCTTGGGCGCCCAGCGCTGGCCGGCGCCTCACCCTGGGCTCCCCAGTGCCAGTCCACAGGCCCCTGCATCATAGCAGCCTCGGGGCCTGTTACGTGTACAGGCCCTTGGGCCTCTCTGGAGCCTGGGATGATCTCAAGGAGTGGCACCAGCCCTGTGCCCAGGGGCTTCCCATTTCCAGATGGCTCTGACCACAAGAAGACCCTTGCCCGAGGCCCAGTGTCACGCACGTCCTCAAGCAGGCTCTGGTGGAGTGCTGTGCTTAGTGCATCGCTGAGCCCAGCTGACAGGAAGGGAGTCCCTCAGAGTCCAGACCACCTGCTGCAGGGCACAGGTACCCTGAGTGTGCCCACCTGGGTAGCCACAGGAGGACACTGCAGGCCCAGGGAGAAGAGGCAAGAGGTGATACCTGAGGTGCGTACTGACTGAAGCAGGCCCTGGGGAGGCTGAAGCAACAGGAAAGGGTAGGCTAAGAGCAAACAAGAAACAAACAGAAGCAAGCAAATAAACCAAATCCACGTGCTGGCGGAGAAGGGGGAAGGAGACACACTGGTCGTGGTTTTCCTGAAGCCTACGGAGGTCTCTCAACATGTGCAACCTGGCTTCTTCCCCCAGAGCTGGGGTTTCTACCTACACGGCCTGGGTTCTCCAGAAAGTCCCGTAAAAATTGAGACCCCAGGGACGCCACGTGTCCTCGACATCACTGTGTACAGCGAAGGCACCTCAGATAAAGGCCTCCACCAGCCACGAGCTCCAAGCTGAGCTTCGGCCCACAAGGGAGAGAGCCACCAGGAGCGAGAGCGGGGAACACGGCGCACAGAGGCGGGCTCTGCAGGAGCCACAGGCGGGGCTGTGTGCAGGGCACGAGGCCAGGCCATCCACGTGTTCAGATGAACAGACATGACACACGAGGTGCTGAAGTCAGGCAGATCCCATCCCCACTTGAGGGTGCGCAGGAAAGAGAACACGATAACTAAGGTGGAAGCCGGACGGAGCCGTGGACGGGACACACTCCAGTCAGGGAACTGGACAGAAGGTGCTGTGGCTCACGTCCAGGGAGCTGGAGGGAAGGTAGGTGGCTGCGGACGACAGATGAGGGGTAAATGGAAGTTTCTCGGAGACAGGGGAGCTGGGGCTGGGTGCGACCACCCCCAGCTGGTGAGAACATGAACCTCAGGCTTGGGAATCAGATTCAAAACCCGCGGCAGGCAGGACGGATGATAGGGACCTGGCCCCTCATGGTGCTGTAGTGGAACCACTGGTGTGGAGGGAAGTTTTCAGGCACCAGAAATGGAAAGGGTCACCCAGAAGGCTCGGTGGCTCCCTGGCCACGCCCAGGAGCCCAAGTGCCTCTGGCCGCAGAGCGCTCAGAAAAGGCCCACTCCCCAGCCAGTCAGCCAGCGCGCGCCACGTGCAAGCAGGTGGCATGTGGCCTGAGTCCCCGTGCGTCCTCCCCGACCCTTTCCTTAATTTTACTCTTGCTTCCATATACGAGAGAAGACATCCAATCCTGGAGTCTGAGCTTGGCTTACTTCACTTGGCATGATGTTCTCCATGTCCTTCCATTTACGGGCAAACGCCACAATTGTGTTTTTTATGGCTGAGTAGAACTCGCTCTGTGTGTGTGAGTGTGATATATACACGGCCACGATTTCCCAATTCACTCATCTGTTGACGGGCTTCTGGGTTGGTACCATAATCTAGCTGCTGTGAATCGTGCTGCAGTGTGGCTGTGGCTGTCACTATACTGCGTGGATTTTAGATCTTCTGGGAATGTACCTAGGAATGGGAGGGTCGGGGCACATGGCGACCCCACCTCCAGTTTGCTGAACGTTGTCCACACTGCTTTCCAGAGTGGCTGCTCGAGCCTGCAGCCCGCAGCACTGGGTGGCTGCTGTTCTGGCTGGAGTGAGATGGAGTCAGTGTAGTTTGGTTCCTGCCACTTCCTGTACCTGGAGGGCACGTGCGGGCGAGTCCACATGCTGGGTTTAGCTTCCTGGTGGCAGTCAGCATGGCTGCTGTGCTGTCCCCATGGAGCAGAGCTGGGGGCTTGCTCAGAGACGGCCTCCGCCCTGGGATTGGCACCCACCTCCCAGGCCAGGGCTTCCTGGGCCTCGGGGTGGGGATTCTGAGTGGCTAACCCACAAGGCAGAGTTGCTGGGTCCCTGGGGACCCACCAATAGCTTAGGTTCCCCAATCCAGTGGCTCTGGGCTGGGCTGACCTACCACATTAGCAGGGAACAAAAAACGGTGTGGGAACATTGCCCGAGGGGCACCTGCGCTTCCTGCACACGGAGCTCAGAGCCTGTGGCCGATGTCACAGCAACTGCACGTCATGAAGCAGGCCAAACACAGAGCAGGCTGGGGCTCGGGTGCGCAGGCTTGCCACGGGGGGCCCAGTGCCCGCTGTCCACTGGACTCTAGCAGGTGGTCACAGGGAAATGGGCTCCCGCACACTTGTGCCCCAGCCCGACCTGCCCACCTCTCCATCGGAAGGAGGGGTGCTCCCGGGCTTCTGAGCATGAGGCCTCCGTGACCGATTTCACCAGGCCCTGGGGCAGGGTCTCTGAAATACTCTCCAGGACCTCTGCACTGGTGACTGGCACCAACATGCAGTGAACGCCCCGGGACACCACAGCCCAGCCCTCGGACGCTCACCCCTCACACAGAGCAGCATAGTACTCGCAGGAACCTACACATACCCTCCAGTGCCTTCAGGTCGCCTCCAGGTCACTTACACAACCAGACACAGGGCAGCTGTCCTGCACAGTCACTGTACTTCCTTGTTCATGGAGTGGCGATAAGGGAGACCGTCTGTGTGCTCAGCAGACAGTCTTCCTGTGGAATGTTTCTAGTCCACTGTTGGCCGAGTCAGGGCTGCTGAGCCAGTGGCCAAGGGTGACTGTGCTGTCTTTGCCAAGCCCAGTTCCCACCATATCTGCTCGGGGAGGTGGCTGGTAGGGCAGCGAGAGGGACCTGTGCACGAGGTGTGTCCCCAGGGCAGACGTGGCGTGGCCCAGTCCCCGTAGCAGCACTGCTGTCTCACATACCTACACTGGCTCTCAGGAAAGAAAAATCTACAACGATTCAATTTTGGTTTAAAGCTAATTACTGGGAAATTCAGCCATCAGAATCAGAGTCCCTCAGAGGTGGTATGACACTAAAGTCATCAGAGAGGAATCAGAGCCTTGGGGGGACAGCTGCCCTTCCTAACTCACAAGGGAAAAGCTGCAACCCCAGAGCTCCCACCATCCCTCTGTGGCCAGGAGTGCGAGGTCCCCAGACCTCACTGCCTACCCCACTGACCATTCTCACATGGGGCTATAAGATGACGGAGATGTGGTGTGTGCCTCCTGTGTGTGTCACCTGGCCAGGGAGACCTCTTGCTCCTTCCCTGGCCCCCAACACAACCCAGGCACCAGAGGGGGGCTGTGTACAGCCCCGACAGGCTGCCCTCCCTGCATCTGGTCAGCCAGGTGCACTTCTGGGAATGGCAGAAGCTGGTGAGAGGTGGACAGCAGTCACAGCCAGAGGCCACATTCCAGCTGTGTGGCCAGCTCGAACTTGCCAAGCTGCCTTTTCTCCGTGTCTATTAAAGAGCCTCACAAACACCTAAAGTGGCAAAAAACTCTAACCAGGCCCTGGGATAGGGAAGCCCTGGACAGGTCTGCAACCTTATCCACAGGTCCTATGGAGCTCCACCTTGCCCCAGCCACCCTTGCAGGGAGTGCGAGCATAGAAGCAGGTCTGGTTATACCTTCAGTGCCAACTCAGGGTCCCTAGGGCCACACGAGAAGTGTCTGTCTCACCAGGGCCCCTCCCCAATGCTGCAAGATGCCATATTTTACCCATCCTGGGCCCCGTTCCCCTGCCCTCCGCCCTGGGCTTCTCTGTTAGTGGATGAAGCCCTGAGACGTCACTCCAGCCGTTTCCAAGGACAGAACTTGGGTGGGTAGAAGGAACCTGGACAGGAAGCCGTGCAAACTGAACAGGACGCACCCTCTTAGCACTGCCGTGGAGTGGACCGCCTGTCCCCAACCTGGGCTTCCTCACAGCAGAATGTGCAGAAAAGCCCTTCCTTGGGAAAGACTGAGGGAAAGTGGCCGGAAAATTCTAGATGCTCCACCCTATCTGTCCATCTTCCATCAGCAGAGACCTCAGCCCAAGGAGAAAACTCTCATGCCTGAGACTCCAAGAAAGGCAGGGACTATGTGCTTAGGAGAGCGTGTCAGGAGACGACGGGATGGCAGGCTGACCCCAGCCTGTGGGCTCAAGGCACAGTGGTCCTGCCATGCCCCACCCCACACCTGTGAATCCCCTACCAGAGCCGTCATAGCCGTCCACAGAGAAATGGTCTGGCCTCTGCTCCTCTGGGGGGTCGCATGTGATGTGGGGCACCGTGAGCACCTTCTCTCCAGGGCTTGCCCCGTTGTCCTTCTCCAGTTTGAACTTCTTTTTCTTTACCTACAAAACACACAGAAGTGGCAGTTGCTGGGCATGCTCTGCCAGGCCCACCGTGCCCCGGAGTACCTGCAGCCTCAGAGCCTGCCCTGGCGGGGTCCTTCAGACTCACTGGCAGGGCTTTGCTGTGCCAGTGCAGGGCTGGTGCCAGGGGCCCCGTGGGCACTCAGTGTAGTTGCTGCCTGGTGAGCTCCCAGCCCAGCTAGGGCAGGCAGACAGGACACTGACAGATGTACATGTGCAACGTTGTGGCAGTGACAGGGACTGCATCAGGCGAGCACGTGGTGGGACACCAGAGGCCACTGGAGGGAGTGGAGGAGTCCATGGAGTTGGGCAGAATGTTCTGGAGAGGTAGCTGGTGAGGCCAGGTCTCCTCGGGAGAGTGTGGACATGGGCGAGGAAGGGGACAACCCAGCCCTTCCCTCGTCTTCCCGACTCCCTCGGGAGCCTTACTGTGGCGGGTGACCAGAACGCACCCCATCCTGCTCCTGGGACACTCTCTGGACCTCTCATCCTCCCAGCCTTGGTGGGGCCAGTCCTGCATGGCCCCAAGGCTGGGGACACTAGGACGGCAGGGACCCAGCATGGGATGCGTGCTGCCCGAACCTGGGTGAACCCTGCTGAGCTGAAACCCTGGGTCCCGGTCGCAGCTGCCCCCAGCGTCCCCTCTGCTAGCAGGCAGCCCCTGCTTGGCGGCGGTGGAGCTGGTTACCATGACAGACTTCTTGGGCTTGGGGCTGGGGGAGAGCAGTGCAGGGCTCCGGGCGGGCTTGCGGACGTGGATCTTCCAGGTGGAGGAGTCGGGGTTTTCGGCAGCATAGCACCTCCATGCGGTCTGAAATCAGGCAGGAGGGAAAGTCTGCCACCTGTTGAGCCACCCAGTGGGACCTCCTGTGAAAACTGCAGGCCTGCCCCAGGCCTCAAGGCCTGGCTCCTCTCCCCTGCAGGGCAGGAAAGCCCATGGCCAGCTCCCAAGTCCTCTGCCCCTACAGCCCAGCTCCTGCCGCCCATGCCAGGTGGCCTTTGCCTCAAGCCCTAATGCCCCCACCCTCGCCCTCCACGACCCCTGCAGCCCCGCCATGAGCAGGCTCCATGCACAGAAGCACAGCTCGGGCAGGGGCGGGGCAGGGCAGGGCAGGGCAGGGCTAGACAACTGGGGCCCACACAGCGAGGAAGGGCTGAGGCAGGGGTGCGGCCCAGGGCCTGTGTGGGCACTAGGCTGGGCTGTGGAGCAGCAGAGCCCTGGGGACCGAAGGACCAGGAAGCAGGAGGCCTCCAGGGGCCCAGCGCCACCTTGCAGCCGTGGGGAGGCTCTTAGCCTAGAGTAAGAGACACCAGCAGGGGACCCCAGGGGGCCTGGATGGAGCAAGAGCAGGGTCCAGACCCTCCAGTGAGGACATATGGTGGTCTTGGCATTTCCCACCCTGTAAGCTTGAAAAAGAGGAACAAGCTAGCGGGGCTCCCAGGTGACAGCCACCCCACGGTGGTACCTTGTGCAGACATCAGCTGGTCAGGAGCCCTTGCAGCCCACAGCCCTGGTGACCAGGGTAGGGGAGGCAGGCCCTCCCAGGCCCACACGCCCTGCTCAGAGCAGCCTGCACGTTCCTGCTGCCTCTTGCCGAGCCCTCTCACCACAAGCCCAGCTTCACAGGACACAGTTCCTGGGAAGAGGCCTCCACGCTCAGCCAAGGAATCCAACGCACCCCCTGCTGTGGGCGCTCTGCCCGCGCCAACCAGGCGCGTTTTATGGGCCTGATTTATGGTCTCCCCGAAAGGGGAAACCACGGGGCTGTAAAGCCAGGCCGGAGGGGGAGTGCAGCCACGGCCCTGGGCCTTATGGCTGTTGCTGTTTCCTTCCCGTTCAGGCACAAGGTCCAGGCCCAGATGACTGGTTCTGGGAGGACTTCAGAGGAACAAGGTGGAGTCCCAGGCTGTGCGGGCCCCTTACCATGCCCACCCTTCACTTAGGCACTGCCAGGGCAGAGAGCTCAGGAGACAACAGCCTGCAGGGGTCACCTCAGCCAGCTGGGGCCTGTCGGGAATCCAGACCTTCCCTGGGGAGCTGTGCGCCCAGGGTGCCTAGGGGCGCCCATACTGTACCACAGCCACCTCACTGAGCATGGGGTCTTGGCGGGTACTAGAAGGGCCTGGTCCCGGTGCTTTCCCCAGGGCCTGCGCCCACAGCCGCACAGCCACACAGCCCAGCCTCTGCCCGTTGCCTCCAGAATGTTCCTTCCCTCCGTCTCCGGCTCCCCTTCCTGCCTCACTCCACAGTTCCACAGGCACGCGTGCCATCTCAGCACTGGTCTCTACGTCCCCGCAACAGCAAGCGCCAGCCCCAAGGGATGCTGTGCCCTGTCCTCCAGAGGATGGCCACCTGAGGCCCGCCTCACCGCCTTCCTGGGAGAGAGTGAGGAGTGGGAGCCCAAGGCCGGCTGAAAGATGAGGGACCCGCAGGCTGACCACATCAGATCTGCAGTGGCCATGGTCGTGTCCGGTCCCCTTGTCCCCAGCCTGCAGTGTGGTCCTCTGTGGAAGCCACTGTGCAGGGAGACAGGCCCTGCACTCCCACAGCCCCTTGTGGCCCTGAAGGCGGCTGCTGTCCCGGTGGGGCTCCCTGGGCTGGTCCATAGCAAAGGGTCAGTGTGGGGCCGAGAGCAGGTGATTCTGATGGGCGCGGGGCCACAGACGGCACTGTAGATGGCCACGGCGCGGAGTGGGGCGCACCTGGATGAGGGACGCCGCTGCCGGGATCTGCCGGTTGAAGTGCTTCTGCCGCTGCTTTTGCTGCACTTTGAGGGCGAACCCCGAGCCCAGGATGCCCTGCAGAGGAACGAAGGTGACCCGTGGGACTGTGCACTTGGGGTGCACTGGGGAGACAGGGTGGGCTCTGGGCACGGGCTCTGGGGGCCAGACCTGCTCAGTACTGCAGGGACCCCAGCCCCGATGGCCAGGGGCAGAGCCCGCCCCCAGGACTTCTCCCTCCTACCCTGGGCTGTCTGGGGGAGCCATGGGTGGCCCTCGCATACCAGGCAGGAGCCACACCAGGCCAGGGGCCGGGGTCAGAAGGCATGCCCTGGCTGAAGAGGTGCCGGTTGCTGCCACAGGACACTAAGGGACGCAGGGGGCCATCCAGCAGCTTCTCAGCAGGACAGGGACCACACCACGGCTGCACCTCGGCCTGCTTGGCCCCAAGTGCACAATAGGCAGGGGGCCACGAGCACGGGACGGTACGCGCTGTGGCCATGGGTAGCGTACGTTCATGCACATGCACTCAGGCAACACCGCACGTGGACACCAAGTGCATGGAGGACGTGCGGGACATGCATGGGGCCATGGGGCGGACAGGATCCACGGTGCTCACTGCCCGCACACCCTGCTCGCGTAGCCACAGGGCCCACGTGCCTGCGCGCTCACACTCCCAGTGGACTAGTGCCCGCGCACCTCTGCCTTTGCTCCCTGACAGCCCGGTCCTCCCAGGTCCACTTGTCCCACCAGGCACATGACTTCTGCCTCAGCAGGGACCTGACGGCCCCACTGGGGCCTCCTCGTTGCACCCGCTGTCTGTATGCGAGCCGCACCAGGTCACCTCCCACCCTGCTGCGAGGGACCCCCCCCAAGCTGCAGGAAGGGCGGGGCCGCGTCCTCAGCCCGAGGAGGCAGGTGCTGGGGGACAGCACCTTCTGAAGGCACACGCCGTCCAGTGTCCCAGCTCCGGCTCCAAGGGAGCCGCCCTTGTGAGAGGGTCTCTGCAGGGAGGGACCTTGCACCGCCCTCAGTGGCACGTACCGCCGGGAGCGCGAAGAATGAGATGGCGAAGACAGAGAAGCAGGAGGCGATGGTCTTCCCGACCCAGGTCTGGGGCACCTTGTCCCCGTAGCCGATAGTGGTGACTGTGACCTGCAAGGAGAGCAGAGTGGTCAGCAGTGGGTAGGCCCAGCTCCTCAGGGGCCTCTGCTCAGTGCCGACCCACCGCGCTGATGAGTGGAGAGACCAGCGGGAGATCCCCACCCCAGAGCAGTGCTGTCTCCTGTGCCATGCGGCCAGCCAGAGGGTGGCATGGAATTGGTGTCCCAGGCCCTGACTGCTCCAGACCACACATGGCCCAGCGGGATGTTCAGAAGGAGCTTGGTGTGACCAGAGTGGGGCACGTGGCCTCCCTGGCCCCCCGCCTCCTCCATCCCTGAGGAGCCGTTCCCGGCCACCAACATCGAGCACCAGACCCCAGGAGGCCAGGTGCTCCCACCAAGGCCAGCCATCCTCAGAGAGCTGGGTGGGATGACGCGCCACTTCCTGCCACCACCCAGGGCTCCAGATGTTTCGTTTTTCCTCTTCTGAGAACAAGACGAGGTCGAGCAGTCTTCTCAGTGGGGGGCCTCTGTCCAGGGCACATGGTGGGACAGTGGAGCGGAGGCAGCTCCCCCACCCAGGTCGGCCCTGCTGGCATTTGAGGTTTGCCACTGGGCTTCTGGTGAGGTGAACATGGTGTTCTGTGGGGACGCAAGAGCCACGCTGGCCACGTCCAGGCTGTAAGGTCACACCTGAGTCCGCCCAGACCTCTGCAGGGGTGGGCCTGAGCCTGCGGAGGGTGCCAGGTGCTCCAAGCCCTGGCTTACTGGCAAGCACGAATCTCATGCCCAGGCCTGGGACAGTCCAGCCCTTACCCCTCCGGGAACAAGTGGCAACCACCCCCGCTGGCCCAGGCAGGCCTTCCCAGCCCAGAACCACACGGCAGTCTCCATTTAGCGCCCTGGCCCAGGATGCCAGTGTGGGCGGCAGGGACCCAGGGACTCTGTGGAGGGCCTCCACTCAACAGACTCCCCCTGAAGGCAGCCTGGAGAGGGAGGGTCAAGGTCAGAGTGGCCCTGACCCAGCCCACTGAGGCCCCCAAGACGCAGGCCCCAGGCCCCCAGCGCCAGAGCTGCGCAGGGAGGCACACAGACACGTAGGGGAGCAGAGGGCCAGCAGCAGGCTGCAAGGGGCTGCGCTGACCACCAGGCTCCTTGGCATGTCACCAGGTGCCAGGTGGGTCTCGGCTCTGGTGGCCCGACAACAGGACATGGCAGAACAGACTGTGTGGGCACTGGCCCCAGACTGAGTGCCTGGGCAAGCTGCGCTGCTCCGTCCCCACCGCTGCCCATTCGGTGCTTTCCCCACAGTGTCCTGGATCTTCAGACACCCCCATACCTGGCAGAGTGCAGGGGCAGCCGTTCCCCATGGGCCCGCAAAACCCACGCATGGCCCTGTGCATGTGGGCACACAGACACAAGGGTGCCCCACACGCTGCACGCAAGAAGGGGCACGCGTGGGCCCAGGCAGCACACGTGCCCTTGCACCACCAAGCGCGGCCCAGCTACCCACAAGTGGAAGCCAGGCGACCTATGGCTCAGGAGCCCAGCTGGGTGTTCTGCAGGCCTGGGGCTGGGGCCCTGTCAAGCCTCTAGAACTGGCCAGGAGGGCCTGGTCCAGCCTGGATGGCCCCTGTAGGCCGGTGGCATGAGTGCTGGGGACTTCTCCGTCTTGGCTCGACCTTGCAGGAGAAGCTGCACTCCTGCCGAGTGAATGTGCTGCTCTTGGTCATGCGACCTTGTGAGGGCCCAGGCAGAGGCTGCCTGAGGGTCACCCCTCTGCTCCGCTCTGCCACTGCTCTGTGGGGGGCACTTTCAGGAGCCACCCGGGGCAAAGCCACGTGTCCCTCCCCTGGGCATCTGCATCCTATGTGGGGCCAGAGCAGACAAGACTGGGAGAGAGTCAGTGGAGGGCGTGCTGGTGACAGGCAGCCCTTACATGGTGGGCTGGAGAAGCAGGTGTCGGCACGGCGTGGGCTGGACTGGGGTGGTAGTACCCACCGTGAGTAAGGGTGGGACACTGTGTCCTGCCCACCGATCCCAGGGATATCGGGGGTCACAGGCTGTAGGCCACTCGCACATGGTGAGATGCCACCTGGCAAGCTCACCTGCTTGTCATCCCGGGCACAAGGCCGATGCTGCTGTGGTATGGTCAGCACCCTAAGGGACCTGCCATTCTCCCAGAGCCAGGCCGCATGGCAGTGGGTACAAGTGCACTTTTTTCCTTCAGTAACTTTTTTTTTTTTGGAAAATACAGTAACTTCTCATAAAGGCATTTTATGCGTAGAAACACAGTGGGTCATTAGTTCAACCGCTGTGGAGCTACGCAAGGGTTTGTCTCCACCAAGTAGCAGTAGAAACAGCCCATGTGGACAGTTCTCTGCTGGAGTGCGGGGGATCCTGGGAAAGTCTGAGAGGGGCTGCCACGCAGGGCACAGGCCCGTGGGCACTGCTACCTTGGTGCAGTGTTGGAGGGGCACCGGTGACCTGTGCCTACTAGTAAACATCATGTCAATAACAGTCTTGCATTACTTAAAGTATCTTTAAATTACTCATTGGTATTTTTAGCAAAATATTTTGATTTATTTAAAAAGTGTAAGTTAAGGCTAGACAACATCCGCTGGGCAGAGGCGGGGCCTGAGAAGCCCTGGCAGGGGCTGGGACGCCTCCTGCATGGCTGCCTGGCTGCCTCGCAGGGGGCCACTGGAGGCTGCGTCCTTACTTCCTGGGTCTCAGCTGGGCTCCGCAGACTGGGTGGCCAGTAGCTGTCGGGCAAGACGGGAGAGCAGTGGCCCTGGCGGGTGGGCCCCGTCTTGGAGGGCACTTGCCTGTGGCTGTAGTGCCTGGCCTCCTCCCCTAGAGTGCTGTGGCCTCCTTGTCAAGCTGACGAGGTCCCCTGGCTCTTCTCAGGAAACTGCCGTCCCGGCTGCGCTGTTTGTTTTCCTGAATTCACAGACGCAAGCAGCTCAGGAATGGGCTGTTTTATGGTCCTTGTGCCTCTGACTTGTCCCCAGTGGCCAGCCATCAGGAAGGCAGATCAGCATGTCTCCTGGGCCAGCAGCCACCAGGCCGCCACCAGGCCCCAGGGCACACAGACACACTGTGCTGGTGACAGGCCGTGACACCAAGCACCCGTGTCCAGGGAGTATGGCAGCTCCTGGCCCTCCTGGGCAGCTGGCAACGGCAGTACTTCATTCTATCCTTCCTGAAACGGCCCCTAGGGAGGATTGTGGCAGCTCAGACACCCCAGGGTGCTCCTGGTGCCCAGGCTTTGTGTGTATCACTGATTTAACTCTCATAATCCCTGGAATTAGGTCCATACCTTATTTTCATTCCACAGATAGGCCTAGAGAGGTTGAGTGATCCGACCAGGGCCACACAGCTGGGACGTGGTGAATGTGGAATGTGACACCTCTGTGTTGAGCTCTACCCGTGCCTGGTTGCTCTCTCTCCTCCTGTTCCTGGTGCTTGCTGTTGGTGTGGCTGCCTGCTTCAGGCTGGACAGTAGCTGGGAAGCTCTGCTGCTAAGAATTTCAGGGGCTCTTCCTCCCTGGTCTGAGCTGAACCCCATTCCCCAAGGGCAAGTTAGTCCTGTGCATCATCCTCATGGGACTCATCCAGGTGGTAAACTCTCCAGGTGCTGACCAGTGGGCAGGTACAGTAAGGTGGACCTGTCTCATGGACTCCTGTTCATTCTACAAAACCCAGCTGGGATTTGGAAAGAGCTCTCTGGCAGAAGTCCCGTGGACCTTGGGCTCTCGCTGCCTAGCACTCCAGGCTCCTCATGGAGCTCAGGCAGGAGCACCCTGGTCTGGATGGGGCCGCATGCTGCCCCAGCCCGCAGCCTGGTTCCTCCAGCATCACGGGAGCTCCTGATGCCCCACAGTGCCTCCAGGGCCTGCGCGGGGTGTCCGCCCTCCTTGCTGGGGCCCCCTCGGCCCTGGCCTCCCTGGCTTGCTCTGCCAGGACACAGCACAGCCCAAGGGGCGGCGCTTCCTGGAACCCCAGGTGAAGGCGAAGGACTGACGCAGGGCGGGGTTCCGGCCTTCCACTCAAAACTCTAAATTTAGACACACGGGGTAAACAGAGCCCGCAGCCGCCGTTCCCAGAGACCCCCAGGCGCTGCACAGAGGGGCCCGTGTCTGCAAGGGCTGCTGTGCCCTCCACTCAAACTTCAACACAAACAAACGCATTTTGTTCCAAGGGCAAAGAAAAAAGTCTGAAAGTCTCCCCAGACACCTCACAGCAGAGCTCGGGCGCCACGCTCGGGGCCCAGGAGGCCTCCCCAGAGAGCGGACGGGAAGGGACTCGGGCGTGGAGCCCCTGCCTTGCTTGGCAGCCGTGGAAACCAAGGCCCAGCGAGGGGAAAGCTTCCCACCGAGTCGACCCAGACACCAGGGTCTTGGCTGGATCCTGTTCCCCTAGTTCACATCACAGCCCTCAGACGGCGATCTCGTCTAGAAATAGGGTCTTCAAAGACAGGATGGGGGTGAGGATTGTGTGGGCGTCCTCTAAGATAGGAGAGACGTGCGAGGGATGCCGAGAAGCGCCTGGCCGCAGCCCAGCAGCAGGGGTGGTGAGGAGGGGCCCAAGCCCTTGAGGGCATATACTGCCACCCTGCAGCCTGGCCTCTGGCCCTGCCATAGCATCTACCGTGGAAGCTGCCCAGTGTGGGCGGCTCTGTGTGGCAGCCCCAGGAGACAAACCCGCCACAGCCCAGGTGCCATGAGATGGGCAGATCAGCTGGTTCACACATGCACCCCAGCATGGGCCGAGTGGAGGACACTGGGGCACCCCCATCTGCAGTCCCTAGGCAAGGGAGGCACACACGTGTCCAGGTGGCCTGTGTGTGCAGACGCCTATCTTAGAGTCCATGCTGTGTGTCTTTTCTGGGCTGTGGGAATGCGGGGGGCTGAGTCATGGTGAGTCCTGTGGCAGACACAGCAGGGATCAGGAAGTCCAGGCCTCTGAAAGCCACCGCTGTCCCGTGGCAGCTCCCAGTGCTGAGTGCTTCTCTCTGGTCCATCCTGTCCTTTGTCTGCCCCAGAAGGGAAGCCCGGGGAACTGCTTCACTGCCCCGGTGGACAAAGGAAGCTAGGGCAAGGGGAAACGAGAGCCGGGACTCGGCCGCACTCTGGCACGCTGCTGCAGGCCCCCCATGCTCGGCTCTGTCTGTCCGAGAAGTGCCAGGAACACCACTCAACTCGAGCCTCGGGGCCTCTCCTGGCGGACAGCTACAGGGGCAGCCGCTCTGTGAACGGAGCTGTTTGCCCCCGAGCAGGGCAGCAGGGGGCCCTGGGCAGCCCAGGGTGCAGGGCCTGATGGGACAATGGCCAGGCCAGGGTGCACGGTGGCCGAGGCGCAGGCTGCAGCTGACGGCTAAGGCAGGGGCACCGGTGCCAAGCTGGGCACAAAGGGGCCGTGTTCCCGGCCGGCGGGCGGATGTTTGCACAGGTGTGGGAGTGGGAGCGCGGCTCCGCTGCGGGCCGGGGGGCCCGGGGCCGGGGCCAGGGTCGGGGAGCAGCTCCAGCAGGCAGCTGGGAAGGCGGGTGGGGCAGCGCCAGGGCTGGGCACCACTCGTCAGCCCCCCCGTGGGCACCCCGGCCCCCACTGCCCATCTCCCACCAGGGGGTTCTGTCTTGGAGCTGCCTGTCCCCCCCACCCAGGCCTGCCATGTCTCCAGGGATGCAGGTCCCCCTTGGCCCCCCAGGCAAGATCCCTTCCTGGAGGCTGAGCTGTCCTGCCCAAACCTGCTTGGGCCTGCCATACCAGGGGCTCAGGGACACAGGCCCCAGGAGGCAGGCAGAGGCTGCATCTGGGCCTGCCCAGCCTGGGAGCTGTGTCAGCATGCTCAGCATGTCCTGGCCTTCCCTGCGCTGCCTGGCACGCTGGAAGCTTCTAGAAAACACGCTGACTCGGCCATCATCAGGAGTTCCTGCTGTGTGGCCATCTTCATGGGGGACACAGGACCATGTGCCTGCACCCTCTATGAGCTCAGTGGCCTCCCCTCTGACAGGGAGGGCAGGAGCCTGAGCGCCTGTGAGTAAGGCTCTCCCTCCTGGACACAGCTCTTGGGCACAGGGGCCTGTGCTGTTTCCCAAGGCCATGGCCACCTGTGCAGGCTACACCTCTCCTCCACACTGCCAGGTATGCCCAGGGCTTCACCAGCCTTCCTTCTCCCTGGCCAAGCCAGCTTGAGCTCTGGCCTGAGAACAGTGGCAACAGCGTCAGCCCCAGGCTCTGCACCTCCTCCTAGGGCTGCCCAGGTGTGCCTTGGTGGCCTCTGGAGAGCTCATCACCCCGATGGCTGGGGGAAATGGGATGGAGGCGGATTGAGTTAGGACCCCAGCTGCACCCCTGTCCCAAGCTGTTGCTGCCATTGGGCTCCGTGTCCCTGCAGAAGTAGCCCTGAAGCCAGTCCACAATGGAGGACTCGCAGGCTATATGGCAGCCACCAGCTCCTGGGGGGACACTGGTGGCCCACATTGCCCCCCCGAAATGCCTTGGCCAGTCTGGCCCCTCAGACTTCTTCAAAATACAAGTTCAAAGATAAACTTCAAGACCCCAGAACATTCTGTGCTGAGTGGGGCCCTGCGCGGTTGGCTTCGGTACAAACCTGGGGACAAGGGTTCTGAACGTTCAGAGGAGCCCCTACCAAGGCAGGTCTGGGGAAGTAGCACCACGTCCTGCCATTCCTCGGCCCAGGTCCATGTGGCCCAGCCAGGACACCCCGTACGAAAAGCCCCGACTTACCACCCCCCACCACAGTGCGTCTGCGTAGCTGCCGAACTCGATGCGACCCGACTCATTCACGGCATCCTTCTCAGCCAGGTACACGAAGTAGGAGGAGAAGATGAGGCCCAGGAAGCCGATGTAGAGGGTGGTGATCAGCTCCTAGGCCCGCAGAGGGTGGGGTCAGCCACGGCCAACAGGCAAGGCGGCAAGTCCCAGCATCTAGCAGGCCACGCCGCTTGCGTGGACTACAGTGTGATTCACACACAGGGACGAGACTCTAAAACGGCCCTTGGGTCACAGCTCTCCTAAACGGTGGGTGGGCGTGGGTCCTGCTGCCCAGGAGTGAGCCAGCTCCAGCTAGTGCCATGGACTGACTTCCACAGCCTCTGCTGGCCAGTGACCGCCCACAGCAGGGCAGAACCTCTGTGAGCCCGTGCTCCTCAGAGCCTGGGCAGGGTGGCCTGTGCCTGTCAGATGGGCCCTTGGGAGAGGTGCTGGATACAGAGCCTCCTGTCCCAGGGTGCTCGTGGCCGGCCTGCTCTCCCCTCTGCGCTGCGTGGACGACTGCCCTTCACCTTGCCTTCCTCTTTCATTCCCTAACAGCCCCCGGTCCCCAGCTGTCTCGCATTGGCCTGGCAGGCCAGATGCTGGCACACAGGTGTGGGTGGAGAGCCCTGCCGGGCTCAGGGCAGGGATCGTGCTGGGATTCTGGGCCCTGCCCACACACCCTGTGCCCTGGCACCTACCTGGCCCTGGGTTGCTCAACTGGGGCCCAGGGCACCAGACCCCTGCCCCTCGCCCAGGTAGGCCACATCTTGTGTGCCGGCCACCTAGTGTGACTGTTCTACCCCTCTGTCTTGCCTCAGCCTGTCCCCAACATCTCACGTGGAGCACCCACCTGGCGGTGGATGAAGACCACAGAGCCCAGGAGCCTCCAGGTGCCTCCTTGGCGATCCACGTGCAGCATCCGGAGGATCTGGAGGAAGCGAATGCCCCTGGGAGGGAGACAGCAGGGATGAAGACCACAGCAGGCCCAGCAGCTGGGCCCAGGGGATGGTGGATGGGAAGGTAAGGCAGGTGCACTTCTGGTCTGGCTGGGACCATTTCACTTCCATGCAGACCCTGGTCAGGTGCCTCTGAATCCCCTTCCCAGAGCAGCCCCTTAAAGCTGGCTCTGTCCACCCACTTGCCACAGGGTCAGGGCTGGGTCACTTGCACATCTCCAAATTCCTCTGGTCCCCAGACTGCCTTCTGGGGGGGGCACCTAGGGTCTTCAGTTTATAGATCAGCAGCAAAGAGTCGAGTTACACCCAAGCCCCAGGAGCTAGACACATTGGTGACAGGTCTCGCACGCAAGGCGTCCTGAGGCCTTGAGGACCCTGACCCAGGGCTGCCCCGCCTGCCCCAACACACTGCTCAGCACTGAGTGGATGGAGCATGAGACCGCCCTGCCCAGGAGGGGGGACGCTTGCTGGCAGATGAGCTCCCTCCCAGCCTGTGGTGGGGGAGGCCCAGCAGGGAGGGAGCCAGGCTTGCGTACCTGATGGCGGATGTTGCGAACACCTGCCCCTTGGAGCCCACGCAGAGGACAACCATGGAGGCCACCACCACGATGAGGTCTGTGGGGGAGGGGTGGCTCACTGTGACCCTTGGCAGCCATGGGGCGCAAGCCACCCGCCCACTCCTGGAGAAGGGGCTTGCTACTTAGGCAGGATGGGGCCCAGTGACAGGACTCAGGATAATCCAGGTGGGGAGCCAGCAGTGCCAGAGCTGGAGAGGCCCTAGGCATGCGCTGGACCCTGCTGAGGCCCACAGGGGCCAGAGAGGACAGGGCCTCAGGCCTGTTGCATCGTCAAGCCATGCCAAGGAGGGGCCGAGGAAGCCACAAAAGGCAAACCCTGTGAGCAGTCCACTGTGGTGGCGGTCCAGGCTGGGGGGTGCCTAGCTGGCATGGCGTCCTGCCATGTAGCAGGGGGTCTCAGCCCTCGGAGGGCTCTAGTGGTAGTTGTGATTGTTCGTTTCTGGGGTGAAGCGTCTGTGGGGTGGGCGTGACTCACCAATGATGGAAATGGGCTTCCTGGCAAAGCGCAGCCGGCCCCAGATGCCCACGTACTTGCTGCGGCAGCCTGCAGACCAGAGGCGGACCACATACTCTGTCCCAAAGAACACCACCAGGACGATTTCCTGAGGAAGGTGGGGAGGGGCAGGTGAGCTCACAGCACAGACTGGCCCCTTTAGCCTGGTCACGCAAGCAGGTTCCCACACCAGGGTTCTTTCCTGAAGGACACCCCTGAGCAGCAAGCCTTGTCCCTGTCTATGGGGGGCAGGTGAGGCAAACATGGGACATCCACCTGGAGAAGCCATGGCCTCAGCCCAGGGTCACCAACAGTGGGCCCCAGTGGAGCCACTGGTCTTCAGACCAGGGTCCTGCTGAGCCAGGGCTGGGGCAGCTCTGTGCCAGGGGCCCTCGCCTGGCCACATGGTGGCTTGGGCCTCTGTTCTGCAGTCACAACTAATTTAAGCCATTGATGCCTCAGAACCCAGGCCCTGAATCCCAAGGTAGGACCGTCCCCTGTCACCTCACACCCTGCCACACCACTAGGTTGCGGCAGCTACCTCTGGTGACTTTTACTGGGCTTGCATGCAAGGGCCCGGGGTGGGGGCTGGGTGCAGGAGGAAGGTGCAGAACCCCCCACCAGCCCTGGTCAGGTGCTGTGGGGAGTGGACAGGGCAAGCTCGAGGGCTGCAGACTGACATTGGGGTTACAGATGGGCTAGACAGATGGATAGAGGTTGAGGTGAAGAGGTGCGGGGTGGGTGAGTAGACAGATGGGGGACAGATGAAGGAGAATGGTGGGAGACCAAGGCCAGGAGCTGGGCCGTCAGAGTTCTCAACAGAATAGTGAGGCAGAGGGTCCCCATACCAGACAGGACCCCAGAGGTGACACCGAGGCCTGCCCCTGCTGTCACAGCTCACACTAACACTGCTCCTCCTCAGAGCCCCTGCGACGACTGGCAGGAGTGATCGCTGAGCCTGAAGATGGCAGGGAGGGACCCGGTGAGGTAGGGCCTTGCCCCTTGCTCCCCTGTGGTCCAGCACTGGGGGAGGGCCGGCGCCTCACCCGTCACACGCACAGCCTCTGGAGGGCAAGGCCGTGGCTGGCTTGCCAAGGGGTGGCTGGTGGCAGCTCGCAGCTTGAGAGTGGTCAGCTAGGTGCCCACCACAGGGCCCCTGTCACGAGAACCAGGGTGTTTGAAGTGAGGAGCCCCTTGTGCTCCCCCCAGGGCTGCTCAAGACTGACCTTCAGGCAGGGGGTACCAGGCAGGCAGCCCTGGACCGTTCCACTCTCTGGAGTCCCTGACAGCTGCTATGTGGCCCTCTCCTCCCCACCAAGCCCAGAAGATGGAGGTATCCAGTGGAGTAGGAAGACAGCCTCGGGCCGACTCCTGCCCTGGGCCTCACTGTCCCCATCTGCACAGTGCGGGGGGCAAGGTGAGGGTTTAATGCCAGTGAACGCTTGGCAGGTCCTGCAGCCCACCATGACAGTGGTGGTGTATGGCTGCCTGCGGCCACACACCCAACTCCCAGCCAAAATGGGCATCCAGGAGGCCCTGGGGGAGCCCAGGGCTAGAGGTTACGCCAGACCCCCATGTGGAGAAGGGGCCTGTGCAAATCCGCGAAGCCACAGAGCATTTCCCCTGCAGGCCCACTGCAGCCAGAGCCCCCGCCCTCCCTGGGAGTCCTGTGTGGGAGGGGCTGCGTGGCTGGGGGACTGGCTGGTTCTGCCCACGCCACTGGCCTGCTAGGGAGTCACTGAGAGAGACTGGCTGGATGCTGCCATCTCTGGCTTCCAGATACCATTCGTTAGGACAAAATAATGTTCACATCATCCAGCCTGGGCTCAGGACAAGCTCCGTGGACATGGGAGGCAGTTTGGGAAAGTGTAGTGCCTTCCTCTTGCAAAAGAGCGTGTGGAGTGTCCGTGGCATCTTGGGCCTGCGCAGGCACGAGGGCGGCCAGGGGAGAGCCGGGGCTGCTGGCACCCACAGGCTCTGTGGCTGCCCCAAGGGTCGTGGCCTCAGATCCCTCACGTCCTGGGAACTGGGGCTTTGGTCGGGGGGGGAGGCTGAGCCCACCTGGGCAGGTTCGTCCTCCTTCCCAGGCCCCAGAGCCGAGCCTGCCCTGGTCAGCACTCAGTGCACATCTGCCGGGGGGAGGGAGGGAGAGAGGGAGGGGCTGGCAGACAAGCAGGCTGAGACCCAGAAGTGGCATGTGGCTCAGCTAGGGTCTAAGAACCTGGTACTACAGGGACGCTAGTCTTGATACAGCTTCTTTGGCCAACATCGAACACCAAGCTCCGGGTGCTTGACACCCATATGGGGGTGCCTGTGACTTCATGGGAGATGGCCCCTCCCAATCACTGATGGCCCTGGTAGCACCCCACAGGCAGTGGGCCTCCGGCCAGCTGCCATACCCTGCCAGCTGCCTGGCCACACAGAGGTTCTCTTTATATTAACACACTTTTTGATTATTTAAACGTCTTCCTCAGCACTCTATGCAGATGTGAAGTGCTGGTGTGCTAGGGTACACCTTGAAGTGGTGGCATCTGGATGGCCCTAGGGGAGCAGGTACCCCTAGAGGGGCCAGGACAGGAGTGATGGGGAATGACTCGGATCCCAATCCCCACTGGCTTGTAGAGGGCGCAGGGCACAGGGAGCCTCTGCCGCCACTCAGTAGGGCCCCCTCTCCAGGGCCAGTTCAGGATGGACCAGGTTAACAGTATGGCCCTACGGTTGACCAGGAAGGGGCTGAGAAGATGGCCCGTCCAAGGCTAGAGACAGCCGGTTCTCGTGTTTGCCGAGAGATCTGAGGATTTCCACTTGAATCTAGGCAAAGGGGAATGGCACTGGGGCCAATGCCCAGCTAGGGGAGGTCAGCCCAGGGCAGCAGTCCACAGCCTTGTGACCCCAGCAGCCATGCTCCCAGCCTGGCCTGCCCTGCTCTGGCAGGGGCAGGCCCAAGCCTCTCCTGTAGCTCAGGCCATAGGCACAGCCGCGAAGTTAAACTGACAGGCCCAGGTCTGTCCCTCTCCCGTGCCCCCCATTGCCCTCTGTAGGGTGAAGGTCTATCGGCTGCCGTACAGGGGTGTCTTGGCCTAGTCCCTGCTGAGAGCCACCTCCTAGCCCCAGGTACCCATGTCCTCAGAGTCTGTGTGTGGGATGCCCTCCCTATTGCATTGCGCCCGCCTCCCACCCTGCGGGTCTGCTCTCTCAGGCCACCTGGCTCCCCCTGCCTCTGGGAAGCCCACCTCCCCCCACCTGCAGAACCACCTTCAGCACCCGCACTGATAACAACCAGCCCTAGAGGCTCCCCTGAAGGTGCCCAGCTTCTCTAGCCTCCCAAAGGTCCTCTCAGGGAGATCCACATGCCCCCCTGCAAGAGCAGGGTCAAGATGCTTGGCCCAGGCCAAGGAGCGCCACCCTGAGTGCCAACCCACAGATGTGAGCAGGCCGTCCTTGAGCCAGGAGTCCAGGATCTCTGCTGAGACCATGTCAGAGTAAAGGAATGCAGATGCCACTCATACCCTGCCTACTGTCACTTAGACCAAAGCAAGGCTGTCTCCTGGTTCAGGTGGCTTCCCGGATGAGGGGTCCTGGGACATGTCTCCACACCAAGTCCTCCACAGCAGGGCTTCCCATGCCTGTCCTCCTGCTGGAGGCTGTGGGGTCACCTGTCATGGCCTGGCAAGAAAGGGGAGGCCTGGGGCCCATGGAGCACTACCAGATGGGAGGGAGCATGGTCATCCTCAGGTTTAGAAGTGGGCCTTGGGCAGCAGGGCCAGGCCCCACTAGAGGGCTGGTGCTGCTGCCATACAGACACTACTGGGGAGGGCAGGAGTCTGGGAGCAGCCCCATGATGGGGGAGAGGGGTGCAGGCCCGTGGCTGGTGGGCTCCAGTCACAGAAACCCGGATACAAGAAGAGGCAGCCTGGGAGGGAGTGGTGACCCAGACATAATAGCCGCCACAGCCACCCTGGCAGTCACGGGTGGACAGCCAGGTACCGAAGACCCAGAGTCCGGGCTGGGCTAGGCTGGAACAAGGGGGCGAAGGCCGTGAGGAGGCCCAGGCACAGAGGGCCCCAGGACCCCAGTGCACAGGAGGTGGCCAGGCATCAAGCGCCCACGACCCCTCCCGGCCCCAGGCACACCTGGAGCATGAGTACGAGGGGAGGTGGGCATCTCCTGGCACTGGCCCTCCATGGCCAGCTGTGGGCTTTTCTGATCAGGCCTGAAAGTCATTGGCTCGGGGTCCACTTCCCAATGAGACCCTGCAGAGCCTGTGCCTGCACGCAGTCCTGAGCCCACTCGAGTGTGCACCAGGTCCTTGGGGCCCCTCCCCGCACTTGCGTGGCTGTGAAAGCTGCTCTTGGTGGCACTGGTTGTACAACTCCAGAGAAAGAACACCATGGATGATTGCATCCATGGTGGCTAAGGACCTGGAGGGACGTTTCCGTAGAGATTTGCCAGTGGCCTTAAGTTCATGTGAGGGTGCGCAGCATCACCAGCCCCAGGAAAGGCAAGCGGAAGGACTCGGACACCCCTACAGCCATTGGGCTGTCGCACAGGGATGAGGGGCCACAGTGGATGTGCCATCCACTCGCCGCGGCTGTGGACTAGACTGCTCTAGGAGGTTCTCTCTTTTTTTCCTTAAAGGTAACATTCCAAGAAAAAAACCACCATTACTGTCAACTCAGCGATTCCACGTCTGGGTCACAGAGGGCTTGAGGAGACATAGGCACGGCCGCGGCCACAGCAGCCCAGAGGTGAGCTGAAGGCTGTCCATCCCCACGTGGAAGGAAATGCAGACACAGGCCATGACGGGGATTCCCTGGGGGGACACTGCTCGGGCAGGTGGGCCAGGCACAGAGGACGAACTGTCTGTACTCACGAGGCCCCACGTCACCAGGTAGGAAGGAGCGCGGGAGGGGGGGAGTGTTGGGGAGGGCGTTGGATGGGACAGAGTCCCACTTTGTGAAGATGAGAACATTCGGGGGGTGGGTGACGGTGACAGCTGCAGAGCAGGGTGATGTGCCTAGCAGCCTGGACTGTGTGCCTGACCATGGTCAAGACGAGGAATCTCAGGCCATGTCTACCTTACCACAGTTTAGAGATGAAAGCAGGCAGGCAGGCTGGGGGAGGGGAGCAGGACTGACCGCGCGGGTCCCCTCGGGAGCCCTCTGGAGCTGGACCAGTTTGTGCAGCCCGTGTCTAGAGTGCCACCAGGCACTGAGTGCAGCGGTGCATGCTGGGGTGTGTGGGTCGTGCCACAGGGAGGCTCGTGCCCTGTGGCCTGGCAGCCCCCTTGGGTCGGGTGTCCTGTGGGCCTCCAGGCCACCAGTGGCTGCAGTCTGCTGTGCCTAGACCACGGCCAGGGGCTCAGCCCCGAGTGCAGCAGCCAGCACACCATGTGCCATAGAGCTGACCTGTCCTCTCACTGTGGAGACGGGAGGGGCCGAGAGCATATGGCCAGGCGATGCTGCAGATGAGCACGCATCCTGGGCCCTTCCAGAACACGCGTGAAGGGCACCTAGGGACACAGGAAGGCAGTCACCTGCCCAGGACCTCCACTCAGGATACTAAAATCACTTGACTGACACAGGCACCCTTGGGCTAGATCTGAGGGTGCCAGCGCGCAAGGTGAGGAGTGGGCCAAGCCACCAAGGTGGCGGCAGGGCCTGGCACTGTCACATGCTGGCACCGTGTGTTGGGGCGACAGGAGTAGGAGCAGCAATGCCCAGACCCATGGGGCCCAGGAAAGGCTGGGAAGCAGGAGCTCACCTGGGCCTTTTCCACTCCGAGGGCACAAAGGGAAGGTCGGCACCCGAGCCCCACGTGGTACAGTCAGAGGGACCCACTGCACTGCAGGATGAAGGTCACCATGGCCGTCTTTGTGTTTGGCTCTTAGCCTGAACTGCCAGCTCGTGGGTCTAGACACTGTGAGGAGAGCCTTGCAGGTCACTGGCACACAGAGGGCAGTGAGGTGGCCTGCAGTGAGGCCAGCCCAGGTCAGTTGTGCTCCGACCTCTGCTGAGGGACAATGAAGGAACCTCACAGGTGCCCACCGTGGCTATTTTAGCATCTCAGATGTTACTGTTCTCTTTGTAATGAAAAATTAATTTTAAAGAGGGCTAAAAGATTCATCACTGAGGATTAGGGCCTAAGCTTTGTGGAGGGGCCACCCCGAGCAGGAAGCCCACAGATCGAGTCAAGGGGCCAAAGGCATGGCTGGCATCTCTGGTGGTCCCGGGGATGCTGAACAGGGCAGACTCAGGGAAGCAGGCCTGGGAGACCCTTCACTAGAGTTCCTGGCACAGCCCAGGGGTGCTGGGGGTCCAGGGGTTAGGGTATTACCCTCCTAAGCCAGGGGGCTTCAAGGTGGGAGGGGGCATTGGTCCCCATGGCAAAGACCAGCCAGCGGGCTTTGGGGCCAGCTGTTCCAACTGGCCCCATGTGGGCCCCGTAAGCCACAGCAGAGCCAGCCTCGGCGTCCCTGGGAGGGTCAGCTGGCCAGGGCGCGACGCAGGCATGCAGGCTGCTCAAAGCGCCCTTTGTCCCAGGGCCTGCCTGGGGCCAGCTGCTCCCAGCCGCCAGCCTGTGTGGAGAGCTCATGGGCCTCCGGGTGACATGTGCTGGGCACAGCTGGAGTCCTCCAGCCGTGCTCACCACTCACCCTAGGGAGCACCCTCCTTCCAACCCCCGCCAGAGTGGCCCTGGTCTGGGACAGGTGCTGTGGCCCTCCTTCTGGCCCAGTTGAGACACTGGCTACAGGGACCTCTGAGGAAGCAGCAGAGGATGGCAGGGTCAGCGCAGAGGGAACAGAGCTAGGACTCTAGGAGAAAGACCCCTGCCTGCCCAGCCCCTCCTGCCCAGTGCCCCTGGTCTGTAAGCACAGCCAGGAGGCCAGGCCCAAGCGTGCTCGCACTGAAGCAGAATCCCCTGTGGTTCAGCACTTCCTTGAGACCCCGCTGACTGAATGTGCAGCCTACAGCTTGGAGCTCGGCCCTCCACATCCTGCCTGAGGCCCTGGGTGCCTGAGGTGGCTCGAAACAGGCCAGCTTCCTTGGAAGGCAGAGCATCTGGGCCCTGCTAGGACTCCTGCCCCAGGGAGGCCTGAGAAGCAGCATGGCACACCCAGGAAGCCAACCACTGGCCAGGCTGGTCCCCTCCTGGGAAAGGGGGACAACAGGCCCACAGTGGGCCTTCCTGAGGAGTGGTTTTGGATGCCACTGTCCAGGGATGAGCGGCTGCTCTGTGGCCCCACTCCTGAGGGTAGTCCAGATCTTGGGGTGACCCCGGGCAGCACAGAGCCACTTTCCCCCAAGAACCAGCTCCACCTGCCAGCTGTCCAGGCGGCCATTCTCCACATGGAGCAGGAGAGGCCATGCGGCTTGGTCACTGTGGGGATGGGCATTCCCATGCACTGGGCAGCCAGGCCCTGTGAGTATGTGACAGCTGTTATCTGGCCCTCTCCCCAGCTCCACTTCAGCAGGTGGCACGAGGCCCATGTCCACTGCGGCTGTTGTGGAGCTCATGAGGCCAAAGCTACAGGCATAGCCTGTAGGGCTAAGCACATCCCTGCCCCATGTGCCACACCAAGGCAGCCCCGCGATGCTGGGTCCAGGTCTCCCTGCCTCTCCCTCTGGCCTGGTGGGAGCCATGTCCAAAGATCTCACTACACTCTCCAGGCCCAACAGCCATCCCAGTGGGCCTTGGATGTCCTCGCCAGAAGACAACGAACGACGGAAGTGCAGTTCGCTACCCAAGGATGCTACTTGGGCAGACTGCTTGCAGGCTGGGGCTTGTGTGCTCCCGCCAGCTCAGGAACTCCGCTCCAGGCCTCCTCCTCAGCTGCAGTTCTGGGAGCAACCACAAACCCCAACGCCTGTCACTCATGCACCACAGATGGGTCTGAGCAGGAGAGAGCTGGGGGTGGCCAGCCCTGTGTGCGCAACGTGGGGGGGGCATCCCTGGGCAGACAGGGATGAGGCCAGGACACGACTCAGACCACACCCAGCATCATCAGGGCCAAATCTTCCCAGGATCGCAGGCTTCTAGGCCCAGCCTCCTGAATAAAGGCTGCCCACCCAGGTGGGGAGGAGAGGGCCCCTCGGTAACTTTAATTTCACATGTATTGCTGGTGCCTCATGGAGGCCGACTAGAGTTACATGAATTTCAGGTGGTTTAACGAGGTGCCTCCAGCCCTGGGACCCCGCTCACCGAGAGCTAGCGAGGTGGGGGTGCCCATGCACTGCCCACACCTTCCTCCCCGCCTGGGTGTTCTTGAGGTCAGGAGGCGGACGTGGCTCAGCAGCCAGCGACACCTAATAGGGTAGGGAAGGCAGATAGCGCTGAGAAGCAGCCCACCAGCCAGCCCATCTAACCCCTGCCCAGGACTGGGCCAAGTGACAGCTGTGACCCCTCACCCCAGCACACCAAATCAAGCCATCACCTGGCAGAGGGTCGGCCCTCGAAGGTCCCGTGAGGGCGTCAGCATGATATGGCGCACACACCTCACCACTGCTGCTAAAGGCAGGAAGTACCCCTCTGTGGGTCGCCCCATCACAAAGCCCAATAAGCACTGTGGGTGATGGTGTGGGATTGGCATCAGTGCCGGGTGGGGTGGAGACCAAGTGCCCTCTGTGCTGCGTGGCTCGGGGTGCAGCTGCCCAACACCTTCCTTGTCTAGGACAGCTGTGCTCAACCACAGGACAGTCAGTTGACTTTTTTTTTTCAATATTCTAACAATTTATAATTGTATTGGGTTTTGATCAGAGAATTTGTCCAGTTAAATCTGTGTTTTGAGATGTATTAAGGCTTTTTAAACAATTTAATGAATTGTTTAAAAAATGTCCTGTGGGCATAAGGAAACAGAACATGTCCATTACTGGGATCCAGAAACAGATCTGGTTTGGAAACACGTCCTGGCACTCTTTGCCACTCCTCCCACGGAACCTGGGCTTTGTGACCAGGACAAAGCCAGAAGGGTGCAGAAAGGATGCGGGGTCCCCCGGCACTTCCGTCCCCTGGAATGCTTGTTCTGGAACCAGCTCTGAGGAAGGCAGTTGCAGAACACCTCCGGGAAGAGGGACCTCGCGCCAGCCCCACGAGCACCTCGAGAGTGCAGCTTCCCACCCAGCTGCTGCCATGCAGAGCAGGCACAGGTTCAGAGCCCAGCCCAGGCTGCAGGTGGGGGAACTGAGCCCTGATGGCTGTTTGAAGGGGCTGGATGGTTGGTGTTTGCTCTACAGCTAGGTCATGGGAACAGGTTTTTCAGTCTACTGTTAGAGTAGGAAGCTGCCCAGGATCCCAACAGTTGAGTGTCTGCCCTGGTTTTTCATTTGCTAGAATTGTTCCGCAAGAGGTATGTTAAAAGCTCCCACTGTTACCACGTTGAGTCTGCTTTTCCTTGCACACTGGCTGAGCTTCACATAGTTCTGGTTGTAGTTGCCTTAACGTTAGTTAGGTCTGTCCCGTAAGTGGTGCCACTGTCATCCACTCATCACGGCTGGACTTTACTGTTGATGATAATGTCCTTCCTGGGTTTTTTTCCTCCTCACTCTTTATGTTTGAATGTAGGTTCCTGGCATATCTTTGGCCATCCTTTTATTTTTCAATAGTCAGTTATTGGTGTGCTTTACTGAATTCTATTGAACAATGCATCTGTTTAAAATAAAAACCAGGGTGGCATGTAGATTGATGATAGAGCATTTGCCTAGCATGTGCAGGGCCCTGGATTTGATTCCCAGCACTGCAAAACAAACTAACAGTGGATACCCTCTGACAGTCCTCTGTCTTTTGACAGAGGAATTCGGGACATTTATATTTAGTGTACAGTTGGATACATTTGATTTGATCCTTTTCCTTTCCGTACTTGAGTTCTACTTATTTCATCCTCCCTCGCCTTACAGTTGCCTAGGTGATGGACCAATTGCCATTCCCTTCGTATCTCATGAATCTGCACCTCACTGCACTCTTGGATTCCCTAGTTCTTTGCAGAACTGAATGAGCGCTTGGATCTGAAGACAGTTTCCACTGCAGTGGTCTCCCCGAGGCTTACTCCCAGCAGGAGAAGACTTCCTTTGTGGCCTCTTTGTCCCTGCCCTTCACCCCAATCACTCCATGGGGAACAGAGCCATCTCTAGCACCACCAGAAGAGGCAGGCCAGACGGTATCTGTCCTGACATGAAACTGTTTGCCAGTGTGCATGCTGAGATGACTTTATTTACAGCAGGCGGGCAGGCAGCCTGGCTGCACTGATGTTCGTGGTCTCCTGGGTTCGAGCATCCTCAGCCCCCAGCCATGTGCTCAGGTCCCCCCCCCAGCAGTGCCTTGGGCTGTGAGCAACTTGGAACAAGGCTGCTGCAGATGTGCTTAGGTGAGATGAGGTGCGACAGAGCAGGTTGCTGGAACAGCAGGGGCCCCACCCCAAGAGGACTGGTGGCACAGCGGCACACAGAGGGAGTGCCACATGGGCATGAGGCCCAGCTGATGCTGTACAGGCCAAGGACCAACACAAATTGTGAGCGGATGCCAGCAACAGGGATGGGCCTGACAGACTGTCCCTCAGCTATTGAAGGAACCACTGCTGATGCCCAGTCGGACTCTGGCCTGCTAGGGGCAGCAAGTGCACCCAGGGGCTCCAGGTTGTCACCCAGGCCAGGCCAGAGAGTGGACAAAGGTTCCTAAAGATGTCCAAGCCTCAGGGCCAGAAGTGCCTCTCAGGAGGGGTCCCCACAACCTTGGTGGGTGCATATATCGCGTGCCACATCCCCAAACCATGGAGTTTCTGGGCTCTGAGGACGGAACTCATGTCTGGAGCATCCCTGGCTGAGGACCCACAGATCCAAGACACGTGTGGGAGGCAGGCTCTGATGACGGAAAGGCAGGTGGGGCTGCCTGGAGTACAGGCACCTGAGCGTCACACCTGGAGCCTCTGCACATGCGAGTGGCCCATGTCAGCCACCCTACAACTTGTAGTGGGGGCAACCTGGGCCCCATGACCGGCTGCACCAGACTGTAGACACCCCGAGCTGGGAGCCAGCTCTGCACGTGTTGAAGACAAATCCCCCGCTTCTGCAGCAGGCGATTCCCACCTCCAGCCACTGAATGGGGACTTCCTTTCAGGCCACCACTGATGCCTCCTAACCTAACCCACAAAGCCCCACCCCACCATGGCTCCCTTGGGTGGACTGCAATGGGAAAGGGGTTCTTACCAGGAGCCCATTTTTCTAAATAGAAAAGTGTGCTGGTTAAGAATTTACCCAGGACTACAAGTCCAGCAAAGCTGAGAGATGGGGGACAGCCCCCGGCAGCGCCCAGCTATGGTGCCCGTTTTGGATGGGTCCCTTCAGCAGAGGCTGTGGCACTGTGCCTAGCTCCCTGCGTTCCAGGGGCCGTTGCTAGAGCCCGGCTGTGGGGGCATGCGCGTGGCGGGCGTGTGTGCGTGGCCGTCTTGGCTGTTTATTGACTGCTGGGTGCCTTGCTCGTTCTGCAGATCTAGAGATTCTAATGGCAGGCGGTGAATTTAAACAGTTTTTTTTTTCCTTTCAGGAATGTTTTAAGGGATTGAGAGGAAATTGTGCACGGATTTTGCTGTTTTAAGAGCTAATATGTGAACAACTTCAGAAGGACGATGTTGTTTTAGGGCTGCAGTTTACACAGTAAACGGGGCACACAAAAGCAGGCTTGTCATGGATTCTGGGGCCTCTCTCCTTGAATTTCATTCCCTGGGGAAGGGGCTGCCTTCCGGGGCAGCAGAACCGGAAGGGAACACTGGGTCTGACCCCTGTGCCCTCTTGCCCAGCTCCCAGCACGTCCTGTGTGGGATGGCTGGAGAGGGATGCCACACTGGAAAGCCAACAGCAGACGGGGTGGGGAAGGAGCTGGGAGTGGCTCTGGGGCCAAAGCCCACCCACCTGAGTCCTCTCTGGGGTCCCTGGGGTGGTCCCCTGCAGAGGGCTGCGTTATGCCTCTTGTAGGCCGCACAGCTCCTAAACTGCTCAGGGAGGTCTCAGGGGGGTCTTGTTTCTACATTTGAGCTGGGACTCCTGCTCCTTGGGGACAAGTACCTTTGAAGATGCAAATTGCCAAGACTTAGTCAAGAAGAAACAGACAACCTGAGAGCCTTGCCTGCGGACTCTAGTGCAAAACTCCCCACCCAGGACTGCAGGCCTGGACGGCTTCCGGAGCCCTCCTAACACCCACGGAAAAATGGCAGCAGGGCTTCCAAGCTCCTCCAAAATGGAGGGCAGCAGACACTCCCCAGCTCACTCTGATGCACAGCCAAGGCTGGATGGGCACATGGAGAGCAAGCGCCAGCCCACGCGGCTCGGGTGCACCGGGCACAAGTCTCGGCAGATCTATGCACCACGCTATGCCCCGACGCCTCGGGACCAAGTGGGCCTCAGTGAGGAATTCAGGGTTTCACTCTGAAAGTCAGCGCAGTTCGCTGGGTTCCCGAGAAAGAGGGCAGAGGACGGTGACAATCTCAACAGGGCAGAGACCTCTGACAAAATCCAACTGCCATTCTTGATGGTTCTCTGCTCCCAGCAAACTAAAGAAAAGGAGTCTAGCCTGGTGAACAGCACCCGCAGAACCCCCACAGCTAACGTCACTCCCGCGGAAAGAGCAGTACTCTGCCCTCCACGCCAGGAGCAAGGCAGGGACATCTGCTCTCTCACCGCTGAGTGGAGCGGGAGGCCTAGCTGGTGCTGTCAGGGAAAAACAAGAAATAAAAAGCATATGGATTGGAAAGGAAAAAATAAGGCTAACTTTATTTGGGACAACATGATCGTCTCCATAGAAAATCCTAAAGAATCTACAAAAAACAAACAAAAACAAATGAACAGAAATCCTCTAGAACTAATTAGGTTAGCAAAGACACAGGACACAAGGTCAATGTGAAAAAATTAGCTGTACTTCTACATCCTAGCAGCAAACAGTCCAAAAATGAAATGGAGAAAACAGCGTCATTTAAGCCGCTTCAAAAGTATGAAACACTTAGTAACAGATCTAAGCAAGCCCTGGGTCCTGGGTCCTGCAAACTGCATGGCATTGTAAGTATGGGAGCAAAGTTTCATGTGCATGGTCAGAAAACTCAGTGAAACGCCCGAGCCCACTACATACCAGTACAAGGTCATCAGAATTCTAGAAGGGTTTTTTTTTTTCCCTTTGGTGGAAACCAGAGGCTGATTGCAAGGTTTACATGAGCATGTGAGGGTCTGGCAGGCATCACACTTCTGAAAATGAGCAAACTTGGAGGATTAACAGGACCTGATTTCAAGGCTTAGTATAAAAGTCACAGTAATCAGGACAGTGCTTTGCTGGCAGAACACATCACAAAGTCCAGAAATCGGACCCACACACACGGCCAACTGATTTTCATCAAAGGTGCCAAAGTAATTCCATGGAAAGGAAGTCGCTGGGGTGACGGGGTAACCACATGCAGAAAGACTTGACCTCGATCTGTGCCTGTCACCGTACATAAGATCAAACTTGAAATGAATCGCAGATCTAAACAAGAAATGTGAAACTATAGGATTTTTACAGAAAACAGGAGAAAAGGCTTTGTAACCTTGGATTAGGCAACTATTTCTTAGAACACACAAAAAAACACGAACCTTAACAGGGGGAAAAAAGCCTTGATGAATTGGACATCATCAAAATTAAAAACTGCTGCTCGTTTGAAAGATCCTATTGGGAAAATGCAGAGATGGAGATGGGGAGGAAATATCCACAAACCGCAGGTCTGCAGAGACGTGCGTCGACACTGCGGCCCCAGCTCCCCCAACTCCAGATCAGGAAGACGAGCACCCCAGACTGTGGGGTGGACCTGTGAATGGCACGGGTGCCAATCAGGCCCTGGGGCCCAGGGGGACCCCCACACGAGGGCCAAGACTCAAGACGCAGACAACACTCAGTGCTGGGGGAGAGGAGCCGCCACGGCGCCCGCTCGCAGGCGGACGGCGAGGGCGCGGCGCCCACAGCCTCTGCGCAGGCGGTTTGGCAGTTCCTCGGGACGGGAAGCGGCCTGGCCACAGGATCCAGCAGCCCCCCTCCCAGGCCCTGGCCCAAGAGGAATGAAGACATGATCACTCCAGGACCTGTGCGCACATCCTGCAGCTCTCGTCACGACAGCTGGACGGGACGGCTCAAGTGTCTGTCCGCCTGTGAACGGATAAACAAACTGTGGTACACTTTATCCTTTCCAAACAAAAGGAAACAAACTACTGAATGCAGACCGTGACACAGAGGAGCCCCACGCGAGCCGTGCCAAGTGACGGAAGCCAGGCTCAGGGGTGCACGCTGCGGATTCCAACCCCATGACGCCGGACAGGCGGCCCAGCCGCGCCACACCACCTTTTCCCGGGTGTTGGGCGCCCCCGGGTGACGGCACCGTCTCACGCCTGGGCTTCAGGGGCCAGCAGCTGCATGGGTTGGCCAGAACCCCTCGACCTGGACACCCCTACAGGGGAGAACTATGTCTATGTAATCAAAAGCCCAACAGACCTGAGCCCCAAACAGGAAGAAACCAGAAAATCATGAGATCCACCTAAGAGACACATGTGCCCCGATTATTTCTTAAAAGAGGTTGTTAAAAGGGGTGATGAGCTAAGTCTGAGATCTGGGCTTTGGAGATCAAGAAACAGAAATGTAAAAAGCAGCCCAATCATAGCGAGGCCCTTGTCTCCCTCCAGGTCCTTCCCAGGAGCTCCTGACCTCCCGCTGGAGATACCCTGGGAGCGGCCAGGCTCACGGCCCTGAGGCCGCCCTCCTGCCTGTTCCTAGAGACCCACGAGAGGTGCTGGCCGTGCCCCTCAGGCCCATCGCAGCACGCTGACCAGGCACATGTGCCCAGGCCCTTTGTGGGGTGGGGACAGCTCAGTCCTGCACCTCGCTGCTGCCCCAGGCCCCCAGGCTCAGCTGCTCAGGTGACTCCCCAGTCTTTACCCTCATCCACCCCTCACGCCACATGATCTGGGGAGGGGTACCCGGCGAGGGGGGACGCAGAGGCTGTGGTGAAGACCACTACCACCACCAAGGCCAGAAGGTCCCCTCTAGTGGGACTGAACCACCAACAGGAGCGCCACCCAGAGACAGTGAGGGCACAGGGATGACAGGGTGGAGGCTCGGCCTCACTGCCGGAGTGACGTCCGCGCCCCAGCCTGATGTCCCTGGCCCTTGACATACATCGTTCATCGACCTCGACGCTGAGTCATCGCCAAGGACCGGGGGAACAAGACCACAGCCAGTAGGCCTGGCTGGGTGGGGGCTCCATGTGGTTCCAGCTCAGGGGTCTGTCCTCCCGGGGCCCGCCCGCCCCTCCCCAAGGCCCGCAGGCTTCCCTGCCTCCTAGCCATGGAGCCCAGGGCCCTACCTCAGGTGTGTCCCAGGCACTCTGGGGTGGGTGGCAGTCAGTCCTCCACTTCCCTGCTGCCCCAGGCCCCCAGGCTGCTCAGGCAGCTCCCCAGGCGTTAGCCTCCCCACCTCCTCTTGCCATCCCATTCAACCTACAGTGACCAGGGAGGGGCTTCTACGACAGGGACACTTAGATGCTGTGTCCTGCTCCATGGGGCTCACACTGGGGGGCGGGGGCACCGAGCAGGGGCCACAGCCCTGACTCCACAAGGGCTACCCTCCTCAGCACAGGAAAGGGGTGGGCAAAGCTGCTCGGGCACCAGGGCCACATGCCACTGCTGTTGGCTGCCCATCAGGCACCGCTCCAGTAGGCCATGGGTCCCTCGCCCAGGGAAGGGTCCCGTCCCAGGTACTCTGCGGGGAGCAGTTCCCGGAGGCACCCTGGACTTGGGGCTGTTGCTGAGTTCTCCACGAGCTGGACCCACCTCTCCAGGGCCCCTGGTGAGGAACACTCTGCCTCCATCAGGTTCCCAAGACACCCAAGGGCATAGGCCACCTGGGCTCTGATGCCTCCAGGTGGGAAATGGGGACCCCAAGATGCCCCCAAGCAGGCCAGAGGCAGGCTGTAGGATTCCCATGAAGACCAGCCAAGGAGGGGTGCCAGCCCAGTGCCCCCTGAGGCCGGGGGCCTCCTCCCTGTGTCCTGCCTCCCCTAGACTCATGTGGCACAGCTGGACAGTGTGGCCTGCTGACAGAAGGCCACCACACTTTGGGGACTCAGAGCTGCAAGATGAACACAGTCACCAGAATCTGTTCCCTGTGCTCCCTGGGCCCCCTGGGCCCCCTTCCTCGGGGGAAGTGCATGGCACTGACCCGGAGCCAGCCTGAGATACAGAAACCAGGTCCTGCCCGGGCGCCCACACCTGTCACCAAACATCCTCTAAAGTGCTGTTTTTTCAACTCGAGCAGCTCAGGGGCGGGGGTGCGGGCGGGAGACAGGGCCCCTTTGTTCGCTGCCACCGTGTCCTTGCTTTGCCCCGGGATGGAGGCACCCCCCTCAGCAAGTCCATGTGAGCATGTGCACACGCAGCCCCCTTCCAGAGCCCAGCACCCCACGCGCATGCCACCATGCCTGTGTGCCCAGGAGCACAATGCAGGCTGTCCCGGGGTGCTGTCCCCAGCCTCCCTGTCCCCCCCCCCCAAACCGCAGCTCCCGCTCAGGAAACTGCCCCAGGGATTGGTGAGCTCTGGAGGTGTCTTAGCAGAGCTCAGCCATTTGCAGACATGGAGCTGTGTCCCCCAGAACACCCCAACTGCACCTGCAGGTCTAGAGGAGGGAAGGGGAGCTGCTGTGAGCATGCGGGCCCTGTGGGAGCGTCCTTTGTCCACAGATGCGAGCACAGCAAACAGCAGGCAGACACCCCCACCCTCCTGTCGCCAGGCTTAGTTCAGATGTGTTTTTCTGTTTGTTGTGTTTTCTTAAGGAACAAAACCAGGCAGAATCAGCAAAAGACCTCAGCCCACCTTCCCAGAAAAGCCGGATCTGGGATGTGCTTCCTGCCCATGTGTCTACACCTGCGTATCACCTGCAGTTGGAACAGACATGCCCCCAGCTGCTCCTGGTCCAGGCTACTGGATCTCAGAAGAGGGGTGCAGAGCCCCAGTCGCCACACGCAGGGCCCCTGCTTCAGCACCAAAGCCCAAGCCGCAGAGCAGCCCTGCCCCTCCTCCTCCTGGACCCCAGAATACCTGACCCCCACCCCAATGTCTGGTCCTTCACATTCCCACAGAGACCCCCAGCCACCAGCAGAGGACACCCAGCACCCTGTTCTCGTCATTTTCTTGCCTCAAGTTTACACAGCAGCACCTACACACATTGTAACTATGTGCAAAAATAAAATGACAGCAACTGCTCCAGCAGCCTCTTGATGTTTAAAAAAAATTCCTCCATGGTTTTGCCACCCCCCACCGAAACGCATTGTTTATTTAGCAATTAGTCTACTTTCTATTATTGATTCTCTTTTGAACTCTCATTTAAAAGCAAATATTTATCTTTTTTAAGCACCATCCAACTATCTATAAAAATCCATTGCTATCTCATGTTTCTAAATTCATTGTTTTAAAAATCACTGGGTAAAGGTCACTAGTTTTCTTTTTGTAATTAAAAAATTTTTTGACTTGGCTTTCTGATCACAAGGAAAATAAGAAGCATGGTCTGCTCTCTCTTAATAATTTTATGTGTAAGGACACAGGGGCTACACAAAGAAAGCACCGTGTGAACTGCTTAAATATTAGGGTCGCACTCAGACCGACACTTCAGAAATATCCAGTAAGCTAGTGAGCAGTCCACTCGAGCTCGCGGGCTTGGAGATTTGTACAAGGGGAGACTGGAACAGCTCGTTATCTGTAGTACGTGCAATAGGGGGGATTAAAGCATGAATACAGGCCAACCAGCCAGAAAGAGGGGCCAAAGAGAACAGGAACTGAGGAAACATGAAAAGGTGACTACCAGGACAAACACAGCCCTCCTAAACCCCAAAATACCGTTCAAGAGCAGAGAATGTGCCTTGTGAACAACCCCATGTAACTAACAAAATACACCGAACAAAAATGTTAGTCATATCAACAAATGCAAATGTGCTTAACTTATCCAACAGGAGAAAAATATCTTGACTCACGAAGACTCAGTGATATGTTTCATATAAGAAACGCCTAAAATTATAAAGACACCAAGAGATTAAAAGTAAAACTAAATGAAAGTGATGTGCTATGCTAACCCCAGTTATTAAAAAAAAAAAAAAAAAAAAGCCAGAATGGCTGTGTTAATATCAGACAAAGCAGATTTCAGAGCAAAGAAAATTACCAGGGATAAAGAAGACATCTTCATGATGACTAACATGTCAGTTCACCAAGAGGACACAGCCGCCCTAAGCACAAATGTGCCCAGCAGCAAAGCTTTGAAATGCACAGAGCAAAACCTACCAGCACTGGAAGAACCGAGAGAAAAGTCCAGGGTCAGAGCTGGATACCCTGAGGGCCCTCGCTCACTGGCTGCCAAAGCAGGAAGAGAAAATCAGGGAAGGGACAGCAGGGCAGGCCACCGAGGCACGCACGCAGTCCACATTTACAGAACAGCCCTCCCTCCCGCAGCGGAACGCACACAGTCCATGCCATAAACCAAGCCTTGAGAAACTGCAGAAGATTCAGATCGTGGTGCTTGGCACGACTACAAACAGACGAAGGCCCTAACTCAGCAACAGAAAGGCACCTGGAAAGGCCCGAGCGTGTGGAACACACTTCTGAACAACCCACGCGCCGAGGAAGAGGCTGAAAAATACAGGATGAAAATGTGCCTTCAGAGGGCGGCGAATGCCACCCGGCACCCGTGTGAGGAGGAGAACTCGCTTCCACCTTCAGAAACAGACCAGCACAGCAGCTCCGGGCAGGCAGCAGAACCGCAAAAAGCAGCGGCGCTCAAACAACCCAGAGGAGGACAGTTCAGTGAACCCAGAAGACGCTTCTCAGAGATCAGGAAATTTGCTAAAACTCCAGCTAAACTGATCACTTAAAAAAGAAGAAAAATGAGGTACAAGTGACCAATTTCAGGAACCAGAAGGGACATCGCTACAAACTCTCCTGCTGTTTGAATGATAATAATGTGATAGTACCAACAACGCCGTGCCGTGGGTCCACGACCTCGCTGAAACAGTCCTTCCCCACACGCCATGTACCAGAGCTACTCAAGACAAAACAGAAAGCCTGTATGCAGCTGTACGCTAAGTTTAAAACCTCCTTAGCAGGGCTGGGGTCATAGTGCAGTGGTGGAGTGCTTGCCTAGCGTGTGTGAGTCACTGGGTTCGATTCTCAGCACCGCATATAAATAAAAATAAAGATTCATTGACAACTAACTAAAAAACATTTTTAAAAAATCCTAATTAGCCACCATCTCATGAAAACCAATAAAATCCACCAAATGGAAGAAATAAAACCAATTCTACCCAAAAGGAAGAGAGAACACCTCCCAGCTCAGCTGCCATTCCAGCTTCATTCCAACGCCAAGACCAAAAAACACCATCAGAAAACTAAAGATGACATCACTCAGGAACTTGGACACAAGCTTCTTGGGAAGATTTTGGCAAATCAAGTCGAACAAAACAAAGAATAACACTGTGTGGATCCAGGATGCAAGTCTATAGTTTGAAGACTGATACAATTTGTCATTTTAAGAGAACAGAAAGGAAAAAAATGACAAGATTCTATCAAAAGATGTCTAATAAAAAACATTTGACAAAATCCAGTACCAGTCACTATCAAAAACTAGGCACTGGCATCCCGGGGTGTTCCTCAACCTGACAGAGGGCATCTACCGAAACCTGCTGATGCCTCTCCTGACGGTGAGAGAGCGAGGAGCTTCCTGAGTGGGTCTCACTCCCCCCACACTGCTGGACACTGCTGGGTAGGCCAGCCACTGGCCCAGGCTAGAGGAGATAAGCAGCCCCCAGATTAGAAGAGAAGGGTAAAGTCACCTCCACCGTCATCTGTGCACTAATCCATGGACATAGCAAAGCTGGTTTGCTAGAGCTAACGGGTGAGCTTAGCATGGCCATGAGACAAATGTGCCCAAGTGAGCTGCAGCTCTAAGTAAGAGAAAGAAATGCCCTTGACCCCCAGCAGCCAAGTCACACAGGAGGGTTGACTTTGGAGGTTCCGTGGTGATGTCTACTCAAACGTCTTCGTAGGAAGAACAAGGCCCGTTCCTCTTGGCAGTGGCATCAAAAACAGGTGACGCTGGGGGCCTGGCAAAAGGCGCTCACAACCCAGACACCAGGAACTACGAAACATCTCCAACAGAAAGATCTAAGTAAGGAGAGATGACGGGCCCTGTGGCCGAACTGCCAGTGCTGAGAAGAGGGCTCTCAGGCTGCTCTTCAGGGTCAGCGTGGCCCAAGAGCACCACCCACCCAGAACACAGCCATCTCTACTGATGTGCAAAAATCAGCTCCATCACAGACCTGAAGGTAAGCACCACAATAAAACTGCCAGAAGAAAATCTGAGTGACAAACACTTCTTAAATGTGGCATAAAGGCAAGAAGGATAATATTTAAGAGGAAAAAGTACACTTGATGGCATAGAGTTGAAAACTTCTGTTCTAAAAACATGCTGTTCAATCAATGAGAAGTCAGCTAGACACTGGGAGAAACTGTGTAAAGCACTCCATGGACCCAGAATATATGAAGAACATTTATAGCTCAACAATAAGGCCAACAAACTGATTGTAAAATAGGTGAAAGACATGGAAAAACACATCACCAGTTACTTGGATGCCAATCAAACACATGAAAAGGTCCTCAACAAAACTCAGACACAAAGACCTTCCAGGGACCCTTCAGATGGGCTAACACTGAGCCCACCACCTTCTTGAACGTGCCCACATTTGCACATGCTGCTGGGCACTGACATTAGAACATGCTGCTCAGGGGAGGCCAAGGGGTGCAGCCACTTTGAAAACACAAGGTCAGTCTCTTAAATAGAAATACGTCCATTCTGTCCCTGTACCTTTACCCACAGAGAAAGGAGATGGGGGCCTCACAACGGCCACCCTCCTACACAGGTGCCAGCCATAGAACCCAGCCTCAACACCCGTGAACACTGGGGAGAAACTGCGATTCCTAAACTTCTGGGGTGAAGGCCATCCCCTCACGGATGGAAGCTCCTAAGTGAGCAACACAGATCCTCCCCCAAAGAAGTCACCCTGAGCCTGAGGTGGAGAGAGCCTGGAGCACAGGGGACTGTTCTAAGTTCAGTAGACCCCAGTAGCAGCAGCACAAAATCCCCAAACAGCGAGGGTGCCCTGGTTCGGTCCCTAATCTCAGACTCCTGCCGCAGCTGCCAAGTCCGGGAGGCACGCTGTTGGCAACACTGAGCAGTGACCAGAGCGGACGGCACTCGTCCACCCCCAAGGGCAGAAGCAACTCTCGACCCTCCCCAGCTGGCCTGGAGAGCCGTCAGGGAGAAGAGACACAGACCCAGCTACAGAAACTTAAAATGAAATAAAGATGCCTGCCCTCCCCCGCCCCTGCTCTGAATGCACGGATTATTCTCAGCACATGCTCGGAAACTGACCAGATCATCGCCCGCCAGGAGAGGGGCGGCCTGCGCCTCTCGGCACACACTTGACATCTTGTTCCCGTCCGGGCCTCCCGTGCCGACAGTTTCTGGATTAAATGTGCAAATGGAACGCGGCCCCACGGGGGTCTCGCTCCCCGCAGGCTGAGCGCCAGAGCTGTGTGCTTGTGCGCACGTGTGCGTGGAGGCACGTGTGTGAGGCTGAACATGTATGCGCACGTGAGCACACGCACATGGGTGCCTGTGTGCGTGTCTGTGGTCACTCTGCTCTCAGCTGGCGGCTGCTCCACCACCTAGACCAGCCACACTCCTGTTCAAGCACCCAGCTTGTTCATTTTTCTCTGCCCGGTGGTGACCAGGTCCACTTAAAAGCCACAGGCAGCCTCCACGAAGGGCTCCTGCCTCACAGCCACCATCCAGGAGGAAGGAAGCTGTGCAGGCCAGAGGCCAGCGCCTTGTGGGACTGTTGCTCGTAGCACAGAGCTGTTTGGGGAGCAGACCAGGCCCCCAACTGCCACAGCCCCAAAGACAATCAAGGGTGAAGTCCACCCCACCCCCAGCCTGGAGCTGACGGCGGGCTCCAGACATACTGGCTGGCCTCAGGCTCAAGAGCATCTCCCACCAGCTATGAAGAGGCTGCTGCAGCCCCTCCCCCAGCCCCTTTCCCAGCCCAGGGACCCCACTCGCCCCACCCGGCATCCCCAGCCCTCACAGGCTTTGAGAATGGAGACAAAATCTAGTGGAAGGAGCTGCTGGGCCTGGCTCTGAGGTCAGCCCGGTGAAGCTGGGGCTCGAGGGAACTAGGTGCTTGAGTGGCGGCCCCTCGACCCTGCAAGGCTGCACTGAGCCCCTTCCCCCTCCCACCGCGAAGTCACACAATGACATGCTTCAATGGCGCACAGCCAGGGCCTCTGGTTTTCGTTCTGTGTGACCTGGGGAGGCCAGGAACGTGATGGAGCTGTCTGAGCACAGTGCCCTGGGGGCCTACTCAGGCCCCTGCCCAGCCCCCTCCCCGGCCCCCGCTGCAGCACACCACTCAGGCAGCCCGCTCCCCCGCGGACAGCTGGCAGGCCCCACCGGGCTGTGCCCCACGGCCACGAGACCCCGCCGGGCTCATCCTCTTATCCCCAACAACTTCCCCCCGGCAGCCCGGGCGCCCCACGGGAGAGCGGGTGCCAGGGCAGCCCGTGCAGCCCCCGCTATGTTATGTCAGCTGTTACCCTGCGCTTAGAGCAAGGCTCTCCAGCTGGCCAGGGTCAGATGTAAAAACAAGGACCTAACAAAACCCGGCCCCCCCAGCCACTCGGAGCTGGAGACCCCCTCCGAATGTGGCACTTACTGACGGGGTTCTTTCCAGCCCTCAGGCAGAGCATAAAGGAAACACCTGTCCCCACGGCCGGCACACTCTAATCCCACTAAACCCGAATGGAGAAACCCGAGGGCCCGCAGCAGGCGGCCCCCACCCCAGGTCTGACTTTTGTCCTGAGCCTGAAGGAAGATGGTGGTGGGGAAGCGGGGAAGAAAAGCAGGACCTGGCCTGGATGTGCCAGGGAGCCAAGGCTGCCCTCATGGGGACGGACGCTCCTCGCAGCCAGACTCACGCAGCAGAGAACAAAGTCCCACAGGACCCCTTCAGGTGGCCTGGGTGACCAAAGGACCTCCACCTCCTGCATGGCTGTCACCTTCCAGAAGGGACAGGGCTGCTGCTGCTGCTGCTGCCCCAGAAGGCTCCTTCCTGCTAACCCAGGAGCCCCTCAGCCAGCAGGCGCCCTGTGCTGGCCTCACCAGTGCCTGCTCCCGAACCCTGGCCGGCTCTGTCTCTCATTACCGACCTGGAGCTGAATCATCATAATTTCTGAAAAGAGGGAAGGAGGCAGGAGGGGGGCGAGCTGCAGAATGTAAGACCACCCAGACACCTGGCGGCCTCAGGAGGGGCCTGGCAGCCGTGCCTGCCATGTACACCGGGTGCTGGGGGTGGCACACTGCATGTGGGTTCCAGGGTGCCTCTGGTCACGGGGTCCCTCCTGCCCCAGAGGCAACGGGATGCCCAGCTCCTGGTCCTGCTCCCTGAACCTTAGGATGGTCCTGGTAGACTGGCTGGGGGTTGGCGCTGCCAAGAGCACAGGTCTAGGAGATGCTGGAGACTGTGGGCAGGGCCAAGGCCAGCACTGGCTCCCCCCCAGGAGGAGGCTGCACTAGCCCCACGTCCAGCACAGTAAAGATGGGGCCTAGCGTGGCCTGGGCCGAGACAGGCTGTGCCGGCCGAGTTTTTCCCCGGGCCTCCTGTGCTGAGCTGTGGGTATTCTCCAGGAGGCAGCCCTTTGCAGGGGGCTTCCTCTCTTCACTCCACGTCCCCAGAATATCACCTACTGTGTAACCTGAGAGCAGGAAAGGCCCTGGAAATGTGGGCAGGGCCAGGTCTTCCAGGAGGTTCAAGAGAGCAGGGGTGTGGGGAGACTGGGGGTAGGGACCCCTGGCCCTTGTGGGTCTTTCTGGGGTCCAGGAAGACATACCACCACACAGGAGCCAGGCCACTCCCTTGTTCCTTCAGGAGATGTGCTGGAACACTTAGGACCCCAGGGCAGCTGGGAGCGGCATGACCAAGGTGTCCTGATGCAAGGCCACGGCCCTCCACCTGCACAGCCCCTGGAGGAAAGACCCCACTCCGCAGTGTTGGATCCCCCCGGCCCACACACCACCTCCCCATCGTGTGCCAACTGACGTAGCGTACATGACAGCTGGGCCTGTGCAGGTGAGCTGAGGCCCACTGCGGGCGTCGCAGAAGCTGCCTGGTGTGGAAAATGGTTCTCTGTAGGACCTCCACACATAAGGCCCTGGTGAGCCCTGGTGTTCTGGTTATAGTGGGGTGCCTGTTTTTTCTGTTCTGTTTAAAGAATGTCAGCTGTCCTCACACGCAGCTGCCTCCAGGGCAGAACCATGGCCAATCCAGACCCTGCACTCTCAGTCTGGGGACCAGGCTACCAGCCAGGTGATACACCCTGCCCTGCCACCTCTCCCACAGCTCCTGACCCCACAGAGGGGCCATCTCTCATGCAGGCACCCTTGTCCCCAGGCTACTACGTCACCCTTCACAGGACAAGGGAGACCATGAAGGGGAGACCAGGCTGCTGTAGACCAAGAAGCCCAAACCATGTGACAGTCAGAAGCACAAGAAAGTGGTGGAGACACATGCTGGCAAATGGGACCCGGCACAGGCTGTGGGAGACCCATCCCGTTGGCAGCGTCCTGGGCTAAGCAGGGAGGCCCTGTTCTAGGACATGGCCTCCAGCCTGCTCCCAATGACTCAGAAGAAGCCCCACAGTGTGTATTTATGGTTGGGCAAGTGGGGCAGAATAAGGGTGACCGCCCAGCAGGGCAGAGGGCATCTGGGACTGGCGTGCACTGCCCATAGCCGCCCTGTGAATCTGAAATCAGCAACATCAAAGCACCCAGAGGAACGTGGAGACACAAAGGCCACGAGCTGCACTGGCCCTGTACAGACGGCAGGGTGGCTCCAGCCCTGGCCCCTCTCTCAGGGGAGACAACCGTCCAGGATTCCAACACCAGTTTGAATGTGGCACTATTTTAGAAGTGACCCAGCTACACAGTTTCGAACAGGCCTCAGCCAACTTCCCCTCAAATGCAGAGGGTGCACACTTTAGGTGCTGCAGGTCACAGGGTCCCCGTCCTGCTGTGGAAGCACAGAATCCCCTGGAGGTTTCCCATTCCCCAGTGTGCAGCCATGTGCTGATAAAACCGTATAGACTGGAACAGGCCACAGGGTGTGGGCCACGTTCACAGACCCCGGTGAGGCACCCTCGGTGGATGGCTGTGCTCCAGTTCTCGTGTGGTTGTGCAGATGGTGGGCCCTAGCCCAGTATGGCTGGTGTACTTACAAAATGGGGACACAGGGCATGGCACACATAAGGATGCCAGGTGAAAAAATGAATGGAAAGGCCGGAGATTGCCAACAGATGCCCAGCAGCCAGGGAGGGACCTGGGTGCCAGGGTCCCTGAGCCTCAGAAGTGAGAGAGAGGAATGTCCGTTGCTGAAGCCACCCCCTGGCCCTTTGTCACACAGCCCTAGCGGCCCCAACCCGCAGCACAAAGAAAACCCTCATGGCCCCAGCCCAGCAGCCCTCCTGCAGGACCAGACACCAAGGAGCAGCCTCAGGCCCTGCGTTCACTGCTGCCACCCCAGCCTGGAGGCTGTGTCCCTTTACCTGGAACAGGCAGTAGGGGGTCTCAAAACAGGTAAGGGAGGAATCTCCCTCACCCCGAGTGACCCCAAATCTGAGCAAGTTGGATCTGCTAGTGCCCCAGGGGCTGCACACAGAGCTGGAGCCTGTGTCCATCCTCCAAGCCCAGCTCCAGGGCTCCCTGTAGGCAGGGACTTTAGTGCTGGCCACCATGGGGTGAGGTCCTGGGGTGCAGGCCCGCATCCTGCCCTTCCTGGCCCAGGTTCTATTTGCACACAGAGTCTGGCTCACACCAGGTGCTTAATAAATATTTGCTGGCTGAATGAATGTAGGAGAAGACAAGCCAACCCACGGAGAGGGGGCTGGGG
This sequence comes from Xerus rutilus, assembly GCA_028644305.1. Classification (NCBI taxonomy): domain Eukaryota; kingdom Metazoa; phylum Chordata; class Mammalia; order Rodentia; family Sciuridae; genus Xerus; species Xerus rutilus. The sequence goes on along the minus strand of CM053399.1, from coordinate 2,260,090 downwards.
GCACTTCTGAACCAGAATATCAGACAGTGCCCAGGTGGTGGGGACCCTGTGTGCCGGGAACAAAGAGACAGACGCTCCAGTTCTGCAGAGGGGAAAGGATGTTTTCCTGGAGGACCCAGGAGCCCAGGAGGAAGTGGTTGACGTCTCAGGGCAGAGTCAGGCAGGAAGGTAGCAGCAAGTGACCGTGAGGGATGGAGCTCCGTGAGAGGTGCAGGAGCCCCTGGAGCACGGAGGTGCTGGCCGGGCAGGGAAACAGGCCTTGGGGTCTGTTAATGGAAAACCCGAGCCACTTGCTGCTCCCCTGACCTTGGGCAGCAGTGACTCGACCTCAGGGAGTCTCCTTCTCTTGCTGCAAACAAGATTCTTTAACGAGAGGATCAGAGTGTGCGTGTGCAAAGCCCACTCGGTAAGTGGCAGTGACAGCAGGGACAGAGATGATGCCCTCCCAAGGGCCACCAGACACTGTATGAGAGCAAATGGCACAGTGCTGTCCAGCGCAGCCCACGCAAACCCCACACAAACCCCACGCTGCCACCAAAGCCCCGAGCACCACGGCCCCGCCCGCACCGCGGCAGGTAGCCGTGACTGGCGGGGTCTGGAATGGCGGGCATCTGCAGGGTCATTCTGAGTGTAAGCCGGGGGGCTGGGCCTGAGAGGAGCTGAGAACAGGCCTGACCTTGTTCCACAGGGAAGGGAGACCCACCCAGGGCTGCTGCAGGGCACACAGTCCCCACCCAGCCTCCTGCTGCTGCTGGGAAACTGAGGCCTGCGAGGGGGAGGCAGGCCACAGTGGAGGACGCAGCTGGTGGGAGGGGTGGGTCACTGCGGCGGCGAGGGAGCCTCCACGGCAGGGAGGAAGCAATGACCTCATCCCCCAGGCCTCCAGCCGCGACTCACGGGTTTCTAACCACAGGCACCTCAGGACAGTCCCCCGGCACGCTGGCCACCAGAAGGCACGGACGTGCCCTGTGTCACGCTTTTCGTGTGGAATCAGGAAAAAGGCTGTGACAGAAACCAGCCCTCACCTGGGCCAGGGCAGGTTCCCTCGTGGCAGAGAAAAGAGGAGGGTTCCGGGAGGGAAGGCAGAGCCACCCCAGCAGGGCCCCAGGCCTAGCCCAGGCACACACGCTGCCACGTCCACACGTGAACACAGCCTCCCCTGGCCGGGAACCAGGCGGGCGCTCCTCCCTGGGCCCCAGCGCCCAGCCCTGCAACGCGCCTGTTCAGAGGCCCAGGCCAGACCTGGCGGGCGAGATTCCTCCTAAGGTGGCTCTTTCAGGCCCACCAAGCATCCTGGTTCAGCAGAATGCTTGGCCCCTCGGAGGCCGGCCTGCGGCTTCCTTAGCCCTTGCTGCTGCGATAAGGGCCCCATAAAAGCCAGGCACAGCAGGAGGGGGAGAAACACTGGGCTCCGGGAAGGCAGCCTCGAGTGACTTTTTCCACCATTTCCCATTGCGTACTCAGAGTCCCTTGCAGGCTTGCTGGGCCCCTGTGGGGCCCTGAGGCTGTGGTTTGGGCTGTGCTCGCTCTCCTCACGCTGGGCCCGGCCCAGGATCTGCCAAAATGCACGTGGCAAGAGCGCCACCTGGTGTCTGCACAGTCCATTGCGGGTGCTCGTCCACAGCAGCTCCAGGCAGCCAACACCTTGGCTCCTGACAGGCCTCCCCCGGCCCGCTGTGCCACACACGGGTGCCCTGGCCTGGGGTCGGCAGCCATCCCCACCCTTGAGACCTGGGGCTCTGGAGCCGGCTGCCACCTCGCTCCCCAGGGTCCCAACTTGTGCTCCATACTCATCCACCTGGGGACAGTGAGCTACAGGGTCCCCACCTGTCTGGCCCCGGCACATGCTCAGCTCCTCACCCTCCCCTCTCACCCCAGTGCCTCTCCTGTACAGAGCCTTTACTTTCTCACAGACACGTCCCCACAGTGCCCCACCTACCTCCTGCCTTTGGCTCCGCACAGTGCTGGGCATGATTGCCTCCTTCCCACTGTCCCCAAACCACCTACGGCTGTCACTCTGACATAAGCCGCTGGACATGGTGAGCTCAACCCACCTGGAAGGGGCAACTTCCCAAGGCTGAAGTGTGGGGCTTGGAGTGGAAACATGAGCAGGCCACGTGGGAAGGGCAGCAGGTCTGTCACCACCTCCAGTTCACAGGTGGGGAAGGAAAGGCCCGGGAGCGCACACCCACCAGGGCTGTGCCTGTGGGCAGCTCCGGGGGCCGAGCAGGACACACCACGCCAGCAGGCGGGCAAGCGCGGCCAGTATCCGTCACACACTGCCCTCTGAAGAAAGAGCAGGTATCCTGGGAGAAGCCAGCACCATAACATGTCAGTCAGCCAGGCCAGGGACAGCTGGTACAAAGGCCCTGAGGCAGAGGAGAGCGAGCAAGGGACCCGGGCCAGGAGGGGGTGCCTGAGCAATGGCACCTGGAGTCCACAGAGAGAAGCTGGAGGTCACCCCAAATGCCACAGAGCTTCCAGAATGCTCAGGTTGTTTTAGAAAGCCTCCCCAGTGGGTGAGTGGGGGCGCCCATGGGACACAGCCAGGGTCACTGCTCTCAGGGTGCAAAAGAGCCACTGCTGGGCTGGGGGGTCACAGTGGAGGGCACATGCCTTGCAAGGGAGGGAGGTGTGAACATCACAAGGCCCAGTGCTTGCTAGCCGCCGGCCTGGGGGAATCTATGGAAAGGCAAGTGCAGTTCTCCAAGAAGCCAGCAGGTGGCATGCAGGCCCCAGAGATGCTAGGGCCAGGTGGAAGGAGGCTGCAGCTTCTGGACCAGAAGGGGATCTGGGACCCTGAAAGGGGCCCAAGTCACCTGGGGGGACCAAGGCTGACCACCTCAGATCCAAGGTATCACAGGAGGAAAGAATGCACCACATGCTGATATGGGCACACACGTGAATACATGCTGCCATGTCTAAACACACAGCTAGCTAGCTACATGTGAAACACCTGTGTACGCACACGCACAGCTAACGCTCACAAGCACACACCACAGTGTGCATACACGCATGGCAGGCACATGTACCTTCAAGAACAAGCTCGGGTATGCAGGTGCACAGCCTCCCACTCACACACACACTCAGAGCTGTGCACGAGCACACACGGGCACATGCATACACATGTGTAGGTGTGGGCCACACACATACACCTCCTTGCACATGGCACATGTGCACAATCACACGTACACACACTTATGTAGATGTGCATGCAATCCTCTCCTGGAGAGCCTGAGAACCACGGGCAATGCCCAGTCCCAGGCCCTCCAGGGCAAGTCCCAGGGTAGAGCACCTCAGACCCCGTCCCCATGAAGAAGCCACAGAGGCAATGCCTGGAGCACTTGCCCTGTGGTCAATACGCCTCCCTGGGCGGTTACCCAGTGTTCTCCTGGGAGACACAGCCAGCAACTCAGCCAGCGCTCACCCGAGAGCTGGGTCCACGGGGTTGAGATGCTAGGGCCTTGGGCAAGGGCTGAGGGGACTCTGAAGCAGGCCGGAGAGGAAAGGAGAGACAACAGCCTTGACTGAGCTCTGTGAGGGAGTGCCAGACTGCCTCCCCAGGTCCTGCAAAAGCCCCCAGCAAAACACGACAGTAGGACCTGATGGGACAGGGAAGATCCCACCAAGGAGCCAAGGGGCTTCATCCCAGGAAGTGAAGCTGGGTGTCCACTGACACCCAAGGGAGATGTGAGACAAGATCCAACCATCACATCAAATCACACAGGACCGGGGCTGGTGGACAGTTCCCAATAGCAGAAAACACCTGTCCCCATGCCTGGTGGCTGGATGCTCCTTCTGGATAAACATGGAGTGACAGCAGGCTGCACAGCCCACCCCTCCAGTGTCCACCAGCAGGCCAGGTAACAGCTGTACCTGCACAGGAAGACTTCCAGCCTAGAACCCAAGAACGGGGGGAGCCCTGCTGTGATCAGTGACAAAGCACAGCAGAGTCCCAGGCCAGGAAATGGCACAACAGTGGCTTTGTGTCTGCCAAAAATATCCCATAAAACACATTGCAAGAGAAGCCCGTTAGTGACAGCGACTCCCAACCGCGTGTCCCCACCAACATCCCTGTCAGGGAATAACCAACAGCCCAAACCCGCGACCACCACCACAAAGCCTCCAGAGACAGACCACCAGAGGTGGCAGTCTCCCCGATCTAACTCATCCGGTGCCAAAGCTGGAGCGCTGGGTTGTGAGCGTTGGGAAAAGAAAAGAAGCAGCAAAGGCCAGGAAAGCCCTGAAGGACAGGCCCCGCCTGGCCCTGAGAGAGGAAAACCCAATGGGCCAAGCGGGGATCCCCGAGCGACTCTGCATCTGGAATCTGGTTTTTAACAAAGGTGCACCTCAATTTGGGTGGGAGACAGCTTTGGGGTAAGTGCAGCCAAGTTACTGGAAGTCCAGGGGTCCTGCTTCACCAGAGTCCCAATGGCCACCAGCCACATCGACACACACAACGGCCCATAGGAGCACAAGAAGAATGCACGGGACATTCTCCTGGGAGCCCCGAGCAGGCGACACTAACCCACCACTCAGGATCCAGAGCTGCTGAGGCCAAGGTAGACCTGGCTGCCTAATATTAAGACAGGCACCACTTCTGGGCTCCCCATGGTGACTCAGGAGCCCAGCTGGACAGTCCACTTGGCCAGATTAGCATGAGAGCTGCCCTGGCCAGCCCTGGGCAGTGGGCGACGGAAAGCCCATCCTGATCCTCGCTCCCTCTGCAGGCGAGGGGACAGCCCACCATGAGAGGGCAGGTGTACCAGGTGCAGACTCTTCCTGCGGGACCTACTTGCCACGGCATCTAGGTGGCTTCCTTGGGGACTCTGTCCCCCAGACGTGGCTGGTCCCCAGCACCCACTTCAGCACCGCATCAACTTTGGGTCCCCACTGAAGCCTGGGCCCAGGGGGCAGGAGTGTTTTCCGCTTTGTTCCCAGCAATGGGCCCAGCAGTAAAAGTGAGCCGAGGGCGAGTCACCCTCTTGGGCCTGGCTCCAGGCTCTCGACTGCATGGCAGGGCAGTCCCCCTCCTCGGCTGGGGTCCCCCCTAGGCCCTGTCTTGAGCTCACGGCCAGCTGGGGAGGAAGGAGTCCTCATGTCCCACAGTCAGCATGAGCGGCCTGCAGAGGTGGAGTGGCCAGGGCCCAGTGCTTGGGAATTTCAATCCTGACTGCCTGAGCTCCCCTCTAGGGTTGGGGACACACCCTGCACAGGGGTGAGATGCCCCAGCCCTTACCCACAGAGGAACACTTATAGGGCTGTGCACCAGGGCAGGCTGGGCCCCTGACCCAGATGGCCCCCTCTAGCCCTAGCATCAGGCAGGGCCAGGAGCAGCCTGCTCTATCCCAGGGCCAACCCCCCAGGGCAGCTGAGCCATATGGTGGCCCCAGCACCTACATACCATCCAGAAGAGTGTCCCTGTGGCCAGAGCAGCGTACTGCTCTATGGTGGACAGCACGCTGAAGATGAGGCAGACCAGGACAATGAGGAAACTGTAAGAGAGGAGGGTTCACGTCAGCACCCACCCACCCGCCTGTGCCTGGCCCGCAGCAGCACCCTGACAGACCCACAGAGGGACACTTACAGGGCTGTGCACCAGGCTGGGCCCTCAGTCCAGATGGCCCTCTCTAGCCCTAGCATCAGGCAGGGCCAGGAGCACCCCCATGTGAGAGCTCAGAGCATTGCCAGAGCCCAGTCCTCCATCAGCTGTGAGTGGACACAGGAAATGGGGGCTCCAGAGCATGGAAGGCCATCAGGGTTTACACCCTGGACCTGACCAACATGGGTGGACCTCAAAATGCCATGCCCAGCAAGCAGACCCCATGACCACCCATCGTGTGCTTCTGTCCTAGATGGGCATGTCCCCAGGGCAGAGAGCAGCCTGGGGGTACTGGTGGGCAGGAGGGCTCTCTTTGTAGCATGACCAGATGTTCTGGAATTGAAGGGCAGTGACTCTCGGCACCCTGAGAACTGCCGGGCACAGGCTTTTTACCACTGAGCCCGGGGGCACAGTTCTGTCTCCTAAAGCCATTTCCACACATCATTTCCACATAACCTCCCCCCGTCCCCCACTGGCAGGATTCAGGGCTGGGTAGCGGGGCCTGGTGGTCACAGGGAGAAGCAGGCTGCCAGCTGGGAGCCCAAGGCCAAGCCCTCAGAGTTCATCAAAGGAAAGAGTAGTGGAGCCCAGCCTGCCCACGTGCCCCATGGACACACAGAACACAGGCTGCCTGATCTGCTCCTGCAGGAGCCAGAGATAGGGAGCCCCCTCCCATTGGCAAACCCCAGGGTCCCTCTTCCCTCTTCCACTGAGCTCAGTGTCCTTAGGTATCACTGGGCCAAAGTGGCCCCAGCCCTCCTCCTGCCTGGGGACAGAGAAACCAATGGGGAGGCGTTCCAAGGGCTTTGAAGACTCCAAATACTTCATGTGGGCTCTCAGGGACAGGGCAGTGGGCAGCTGTCCCAGGAGGTCCAGATCTTCTGCCCAGTACCTGAGAGCCCACTGCCCCCTCACGTGCCCACTCCATAGCAGCCAGGATGTCCCAGCATCTCCTGCAGGCTCAGCCCTGCTGGAAATCTCCCACCTGTCTTTGCCAACACATGCCCTGCCCCTCAGAGGTCACAAATGTGCCACGGCAGTACAGAGCTTCCGGGGTTACGGGGATCTCCCCCAGGCTCCTGTGGGTGAAGCCATCCCTTCCTGGCCTCTGTGGCACTGAGACCCTCAGACCTACCAAAGGTCTGCTCACAGCCCCTGCCTAGGCACAGGTCCCCATAGCCACGCTGTACCCTTGGGACACCGTCCCTTACAGGTTGCTCCCACATAGCCGCCTCCAGCCTGACCGCACCCTGACCATGCTGCCTGTCTTACCCAGCAGGTAAGTGGCCCTCACATGTCATCATGGTGGCCCCACTTCACACTGGCTCCCCCACCTTCTTTGCTGGTCTCAAGGGCACATGGTGAGCACCTCTTACCTGCCACTGCCCTACCTGGGAGCCCACTTCATGTGCAAAGGCTAGTCTAGCATCTGAGCCCCTGCACCCCAGCTCCCCTCCACAAGAGTCACTGCTGGGACCGAGTGCCTGTTGTGCACCCTGGCCTGTGTGTATCCTGAGAGTTGGTGACAACAGGGTCTGGGGCACAGCAGGTGCTCAGCCCCTGGTGTTCACACCTGCACATGACCCCTGAGTACCTTGCTCTGCCTCTGTCCTTCCCATGTGACCCTTCCTCTGTCCCCACGGCTACCATCCTGTCTCAGCAGATGACAGCCCCAGCTCAGCACAGACCTCATGGCCACCATGCAGACCTAAGTCTGATCACGGTCCCTCAGCCCCAGGACCCCTTTCCCTCCTTGGGCCTTGCCTCCTGCCACCAGCCCCCACAGATGGGGACACTGGCTGCCTCAGGTCTCAGGGCGTTGGCCCACGTGGCCTCTGCACTTCCATCTCCACACGGTTCTGCGCCAAGGACCCTCCCTACCCAGCACGATGGCATGTCCCTTCACGGGGGTGAATAAGGGCACAGCCCCCTCCTGAGCTAGTGTTTGCTTTTGTGGGCACATGGCAAACCCTGGCTGGCGGGAGCGTCCAGCTGTGGCAGGTGCCAGTCCTGGGGCAGGGGACCTATTTGGCCCACCCATCCTGTACAGGGTTTGTCTCCCTCTACACAAAGCAAGGGCTCTATCCAGGCCTTTGGAAGGGGCCATGTGAGCCCTCAGGCCCATTGGGGCCTCAGCTGCACGGGAGCAGCAGCCACCTGCTCCTCCGGCCCCCGGCCCCATAGCCCTGCATGCTGTTGTGCTGTGATTCGCAGCACCAGGGGGACTGGGCCCAGCAGCTAAGCCAAGAGCAAGCAGAGGAGGTGCCACTCAGGGCAGAAGGTGCCCACCTGGCTCTCTCCCCACCCACTGGGCGCCTGAGGGGACACAGCACTTGCCAGCTGTCCCCGCCCAGCCACATGGTTTCTCTATCCACACAAGTCAGAGCCCTCCTCTGTGTGTGGGTGGCATTGTGACCAGTTGTCCCCACAGAGACTTGGTGACCAGGAGCAGGCCCATGACCTCCCCCCGAGGCTTCGGTGGAGCCCTAAAGCTCCGGGTGCTGAGCATGGAAGACGCAGCAGAGCCTCTGCCCACCGTGTGTCACCACCCAGGGTCCTGACGGCACCCACCCACGCGCTTTGCAGACAGCAATCTGGGACCCGCAACAGCCCAGGGGGCCATGGCATAACTGTGGTAATCGAGTAGCTGTCTCGGGATGATGAGGGTTCCCCTGCTCCCAAGCCACCCAGCTCAAGCCAAGCAGTTGACAGGGGACAGGGTTTGTCATGACCTTTACTTTCCCTGCCGTCAGGGTGATGGTATAGCACCCGCTGCTGCTGCCCAGTGGCTGTGTCTGGAAGGGAAAGCAGCTAGGGCACCTGCTGGGACTGGGCACAGCTGGCCCATGGCCTGGGGGAGGCCCAGAGCCTCGTGACTAGGCCTGCACACAGTGGCAGGACTGCCCCCAGGGACTCTGCTGCTGGAGGGCCCTGCCTACTCCCTCAGGAGGTGGCTGCAGCAGGGGACTCTGAGAGTGCCTTGCCCAGAAGCAGGTGCAGCAGGGAAGGCCATATGGACACTGCGACTGGCCCCTGGGCACAATGGGAGGCAGGTGGAGCATGGAGGCAGTCACCAGGTGGGGAAAGGCCAGTGCAGACAGGACCGTCCCAGGGTGGGAGATGGCCCAGGCAGCAGGGGAGGGCCCAGCTTCAGGATGCCCTGCCTCGTGGCCAGCTGAGGAGCCCAAGGTTCAGAATGCCGCACTGATCCGTCCCCACGTGCTGGGCTGCTTTTCAGCCTCAGCATATCCTGAAGGCTACACAGTTCTTCAAATATTTGAACACACTACTGGCCCGAGAAAGAATTATATAACACAGTTTATTTTTTATCTACTCTAGATAAAACAAATTTTATCTTATTTACCACTTTATCTATTCCTGTCCTGGGTGGAGCTGGGAGTCTCAGGGAGGCCTAGCCAGGGCCGCTGTCCTTGGAGAGCTCACACAGGACCTCCCTGCACCCCTGCATCTGCAGGGCGGCCACCGCCCCTCTGCCCCAAGTTCTGCATCCTGGATCTCTAAGGTCAGGCTGTCACAGGACACCTTCCCCCAAAAGCTGGGAGACTAGCTCAGGGAAAGGAAGACACTGCCCCATGTTCTGGACTAGGGTGGCAGGCAGGGTGGGCTGCAGAGGCCCGGGAGAGAAGATGCCAACCCCCAAGAGGCCACCTGCACCTGCACACTGCCAGCCCAGCTCCCAGGAAGGTGCTCTGCAGCCGTGGGAGTGGCGGCTGCCCGGACAATGCCCCACTGTTCCCTCACGCCAAGTCGACCTGAGCAGCTGTGACCGCAGCGCCAGCCATGACGGACGTCCAGCATGTTATCGGACATCACTTCAATATCTCCACAGCCAGGTGCCCTGGGAACACAGGAGAATGCGGGCACCCTGCCAGGGCCCTGTAGAGGCCGCAGCGGGAGGCATGTGGCGGGGGGCAGCTCCAGGGGCTGTGGACAGGCAGAGCCTAAAGCCACACAGAGGCCCTCCACATCACGTGTGCTGGGTCCCGCCTGGCACCCCCTCACAGGCTCAGCCAACCCAGGTGACCAGTCCAGTGAATCTAGCCAGGCAGGTCCTATCCAGGAGAGGCTGGGACTGGACCCCAGGGCTGCCAGGCCCACTCTGAGGCATGCACTATGCACAGGGCCTGCTGGGCTCAGTGCCTGCCAACCCACTTCAGGTCCCCTGGACCTCATCAGCTGCTGGCCCCAGGGCTGGTGAGCTCAGCCAGCCCTGTGGATGTCCCCATGATGCCAGACTCCAAGAGGGGATGGTGGCCTCAGCCTCTGTCAGGGCTGTCCTCTGCCTAGCCCTCAGGAGCACCTGTGACCCAGGGATGCTCCCCAGCCAGGTGGAGCATGAAAGGACTCGGAGCTCTCCAGGGGCCTGAGGCCAGCTCCAGGCGGCCTGGCCATCAGTCAGCCCTGAGTGCTGGGTTCCAGGGTGTGAGCAGCCTTGGGGTGCTCCAGAGGACTTTGCGACCGCCATGCTCATGTATCTAATCTATTCATGGAAATGATGTGAGTGCTTTAAAGTTTTGTTAATCCAGGCAAAAGGTCATGCTCAAAAGGACAACAGGCACAATGGTCCCTGAGGCTGCCGTGCTGAGACAAGCCAGGCGCAGGACACTGCAGGAGCCGCTCACAGGAGGCCCTGGAGCGCACAGGACAGAGCAGGGTGAGGTGCAGGGGCTGGAGGTGTGGGGGTTAGATTTGATGGGAACGGGTTCCAGGCTGGGGTGGTGCTGGCTGCACAGCAGAGTGAGCGTGCCCAGGGCCCCGAGCTGCGTGTGAACCGCGGGCGGGATGGGGAATTTGTCTTGTATGTTTTACCACAATTAAAAGAACATGTCTTGAAAACACAGCTTGATACGAGACACTGGCGGTGCAGCAGGGGCGGCTGGAGTGTCTGCAGTGGACAGCAACTGCGGAGACCAAGCAAGGGTCACAGGCCCCTGCTGGGAAGGGCCCTCCGCCAGGCAGATGAGGGACAATGAGCTTGTTAAGCTGGGCTGAAGCCAAAGACAGGACAGGGCTCTGAGTGGACCACTTCAACAGCCGTGTTGATCTTTAAACCCCAGCCACAGCTACGGGCCTTTGTGTGTTTAAACAAAAGTTACTCTGGAAGATTCCAAATGCCCCCTAACAAAGGCTGCCCAGGAAGGAGAGGCTGGGGCTGCGGGAGCTGCAGGTGCACCTGGCTCACTGCCCACAAAACAGCCTCGTCTCTGCTGGACTCCACCAGCTGCCGGGCTCCAGGGTTGGTGAGCTCAGCCCCACGGATGCACCCCACGATGCTGGACTCCCAGAGGAGCTGGTGGCCGCGCCAGGAGTCGGCACAGCTTCCCTCACTGGAGTCCAGCATGGACAGCACCACACCACCTCCCGGTGCAGCCAGATGAGTCCCAGCCACCCGGGTCCCAGGCCACCCACTCCTCGGAAGCCCTAGGATTGGGGAACACGAGGCACAGCCCTAAGCTGAGGCTCCAGCACTGAGGGGCCATGCCCAGGGCCTCGTAGACAGCGAGCCCAGGCCACTCGGCTCCAGGGATGCCACCCTCAGAGCAGGAGTGTCGGTCATTCCACCTGTCAGCCTGGCCCCTCCAGCCCAGAGACGCCAGGCACCCGGGGCCAACATGGCCCCACGGCCATCCCTCTGCCATCAAGTCCTGGAGGTGTCCTTCAGGACACTGTATTTGGGACCCTCCCGGGTAGTCCAGGACAATAGCTTCCTCAGGAGGGCAACAGCTGCACAGAGCTTTCCCCGTGTGAGGCAGGTTTGCAGGTGCCAGGGGACCGTGCCCAACCTGGTGCCATGGGGGTTCCACACACTGCTTACCACGGGCATTATTAGCAGATGTTGAATTCTTAGAACTCAGGGTTAGTTTTAAGCACCAGGCAAAGACGTATACTGGAGTCACAAAATTTTAAATGCAGTCAAAATACACCATTTCCTTTCCATCTTCTGAACATCCTTAACTGAATTGCATCTGCAAAAGCCCCTTTTGAATGAAGGTCACATTCACCTACATCAGGGTTGGCTAGGGATGTGCCCCATTGAGGCCACCACTCGGTGTCAGTCACAACAAGCAGAGGAGCTGGGGGAGACGGCCGGGGCCAGGCAAGACTAGGGATGGCCCCACTGCAGGGGCAGGCTTGTTGGGCTCACATACATCTGGTTCCACCTGCCCAGGGACAGATACTTTATACAGCACCACACGGCCATTCGCACCAGGCCCCGTGGCCACCACACAAAACCCTGTCTACAGTGGCACTGTCCAACCAAAGGCCATAAGGAAGGTGTAGGGGAGCCCAGCACCCTGCCCTAGGGACCTCAGCCTGATGAGATCTGGCTTTGCAGTCCAGCCCAGAGGTGTGGGCATGGCCACAGGTCCACATGGTGCCTCCCCTACGCCCTGTGCCCCACGGGCTCCAAACCCTTCCTGGCAAGTGCATCGAGCACGATCCCCGTAGGCTGGAAGGACAGCACAAGAGGCCAAGAGGCCACTTTTCAGCAGGAGTGGTCTCCAAAGCCCTAAGTGTGCCTGTCCAGTCACATGGCTCCAGCCCTGCTGGGGGAGGTTAGAATCCACCGCAGGACAAGTCTGTCCTTGCCTCCTGGGGGTCAGCACTCTTCCTAAGAGGATTCCAGCTGGGAACCCCAGAGAAACAGGGTCCCCCACAAGTGTGTGGAGTGTCTGTCAAATGACTGAGTGACGCTCAGGTGGGATACAGGGTACTGAAGTCTCAGTGCCACCCCAGGCAGGCCTCCGGGGCCCAGGAAGGAGACCCCATGCTGTGCTGTGCCTGTGTGCCCCCTCCTGCTTCTGCAGCCTTTGAACCCCGCCCAGACACTCATGCTGCCCCCCACTGCTAGGGCAGATGGAGCCTCCTTGGGTGACCATCCCCAGTTGGCAGGAAGGAGCAGCTGGCATCAGGGTGGGCAGTGCATGCCGGGCATGGCTCTGGGGCTTGGCCAGCGGCAGGGCCAGCCTCTCCTCCTTGGAGAAGCTGCTTCTCAGCACCTGCCCTCAGGGAACCAGCTGCAGGATGGGGCTGGTGACCTCCTGGGGGATAGGCCACCACACCATCTGCCCTCTGCCCCACGGATGCTGAATGAGGAGCACTCTGTCCAGAGTCCAGCAAGACACAGCACCCACTCCAGGCTACCAGGTGGGGAGTGCCACAGACAGGTTTGAAGGGGACTCCAAATCCGCCCTCTCCCCAGGCCTGCCCACCAGTCGGCTGGACAGGAATACCAGGGCTCCACCTTGGACTCTCCTTTCCTGGGGTCATGGCCAATCCCCAGGTGCCTAGGACCCAATGTCCTCCTGCACTGAGAGGGGATAGGATGGGAACAGTGACACTTCTTGGCACAGGTATATTCTTCCTTAAGGCTCAGGAGGCTGCAGCCCTTCCCAGGCCACACTGCAGGCCTAGGTGGTGGCCACCCAGGCCTCTCCCCCAAGCCTGGATCCCACCAGGTGACACACCCACAGCCTCGCTCACATCTTAACCCACACCCATGTCCCTGACCCCTTTTAGCACAGAGTCCCCAGGGTGTAGGCTGGGGACTGGGGGCACCTTCCAGCTGTCACTGCCATGCCACCTGGGGGATGTCTTGGCCCCCATCTGAGGGGCAGCCTGGGGATGGGTAGAGACTGTCCCAAGTGCAGGTCTCAGCCACGCTGTCCAAGCTGACACTAGACCTGGGGGTGCCAGAGGTGTTGGGGGACCCTCTTAGGCTGGACCAGAAGCTGTCCAGAGAGGGAGATGGGAGGACCGAGAGCAGAGGGGTCAGGACAACGTCCCCTCCACCCAGGAGAGTGCAGGGGAGGGACACGCCTCTGGCCCGGAGAGGGGACATCTGAGGTTTGGTGGGCAGTGGCCTTGTGGGCAGCTCATCAGCTGGGCCTGGTTGCATCCCAATAAAACTTGATTGACAACAACGGGTGGCAGGCCAGAGTGTAGACCCTGACTCAGTGACTCAGAACCCACAGGCCCCAGCAGGGCAGATGGTGTGTGCTCTCACGGGATTGGCTATCCACCCAAGAGCCCCCGGCAACCCTGTCTGACCCTGGGGCCAGCCATGGTAGGAGCCCCAGGCACTGCCCATCTCCAGGCACCAAGCTTGGGCCAGGAGCTGGAAAACTGGGTTAGATAGCAGGAATGTCTGACCACAGGCTGGTCTTCAAATGCAGGCTCCACAGTGCCCCCAAGGAGCCCAGGGCCCTGCTGGCTGGAGTCCAGGCATGGATAGGGCAGGAGTGTGCCACGCAGGACCCCACTGCCTCCTCTCAGTTCAGAACCCCAGGAGATGCCTGAGCTTGGCCCAGGCCTTGCTCAAGGAGAGAAAGGGGGAAGATCAGAGATTTTATGACCTGGCAGGTCACATGACTCCTGCATGCAGTGCAAACTGGGCTCTAGGTTGGCTGAGGCCTCTGGGAAAACTGCACCCCACAGGGTGAGCAGGAGCTATGGCACCTGGCCACCTGGCCCTCCAGGAGGGGCTTGGGGAAGGGCCCAGCTAGGAGGCTGGAGAGTCCTGGCTCCCCGGGTCACTGCAGCCCAACCACACACACAGGGCAGCCAGAGCGCTTTGGAAGCGACCAGGAGACCGTGACCACGTCAGCACAGGCTCCTCCCAGGGACCCAAGGAGGCCGCAGGGAGGCTCCTCCTGCAGGCTGGGGCCACATGAAGCCCGGCTCCCAGCCATGGGCATGATAAGACACCCTCAGAGGGTATATTTAGAAGCTGCTGGAGAGCAAACCAAAGTGACCTCACAGACCTGGGCCTTATCTGCCGAGGACGCACATCCTTCTGAAAGTCCTGTCCAGGACGGGGTGGGGGCTGGACAGGCTGTCCCAGCAGGCCAGATGACCTGTGCACACACTCCCCAACTCATAGGGCCACCTGGGGCAGTCCTGTTCCCAATAGCCTTGCCTGGCTCAGGGTTTCCCTGGGATTAAAGAGGGTGCTGCTGAGGAGCAAGGGTCGTGTCACTGGACAAGACAGACACCCTGGAACTGCCTGAAGTGCATGGATCCTCCGGGCTCTGTCCTACTTAGAAAAGTCCCTCCTCATGTCTAACCCAAGTCTTTCTGGCTATCATTTGGGCAAGAGGAAGTCTCCTGCCGCGCTCCAGGGGACATGAGGGACTCTGGTACACAGAGTGACTATGTGGCTGGTAAGTGTCAGCTTCCTCATTAAGGAGTGGCTAAGGGTGTCTGATGGCTCTAGTGCCTAGTACAGGGCAGCCGGCAGGCTCAGATGGGCCTCCTCTGTGCAAGCTGCCAGCCCCAGCCTCACCAGCCATGTTCCAGAGACAGAGAAGGCTAGGGTCTGGGACTACAGGGCCTCAGCAAGACCCTGCCTAGCTCCAGGACAGGGTGGAGCAGGAACAGGAGCCAAGTGTGAGAGGCAGGCAGCCGGTGTCCCGGCAGAAGCCCACTCAGTGCCCACAGCCCTCTCCAGCACAAAGTGCCGGGGGCCACCAGCAAGGTGGGAGAGGGTGGGTCTTACCCAGGACAGCCAGGCCTGAGACCAAGTGTGGCTCAAGGCCAAGGGCTGACAAGATGGCCAGGAGTGACCAACACACCCCACAGGCGCTGGCATTGCCCCAGGTGTCACCGTTTGCCTGCCTCCCTCATCAGTTCTTGTGGGGCAGGGCCCCCACTCAGGGCACATTGCAGGCCCCAGCTGGGCAGGCAGGCTGTACTCCCTGTCCACCCTGGGCCTCCTCCCAGGCCTCCTCTCCCCCTGGAAGGAGCCATCAGGGAAATATTCCAGGGTGTGGCCTGGTCCACGAGGAGGAAACGGCACGCACAGTGTCCAGAGCCGAGGAGAAGGCACGAGCAGCCTGGAGCAGCAGGGCCACGGCCTCCTCAGCTGCCGAGCTGCCCACCGAGCACTGGGCTGTAGAGCCTCCCTGGCTCCCAAGCACCACACAAGGCCCAGGGAGGGGACAGCTCTCCAAGAGCAGCTGGGCCCATGAGATGCTGCGCCTGGCAAAACACGCCCCAAAGCAGGACCTCACGCAGCTCTAGAGCCACAGCTATCCCCAGACAGGCTGAGGCCCGTGAGGTGAGGGCCAGACCCTGGCAGAGAACCCCAAGGTTCTCCTCCACATGGGCGTCTCCACACGTCATTCAGCATTCCATTGTGCTGGGAGATGGACATTTAAAGCAGTAGATGTCCAGTGGAGCTGGTCACCCTCACACTGCAGGGCCTTAGCCAATCAGTGGCCAGCATGGAGCTTCCCTGAGAAACAGGCCCTCCACCTCCAGCTGACCCAGAAACCCCATAGGTGCTCTTGGCCTCTCCCCCAGAGTGTAGACCTGTCAGGCCCGATCCTGTGAGCCGCCCCTTAAAGTAAACCCCAATCTGTACGGACATGAACGCCACTGGTTGTTTCCTGGGGGGATCTTAACAAGGAGATAAGACACCCCCCTTCTCAGGTGAAGAAACTGAGACTTAAAAAGCCAAGAATCTTGCTCAAAGCCAGCTCACACTGGTTCCACCAGATTCCAAAAGCCCAGGATTTCCAACAGAACACACAGAGCCAGTTCAGGTGCCTGTGAGGGGGCAGGGGTCCTGCCCAGGGGACCCACAACCACACTGGCTCTGTGCCCACCTGATCCCTGTGCTGTTTTGGAGAAGCCGTGCTCAGCACAGGCTTGGGGAGTCTGGCAGGGCCTGCTTCTGCAGGAGGAAACAGGCCAGAGGAGGGTGGCTCTCCACTATGTGGCAAAGCCACATGTTGGGAGCCCCTTCAGGCCCCATGTGCTGCTGGTGGCTCCCCTGCAGGTGCCAGGGACAAGCCACCGCACGGTGCAGAGGGGCCCTAAGATGACTCCGCCCCCACTTCACCCCCCAAGTCAGCACCAGCAGCCCCTGACCTGCACGTGGAGGGCCTGTGTGGCCAGCCAGGACTTCTGAACAGGCCCAGCAGCCCACAGGCCACTTGTAGCCCAGGTGGTGGGCAGCCGCTGGTTTCACAGCTGTCTCCCTGTTTCCTGAGTGGGCAGAGAGGGGCCAGTCCCCTTCCTGGGTTGGGGACCTTGGTCCTCCTGAGACTCTGCCCAGGACCAGCTGCCACCCCAGAGCCAGGGCTCCTAAAGTCCACTGTTGGTTCCTGGAGCAACTCCAGGGCAGCAAAAGCCACCAACAAGAAAAGATCCCACCTGCAGGATGGCCACCTTGAGGAGCAGCCACGCCAACCCACATGGCCCTGGGCAGGTGTCTGCTCAGTGAGGCTGCTCACCTGGGCTGTGGGCAGGGTCAGCCTGGCAACATCCCCCCAGCTAGCCAGAGGGCCTTGGGGTAGGGCTAGGGTGGTGCCTCTGCCAGCATCCTCTGTGGCCTTGAGACACCTCAGTGAGATGGGCTGGGCAGTATCTGGACTGACCCTGGGGCCCTAGCCCAGCTTGGCCGCAGGCCCAAGGTGGGGCGTCCTTGGTCAGAAAGTGAGGGCTGTGGGGTGGGGGTGCAGAGTGCTCCCAATCTGCAGTATCCCTGTCCCTGGCAGTCTCCAGACATCCTGATCCCGCTAAATGGCCGCTGAGGGCAGACCTGCTGTGGCTGGCTGTGGGGCAGGCTATGGAACTGTCCTCTGTGGGGGGCCACAGACCTGCTGGGAATCAGGACCACTAGAGCCACCAAAGCGCAGAAGTGGATGTGGGGTAGACGGTGTGGGAGCACATGGGGACACCACCTTTGTGCTGCAGACACTCCTAATCCAGCCCTGAAGTCTCTCTGAGCTGCTGAGACCCCTGGACGGCCTGGTCACACCACATCCCGGGGCTGCAGCCACCTACCCACTTAGCCCTGCTACTCCCAAGCCAGGGCGTGGCAGGAGCCCTGGCCACCAGGGCTGCCGGGGTCCTTTGGCAGCAGCCACTGCCCTGAGCCTGGCCCCATTACCCCTTGCCCCACAGACCTCCCATCCTCCCCCTCTTCCCACCCCAGCTGCCCGCCCACCAGCATTCTCTGACATAGAAATCCATCCTGACTTGGAGGATGGCTCAGGGGATGCTTCCAGGCCACGAGGCTCACTGTTAGGGTGGTTCTGACTTCAAGAAAGCCCACCCCTGCCCACCCCTGCCCTCAGCTCAGCCAAGGGCTGCCCATGGCAGTAGCTGCAGGTGGACTCTGAGGCCAGGGCCTGGACAGAGAGAGGAGGAGGAGAATGGGGTGAGCGACCCCTGGGGCCCTGAGCTCAGGTTCCAAACCACACCCCCAGATTCCACTCCCTGGGGAGGCAGCAGGGACCAGAAGACACAGCACCCCCGCCCCTGCAACAGCCCACTGGCGTCAGGCACTGAGGAGCAGCGGGTACCGCCCTGGGGCCATCTCCCACCCCAGAGGTTCAGCGGGAAGACCCAAGCTCGGTGGCCCCAGGGCCCAGCAAGCCTGCCATCTGGTTCCACCAAGCATGCAGCCCCTGGCGTGCAGCAAACACCCAACCTGGGGTTTGCAGGGTCACCCTGGGACGAGACTCAGTCACGCGGGCTGAAGGCAGCCTCTGAAGGGGCTGTCCCTCCAGGAGCCACCACTTCCTCTTTCTCCAGCTGGCAGGGGACCAACCCTTCACTTCCTCTGTGCCGCTTCCCTGGGCCTGTCCACACCTGCTGTGGCCTGTGCCATCCTCCAGGGAAACCAGGACTCCCTCTGCTGAGCCAGGCTTCCCCAGCTCTCTCTGCAGGGGACTGTGGGGAGGTAGGCCCCCAGGACCCCAGGGTTCTCCTCCCAGGCCAGGCTCTATGGGCATGTGCGTGGAAGTCCCCAGCTCACGGCCGGACCTCTGTGGGGCCGGAACATGCTGGACTTCACCAGCCCAGAAGCGGCTCGCAGGCCTGGTGGAGGGAAGTGGCTGTTTTGTGATGGACAGGGCAAGGACCCTGGAGTTCCTCCCACGGCAGGTGCAGGGCCATTCCTCAGCATCTTCTTTCCTGCCAGATGGTGGCTGGCTCTGGCTGTAGGGATAGGCTGGCCCCTCTGTTGCATGGCCAGGTAGGGTGACGTCATGATTACCCAGCACCTGTGGCCCCCTGCCAGGCAGAGGGAGAACTCCCAGGACCCAGGGCAGCCGGCACTTGTCTAGTCCACGCCCACCCAGAGGCCGACCACAGAGGCCTGGCCTGGAGAGACTCATGGGAATCCACTGATGCCAGTTGTCACCCCCGGTCTCAGCATAAGATGCTCACTCCTGGCCCTGCCTGCCAGCAGCCTCCTCCTTCAGTGTTGGCCATGAGAAGCCCAAGCCAAGACCCATCCAGCATTGGTAGAAAGCCTTGGTATGAGCCAGACACCATGCCAGGCTCTAGGGATGTGGCAAAAGATGGCCAGATGTAGAAGGAGCACCAACCAACCAGAAAAGACGGGTACAAAGGAGCAATGCCAGAAGACAGGATGGCCGCAATGAGAGGCAGGCAAGAAGGCCGCACCTGGCAGATGTCCAAGCTGTGCTGGGGAACACATGTTCTAGGTAGAGAAAGCCACACGTGCAAAGACCCTGAGGCCTGGCTCCACATGTGCAAAGGCTTGAGAACAGTGTGGCAGGAGCAGAGCAAAGGACAGGAGAGAACTAGAGATCAGTCAGGAAGGCTACACAGAGGGTACCTCATGAGCCAAGGAGAGGCATCCGAGAGCACGGCTACCTGGGACCCAGACAGGCTCAAGTCTGGAATTTTCTGTCAAATAGCAGAGCCCCTGGCCTGGGCCCAGAGGCCCCAACTGAGAGGGACAGTAGGACTCTATGGATGCCCCATGTCCATGGGCACTAGCCACAGAGAAGGAATATAGCAGGCCTCCAGCATTCAAAGACCAGAGGCTGGGTGTAGGCAAAGAGGGCTTTGGTGGCAGGTGTGTCCCCAGTGGCTACCCTCTCAGGGCAACTCTGAGACCAGCTTGCCCCACGCCACCTCCGCCAGCCTGTACCAGCCAGCGGCCACTGAGCTCCCCTCCGCTAGGGAGCTCTTCTCTCCACCCAAGACGGCTTCCTGGCCCAGACCCAGAGCCAGCAGGAGGAGGAAGGAACAAAGCTGAGGAAAGGGACAGGGCAGGACGGCTGGGAGGAAACTAGACACCGGCAGCACCTCTGCGGCGAGTGCGGCGTGCTCAGCGCCGCCTCAGACCCTGGCCAGGCGCTGCGCTTCCTGCTGCTCCCAGAATAGCCAGGCACATCCTCTGAGTGCCCCCCGCATCCCCTCTGTGCCCAGGTTGCAGACTCCTGCCCAGGCCACCAAGAGCCTGGCCTCCTCAGGGACCCGGCCTCCCAGTCACCCGTCACGCACCAGGGCAAAGGGAGCCAGGTGGCTCTCAGTCAGGAGGACAGGGCCAGAGGTGTTGAACTTGAACATGGAGGGGATGCAATGATGGTCCCCAGGGGAGGGGTCCCACCACCCCCTAAACCACCCCTTTTGAAATGTATAACATTAAAAACTGAAATTCTCCATTCCATAAAATAGCAAATAAACACCTGTAGAGATTCGCTGTTTCCCAAATTGTACTTCCTATGGAACAGATGCAGTCCTTCCCCAGGGTCCCCACGTCACCAGCTGGGGGCACGTGTCACACTGACTTGGAAAGCTCCATGTCACCCAGAGCGCACCTGCTCCTGGAAGCCTTCCCTGTGCTCGGTCAGGTCCTTCAGACGCCACAGGGCTGCAGGGCCACGCACCCACCCCCGGCCCCCGCTACGGCTTTGCTTTCTTAAACCGTGACCAAAGGTGGAGTCACCCAAAGGCTCACGTGTCAAAGGCTTGGTCCCCACCCGAGTGTTTTGTCACAGCGATGGAAAGCTGACTAACAGGTGCCCCAAGCACCCACAGGCAGGGCCCATGTGCAGCAGGCATGAATGTGAGGGGCATGAATCCAATGTCAGGAGAGAGAACGCCTCTGTCTCTTACAGGCTGAATTCCACAGCACTTGCCTGGCCTCCTGACGGGCACCTTCTATACAGGAGGCTGGGATGGTCCCAGGTGACATCCAGGACTCTGAGCAATGCAGAACAGCCAGGTCCTCCACAGCCTCTACCCTCTGAGAGGTCCGTCTGCTGGTCTGCCTGAGAGCTGGGCAGTTACCACCTGCCTGGCACACAGATGCCCATCTCAGACCCACCCTGTGCAGGGCAGCTGGGCAAGCTGTCCCCTCCTGCCCCCGCTGCAGTGTCCAGGGTAGATCTCAGGCGGCATTCCTGAAGCCCACCCCACGGAGCCAGCTCCAGGGTGGAGGGGATGGAGGTGGGGCTCGGGGCTCCAAGCCTCCTGAAGGCACAGCCAAGCTGCGGAACAGTGTGTCGAGCAAGCCAGGGTTGCCCTGTGGGAATCCAAGGAGCCCTGAGGCACCTGTGTGTTGGTGAGCCTCAAACATGGGTGATGGCTTTGCAAACCAGGCCTTCAGCAGCTGTGGCCCTGCAACCAGAAGCTCTAGGCTGCAGGACGGTTGAGATGGTTGCTGACCCTGCCGGAGCCCAGGGTAGCCCTTGGAGGCCCTTCAAGGCATCTGTGCCCAACAGATCGCAGGGCAGGGTCCCAGCTTTAGGCATAAGCCTGGGATCTGCTAACATCCAACTCACACACGCTGACACCCCAGAACACCAAGTCTAGAGGCCAGTCTGTGTCCCCAGGGTTGTTCCACACTAGGACCCCCTTGACCTGGTCCAGGACACTTGCTCTCCTGGGCCCCTTTCTGTGCCCTCAGCCTCTGCAGCTGGGCTGCCTGGCCTTCTGCCCCCTCCAGCATGCCACCTGACCCAGCATTGTCTGCCTTAGGAATGGCCATCTTCTCCCAGGGAGAGACAAAGCCTCTCCATGTTCCTCCCTTCCTTCCCACCCTCCTTCCCTGCCCTACCATGCAATCTGCCCATAAACTCTGTCGTCTCTGGCAGTGGCCCCATGACCTCTGACCCTCAGAGCCAGCCATACCACCCCACACTCCCAGCAGAAGCCTCCTGATGGCCCCTGCCCTGGCCCATGCCCTCAATAGTCCCTGTCCCATCGAGGCCAGAAGGAGCCCATGAGGTGAGCAGGTACGATGGACGTCTAAGGAAGGGGCCCTGGATGCCACCTGGAGAGACTGTGGGTCACCTGTGAGGCTGAAGCCCAGGCGCAGGAGCTAAATGCTGAAGGCAGACCGCCCTCCCCCCAACCCTCCTTAGCCTTGGGGCAGGGCAAGACTCAGCCAGAGGCCACAGCAGACAATCCAGAAATCCCAGGACTTGAACATTCAGAGGATTGCTTTGCAACATGAAACTGCCTGGGAGAAAAAGTTGCATCCCTGATGGAGGACTAGTTCCCACAGTATAAACAACTTAAAATGGAGGGGCCAAGAACCAACATCACAACAGGAAAACCAGCCAGGAGAGGACAGACCATTTACAAAGACACACGCATGACTCTGGGACGTGAAAAATGAGCCTGGATAGTGGCACACGACTGTGATCCCGGCCACTCAGGAGGCGGAGGCAGGGATATGGCAGGTTCAAGGTCAGCCTGGGTACCTTAGTGACACCCTGTCTCAAAATAAAAATCTTTTAAAGGGCTAAAAAATGACCTATGAAAAATTTTCAAATTCATTATTATAGAAACGCAGACTGAAACAAAGCTAAGGAGCTGAAAAATGTAGAACCAATGGATCGAAGAAGAGATCAGGAGGGAAGCTGGAATATACCTGGGCACCCACGAAAATGAGAACCCAGTATGCAAAGAGGCAGCGGCATGCAGCAAGGAGCCACCAGGGAGGAAACCAGCTGCAAATCTCAGAATAATGAGCAAGGGTCTCAAGCAAGACCTAACTGTATAACTTAGGAAAAATGAAGAATAAGCTAAACCCAAAGCTGGAAGTACACAACGAAGATTACAGCAGAGATCAACAAAATAGAGAATAGAAAAACAGTGGAGAAAATCAAAGGCCAGTTCTTGAAGACACTCCACAAAATGGATCAATATTCAGCTACATGGACTAAGAAGAAAAAGACTGAAATTAGGAAACTGGGAAACAAACATGGAGACAGTACTCAACCAATTCTAGGGAAAGAAAAGGGATAATAGAGTACTGAGAACATCTGAGAAGACCTATAACCAGGGATGATGCTGAACCTATCATCAAAACCTCCTTACAAAACAGTCCCTGGGCTGGATGTTTTCATGGGGGGATTCAACAAACATTTAAAAAGGAACTAACACTAATTCTTCTCAAACTTTCCCAGAAAATTAAAGTGCAAGAATAACTTCCTGTATTAGTCTGTTTTCTGTTGCTCTAACAAAATACCTAAGGTTTTGGACTTTATAAAGAAAAGAGGTTAATTTAGCTCATGGCTTTTAAGGATGAAGCATGGCACCACATCAGCTTGGCTCTAAGACCTCATGGCTACATCATCACATGGGGGATGGCATCGTGGCAGGAGCACATGTCAGGGAGAGACAGCACCTAGTGAGACAGGAAGCCACAGGGGTTCAGGAACCAGGCTTGCTCTTTTAATAGCATCTACTCTGTTGAGAACTAACTGGGGTCTCATGAGAACTATGTGAATACCTTCTGAGAGTGACACCTTCATGATGTAATTACATCACATTAAGCCTTACCTCTTAAAGATCCCCAAATCTTAATGCTTCCACACTGGGAATCCAGATTCTAATACATGAAACTTTAAGGGACACATTCAAAACATATCCAAAACATAGTGCTTGCTAACTCATTATGTGAGGCCAGTTTTAGCTGATACCAAAGTCAAACAAACACATTACAAGAAAACTAGAGGCAATTGTCCCTCACACTGATGCAAAAATCCTCAGCAAGCTGGGTATGATGACACACACCTGTAATCCCAGTGAAACACGCAGCTGAGACAGGAGGATCACAAGTTGAAGGCCAGCCTCAGAAAATTAGCAAGTCCTTAAGCAACTTAGCAAAACCCCATCTCAAAATTAAAAAAAAAAAGGGTTGAGGATGTGACTCAGTGGTAAAGTTCAATCCCAGCACCACATGCCCCCCACAAAAATCCTCAGCAAAATACTAGAAAACCAAGTTTAGCAGTAATATTAAAGGATTATATACCATAACCAAGTGGAATATATTCCTGGAATGCAAGGATGGTTCAACATATGAAAATCAATCAACATGATATACCAGATTTAATAGAGTGAAGGAAAAAACCTATATGATCATCCCAATTGATACAGAAAAGGAATTTGACAAAATTCAATACACTTTCATAAAAACAACTCTTGACCAGCTGGGAATAAGAGGAAATTATCTCAACATAATAAAAGCCATAAATAAAAACCACACAGTGAGCATCACAGTCAATGGTGAAAGACTCAAAGTGTTTCCTCTAAAATTAGGAGTGAGGATGCCTACTTTTTACTTCTTCTATTCAACATAGTACTGGAAGCTCAAGCCAGAGCAATTAGACAATAAAAAGAACGACAGACATTCCGACGGAAAGAACTAAAGTTATCTCTGCTCCTCAATGGCATGATCTTATAGGCAGAAAATCTAAAGATGCCCCAATACAAAACTCACTAGGGCTAATAAATGAGTAAAACAAACTAAGATTATAAAAAGTAAACATAAAAATCCTTCACTTTTCTATACACTAATAACAAATGAAAAGAACGTTAAGAAAACATTTTCATTGACAAATAGTAGAAAAAAGAATACGGTACTTAGGAATCAACCAAGGGAAGTGAGATAATTATGCAATGAAAACTTAAACATACAGGAAGAAACTTCAAAAGACAAAAATAAATAGAAACACATACCATGTTCATGGATTGGAAGACAATATTGTTGAGATATTGATGCTACCTAAAGTGATCTACAGATTCAATGCAATCCCTACCAAAATCCCAATGATTTTTTTATAGAAATAGACAAAGTCATTCTAAGATTCATCTGGAATTTCAAGGAACCTCAAATAGTTTTTTAAAAGCTTTCAAAAGAAGAACAAAGTTGGAAACTTCATATTTTTTACTTTAAACTTATTTCAAAACTATGTTGGTTAAAATAGTGTGTTACTGGCTTAAAGACAGACATACAGACCAACAGTACAGATAGCCCAGAAATAAACCCACACATATGGTCTAACGATTTTTGGTGAGAGTGCTGAGACCATTCAATAGGGAAATGACAGGCTTCCCAGCAAATGATACTGGGAAGACTGGGCATCCAGTCTTCAAAAGGATGAAGCTAGACCCTTTCTTATACCATATACAAAAATTAACTCAAAATGTATCAAAGAAAAAAGAACAGAATTTACAGCAGCTTAATTCACAATAGCTAAGCTATGGAACCAAACGAGGTGCCCTTCAACAGATGAATGGATAAAGAAAATGTGGTACATACACACAATGGAATATTACTCAGCCATAAAGAATGAATTTATGGCATTTTCTGGTAAATGGATGGAACTAGAGACTATCATCCTAAGTGAAATAAACCAATCCCCAAAATCCAAAGGGCAAATGCTCTCTCTGATACGTGGATGCTTACACACAATGGTGGGGGGTGGAATAGAAGTTCATTGGATTAAACAAAAGGGAATGAAGGGAGGGGGGATGAGAGTAGGAAAGACAGCAGATGAGTGGGACGTCACTTTCCTGTGCTCATATGTGACTGCACGACCAGTGACACTCCACATCATACACAACCTCAAAAATGGGATCCTAATTAGAATAAGTTATACTCCATGTATGTATAATATGTCAAAATACACTCTACCATGTATATCTAAAAAGAACAAAATCCCATGGATCAAAATGAGAGAAAAAGAGAGCAGAAAAAAATGTCTAGGTTATGGTTTAGCTATGAGGTGTCCCCAAAGCTCACATGAGACAATGAAAGAATTTCCAGGGCGAAATGACCAGGTTATGAGAATCTTAATCTAATCGATGGATTCATCCACTCGTATGGATTAACGGGCAGTAGCCACCGGCAGGCAGGATGTGGCTGGAGGGAGCGGGTCACCGGGGCATGCTTTGGGGGTTTATATTTTGCCCCTGGTGGGACGACTCTGCTTCCTGCCGCGTCCTGAGCTGCTTGCCTTGCCACAGCCGTCATGCTCTGCCTCAGCTTGGGCAATGGAGTCGGCCAGCTAAGGACTGAGCCTCTGAAACCATGAGCCCCAGGTAAACTTTTCCTCCTCTGATTGTTCTTTTGGCCGCAGCAACGGAAATGCTGACTAAAACAGCCTGAACGTAAAACCTAAAACCATCAAACTCTTAGGGAAAAACATGGGTAAAGTCTTGGGGACACCAGATCTGATGACGATTCCTTCAATATGGCCCCAAAGGTGGAGGTGACAAGACAGACACGCTGGCCTGGGGGAAGCAGACAGGCAGCGCGCCTCCAAACAGCACCAGCGACGGAAAGGCCCCAAGCTGGGGAGGATTGCCGCAAACCACGAATCTGCTCAGGGATCAGTCCCGAATATGTAGAGAATCCTGGCTCCGCAATGTGGCTGGGAAAATGGGCAAAAGCCTGGAGGAGATCTTCCTCCACAGAAGAAGAAAAGCACAGGGGAAGATGCCCAATGCCCTCGGTCATCAGGAAGTGCAGACCAGAAGTGCAGCCATCAGCCCTCATGCCCACCAGGAAGCTGCATGCAGGCACTGGCGAGGAGGGAGAACCCAAACTCAGGGCACGTTAGTGGAACGGCATCATGGCAGAGCCACCGTGGAAGGCACAGAACAACTGACCCAGCAATCCCACTGCTGCACAAATGCCCCAAGGCACCGAAGCAGAGTCTCAGACAGGCCTTGCCCACCTTGGTTCCCTGCAGCTCTATCCACAGCCTGACACGTGACAGCCGTGTCCACCCAGAGGAATGGACAAGGAAGACGCACAGTGTGGACACTTGGCATCCCTCCTCCCGGGAGGAAGGCAGTTCTGCCTCGGCTCCGCCCGATGAGTGTGTGGGAGAGCCAGGCTCCAGGAGACAGACTGAATGACAGGAGGCCCCGGGGCCGTCAGATCCACAGGGCAGGGCTGGGGAGGCAGACGGGTCCTGTGATGGACACAGCCTCAGTCTGGGGACTCGAGGAGGCTCTGGGGGTGGTGACGGCTGCACGGCAGGGTGAGGGTGCCCAGCGCCCCTCGACAATGGTTTCAAGATGATCCAGTACATGTTGTGTGTATTTTACCACAACAAACAACTTACAAAACACTTGTCCCATGAGCATCCCTTGGGTGAGGACGAGGGGCTGTAATGGACATGCATGGGCTCATTTGTGTGACAGATTACGAGATAGACCATGCTTATGAGACCGCTGGGTCCAGGGCCGTGGGAAGGCACAGGAGGGGCTGGCAGGGGGCAGGAGCACGTGTGCTCTGGGGACACCTCTCCACGAGGTCTCACATGCCTTTACACCCCCAGAGGAGTAAGCTGGGAAAGTGAGGGGACAGGAGGAAGAGCCACAAGGGACAGAGGGACTGGCCCAGGCACCGTGGGGGTGAAGGCCCTGGGCTCAGCCACCCAGGCCGCTCCCTGGTCAGCCATCACAGAGGGGCTCCACGTGTACGCTGGGGTCCACCAAGCAAGCATCCTAAGAGCCAGGGTTTCCCTGGCAGGGACAGGTGCCACGAGGCAGACAGGAGTCCTGAGGGGCAGCACTGGCCCTGGAGACGTGGCAGGAACTGCAGCTGCGTCAACACACACGGAGACAGATCAGACACACATTCCCAGCTGCTGGCCGAGGGGCCCACAGGCAGCAGCTCTGAGGGAGCTCAGAGCCCACGGAGCGCCAGAGCTGGGCTCCCGGTGGCCTTTCTCCAGCTAGAGGCAGCAGCTTGCTGGAGAAGTGGCCGAGCCAGGCCTGGGGCATGAAATACCAGCCAGGCATGGGATGCCAGAAGGTGGGCTTGTGAGAAGACAGGCCCGGGGAAGGGCACAGGAGCTCCGGGTGCCAGAGCGGCACGCACAGCCATGTTGGGGTACACGCCGGAGAACACACACCACGAAACCACAGCAGTGTGTCTGTGAGAGGCGAGTGGAGGGAGGGGCAGCTCCGCCCTCCAGAGCACCCCAACTCACTCGAGCACGAGGCGGCTGGGCAACGAACCTCCCCTAGGCACACGCTGCAGAGAGGACTCCGCGGGCTGGGTCCTCCGATGGTGCTCATCAGAGGTGCAGGCAGAGGGGGCGTGTGGTGGACCACAGCGTCTCCCCAGACACAGCGAGACCCAGAGGCAGTGGGAAGCCACAGCCAGCCCGGCCAGCAGCGGAACAACCAGTAACAAGGCACCCGGCCCGCACAGCCCGCGGGGCGCCCACTGATCCTGTGCCCGTCTTGCCCACGTCCAACCTCCACCTCATCAGGAGGGCACGTCAGGTAAGGCCACACCAAGGCACGGTCTGCCAGACGCGCCGTCCTCATCACGAGAGGCTGTGCAGGCAGCCGAGGAGCTGTTCCAGGACCCGGAGCAGATGTGGGACTATGAAATGGAAGGAGGACACCCCAGAAAGCCAGTGGGGTTCCAGGAAGGACTAGTTACACCCTAATGCCACCTTCTGGTTTGATCAATGTGCCCGTGACATGATTATCAGGAGCAGCTGCAAAAGGAGCCTAAGGGACCTCTATTGACTGTTTGGAACTTTTAAAAAACAATTTCTAAAATTATTCCAAAGTAAAAACTGGGAAAAAAAAAAAGTACAGAAGCTGAGAGAGGACAGGGCTCAGGGCTCTGTACCTGAGGCCTTAGGGCTTCCTGCCATTCTCAGGGTCATAGCCTGTGATGGCCCTGCCTCCTCCCACCCTACTCTATGCCCCCCCGGCTCACACACACCAGCCTGCCCTGCTGCTCCAACAGGTGCCACTCGCATGCCCACCGCAGGGCCTCTGCCGGTGCATGGCCAGTCCCGGGCGCACACAGCAGAAGTGGGTATGGGGCATGGCCCACTTCCTCAACTGCTTCAGGTCTCTGCCAAAATGCAATCCAGTCCAAGAGACCATCCCTGAGCACCTTCAGGAAGGCACACCCCCACCCCCACCCCGCGGCAAGCCCTGTCGGTACCTCACCACCACCAGACATGGCACCTCTGTCCCCGGGTCTCCTCTCTGACGTGGCCTGCAGGATGGGTGCTCCTGCTTCACTGGCCTCCCTACAACCTAGACAGTAGCCGTGGTGCCACGGGTACACAGCAGGCAGACGGTGGAGCGGATGATGGCCGAGACAGAGGCCTGTGGCTTCAAAGCACACTCCTTCCTAACGACCGGCAGAGTCTACCTTTGCCTCATGGAAATGGCAGTGCTGTATGACGCCCACATCAGAGGGGCCGGGAGGTCAGTGGTGCCAGCACCACAGGAAAGCTGAATTAGGGACCTTCCTGGGAGGCACTCTGGCTAGAGGTGCTGGGCCGGGAAGCTGTGGGAACCCTTTGATCCTGCTGCCTCCGGGGACGAGACTCCAGGAAATCATCCTGAGTTCCGGGCACAGCTGGACGTACGAGGATTTGCATCATGATGTTATTTATAATAGGAAACTAGGAAATAACCGAGGTGTAGACAATAGAGGAAGTTAAGCAAGTTATGCTTGATGACAGTGGAGACACTAGGAGCCATGAGCCTGTCACTTCTGGGAGAAGAGCAGATGGTGTGAGAATGTCACAGTGCATCAAAAAGCACTTCCCAGGGTTCACCAGGATTCAAAAGCAGGCAGAAATGAGCTGTCCAGCATCGTCCCGATTTTACTGAGTATTTGCACAGATGTGTACGTGCAAATACACAAGTAGTAGTCGTGGTCACTGCTGCTGAGCACTTCCTCTGAGCCAGCACCAGCCCAGTGCACTCCAGTTACTCACTTAATCCAGACCAGCCCAGGGCTCTCAAGTCCCCATCTGGTACCTGAAGAAGCTGAGGCACCAACGAGCTGTACCAGTGGCAAATGGTCACCCAGTGGTGGGGAACAGCTTCACTTGACCCGCAAATCACCACCCAGCACACTGGGAGCTCACATGTCCCCAAATACGCACTCCCCTGCACATGTGCAAGTCTATCGAGAAAAAGGAATGGGAAGGAGCCCACAGCAGGCACCCCTGTCTTTGGGAGCAACAATTTTTAAATTTTCTTTAAAATGGTTCAAATGGTCTCTGATTAGCATTTGACTTTTAATATCAGAAAAACTAATCTAAGCCGTGTTCAGCCACCAGGGAGGAGATAACCAGAAGTCTTTGCAGCAGGGATCTGAATCCACATGACCACTCAGAACAAGCGACTGCACAGATCCTGCGGCTTGTCTCAGAAAGGCGCCGCCCATTCTCGTGGTCGGAACAGCCCAGAGAGACTGCTATAAATAAAAACCAGAAGAAAGTTACGTCAGCTCATTTTGAACTGACAGAAAAGTTGCAAGGATTGGGAACTTCCCAGGATTCACCCCAGGGTCCGCGTAGTAGGTACCTGTCCACCTCCGTCCCGCTGTCCAGCTGGCCGTGCAGCTCTGTGGGTTCCTCTAGGGCAGGCAGGAGACCCCACGCCTGCGGTCTGCTAACTGCCTCCACACATGCTTCTCAGGAGGCCACCACACAGGCCACCTGGCACGGCCAAGTAACCCTGCGGAGACCCCACCCTCTCCAGTTCACACCCGGGGGCCAGAGCCAGTGGCTGTCCACTTGCTCATCCCAGCACCCGTCCCCTCCAGGAGGCAGCCCAGATGACAGGACATTCAGTCCCCTTTTCTTCGTCCCCTTTAATCCAAACAGTTCTTCAGTCTGTCTACTCCGGCCTCGAGGGTCCTGGAGCGCTCAGGGCAGGTTCTTTCTGGACTCTCCACGTGGGTTACCCATGCCTCCTGGTCCAGCTCAGGCAGCTGTCTGCAGAGCACACCAGAAGGGGCCCTGGGTGCTCTGCGCTGCTCCTGGGAAGGCCAACCTGGTGGAGGTGGTCCTGCCTGAAGGTCTGGCACCGGGTAGGCTCACTGGGTTAAGGAAGTCTGGCTTGGTTCTGTCCTTGGAAAGCCTTCCACTTGGATCTAACCAGGAATCATAGGAGATGCTGACGCACGTGGGCATGTGCCCCTGTGGATGTGTGGATGCCCGAGTCTGGCTTCTGTCATGGCATTTTGTGACGGTTTCACCTGTGATCTCATGACAGGATTTTCACCTCTGCTTAGACACGTGGTCGGTCTGTGGTAATCTTACTGCTGTAAGAATTTCCCTTGATCGGAATTATGAAAGTTTTTTTTCCCCTTTCCTTCAAAGAAGAAAGGACCAGCTCCTAAAAAGAATTGCCAACAGTGCGTTTCTGTTTCCTACCATTATTTTCTACCCCAACTCATGTTTCTTTCTTTCTGCTTTCCTAAATGTGAACTTTTAACTTAACACGTTTCTTTCTTTGTTGAAAATGAAAGGATGTGCACCTATGAATTTGCCTCAGAATACGGACATACGTATTTCCCTTTAATGTTTAGATCTGTTATGTGATAGTAGCCATTGCTGTTTTATTTCTAAGTAGATTTGTCTTCTTAAACTTTCATTAAAAAATTTGTGGCAGGGCACAGTGGCACACACTTGTAATCTTGGCAGCTTGGGAGGCTGAGGCGAGAGGACTGCAAGTTCGAGGCCAGCCTCAGCAACTGAGCGAGGCCCTAAGCACCTTAGCAAGATCCTGTCTCAAAATAAGAAATAAAAAGGTCTAGAGATGTGGCTCAGTGGTTAAGTGCCCTTGAGTTCAATCTCCAGTACCAAATAAATAAGTCTGTAACTAACTTACACTGAAATCAGGAATACCCAGCACAGATTCTTCATTTTGGATGCCCTGCGGCTCTCTGCAGGAGAGCAAGAGGTCTGCTTCTGTGAATGCACCTGGGAGCCTCTAAAATGCTCGTCTTTTGCTCATATGGTACACAGTTTGGCATTTCTGTCCATTTAACTGTATTAGCAATTCACATTGCTGTCTGGATCCATCAAAGACTGGACGAGATGACTGAAGTTTCTTTTCATCCTCTCCCATGAAAGTTACAGCTTGACAGCTGAATATCTTTAATCATTTAAAATTGCCCACTTTGCCCTCGTTGCTTGAGCTCAAGGCTCCAACCTTTGCTCTCTTCAGCATGTGCACTGAAAATCCATAGCCGTTCTTTAATTTTGAAGCTGTCGTGCTTGGTTTTGTGATTTACATGGCAATGTGGGCTTGAGTTTGTTTGCGCTTGATGGACTGCAGGAGACGGGCTTGTAGGAAGGGGACTCTCGCCCCTGGAACAAGTAAAGAGCAGGTGTAGACCAGACCTCCAGAAGTCTGACCATCCAGGAGGGAGACAGGAGGAAGCCCGGGTGGGCTGGGTGCAGGACTGAGGGGCTGGGCTGGCCAGGTGGCCAGGCGGGAGGGGAGGCTGCGGAGATGGAAAACCAAGGCTCGCTGGAGTGGCCCCTCAGGTTTGCTTGAAGAGGGCCAGCCAGGGGACAGGTCGCAGGTGACAGCCACTGGCCAGCTCTGACCTGCGCTCACAGGACCAGCGATTCCGCTGCTAGGAGCACACGCTCGTCCCCAACAGCATGACCCACTGTAGCCAAGTGCCCACCAGCTGATGGACAAAACGCAGAGCCCCACACAGCGGCTGATCAGTGGAAAAGGAGCCTGACGCTCCAGACCCTGGACACTGGTCTGGGTGACGGGAGAGGAACAACAGGCGGGGCGGAGCATGACTCTGCTCACCCCAAACATCCAGGACGATCACGCAGATGGATGGCAAAGTCCTGACCGGCGGGGCTGAGAACTGGGTGGTTATGGTGGGGCCCAGGTCTCCATCCGGGAAACGTGGACATTCGGGAATTAGCAGAGGTGACCGCTGCACATGATGACCTACCAAGTACCACCCCAGCTCCCTCCACACGCTCAGCAGACGTGTCTTTACCGCACCTCAGTGGAGTGTGTGTGGACACACCAGCACAGCAGCCGCACAGCCAAGGCCGCAGCTGCCCTGACCACAGGACAATGGAGGGCTGTGGGTCTATGAGTGAGCCTACACAAGTCCTTGGGCCAGGGCCCGCCAGGCTGTCATGATCTGTGACAACCCACCCAGCCATGGACCACCTCCGCCTAGCACCGAGCTGGATCCTGGCAGCTGCAGGAAGCCAACCTGCGGACGCTCAGCAGGTGCGGCCGCTGCCCCCACATCCCACTGTGCCGGACAGGCAGCTCCCCTGGCTCGTGCCTGGCCTGGAACATATTGAAGCAGCCTTTGCTCCAGGCAGTGGAAGAGCCCAAGCCACACACTGAACCACAAATGTTCTGGAGACCTCAGCCAGCAGCCCAGCCCTCGGCGGGGGCACTGCCCAGAGACCCACACCTCATCTTGAAGCCGCCTGTGATAACCAAGCATCCATGCCCCAGACATGGAACCACCACTGCGGACACTCCTGTGGAGCAGCAGGAAACAGCCCTGCACAGACCCTACCTTCCCCTCCTGGCTGTCCCAGGAAGGGCCTGAAACCCCACCCTACGCCTAGCTGCACACCCAAACCTACCCAGCCCCACATCTCCAAGGACATAGCTTTGCTGTCACAGGACTCGAGCTGGGCTCACTTGTCCCCTTCCTAAGACCCCTACCCTGCAGTCCTACTGTGGACCCAGAGCAGAAGCCTCAGAGGTCCCCACTCTCTGAGTCCCTGCTATCCACCCCTGGGGTCCCAAGGCTCCCAGCCACTATTTTCTACCCAACTCACTACTGCAAATACAGGAGTGGTGACCCGTCACCAGGACAGGCCGACACACCCACAGCAGCCCCACGGACACTCCTCGGGTGCAGCAGAGCCTTCTGGAGGCTACAGGGCTCAGCACCTCAGTACTGCTGGCAGGAGCTGCCTGGACGAGTTTGGTGGGGAGCTTCAGATGGGTGGGACCCTGTGCCCTACTCTCTCTGCAAGGTGCCCCCACCCAGAGCCAGGGATGGATGAGGAGGCCCAGCCTATACCCACCCCACCACCCGGAGGCTCTGCTCATGCCCGTCCCCATGTTGGGGTGTCAGGAGGGATCCCTGGAGTTCAGACCTGGCTGGGAACAGTGAGTTGCCCCCGCCCTCACAGCCCCTCCCCAGCACAGAGCTGCAGCTGGTCACATCCACAGCAATGCCACATTCATCCTCAGACAAGCAGGGCAATGGGGCAGGAGGGCTCTCCCACACACCCAGACAAGGAAGGGGCCTGGCAGGGACGGGACTGACCAAGGTCTCACCACAGACTGGCAGCTCACCCCTGAGCCCCTCACCCACACTCTCATGGTACCCGTGACCCAGAAAGGCTCAGCATGGCATCCTCTCCTACAGCCGCTCTGCTGGCTCAATTGGGACAGGACAGGATGCCAGCCGGCCTGCAATGCAGCTGGGGCCATGGCCTGCTCCCCCAGAGCAGGCACCACACACTGAGATGCATGGCCTGGCCTAGGGACCCCACAGCCCCTTCCAGATCCGTCCTGTGAGCAAGGCACACACATACATACACACTCAGGCATGCACACAAGAGGCCATGAAGCTGCCAAGCTCAGAACCCAGAGTGGGGGCCAATGGGCTCTCCAAGTTCCAGGGACGTGGCCATGTGTGGGTGAGATGGGCTCAGTGGGTCCCACAGGTTTGGTGACATTTCAGCAGTCAGGTTGGAGCCCACAGCTCATGATATCAGAGGCTACAGGATCACTGATCAGTACTGGGGTGGCTGGGAGGGCAGGGAGGTGGAGAGACGCGCCTGGCACGCAGCCCTGCCCACCCCCACTTGCAGAGCAGCACTGGGTCCCTGCTGAGGGATGACCACAGTGCCATCACTCTCCTTAGCCAGTGGGAGAGTAAGATGAGATGAAATGATGTGCGGGGGGATGGAGGTGACAGCATGTGGGCCCCCTTAGAGTCCTTGTCAAACAAAAGGTGCCTTAAAACCAATGGTGCTAGAATTGTAGGGACTCTGTGGGCAAAAAGGGAATCCTATCCCAGCTACACCTTATGCCTGAGAAAGAAACCAGCTCAAAGTGGGCCAAAGATCTCAACGCAAAGCACACCACCACAAAGCTTCTAGAAGAAAATGCAGAAGATCTTTATGCCCTCAGTTTGGGCAAAGATTTCTTAGACATACACTAAAATCATAATCCATAAAAGAAAAAATTGATAAATTGGATTTCATCAAAATTAAAACTTTTGCTGTTTGAGAGACATAATTAAGAGAATCAAAGAGTGAGCCACAGGTGGGGGAATCTCTGCAGAGCACGTACCTGACAAAGTACTTGGTCCCAAACAGAACAATATGCAGTGTGTAAAGAACAGAATAAAGAACCCTTTCACTCACTAATAAGAGAACAAACAACCCATGTTTCCTCAGTGCACACAAAATATGAACAGACACTTCACCAAAGAGGGTGAACACACAGTAGATAAGCAGAACGCATGACAGCCTGAGTCACCGGGGAAATGCCAGATAAAGCGCGAGAGCCTTGACAGACACATCAGATCGGATACAAGTGAGAGGACTGCCACATCACGCGCTGATGAAGGGGGTGACCGGGTGCTCTCGTGGCTGGTGTGCTACAACATGGTGCAGCATGTGCAAGACCATGGGCAACTTCAGAGAAAGTCAAATCGACAGCTGCCACATGACCTGCCATTCCACTCCCGGGTACTTACCCGAGAAATGAGAGCATTTGTATGAAATATTGTTAGCAGCTTCATTTGCAAGCCCAGACCAGAAACATTCCTACTGTCCATTAACAGGTGGATGAATAAACAAACCAGGGTCCATGTATACAGGGAACACTTCTTAGCAATGAAGAGCAATCAACTATTGATGCACACAACACTAGAAATGAGTCTCGAAATAATGATTCTAGGAAACTACACACCAACAGATTTAATAACCTGGAAGCAATGTAAATTCCTGGATACATACATCTTACCAAGATCAAATGAGGAAACAGAAAACCTGAATTTGAGATTGAATCAGTAATAAAAAGTCTCCATCGGAGAGAAGCCTAGGACTGGATAGCTTCATTTCTGAGTTCTACCAAATATTCAAAGACCTTACACCAATTCTTAAATTATTCCCCAAAATTGAAGAGGGAGGAATTCTCTCACTCGATGAGGCCGCATTACTCTTATGTCAAAACCAGAAAGAGACAAAGAAAATGAAAAAAAAAAAAAGATTGACAGGACAAATATTCTTGATGAATACAGATGCAACAATCCTAAACAAAGCACTAGCAAACCAAAAGCAAGAGCTCATGATCAAGTGGGATCCTCCCAGGGGTGCAGGGATGGTGACACACAGCAATAAATGTGGTACACCACACCAACAGGATGAATGGCAAAACCACATGATTATTTCAACAGATACAGAAAAGGCACCTGGTAAAATTCAACATCAATTCATGATAAAAACTCTGAACAAATTAGGTTTATAAGGAATGTACCATAATAAAGGCCATACATGATACGCCAACAGTTATCATATTGAATGGAAAAAAGCTGAAGCATTTCTCTTTAAGATTCGGAACAAGACAAGAATGCTTACTTTCCCCACTTTTATTCAACGTGGTGCATCGGGCAAGAGAAAGAAGAAAGGGAATCCAAGTTGGAGAGTCAAATTGTCACTTTTACAGATGATACAATCTTATATAGAGAGAACCTCAAATACTCCACCAAAAAGTTACTAGAACAATCAAATCCAGCAAAGTTGCAGAATACAAAACCAATGTACAAAGATTGGTAGTGTTGCTATTCACTAATAGCAAGTTATCTAAAATGGAAATTAATCCTGTTTATATTAGCTACAAAAAAAAAAAACCAGGAGTAATTTTAACCACAGAGGTGAAATATCTCTACAATGAAAAGTATGAAAGCATGATGAAAGAACTTGAAGAGGACACACACACACGTGTGTGCAAATGGAAAGACATCCCATGTTCATGGATAGGGAAAATCAATATTGTTAAATTGTTCATATTACCCAAGGCAATCTACAGATTCAATGCAATCCCTGTCAAAATATCAATGACATTCTTTACAGAAATAAAAAAACTCCTACAATTTATATGAAACTACAAAAAAATCAGCAAAAGCAAATTTCAGCTGAAGGAACTAAGCAGAAGGCATTATAATACCCAACTTCAAAATATACTATAAGGATGTAGTAATCAAAACAGCAAGACATTAGCATTCAGAAAAACAGACACTGGTAAATGGAAAAAGAAAGTCCAGAAGTAAATCCATGCTCTATAGTCAACTGATGTTTTAATAAAAATTCTAAGAACATACATCAGAGAAAGGATGGTCTTCAATAAATGCTGCTGGGAACATTGGATATCCACATGCAGAAGAATAAAACTAGACCTCCATCTCTTACCAGCCACAAAAACAACTCAAAAAGGATTAAAGACAAATGTAAGACATGAAACTACTAGAACAAAATGGGAAAGCCTTGGGACATGGGAATGGACAAGGATGTTTTAAGGTAAGACCCCCAAGAAGAGGAGACAAAAGCAAAATCTGACACATAGAATTACATCAAACTAAAATCTTCTGCAGTGTGAAGGAAACAGTCATTAGTGAAGGGAAAACCTACAGAATGGGAGAGAATATTTGGAAACTATCTGACAAGGGGCTAACATATCCAGAATACATAAGGAGCTCCACAGAAAGGGAAAAAAGCAATCCAGTCTAAAAATGAGGAACAGACCAAAATAGACGTTTCTCAAAAGACATACAAATGGCCCACAGGTATGCAGAAAATAATGTTCAACATCACTAATCATCAGAGAAATGCAAATCAAAACCACAATGAGATATCACTGCCCTCCAGAAAGAACAGCTGTTATCAAAAAGACAAAAGATAGCAAGTGCTGGCGAGGGTGTACGGAGAAGGGCACCCTTGCACACGGTTGCTGGGAATGTAGAGGGCAGGAAATAAAACAAGGGTGCATGGCCTGTACCCACAAGGGACACGGGGTCAGGCCCCTGCAGCCAGCCCAGCAGCCTCCCCTTCCCAGGCTCCAGGTGGGGAAGCCAATCAGCCCCAAGGCAAGGGGTCCATGCCACTCAGCCCTGCCCAGCCCTCTCCCCGTCCCACACTGCACTTGTGCCTGAGTCTACAGAGAGGGACAAGAGAGTTCCCTCAGCCCCCACTACTGGGTGTAGTCTTCTGGCTGTGTGCACACTGGGCCCCAAGCACTAATGGGAGGTCAGACATCCCTCACCTCACCTGGGCAACAGAAGCAGCCAAGGCAAGCCTTCCCAGGACCCCAACTTCCCCAGTAGCACCCCACTGCCATCTCAACCCCCCAGGTGGTTCCCAAGACCACAATTCTCGGCATGAACACAAGGCCACTTCCGAAGGCCGTATCTGCCTTCCTGTGGCTTCTCAGCTGACCTTCCTGGCTACACGCATCCCATATGAGAGCCTGGGGCAGGCCACACGGCCAGACACCCTCGACATCACCAGCTGTTCAGTGCGGAGGGACAGCCTACTACCCGAAGGGCCCCCAGTGAGGCGAGGAGTGTGGGAGGGAGAGGCCAGACACAGAGCCAGCCCTGGCCTCCTCCTGGGTGCTCACTTTCCCACCCAACACCAGAGCACCACAGGCTCATTCCACCCTCAGGAGCCCTGGGCTGCTGGGGGCTAAGCCCAGACATATCACTGCCTGCTGCTGTCCCTGCAAAGGTACGCTGCTCCCTACCTGGGGAAACCCCTGACCTGAAACCTGTTGACCAGCCCTGCCCAGCTCTGAGCCAAGGTGGGGGCCCTCACCTCCAGGTCATCTCCTGCCCCTGCTCCTGTGGCCCCGTCACATCCAGCTCCCCCTGTAATCCCCTTTCATGGCTCCTGCAGCCCCTGGGTGCCAGAAACCTTGCTGCCCACAAACTACCCAGAATGGCCCTGGGCCGTGATCAGGGCCAGTGCCAGGTACACTGCATATTGCAAGTGAGTGGTGGACAACCACAGCAGGGAAGCAGGGGCCAGTCCCTTCCCCTCTCACCCACAGGAGACGGAAGGCAAGGACCCTGGCCCTGTGGACCTTGAGATGGAGAACCAAGCTCAGCAGGCTTGGAGAGGTATGCCACCCTACAGGTTGTGGCAGAGGGGCAGGTGGGCCACAGTGTCCAGGCTGGCTGGAGTGCATAGGCCTCAGCAGAGGCCAGCCCACAGAGGATGCACTAGCATAGGGAGCTGGTCTACAGAGGACCTCCCAGGGGCAAAGGCTGGCCCACAGTGAGGGGCAAGACTCAATAGAGCTGGACCCTAAGTCACAAACTAGAGACCTTGAACACCAGAAGCCAAAGGGGCTTGTCCAGGAAGACAAAGGCGAGGCACAGGGCTGGCTCAAGGATACATGTGGGCAGTCAGAATAGGCAGGGGCTCATGCCCACGCCCAACCCAGGCCCAGGCCACTCAGGGGCCCAGTGTGGCCCTGCGACCTGCACCCCAATCAGACAATGACCATGAGCGCCATGAGAACCAGGCCCAGGGTCTGACCAGGATGTCCCTGAATCTTGAGCTAGACTTTGGGGCCCAACAGGCCATGTCAGCCGTCCTCAGAGGGCAGTAGCACCAGACGGCCCCTCCTCTCCCCATCTCCACTCTCTGAGAAGCACTTTGGATCTTTGATGCCCACCTCAGCACAGGGCACTGACCATGGGGATCCACACAGAGGCCCCGGTGCAGCATGAGCCCCAGGGAGACACGTGGGTGAGGGAAGAGGCTGGCTGGTATGTGTGCACCTGGGCCCAGGCCTGTAGTCAACCATCACCCCTCTGCCCATGGCGGCTCCTGCTGTACCCACTTGGCTGTTCACAGGGACAGCCCGTGCCGACTCACAGTGTCCACCTGCCCATGTTCCCACCACCTGCTCTGCGTTCTTTTAAACCCTCCTGATGATGACTCTATAAGCAGAGGCTCACCTGGACAACCCTACCCCTGGGGACACTGGGCAACATCTGGGGACACTTCATTGTCACGGGTGGGAGGGGTGCTGCTGCTGCTGGTGCATGAGGTCAGCATCGTGCACAGGAGTCCCACCACAGAGTGATCAGACCCCAGTGTCACTGTGCAGTGGTGGGGAGACCTGCTCTGTAACTAAACTACACGGGCTGTGCTCCCAGACAAGAGAACGGGGCAGCGAGACTGAGTCACCACGGGACACAGCCAGCTGTTCCCTCCACCCACCGGCAGGAGGCCCCTGGACAACCCGGCCGGCGTTCCCACATCCCAGCATGGCAGGACTCTGACAGCAGCCAGCTCCCCAGAGGGCTCTGCCCAGCCAGAGGCTCTGTGCCCTGGTGAGCTGGACCTCTGGGGCTGGCGGAGTGCACCGTGCCACCCTGCTCCCATCCAAAGGAGCTAGAAAGAGCAGGAAGCCTGCCTCTATTACAGCTGTGACGCTGGCCAGTCCTGGTTCCACGCAGGACCCCAGGGCCCTGCTCCCTCAGGCTAACTCCTCTTCTTGCAAATAGGGGACAGGCTGGCCCAGGAGGGAGCCCCAACTGCCTCCCCACAGACACCCACCCACCCAGGAGCTGGCCAAGGCACCCCCACTTCTCTGGAGGGCCCTTCTCCACTGTGGGCCTGTCTCCCCTGCTATTAAATGGGGCAGCAGAGCCACTGCCTGCCTGGGTTTTCCCCCAACAAAGGCTGCTGCTCCACTTTGTGGGCAAGATGTCCTGGGCAGAGGCCTCAAGGGGACTCAAGTACATTCCTGAGTCACCTGGGGCCAACTGTGGACAGGCAGATCCCTGCCAGGTGCCCTCATGCCCAGCCCCCCTGCACCCACACCCAGAAGCAACCCAACCAAGGCAGCCCAGGAGCTCCAGGGGAAGAACTGGTCGGGCTACAAGCCCAGCAGTTACTCCCAGGAACCATCCAAATCCAGAAGCACCTGGTAAAGCCCAGTTCCTGCCCACTGGCTGCCAGGCCAAGGATGAGCTTCCTGCTCTCAGGACCCATGTGGGTGCACACTGCAGCCCCAGCTCTGAGGGGCGTGGACACTACTCTGTGGCCCCAGGCTGCCCAGCAGACCTGCACAGAACACAAGGTTTCTTCTCACAGGTACATCCAAGGCCACCAAGATCTCCTCTGGGGAAACTCGGGATGGGGGAGGCAGGCACTGCACCCCCTTCCTCCCTGGCCCACTCCAAGCAGGCCACTCCCACACCCCCAAAGTGCTCTACCTGCAACTTGC
The DNA here is from genome assembly GCA_028644305.1 of Xerus rutilus. Taxonomy (NCBI): domain Eukaryota; kingdom Metazoa; phylum Chordata; class Mammalia; order Rodentia; family Sciuridae; genus Xerus; species Xerus rutilus. Next base: position 2,219,349 of record CM053399.1, on the reverse strand, counting down.
CAGAGTGTCCCAGCTCAGGTCCAGCCACCCTGAAGTCACCATGCAGGAGGAAGAGGCCCCCACTGGGCTTCACCCCTAGAGCCCTCCCTGGGCCTGTAGACAGGGCCTGTGGACAGAGCCTGCTCTGGCCACCGACAGGACAAGCAGCCTGGGTAACAGCCCCCACATCTGGCAAGCACTTGTCTAATGCACCCAGCATGAGCTGGACCACGTGAGCAGGGGCACGGGGTGGGAGCTGCACAGAACAACTCAAGCAGCACTGGACATTCACCTAATGTGGCCCAACGCTGGTCATGTGACCCTAGGCAAGTGGCTGTCCTGCTCCGGGCCTCGACCTCTTGTAGACAAGTCACTGGGGCCATGAGCTCAGAGGTGTCAGCCTGGGACAGCTGTGGCTTCCTCCCACCGAGACCCTCAGCTGGCCTGGCCATGCAGCTGGATGAAGGGTAGCCCACTGGCTGCAAGAGGTCTTGGGGCCTCCCCTAGATGGGAGAGCAGGCCCCAGGCTGGCTGCTTGGACAAGGACCACGGCAACAGTTGGAACGCTGTGCTGGGATCTAGACACACTCTCTTTCTTCTCTCAGGTGTGAGGTCTCTGAAGGGAGCAGATGGGACCCCTGCCTGCCCCTCCATGACAGAGGCAAGAAGTGCCTCCTATGGGCTTGACCCCAGACAGTGCTTGGTCTCCAGCTCCAAGCCCACCCCAGAGGGCTTCAGGGGACACTTCCCCCACAGGCCAGGTCTGCCCTGCCCATTGTACCACAGGGCTCAAGAGCCTGGAGGACACCCAGACCAGACCAGGACCAGTGGGGCTGGCAGCCACTCTGGGTTCCTGGGGTCTCTACGTGGTCTGGGCAGCCGTAGCCCCTAGAGAAAAATCGGGGTCGACCAGGCTGTGGTCCACTCTCACATACTCCCGCCCCCGAGGTGTCCTGAAGGACAGGACTCAGGACTGAGGCCCAGTATGGGGATGGCACCTGGGGGCCAGGAAGCCAGGGGACCTCAGGCACAGTCCTCATCCCTCCAGCCTCAAATCACACTTCATGCACCTTGAGGTCTTAGAGACCCCGAGAGCATCGTAGGGACAGAACTCGCCCAGGCTTCCCGCTGCCTATTTTCATTAAAATGACCTGTTGTTATTTAAAACAAAACAATATTTTTAAAATTAGAAAATTTACCTAAACAAAGTTTAAAAATTGAAGCCCTAAGCCATACACCCAGGGGTGACCACAAGGAGCCCCTGGACTACACCTCCTGGACCTCTTCAGGCTGCAGCCGTTCGCAGCCTGCCATCTGCCACGGTGAGAGCCACTTTCCCATGCCAGTCAGGGCCAGTCTGATTCCACCTGTCCCCAAGTGTCCCACACATCACCTGACCCTGCCCTGGTCCCATCTGTCTCTGCTGGTGACATCTGGCTTCCACAGTGCTGCCCATGCAGACAGGGCCCTGTCATCTTGAGCCCTCAGCAAAGCCCTCCAAACCCTAGTCCCAACCACAAACCCACAGGACCAAGACCCCCTGGGGCAGCTTGCTCCCGGAGAAGCCCATTCCCTCTGGCCCTGCCCAGCAACTCTAGGGAAGATGGCCCCATGTACGGGTGTTTGAAACTCCTATGAGGACCCCTACAGTCTTTGGGAATGGTGTAGGGCAAGGCCAGCCAGCCTCGGGGCCGAGCCCCTCCAGAGACACTCTGGATACAAACTTGGGGTCTTGGGGTCTTGGCCTGGGCACCTCCTGGGCTAGCAGGAGCACCCAGCCCAGCAGTGCCCAGCTCACACAGCACGCGAGACAGCCACCCCACCCCCAAAAAGGTTAGCTGGGCCTGAGGACACCCGCCAGGGCGGCATGACTTTGAGGTGGCAGGCAGCCGACCCGAGAGGACTTGATAAGAGTTGGGGAGGTGAGGCCTGCCCTGGGGACCGAGGCCAGCACAGTCGCAGAGCCCCCAGCCCCGCCCATGCCCCTGTGCCAAGGACAGCCAGAACATTCCAGCGCTTGCCTGGGAGGGGCTGCACCTCCACAGAGCCACACCAGGGACCTTGACCGTCCCTGATCCATGAACAGAAGGAACAAATTCATTCTTAGTAGAAAACCACCTCCCCTCACAGGCTGGCAGGGATTTCTCAAAGGCCTATTGTGTCCCTGTCTCCTCTTTTACCTCCCGGCCAAACGAGGTGGGGGTGAGGTATACCAGGGCACAGGAAGGGCCGCAGGTCACTCAAGGTCACACTGAAGGGCAGCGATGAGCCAGAGCAATGTGACATTCCCCACTCTTCAACCAAACACAAGCCAGGGGAGTCCCCATTTTCCTGTCCTGGCAGCAGGGACAGATCTCAAAGGTCCCCAGTGGCCCCTTCACCAGCCCTATTGCCCTGGTCCTCCTGTGGCCACTGGACCACAGCTCACAAGGCTCAAACCAGGCTGTGGTCCTCACCCACCAGGACACATCACGGCCTCTCAGTCCATTAGGAAGAAACTTGAATGCCAGGCTCTGCCACAAGGACACAACTGTCCCTGTCTCTCTGTTGGGTGACTTGCTCCTCTAACTTCCCAGTCCCTCCCCACCTCCAATTCTGAATTTGCTGTTCTTGCCACTCCTTGGCTCTGCCAGCCCCCTCACCCTCAGGCCTGGCCTCCCACACTGCTGGATTCCTAGGTGAGATCACCTGCGAGCACCTGCCCCACCCAGGAGGCCACCACCTAGTCATGGGCAGAAGGTCTTAAGCAGATGTAGTGCGGTTGTGGCCACAGCCACCTAGAGCAAGGGAGGTGATGCTGCTTGGTTCCCACGGAACAGGAAGATGCTGTGCTCCAGGAATCAGGGCCCCGGGCCAGGAGCACGGCTCAGGTCAAGGGGAGACGTGAGTCAGAGACGGCTACTGCAGACACTGACCCCGAAGTCTCGGCATCCACACCCACACTGACTCCAGCCGTCTCCTTCATAGGAACACCACGGCGATTCACCTGATACCCCCAGATCCAGAATCCAGGCCCCAGGCCTCAGCCCGGGGAGCGGCTCTGAGCTACTCGCAGGTTCCCACAAGAGTCAATCACACCAGGCCTCCGTCCCAGTGTGGAGATTCAGCTCTCCTGCATGCCTCAGACTGTGGCTAGCTGGGCCCAGCCCACACGGGAACATTCGGCCTGACAGCTCAGCCAGCAGGGCTCAGGTCACCCGGCCACATGGGCAAGGCTGGCCTTGAGTAGATCCTCAGACTCTCCCTCCAGGACAGGTGTCTGGCCAGTGTGCCCAGCGGATGCTGTGGTGAGCTTCCACCCACCACCTCTTTTTCCACCACTCTCTGCCTCCCCCTCTGCTCCCTTCAACAAACCCATCCTACCTTCTCTCCACCCACCTGCAAACCCACCCTTCCCTTTCTCCACCCTCCATCCACCCACCCACCATCCATTCACCCACACCCCTCTCTATTACCCCACCCAGTCATCTTTCTACCCTCCATCTACTCCTCCAGCCCTCCCTCCTCATCATGTCTTCTACCACCACCCACCCCTCTATCTACCACCCATTCACCCACCCATCTGTCCTCCTGTCCACCCAGCCCTCACTCCATCAACCACCCATCATCTGTCCACCCAGCCCTCGCTCCCTCCCCCACACGTGTCCATTCTCCAGGGCACCTACCCGGGGCTCTGTAGTGGCACAGGGGTACAAGATCCCTCCCACATTCCACAGGCCATGTGGAGCCTGATCACAGATGACTGTCAGCCATCCCAAGATGCAAGTCCAGTTCAGACCCTGCCCACATGTGTGAAGACAGCCCCAGAGAAACAAGGTGACCACAAAGGCCGCATATGCACCCAGTGAGCTGACTCGGACAGTGCCACTCCCATCTCGAGCCGTCACCCCCAGCTAGCTGGCCCACAGGTTCATGCCTTGACCCAGGGGAGGCAAGATGGGCGCTGGCCCCAGGACCCCTGCAGCCCAGGGCCTGCAGCAGTGCACCAGGAGATGGAGAGCCCTCTGACAGGCGGCCCTTCCACAGCACCCCCAAATACCCAGGATGTGGGCACTATATCTCTCCATCCAGTGAAACACAGGCCGGAAGCTGCCCACTCTGCCCTATGACCACCCTGCCTAGAGGGACAGGCCACTCCAGGGACATGCTGGTGCTGGGGTCCTGCTCCTGGCTCAGCCATTGGCTGTGGAGATCTGGGCCCTATCACCTCTCCTGGACCTCTGCTGTGCATGGGCCCCTAGATGGGACTCAGACATGCCCAGGGGATGGCCTGCGTGGGAGCTGAGCAGTCACAGCCCTCCCCAGGTGACAGGAACCTGAGCCTGGAGGACCACGACAGGGTGGGACTCGAGGGCTCAAAAGGGCAGCAGCGGTTCACGACAGGTTCCAGATTGGGTTTAGCTGCAAAGTCTGCTGTGTGGCTTCACGCAAGCCACTGGCCGCCTCTGTCCTTTGGGTTTCCACGACAAAGAAAAAACCTCACTGCTTCTTGCTAAACCAGTCCTCTGCCCCAGCCACAGATTTCAGCCTCCTCAGCCAAACCCACGGGAAGGAAAGGGGGCTTTAAGCCTCAGATTCTGGTGGCTCCCCATTAGCCTCCGCTGGGCAAAGAGCAGAAACCTCACCTCGCCACACCCTGTGTCACTGGGTAGGAAACCCAGAGGCAGAAGGGACTTAGGGCCTCCAGGGTGGTCTCAGTTCACCACCGCCACTTGGTCAGCAATATGCCCCTGGCTGCCCTCTACCCCTGGTTGGAGCACCAAGCTCACCTGTCCCTGGGCCTGACTTCTGGGAGGACAGCAGTGCACCACACACTTCAGCCTGATTTCTGAAGAAGGGAGTGGACCCCACACACACACACAAAGGAACAAAAGCCAAAGATTCCCGCAGCTTGTCATTACCTGAAAACAGGGAAGGGCCTCACCTGCTCCCTCCAGGCCCAGCAGTGAGAACTCCAGCCAGGAGAAAGGTGGGGAGGGTCTCCATGGGCTCCCAGTCGGGGGCCAGTAGCCCCAGCTACAAAGGCATTTGAAGAGAAGACTGTTGGGGCAGGAACCAGCACCTTGTCACCGGAGCCCTTCCAAGGTTTCAAGGCGTGTGTGAGGTAGATATCCAAGCTTAGGGGCACAGGCCATTCTGGACACCTGAACAGTCCCAGTTTGAGGCAGATGGCCTTTCTAAGTGTGTGACCACATCACCAGTGGGCCTCAAACAGGGCCCACGCAGCAACTCCTCCAACTCACCTGCCCCAGTCCCGACTTCCTCCCTGGTCAGCATCCTCCCTAGGTCTCTACCCACCCTGCCCCTCCTGCTGTCTCACCAGGTCTGCTCTGAATCCCCAAGATGCTGTGGGCATGCCTTTCCCCTTAGCTTGCTCCCCCATCAGGCTCCTCCTGGGACTCTGCCACCACTGGTCTCAATCTGAAGTCAGGGACAATGTCACATGTGTCCTCCATCCTGAAAGGCCAGCTTTGGGCAGCACAGACCCTGTGCACTACACCTCAGACTAACTTCACCCCAGGCACCACGGGGCACACAGACCAGAGGCTGTGGTGTCCCCACCACCACCCACCAGGGGAGCCTGGCTCTCCCATCTCAGATGAGGTTACAGGGCCAGCAGTGAGTTGAGTGTTGGGGCTTGAGCCTCTCCAAGGCCTCCCTAGAGCCCCTGATTCAGGGAGAAAGGGAGCCATTCACAGACGGTCCCCAACAGCCCCAAGCCCTCCCAGCTGGGCAGAGCCCTGCTCCTGTAGATGTGGGTAGAGAGTGCATACTCGAATTGGGGACACTCAGTGCAGAACGTGTCACTGAATTAACTACTAAATGATTAAAAAGTTAATTAATATATTAACTTAAAATGATATTGCTATTTGGGTTTTTGTTTTGCAATTGTCTAATCAGAACCTAAGAAAGGTCATGTTGCAATTGGTGGATATGATGTTACAGTTGACAGCTACGCGTTAGGGTTGGTGGGTACCATGTTTGAGTACCATCGATTGGTAGGTATGCCCAGTTTGGTGGGCCATCATTCCAGACTTTGAATCTCTGCCCTCTTTCTGTCCCCTCTTTATGTCTTAGTCATTTGCTCATCGGAAAACTCGGATCTTCTGTCCTGCCGAGTGTCTCACAACGGGACTCAGTAGATAGCATCCCCACATGTCACTGAACATGTTCCTTTGGCCCCAGTATTTCCAGTTAAGTCACACTTAGGTGCACAGCTTCAGGTCCAGCTCCTTGTGTCATGACTCCAACAACCACCGACCCTTCCCTGCCCTCGGCAGTGATAGGATGCTCCAAGCTCAGCTTGTACACACGCTGCAGACCTGGGCTCAGCCGCTGCCCTGGGAGCCCTGGACCCGGAGACAGAAGGGCACTTCAAGGCCACACTGCTAGGGCTGGGCAGCTCAGAAAACCTGGATGATCCTCATTTCCCAGTCTTTCCAGTAAACTAAGAAATTTTTTTAAACCCGTTATTATGGGCTGGGGAGGTAGCTGAGTGGTAGAGTTACTTGCTCAGGGACAGCAGGGCCCTGGGGTCGTCCCTGCACCACAGGAGAGGCGGAGGCAGAGAAAGAAAGAAGTCGTCACAAACGCACACTGTCCGCTCTCATTCAGATGCGGGGCTGCAGGCGTTTGCTCAGCCTGGTCTACCTTACACCTGCCTTTACCTCCCACCCACCCACCTCAGCTCTAAGGACACCAGCAAGTACTTACTTGCCGGGACCCACAATTCCCACGCGGCAGCTTTAACAGCGAGTCCTACTCCAGCTGAGTGTCAGTCCCTGAAAGCAAGCCGCTCAGTTCTCATTGACAAACGACCTGAGGAACAGTCACCCCACACAGGACCTTCCTAGTGGTTCTGCAGAGTCGGTACATGTTTTTAGAGTCCTTTGTTTCACTTTGATTTTGAGGGACTTTTTCTAGTTAAGTTTTACACTTAAGGATTTTTAATGAAAAGATCAGAGGCTGTTGCTTTTTTATTCATGCAAGCTGTGTATGTGATTTCAAAATGAAACTTATAAAACAAGAAATAGTCAAAGACAAAGGTTTGAAGGTTTTGTAAGTCCCCTCCCTGCTTGTTTTTTTTGGTACTGGGGATTGAACCCAGGGCTACTTAACTACTGAGCCACATCCCCAGCCCTCTTTTTTATTTTGAGACAGGGTCTTGCTAAGTTGCTTAGGACCCTGCTAAGTTGCTGAGGCTGGCTCGACCCTGTGCTTCTCCTGCCTCAGCCTCCCGAGTGGCTGGGATCACAGGCATGGCCATGGTGCACGGCCCCTCCCTGCTCTTCGAGGTAACAGTTACCAAGCTTTGGTTTTCCCTTCCATTGCTGTTGTTCGTGTGAGATGGATTTGTATCTCTTCCTTATTAGATGAAGAGCAGTCATTCATCTAATACTTTTATCTGCTGTGCTTCTTTTTCCTCTTAAAAACATTCTGGTAGAGACGCAGCCACTTCAACGCTCACAGCAGCTCAATGCACAATAGCTAAATTGTGGAACCAACTTAGATGCCCTTCAATAGATGAATGGATAAGGAAATTGTGGTGTATATACACAATGGAATATTACTCAGCATTATGGCATTTGCAGGTAAATGGATGGAGTTGAAGAACATCCTGCTAAACAAAGGAAGCCAATCCCCAAAAATCCAAAGGCCAAAGCCGGGCGTGGTGGCACAATCTTGTAATCCCAGCACTGTGGGAAGCTGAGACAGGAGAATCCCAAGTTTAAAGCCAGCCTCAGCAATGGCAAAGTGCTAAGCAACTCAGTGAGACCCTGTCTCTACATAAAACACAAAATAGGGCTGGGGATGTGGCTCAGTGGTAGAGTGCCCCTGAGTTCAATCCCTGGTACCAAAAAAAAAAAAAAAAAAAAATCCAAAGGCCGAATGTTCTCTCTGATAAGTGGATGCTGATCCATAATGGGGGAGGGGGCGTGGGAAGAATGGAGAAATTTGGTCAAAGGGGAGAAAGAGGAGGGACGGGAGGGAGGAGAGGGAAAGGGACATGGGGGCAGGAAAGATGGTGGAATGAGATGGACAATGCCCTAGGTACATGCATGACTGCACATATGGTGCGACTCTATATTGTATATGACCAGAGAAGTGAAAAGTTGTGCTCCATTTGTGTATAATGAGTCAAAATTCATTCTACTCTCATGTAAACCTAATTAGAATAAATTTTAAAATTCTGTGAACTCCTCCATGCAACACAGCAATCTTGTGGTTCCTTTCAACGGCTTCATGGTGCTGCACACAGGGCCAATGCAAGCACCTTCCCATGACAGGCACTGAGGTTTTCCCAGTCTTGGCAGCTACGAACAGGCCTTTCAGGAACCGTGTCCTGCACGTGTCCTCCTGGGTTCACCAGCACTGTTAAGATAGGTTCTAGGAAGTAAGTGGGGTTTGCTGAGTCAGAGGCAAATGCACATGATTCTCCCAGATGTTGCCGAATCCTCTCCTCGCAGAGGTCACTGTCCTGCATGCCGCCAGCAGGCAGCTGGATCCCTGCAGCCTGGCAGGACCGTGGTGAAGCCTTCGTCTGTGCTTCTCTTACCAGGCGCGAAGTCAGCACTTCCTCGCTGAAGGGCCATCACTGCTGTGAACAGCGCATCCGTCGCTTGCTCCTCTCCCATGGGGTTGCTGGTTTTGTTTGTTTTCAGAAACTCTTTCTACACCAGAGATGCTGACCCCTCCCAGCACCTCCACTCTTGCCCAGGCTCCACCTGCTCGGCAGGTGGGCGGGTGGCCAAGTCGCCTCTGCCTCCTCCTCAGGCCAGCATCCACCTTCACTGTGTGCCTGCCTTTGCGCCCCAGGAAAGCTGCCTGCCCTCAGGAGAGGAGATTCCCTGGTACTCGAGTGGTTTTCTGACCCACCTGGAAGTTACCTCAGTGCGCCAAGTGACGTGTGGCCATCATTCATGCAGCTAACCCTTCCTACGCAATTGGATCTGTAGACAGATGTTAACATGTGTTCCATTGGTTTATGCCTGACCACGTGCCAGCACCACCCAGCTGCGCTGGGCCCCCCAGGCCCATGCTGTTCTATTACCAAGGTTTTATGTTCTATCACATTTTGAGACATCACAGCCAGGAATACAGATGCGACTTCACAAGTGAACAGCTGGAGGAACCATGAAATAGAACACCAGCCCACAACCCGCCAAGATCAAATGCTTCAAGCACAAGTTCCTGAAGATGCTCAGATACAGCCAAAGGTTCCCCTTCCCCACCCCCTGGAAACTCCCAGCTGCTCCCCTCTGCCAGGCAGGGCACCTCCAGACAGAACTGCTGAGTGAGGGGCACTATCCTCTCAGGGAGGCTCTGGAGCTGCAGAGATTGCAATCAGTCCAGGAGCAAGAGGCAGCCCCTGGTGTTGGGTGAGATGGGGGTTCCAGTGCAGCTGGCTGGTCTCCACACAGAGGTGTGTGCTAGGGCCAGGAGGGAGTGGGGACAGGCCCAGTCCCAATCCAGCTGGTCTACCTTGGGTTCCTGCTTTGTGAATCTCTCTAGATCTCTGTAGGGCACAAGTCTAGTGGGAACGTGATCAGGAGACTGTTCCAAGTGGCCTTGATATTTCCCAGGACCACTATTTTAGGGAGACACATGAGAGAGCCCACCATTGGGGGACATGCAGGGCAGTCCACCTTGCTGCAGCAGGGCTGTGGGATTGTGCCCACGGCCAAGGCACAGGTGCAAGGAGAGCACTCGCAGGTGGGAGGGTGGCCTTCAGGGTGCTTCCTGGAGCTGCAGACAGGGGCCAGGCCCAGGCTGGAGCCAGGGTGCCTGTGGTGCCCAGAACAGGGCATCGCCTTGCCTGAGACAGAGGCCCAGAGCTTCTGTGCAGAGCTGGAGGAGCTTTCCAGGTGTGGCAGGAGCAAAGGGTCAGGCCGCGGTTTCCCATGTGCGAGGCAACCCAGTGTCCCCTTGTGTGAACTGAGGAGCACAAGGAATGAATAGGATTGAGAGTCCAGAATTCAGAAGGGAGAAGAGGTGTGCTCTGGAGTCCGCTCACCAACACCATCCCCTCCAATAGAAGAGGAGGAAGTTCCTGCAGACACACACTTGGCACTGGGGAGCACCTGGGCAGTCCACCCAGGTCCCCTTGAGGTCCCACAAAGTCACATGTGCCAGTCTCAGACACTGTTGGGTGTCTAGGTATCTAAGTCCACCAGCAGCTGTCAGACACTGATGGGCAGCTCAGCCTTCTACCAGGTAAAAGGTACCATAGCCACCTGGGCCACAAGTGCATTCCTGCCCAAGCAACCTTCAGACACTGATAGGCAGCTCACACCTGCAGCTGGACACACCATGCCCAGTGCTGCCAGTGAGCACACTGGCCTCATGGAGCTTCCCAGCAAATAGGCAACCCCATACCCCCTAAAACCCAGCCAGAGGCCCCACATCACCAGAGTTGGAGAAGCTGCATGGCCCCCACACTAAAGCACCCACCTGGACAGGCCAGTGCCATATTACCAACCAGCACCCTAAGACATGTTGCCAGGAGAGAGCCTTTTACTACAAAAGCCACCCTATACAATTCCTAGAGGCTACAGCAAATGCATGGATATTGATGCATATCAATGTGGGGACACAAGGTAATAGGACCCCATGGCTGTCTAGTAACAGACTGCAAAGGAAAGGGAACCAATGGGTGGCTGACAAGCCAAAACAGTGACTGTACGGGAACTTACTAAGATGCAAGAGAATATAGACAGACAGCTCAATGAGAGCAGGAAGACCCCCCCGCCTGAGTGTGAAATTCAGCAAAGACAGTGAGATTGGGGAAAGGAACCAAATGGAAGTCTGGAGCTCAACAAATGAAATAAAAATTCCAGTTCTGAGCCTCTAAAGCAGAATAGATAAGGCAGAGGAAAGAATTTCTGCATTAAGACAAGTCTTTTGACTAAAAGAAAGTCAGACTAAAAAGAAAAATAAATTAAAATGAAAGCCTTCGAGCCATGTGGGACACTGCTGGGAGAGTCAGCAGCTGCATTGTGGGTGTCTCGGAGGGTGAAAGGAAAGGACAAGCATAGAAATCCAATAAAAACATTTAGCAAAATGGTTACTAAAAACTTTACAAATGTTGAAAAAGATACAGACATCCAGGCCCGTGAAGCTCAAAGGGCTCCAACAGATCCAAGCAGAAAAGATCCTCTCCAGGGCATATCATAGTCAGATGGAAATACAAGACAAAGGGAATCCTACAAACTGCAATAAACAGGGTGAGAGGTGTCAGGTCACACACAAGGGGCTCCCTTGACTGACAGCAGACTTCCGAACAGAAACTTCACTGGCCAGGAGACAGTGGGACCGTAGATTCAAAGTCCTGAAAGAAAAACCTGCCAACCAAGAATACCACACCCAGCAAAGTTCTCCTTCAGAAGTCACAGAGATGTAAAGTGTTCCCAAGACAAGCAACGGCTGCAAGAATCCATCACCACCAGAGGCCCTGCAAGAAATGCTCAAGGGAGCACCGCACTGAAAGCAAAGGCGCAGGAGCAGAACAAAGCACAGGAAGCAAGCACAGAACCAGTGAGCGAGCACATACCCAAAAGAGAAAGACTCAAACCTCTGAACACAGAAAACTGCCCAGCCACAACGACGGGCAGCAAGAGGAAAGGCGCCGAGCATGCACAAACAGTCAGAAAAGCGTGGTCTGCTTGCCATCAGTAACCTTTCGTGAAAATTGATTCAAATTTCCAATTGAAAGAGTCAGACTGGTTGAGTGGTTAAAAAAAAAGAGCCAGGCGCCGTGGCGCACGCCTGTAATCCCAGCACTTAGGGAGGCTGAGGCAGGAGAATCTCGAGTTCAAAGCCAGCCTCAGCAATGGCGAGGCACTAAGCAACTCAGTGAGACCCTGTCTCTACATAAAACACAAAATGGGGCTGGGGATGTGGCTCAGTGGTCGAGTGCCCCTGAGTTCAATCCCTGGTACCAGCAGGAGTAGCTCCCCTTGCCTCAGGTAGAACAGACTAAGTCAAAACTGTAAAAAGAGACAAAGAAGGTCACCATGCAATGATAAAGGAATCAGGTCAACAAGAGGAAAGAACTATGATAAAAATATCTGCACCTAGCACGGGAGTCCCCAGTTATGTAAAGCAAAGGGAGAAACAGGCTCCAGTAGGATAGTTACGGGAAACCTCAGTACCCAACTTTTGTCAATGGACAGATCCTCAAGTAGAAAAATAAAAGGTTGAGGGTGCTGGAGTTGTAGCTCAGTGGTAGAGCACTTGCCTAGCATGTGTGAGGCACTGGGTTTGATTCTCAGCAACACATGTAAATAAATGAATATAATAAAGGTCCATCAACAAATAAAAAAATATTTTTAAAAAAATGTTGGAGTTGAACTATGCTATAGGCCAAAGGGGCCTAACCGACATTACAGAGTGCTTTACCCAACAGGGGCAGAAAGCACTTAGAACACTCTCCTGGGGAGAACACGTGTTAGACCACAAAACAAGTCTCAACAAATGTTAAAAAACAGAAATCTTAGCAAGCATCTTCTCTGACCACAAGGACTAAAACTAGAACTCCCCAAGAGGAACTTCAGAGAATTGTACAAATACATGGCAATTAAACAACATTCTCCTGAATGCCCAATGGGTCAACAAAGAAATCAAAATGGAAATTTTAAATTGTCTTGAATGAAAATGAAAGTACAACTCAGGGAACACAGCAAAAGCAGCACTGGAGGGAAGCTTAGAGCAACAAGTGCCCCCATGCAAAACTAAAGGTTCCAAACAAACAACCTGACAGTGCAACTTGAGGAACTAGAAAATCAAGAACAATCCAAAATTAGTAGTGAAAGAAATCACCAAGATCAGAGCAGAAATAAATGACAGAGGCAAAAAAAAAAATACAATCAATGAACCAAAGTTGGGTTTTTTGAAAAGATAAAACTGACAAAACTTTAGTCAAACTAACAAAGAAGAAAAAAGAAAAAGAGAAGATCCCAATAAAAGAAGTGGGCCTCATCCCAGATACTGTAAACCTAGAAGAACCTTTTCATATTACCTGTAAAATAACTAACTGCAGCAGTGAAAGGACAATGGATCTGGTTTTGGAAATGTGCAATACCAGTTCTATCCACTGGTGTGGTATTTCAGGAAGACAGCTTGGAAAGCTGCATCCAAGTTCCTCTCTCTGCCTTGCCCTTACTCTGCTGTCTTCAGTACAGGGACTACAA
>CM053399.1:2099023-2205680 GCA_028644305.1 Xerus rutilus | reverse complement strand
AGCAGTGAAAGGACAATGGATCTGGTTTTGGAAATGTGCAATACCAGTTCTATCCACTGGTGTGGTATTTCAGGAAGACAGCTTGGAAAGCTGCATCCAAGTTCCTCTCTCTGCCTTGCCCTTACTCTGCTGTCTTCAGTACAGGGACTACAAAGCGTCTCCGGCTTAAGAATAACAGACACATTCTTAAAGAGAACATATGAATATGATGACATTGCACAAGTCTGTGTGGTATCTTCAGCCGTTAAAGTGGAAAGCTAAAGAAAATTCCCAGAATTAATGTTTTTCATTTGTTTTCACATAACTGCTTTCTGTATTTTTGTCTCCTTTGTGAAATGATGAAGTCAATAGCAAAAATAAGTGCATATTATTTAATGTTCTTTCATGTAAAAGTTAAAATATTAAATATTTGTTTTGAAAAGAAAAAAAAAAAAAAAGTGGGCCTCACAGCTGATAACACAGAAACAGAAAGAATGACTGGACACTACTAGGAACACTCACATCAACAAATTGGAAAACCTCGAAGTAGTGGAAGAATTTCTTGACAGACATGACCTAGCAAATACTAAACCATGCAGACACAGGAAACCCAAACAGACCAGTGACAAGAGCAAGACTGAATCAGTAATACGACATCTCCCACAAAGAGAAGTGCTCCCGAGCTCATTCTGCAAGGCCAGCTCACCCTCATGCTGACTAAGAGAGACAACAAAGGAGCTGCAGGCCAGAGTCCATGATGAACCCAGATGCAAAAGCTCTCAACAAATTACTAACAAACCTGTCCAACAGCCCATCAAAAAGATCACACACCAAGCCGGGCGCGGTGGCTCACGCTTGTAATCCCAGCACTTAGGGAGGCTTGAGACAGGAGAATCGCGAGTTCAAAGCCAGTCTCAGCAATGGTGAGGCACTGAGCAACTCAGTGACTAGACTCTGTCTCTACATAAAACACAAAATAGGGCTGGGGATGTGGCTCAGTGGTCGAGTGCCCCTGAGTTCAATCCCCAGTACCAAAAAAAAAAAAAAAAAAAAAAAGATCACACACCAGGGGCTGGGGCTGGTGCTGTGGCTCAGTGGTAGAGTGCTTGCCTAGCATGTGTGAGGCACTGGGTTCAATCCTCAGCACCACATATGAATAATAAATGAATAAAATAAAGATCCATCAACAACTAAAAAAATATTAAAAAAAAAAAAGAAAAGAAAAGATCACGGGCTGGGATTGTAGCTCAGCTGTAGAGCACTTGCCTCGCATGCGTGAGGCCCTGGGTTCGATCCTCAGCACCACATACAAGGCAGTAAAATAAAGACATTGTGTCCATCAACAACTAAAAAAATATTTAAAAAAAAAAAAAAAAGATCACACACCACAGTCAAGTGGATTCATTCCCGTCAGGATGCTTCGACATGCAAATCAACAGCTGTAATACATCACATGAAGAGAATGACAGACAAAACCCATATGATCACCTCAACTGATGCAGAAAAAGCATTTAATAAATTCACCAACTCATGATTTAAAAAAAAAAAAATCTCCAAAAATCAGGGATAGATGGAAAGTACCTCAACACAGTAAAGGCCATATTCGACAAACCCACAGCCAACGTCGTACTGGACGTGGAAAGCTAAAGTCATCATCATTCCCTCAAAGATCAGGACAAGACGAGGATGTTCACTTTCACCGCTCTCATTCAGCATTGTATTGTAAGTGAGCAGTTTCATAGAGAGAAGAACTAAAGAATCCACACACACACACAAAACCTGGTAGAACTGATAGTCAAATTCAGAAAAGTTGCAGGGTAGGAAATCAGCATATGCAAATTAGTAGTCTTTTTCTATGCCAATCTGAAGATTGCTGAGAAAGAAGTCAAGAAAGCAGTCCAAGTGGGGCACAGTGGCGCACGCCTGTAATCCCAGCACTTTGGGAGGCTGAGACAGGAGAATTGCAAGTTCAAAGCCAGCCTCAGCATTGGTGAGGTGCTAAGCAACTCAGTGAGACCCTCTCTCTACATAAAACACAAAATAGGGCTGGGAATGGGGCTTCGTGGTCAAGTACTGCTGAGTTCAATCCCTGTTACCAAAAGAAAAAAGAAAGAAAGAAGTCCATTTGCAATAGCAAAAATAAAATTCTGAGGAATAAATTTGTCCAAAGAGGTGAATAATTTTTATAATGAAAGTTACAAATTGAAAAGAAATTGAAGAGGATATAAAAATGGAAAGGCATCCCATGTTCATGGATTAGAATAATATTGTTAAAAAGTACATACTTCTCATACTTTTCAAAGTCTAAAGATTCAGTACAATTCCTATTCAAATATCAATGACAGTATTTACAGAAGTAGGAAAATCACTTTTAACATTTGTGTGGGACCACAAGGGACTCTGAATAGCAAAGCAATCCTGAGCAAAGAAAATGCAGAGACATTGTAATAGTCCACCTCAAAACATGTGACAAAGCTGCAGTCCCCACAAGAGCATGGTACTGCCATAAAAACAACATGGACCAAAGGAACCGGACAGAGAACCCAGAAACAGATCCATATGCTTATGGTCCACTGACTGCTGACCAACACAGCAAGAACACACACTGCAGAGGAGTCTTCAATTAGCGATAGAAACTGGACATCCATGTTCTGAAGAAGGCAGGCCTCATCTCTCACCACATATAAGAATCGATTCAAAGGGGATCAAAGGCTCAGATGTAAGGCCCCAAACTAGAAAACTACAAGAAGAAAACATGGGGGAAATGCTTCCAGACACGGGCAAAGATCATTGTGGCAACAAAAGCAAAAACTGACAGATGGAATTTCATCAAACTGAAAGGCTTCTGTACTGCCAAAGAGTCGACGGAGTGAGGAAGCAACTTAGAGAATGGGAGAGAGGGTTCGCACGTTGCCCATCAGACAGGGTACCAATGTCCAGAATGTAAACGAAACTCAAAAGACTCCACAGCAAAAATAACACGGTTTAAGAAAGTGAACAGACACTTCTCAACACAGGATGCACAAGGGCCAGCGAGCACATGGAACAGTGTTCAACATCACTAGTAAGGGAGATGCAGGTCAGAACCACAGGAGGTACCAACCCTCCTCAGTTAGACTGGTCATTACCAAAAGGACAGAAGAATAAATGCAGGTGAGGATGTGAGAAAGGGGAGCCCTGCCACACTGCTGGTGGGGATGCTGACTAGGACAGCATCCTGGAAGCAGCAGGGAGCATCCCCAAACACCGAAGCAAACCTGCATGGGACCCAGCTGTCCTGCTCCTGGGTGTGCATTCAAAGGACTGAAGTCAGCATGTCCCCGAGACACCTGCACCCGTGCTCCCTGCAGCCCTGTTCGCCACAGCCCAGAGGAGGAGCCGACTGGGGTGTCCAGCTAGGCAGACGGGCAAGAAGGCGGATGTGTGCGCACAGGGAAGAGCACTCAGCCACAGAGCGCGCCCTGCCCTCTGCAGCAGCGCCAGCAGCGCCAGAGAACCCAAGCACCGTGCACATGTCAGCCGCGGGGACAAGCACTCCATGCTCTCACTTACACAGAAGCTGGAATGTGGGTCCCAAAGCAGACAGTGGGGCCGTGGCTACAGAACCCGGGAAGGGTGCGGGGAGGGTGGCTGGAGAGGGGATGGCATACGGGCTTGGGCTCGGGGTACAGCTGGGCAGGAGGACTAACACCCCATGGCACAGCGGAGTAACTGGCGCACAGCAACTGAGCACTTCATGACAGGAGGCAGACCAGGTCTTCATGAGCCCTGCACACAAAACGTGGTGGGCGGCCAGTCACTCTGATCTGTACACACTGCCCCCTGGCATGGAAATGCTACACTGGACCCCATCAGCACCCATCATTACTAGATGTCTATTAAATCGAACACGTGTGTAGACTAGCTCCTCCTATAGCAGGTGGCCAGGCAGCCAAGCAGACCACGCCTCTGTCAGGGACCGTGTAGACGAGCCCACTCCACACGGGTCTACTCGGCCCCCACGCCCTGTACCGAAGCCCAGCGTGTTGCAGACTCCCAGGTCTAATCTCACATCTGCCCCACCCCAGCCAGGACGTGAAGCCACTCCCGGGCACACCTGGCAGGACCTGAGGACTCTCCTTGAAGGGTCCAGCAGCTTCTGCTTGCTGCTTCCCCAAGTTCAGGAATGCCACTGGATGAAAATACCCACAGTGGGCGTCATGAGGCCCAGCCCCCCTGTGGGGCTGGAGTGACGGGGTGGCCACCTATGGGTGCAGAAAGGGAGCCAGAGCTGGGAGAAGGGAGGAGGGCCCTGGTTCCTGTGGCTAGATGCCTGGAGACCCCTCCATGAAGCACTGTCCTCCCACACAGTCCCTCAGACACTAGACGCGCTGAGATGGGCATCTGCTAACACCCCCCGGGACACGCAGGCAGATGAGAGGCCGGGGCTCCAGGGGCCAGAGGCACTGATAATGAAGACAGCACTGCCCTGGTAGGGACAGCCAAGGATTCCTGAAGGAGGTGGTGCCCCACTGAGCCTCAGCAGTAGCTCTGGGCAGCAGGGTTTCGGGGCAGAGGAAGCAGCCGGGTCAACGGTGTCTGAAAGTGGCCTCCAACCCTAGGATGGGCACTGACAGCAGGTTCACCAGCCATGGCTGAGGGAAGCACTGGGGCTAGGCTCCACCACCCCTCAGGAGCAGCTTGCTCCTGCCCAAGGGCTCTCTCTCCTCTCCTTCCAGCACAAATAGCAGCCTCCCTTCCTCACACAGCCAAGCCACCAAAGGATGTGACCCCTATTGACCCAAGGTGAGAAAATGGGCTTGCAGGAGACCTAAGGCCCTGGTTGCTGAGATGCCTGAAGCTTCTGGCTTCAGGGCCAGGCAGCCTTGGACACACATAACTGTGTGGCCTTGGACAGGTAGCTTGCCCTCTCTGAGCCCAGGATTCCCAACTGCATACAGGCAAGGGCCGCCCTGGGCAGACAGTGGACCCTGTTCCTGACTCCAGCACTGCTGTGCCCCTCCATCCTTCCCCAAGGTCCCTGGATAGAGCCTACAGGTCCCCTGCCCTGGTCAGCACTCACACAGAGCCAGAGAAGGGGGCCAGGTTGGGCAAGGCAGCGGAAGACAAACACCCACAGAAGCCAAGTCCTTTCACGCGCTCAGAAACACATGTAATCAGGTCCGTGGCGTCACTGTGGTCAGACAGCTCTGCCACAGAGAGTGGCCACAGTCTCCTCCCAGTGCCCTTGCCCACCTGGTAATCCTGCCCCTAGCTCTGGGGTTCCTCATGCTCAGCGGCCACTGGAGAGGAACGAATGTCCACCTGGAGAAGCTATGGACACAGACGCCTCACGTGCACACTCACAGGGGCCCTGCACAAAGCATCCCGGGAACTGGGGGCCATGGTCACCCATGGGCCGCCCATCCCACACATTTGGGCTCCAAGGCACCTGCATGGCACCTCCTCTACAGGCCCAGAACAGGCCAGCCTCCTTCACAGTGGCCCCTGCTCCACGGTGCTTCCCCCCACCCCATGACCAAACCCCCAGAGTGGTATGAACCGTCTCAGTCCCCGTCAGAAGCAGAGGCTGGGTGCCAGCATGCTTCCAGAGCTTCCTCTGCAAACTCTCCCCAGGCTGGCCACATACCCACAGCTCCTTCTGGGCCTGGAACACCCTCCGTGGAGACCATCATCCTTGACAGCCATTGCAGAGCTCTGGGACCCGAGTTCAGTCCTCCAGCCCATCATGATTGATTGATGATGGACTGGGGATCAGGGACATGTGCAGGAGCCAAGAGCTGGCTGGGAATGTTAGGGCTGGAAAGGGCCCTGGGGCTCATCTGGGTCTATTTATCTGCCGAGAAGGCTGGGTGGGAGGCGAGGCAAGGCCCTGCCTGGGCCAGGTCTGGAGCGGGCTGAGCAGGTGTGGGAGACCAGAACCTTTATCCACAGCCTGGCTGCTCAGCAAGTGCAGGATAGACCAGCAGCAGCCGTGGCCCAGGAGCTGGTGAGGGAGGCAGACCTGGGCGTCCCTGACCTACAGGTCAGGCCTCCAAACATCACCATTCCAGGGACTATTGTGCTCTGAGATCTGACCACACCCACAAGGATGCTTCACCTAGAAGAGCTAACTCAGGAACTGGCCTCTGTGCCAGGAGCAGGTCACCAGCCCCCTTTAGAACTGGAGGCATCAGCTGTGGGTGGTCACTCCAGCACTGTCGGTGAGCACAGCTGTCCTGCCTGGGCTCAGCTGGTCCCACCACCACTTAGCTTGACACAGCTTACTTCCAGCCTGGGAGCTCTGCTCCACCCAGGCGGCCTGGCAAGGATGCAGGACCCCAGGCATCCTCCTGACCCCAGGCCTCTGTGCAGGCTGGGGAGACCCTTCTGCAGAGGGCTTCAAGTTCCTCTACCATCTGGACTGCCCCCAATCTCTCCCCAGCCCTGGCACAAAAGATGTCTGTGGTCATCCAACCAAGGCCAGACCAGGCGGAGGTGCTCAGCACTTGGACAACAGCACCTCCAGAAACGTAGGGCTGGTTCTCTGGACTGCCAGGGCACGTGACCAAGGGACAGGCCCCAGAGGTGGGGGCACAGGGAGAAGCCCCAAAGGGAAATCAGTTTTACCTGGAATCCAGGGCTTGATGGGGACAGAGGGTGAGAGACTTGGCCACACAGACAGCCCCATCCCCTGAGGCCAGCCCCGCAGCTGTCTCAGCTGGCCACCCTCCACCCTGCGCAGCTCCCTTCTCAGGTCTGCATGGTGGCCTCTCTCAGCCATAGTCAGGGCGATATGGTCCTGCTTTTGGAAAAGCAGCCAGACCAGCCCAATAAACCACCAGGCTCAGTTGCAAGCTCCGTCAATGATTAACACCTGCTATGAGGTGCTGCCAAAAGACACCAGAAAGTTCTTGGGAACCCGGGAGAGCCAGGGGTGTGGAGGGTGGGGACAGGAGTGCCAAGCCAGCCCAGTTTGGGTTCGAGCACCAGGGATGGAGGAAAGCTCCTCTGTGCCTCTGCCTCAAATCCCTCAGTCACAACCAGGACTCCAAGTGGCTCAGCAGCCAGAGGAGACAGACCCTACCAAGGTCCATTGGAAAGGTGGCTTGGATGCACCTGGCCCCTGTGCCCTCAGCCAGGATAGGAATTACCCCACAGGGGATGGAAGGGCCATGAAAGACGACTAGGGGTGAGAAGGGACAGAAAGCCCAATAAAGCAAAGGGCATTGCCCGGGTATGCATCCTTCTCCCTGGCCAGCCAGGGAAGACCAGAACGGACACAGGAAGGGCTGCTGTCCTTGGGCCGGAGCAGGGGTTCCCCAAGGAGGAGACAGGATGTCCGGGCCTGCTTCCCTAGCTGCACAGGGTCCAGGCCTGCAGGATGCTAGTCCCTACCTTGGCCGCCGCGCACCCCAGGACCCAGCCCTCCTAGGGCAGGCTTATCCTCCTTGGGCCCAGAAACCAAAATCCCTCACATTTCCCAATCTGCCTTACCAAGGACAAAGCCTGCTCTCGTCCCATCCCATCTGTGACTTCATACAGCAACACTGGGGCCGGCTGGGCACTGACCACCATGCTCCATGAGGCTGCTGCCAGGCTCCAGGCCCTGTGGGATCCTGGCTCCAGGCCAGGCCTTCCCTGAGGAGACTGGCCGATCCGAGGGTAATGCCTACCTCCTGGAGAATCTGGGGTTAAGGGAACTCCTTCTCGGGTCCCAGGGAAGCCACATGCTCTGCCCAGCCAGGCTCCACCTGCTGCCCCACCCAAGATGGTGGGGGGATACTCATGACAACTCCCCAGGGCCAGCCACACCTCTCACAGGCCCAGGGGCTTGGAGCTGGAAAAGACTGGCCCACTGCCACTCGGCCACCTCACAGAGGCATCCCTTTCCCCTACCCTCTACATCAGAGGAGCTGCCTGCCGCTGCCCTGCCTCCGGGCGGCTGGGCAAAGGCAGACTCCGCTGAGCAAACTTCCGAGGGCTGAACAATCCTAATCAGGAAGAAAGCGCAGTGTAAGCAGAGACTTCCTCTGGGGCATGGCGAGCCCTTTTCCTCCGCCCTGCGCTGCGGCTGGAGCTCAGGAGATGCTCACCCGCTGGCCTGCACCCCGCATGCCATCTGGTGAGTGCCTGGAGGCACCTTGCCTTGGCAGGCCGGGCTCTTGGACCAAGAGGTAACAGGGCAGGTCTTCTCCAGCATCTGCTGTGGGGTCCACACTGTCTCTCCCAACCCCAGCATCACACAGATTGGGGTCTGGAGGGTTGTGCTGGGATGCAGGCAGTCCATCCACACAGCATGCCCACCAGCCTGCCGTTTGTAGAACATTTTCATAAAAGGGCTGGACTCAGGTGGGGTCCCTGCACACAAATGTTCCCCAAGCCCCAAGATGTTATAGCCACCGCTGCTGCAGAACCTCGACCTCCCCCAGACCTGCACCGCCATGGCTCAGGTGTCCTGAAACTTGACCTTCCTGCTGTGGAAGGTCCTATTTCTCTTCACAAGGAGGACAGCTACCTGAGCCAACTCCTGCTACAACCTGGGGCCCTGGTGACAACTACCAGTGGGGGTAAACAGGCCCCTGGGCACCCTCCCAAGCCCAGCCCTGGCAGCAGGGCTGAGCACACCCCACCCGTGGGAAGCCACCTGGAGGCCACCCCATGCAGCCCTAAAGGAGCCCCATAGCAATCAGTGAGGGGACATCTGAGCAGACTCACAGGCCAGAGGTTGGCAAGATACCAAGAAGCCATAGGCTGGGCAGCCAGGAAGTAGGGCCACGGGGACGGCAGGGGAGGCAGCAAGGAGTGCAGCCTGACCCTTCTGGGAGGTAACTTCCTGTGCCCCTGTCCTTGAGAAATCAAGTGCCAAGCCCGAGTCCCGCCCACAGGAGTGGGAAACACCTGGTAGCAGCAAGGGCCAGGTGCTGCTGCCAGGCGCCAATGCCAGCCTCGCTTCCCCTGGGAGCACAGCTGCCCTTGATGGACGCCTGAAACCTGCCCCTCTGTACCATTCCAGGTTTTATGAGCTTGGGTTAATGAGGACCCGCGGGTACTCCTGCAGCCTCAGGGAAGGCCAGTGCACCTGTCGTCCTCACAGATGCCTGCCAGTGAGTCCCCTTGACTGAGACCCGCCTGGGCCTCCCAGGGTCTGAGCATCAGGACTGCTTCTCCTGGGGATTCCCGGGGTTATTCTCCCCGCCAACCCTGGGGAAATCTCTCGCTGCACCCAAGGGTGAGCTCCCCAGCCTGCTTCTCTTCCCGGAGCATTGCCACATGGACAGCCCTGCAGGCAGGAGCAGAGCAAACCCCCGCTCCGGTTGGGGCACCCTGCCCACGCCTGAGGACAGCGCCTGTGAGGAGCGCCCCTTCCCCAGCAGTCCCTGAACTTCCTGGGACTTGGAACGAACGTTTTCCCCGTTAACCCCTTCCTCCCCTCGCGGCTGCCCCGGGTCACAGCTAAGGCAGGGGTCGAGGTGGCAGAAGGGGGCGCAGCCCCTCCGAGGCTGTCGCGCGGCGGTACTCACACAGCGAAATGGTAGATGAAGCACTTCCAGCCCGTGGGGCGCTCGAGGAAGTTGTAGACGCGGCCCTGGACGTGGGTGCGCGCCAGCAGCGGGCGGCGCGCGCTGTAGATGGACACGCGCGGGTCGAGGCTCACCGGCGGCCGCGGGCCGAGCTCGGCGACGACCGGGGACGCCGAGGGCGCGGCGGGGGTCGTGGGCGACGCTGGCCCCAGGGCGCCGGAAGGCGCGACGGGCGCGTAGAGCGTGCCGCCCGTCGGGCCGCCCTCGGCCAGCTCCAGGGAGAAGGGGCACTTCTTGGCCAGGCCCGCGCTGCCCCGCCGGGCGCCCAGCAGGCGGCCCCAGCCCCCGCGCTTCCTCTCAGCCCTGGGCGGGGAGGAGGCCGCGGCCATAGCGAGGTAGGGCCCCGGGGGCTGCACGGGAGCTGCGGCGAAGGCGGGCGCCGGGCACACTGCGGGCGGCCCAGGCTGCCAGCCCCGACACGGGGCCGCTGCCCGCCCCGCCCGGGGGTGGGGCGGGGCCGGAGGGGGCGGGAGCCGCTGGCCGGTCCCCGGGGACCGCAGGCCCCGCCCCTCCGGACACCCTGCCCTCCGCCGCCCCGCGCGCACGGAAAGCTGCGGGTGCCCACCCGTTCGCCCCTCTCTCTTCCGCGCTTACCTGCTAAACCCAGTTCTCGCCCATGTGCTTGTGCCCAGCTCCTCATCCCCGCCTGCGCCGCCAGTCTCAGGAGGTCCCCAGCGGAGCCTGGGAGGAAAGCCAGGAGTCCGCAGGTGCCACCACCGCGAACTGCGCTCCCACGGCCGGTTAGGATGCAGGCACCCACTTTCCCGCCCTCTGAGCCTTTCCAGGGAGGGAGTAGGAGGCAAGGGGTAAAGAGGGGCATCCCGAGGCACACGGGCGTGAGGAGGTGTTGGCCCCTGGGTGCCCAGATGCACTTACTACCCCAGGAGGACGCGCTGGAGTGGCTGCCTACTAAGGCCCAGGGACTGGGGAGGTGAGAAGGAACTATGAGCAGGTGGTCAGGGACAGCGCATGGGAGCCCCGGGGTGGAGGCTGGGCCGCTGGGTTGACTGCTAGGCAGGTCAGGGAGAAATGTTTGTACCACCCTGGGGACTTGTCGAATGGGCACCTTTCTTCCTCCCTCTGCTGGCTGTCTTTGCTCCAGAACCTGGGTGGACAGGCACCTCATGGTTCCTGGGGTGGGTGTAGAGGTGAGTTAGGTGGTGGCAAGGTCTGCACTGCAAGGCCCCAGCCCCTGCTGCACTGGTGTTTGAGGGGTGGGTATTGCAAATAGGAAAGACGGACTTCCCCCACGTTGCCAACCCCTCCCCCTCCGAAGGGAGCAGCGATGGAGCTCAGCTGTGATTCCCCTGCAGCCAGGGCTTGCAGGTGCTCACTGAGTCCCCAGGCTTTCAGCTTTGTGATGGGGAACAGAGTTCAGCTCTAGACTGGGACCCAGCACTTGTTTGCTGAAAGAAGTCCTGGCAGATTGGGGGGCAGGTGTTGGGAGACCGAAGAATCCAACAGGTGAGGGGAGCTTCCCACTTGCTGCTTGAGTACAAAGCCCGCAGGGAAGGAGCAGTCCGTGGCCCCCAGCACACAGCAGGCATTCTGTGAACTTCCCAGGTGAAGGCACAACAAAGCCACCAGTGCCTGTGTCTCAAATCAGGGGGAAGATGAGTTTTTAATAAGCATGTTGGGGCAACAGTAGTCATAAAGAAAGACCAAGGATACATGGGCCCCTTTCACACCATGCCAAGAATGACTTCCAGGTGGATCGTAGGCTTCCGTGTAAAAGTCAGATGAAGCTGTGCAGATTCCTTGAGAAGGAACCAGTGAGTGAGCAGGGAAACGTTTCCAACTACAACTGGGAATCTAGAAGCAATAGATAAAGGAAAAAGAAAACCACCACTGGCAAAGTAAATGAGATAGTGACAAACTGGAGAAAGCATTTGTGATTTCCATCACAGGCAAAGGATTAATCGCTGATACATAAAGAACACCTGAAACCGAGGAGAGCCAAGTGAGTCCTGTGGACAGCACACAGGAAAGGAGACGGGCCTTTGCCTCTGTGAAAGAATGCTCAGCCTCACTCCTAACGAGCCAAATGCAGATTAAAAGTACACTCTGAGACCATTGCTCGCTATCTGATTGGCGAAGATCCAGATGTTTGATGGCCTACTCTCAGGAGAAGCCAGGTGGCAGGTGCTTTCCCTGTCACCTATGGGGAGGAAATTCTGACAGTGTTAGCAGAAGTACATGGACCCTTTCACCTGAAAGTCACGCTGCGAGAAACTAACCCAAAGATACCCCAGGGAAAGATGCAGATGTGAGGCTGCCCCTCACTCCACCATTTATGGCAGCAAAAGACAGTGCCCTTCCGTTGGTTGAATTCTGCTGTGGCACAGCTGCCCTGCAGCATCGTGGTCAATAGTCACACCCAGGTGCGAGGGGCCAAAGGAGCCCCAAGAGTTATACTGCTGGTGACACACTGGTACAGTCAGCCCTCAGAATCCACAGGGGACTGGTTTCAGGACCCACCCCCATATCAAAATCCTTGGCTGCTCAGGTCCTTATGTAAAGAGTGTAGTGCTGGCCCACGTGCACCCTTTGACCGTCGATCCGCTCTAGACTCCTAGCACCAAACACAACAGAAAGGTCCTTCAGTGGTTGTTACACGGTACTGTTAGGGAATAACGACAAGAAAAAGTCTGTACACGTTCAGTGCAGGCAGTTTGCGTTCAAATATTTGCCAACTGGGGTTGGTTGGACTTGTGGATACAGAATCCGCAGGTATGGAGGGCAGGCTGTCTTGTTCCAGTCATAGATATGTACATATGTTAACACTGGAAATGTCAGCGTCAATTCCTTAGCTATTTTGTCTTGAAATGATTTCCCTGTGCAGTCCACTTCCTCATCAGCAGCAGGACAATTTGAATATCAGAAAGAATTATGAATTAAAATATGTCATATCTTCAAAACTTGTATAAGAAGACCGAAAGCTCCTTGGCAAGGGGCCTGGTTCATTGTCCCGAGAACCAGCAGAAGAGGCCAGGGCCAAGCAGGCCCACCTCCTCCGTACGAACCTCAGAGTCAAGAGAGGCCGCCGCACCGCCAGAGGTGTGTGCTGAGGGATTTGCAGGTGGAAGTACGGGGCACACTGCTCGGTGCTCGGCCCAGGTCAGGACCACCGAAGGGGGCACACCGCTTCAGGGTGACTGCAGGGTGGGCGGCGTGGAGGAGGTCGGCAGGGCTGCCTCTGGGGGATGTGGAGCGCGTGGCACTGCTCTACGCTGTGCTCTGTGTACGTTGCCCATGTTTTTAACAATTCTAGCCACCTGAGCACTGGGGAGGCCCTTGTCATCCCCAGGGCTATCCCCCCAGGGGCCCCTCAGCTAAGGAGAGAAGCACCTTGACAGTGGGGAGTGAGTAGCTGTCCTGAGGCCATGCGGGGCCTGGAGCTCTGGACATGGGTGCAGGACCCTAGGGTCTGCCACCAGCTGCTGCCTGCTCCCTCCAGGGTGCCCCTCTCTGAGAAAGCCCTTCTCACCCACCTACAGCCTTTCCAGCCTTCTGGGTGCACATGAGTCCCCTGGGCGTCCTGAACACAGAGGCCCTGATCTGAGCCAAGCACCGTCTCCCTGCCTCTGGCCTGCTGGCTGTCTCGAGGCCTTGGAACATTCTGGAAACATGGTGCCCCTCCACAAGCATGCTTTCCAAGGGCTCTTTACCAGCATCCCTCAAGGTCAGAGGACATCGGGGGGAGGAGCCTTCCAGTCATCAAGAGGAAGGGGTAAACAGGCTGCCGAGGGGTCAGTGTCTGCTGGCCGAGGGTGGGCCACTGGGGCAGTCAGGCCACCAAAGCCTTGTTGGTCAGCACCCTCCTTCAGCTTGATTCCATTTGCTCATGCACTCATTCCCCCAGTCCTCACTGAACACCACTGTATGCCGGGCACTATTGACCAAACCAGCCACAAAGACCACCAAGCAGAGATACACAGGATACAGAGAGCTGAGGGGCAGGGGGCAGGGGGCAGACCTCAGGGTGACCGGTGGGGGCCCCAGGTGCATCTCCAGAGACCCTTCCAATAGGGCCCTCAGCTACTCTGGGAGAAATTTGCATACAGCAAGTGCTCAATACAGAATGGGTGGGTGGCGAGGGAGGTGGAGGGACAGAGGCTGCCTCCCTACATTCCTCAAGCTGATGTCCCTCCAAAGAGGGCTGGAGAGTGTCCCTTGTGGATGGGACGCACCAACAGCAGGGCCAGGGCCCCTGTCCCGTCCTTTCACCCCACAGGCAGTTCTGGTGCATCCTCGCCTCGCCTGAGCCAAGCCGCCCTCCTGTGTACATGGAGACCTGGTCAGCTCAGGCCTGCCCTTTGCCAGCAGGCTTGAGAGGGGCCCAGGGCAGTCACAGGGGCTCTGTGAACAGTTCCTGGGCAGGGCCAGAGTGGGTGCTGCCAGTGAGGCCCAGAATTTGTATTTTCGATGAGTTCCATTCTCTGAGGTTCCCGAATGTGAGTGTCACCGCAGGACAGAGGTCCAGGGCCTGTCTCTCGAGTCCTTTGTCCCTGACTCACGTTGTCTGATGACACTCCACCAAGGGCACTGGCACCCATGTGCCCTTCATGGTGGGCGAGAGCTGGACGGGCAACCTAAGCCTGCTGGCACGATGGAGGAGCTTGTGGGCCAGGACATTCCCCGGCACCGTCCTCACCCCTGAGACCCACATTCCTCCCCTCTCAGGTCCTTAAGAGGAGGTCCAGACCGACAGAGGGAGCACGTGAAGGGCAGGGGTGGGCTACCACTGTCCATCGCCCCACCAGCCCCCTCGCGGCCTCTGTGCACCCCGCCCCTCTCTTCCAAGGTGCCACTCCGGGAAACGGGAAGTCAGGGCTGTGAGTAGGCTGTGTGGGTGTGGGCATGTGCAAAGGAGTCCTTTTGTGACCACGAAGGGCATGGGGACACTCCTATCCCCACTCTGGAGAAAGGCAGCCCCTGGAGGAGAGAGCAGCAGCAGAGTGGGCAGCCACCCTGCGGGGACATAGCTGTACCCTGACTGGCCGGCCCCACGGCTGCCAGGGCCCTGCAGAATCACACACCCACACTCACCGCCCCAGGACCCGAGGCGGGAGCCCAGGTCAGGGAGGAGGCTGCTGCCCCTGTGTTTACCTTGGTCTGAGGCTATTGTCTGACCTCACCCTGACTCCTGGTGACACCATGCTCCCCACTCTGGCTCACAGACACCTCCTGGGGATGGACTCTGTGACGGAAAGTCCTTCTGGACCTCACTCTGGGGCTGGGAATCAGTTCTCCAAAGTGAAGGAAAGACTTAGGGAAGTTTGGGGCTGATGGCACTTGCTTGGCCCAGGTTCAGCTTCAATAAGCCCTCAGGGGCCCCTTCACTGGCCCTCCCCTTCACTGGGTGTGTTGGTGCTTCCTCCAGCCCTGGCAGGGCCCTGCCAAGACAGTCCACGGCCCACCACCCTGAGTAGACCCTCCCGGACACCGCTCAGCCCCAGTCATCGGAAGCCACCAAGCCTTGTGTGCAGGTGTTCCTGGCCACTCAGAGTGTAGAGACAAGGAGACCCAGAGTAGGGCACCTGCCCAATCCTGCAAGGCCATGGGGGCAGTTCCCAGGTAGGGCCCTTGTCTCCCAGCAGGAGCCCCAGCCCAGCACTACAGCGGGCAAGGCTGCCCCCTAGGAGGGCACAGCACAGGGACACAGCCTGGAGCTGCCCCAGCTGAGAATGGGCTTCAGGAGGCAGGTGAGCAGGCCCACCCAGGATGGTGGGGAGGGCAAGGTGACAGCCGCACTCAGGCAGTGAACCGGGGAGGACGCAGAGGTGACTCAGCTAGCCTGTGGTGGTAGTGATTGTGTGCCTACTGAATTCCTAGCCTTGCCTTGTTCCAGCATGGGGGAGGCCAGAGGAGAAGTCAAGGCCCTCTGCCTCTGGAGGTAGTGACCTGTCTGTGAGATACACGGACCCAGGGAGGAAACGCATGGAATGCCATGTGGGTGCTTGGACCAATGCCCCGCCCCCATGGGTGCCCAGAGCCTGTGAGAGAGCTGCGTCTCTGTGAGGCCTCATGAGGCCAGGAGCTGACTCACCGATCCTGGCAAGTCCATCCGCTGAGCAGTGAGAAGTGCGTGGGTGGCTGGAGAGAGAAATGGGTGGGTGGTGATGTGTGGGCCAACGGTGACGGGAAGTCAGATAGCGATGTGGATGGCGTTATGGGTGGGTGAGCAGGTGAGCAGACGGGTGGCTGGCTGGCTGGGGATACTTGGGTAGATAGATGCATGGATGGGTGAGTGGGTGTGTGGGTGGACGGGCAGAGTATAGGAGGTGGGATGGTGGGATGGCTGGCTGGCTGGCTGGCTGGCTGGCTGGATGAGTAGATGAGTGGATGGACCAGTACATGGATGGCTGGTGATAGGTTTGCAGACAGAAGCTTGCATGGGGTGTGGGTGATGGATGGGTAGATGGTGATGGGTGGGTAGACAGAGATGTGGATGGCTTTACAGATGGACGAGGAGATGACTAGATGGCTAGCTGGCTGAGATGCTTGGGTAGATGGATGCATGGGTGGGTGGATGCCTGATTTTGGATGGATGGATGGATGGATACGTGGATGGGTGGGTGAATAGACCAGTGAATGGATGGTGGTGATAGATGTGGGGTAGACACACGGATGGCTGGGCAGGTGGGTGGGTGGATAAATGGCAGGATGGATGGGTGTGACTGGAAGCCTGGGTGGATGGTGATGGTTGTGTAGTTAGGTGTGAGGATGGATGGAAGAGTGGACGGTGCATGGGTGGATGAACGGACAGGTGGGGAAGTGGACAGATGAGTGAGGGGAGGGGATGGCTGGAGGAACAGACGGGTGTCGATGAGTGGTGTGTGCAGACGTTGCTGGGTGGGTAGGGGGGTGGGTGGGGGAGGAGGCAGGGATGGTGATGGTGGACAGAGGAATGAATGGGTGGGTGGCTGGACAGAGGCGGACGGGTCAGGATGAGTGGGTACGTAAAGCATGGACGGATGGTTTGTGGGTGGGTGAGGAGTGGTTGGAGGGGTGAACCCGTGGATGGGTGAGTGATGGATAGCTGGCTGGCTGGCAGTGGGCGAGTAGGTCCATGAATGGTGTGGACATGCGGTGAGTGGGGGAGGGGTGGGGCAGATGGACCCATGGCTGGACCACTCTTCCCTGTTACTGGCAGAAGTCTCACCTTCCCATGAAGTCTTCCATGACCAGCTCGTGTAAGCGTGATTCCTGACCTCTTGTCCCCTGTTTACTCTCCGCACAGTGACTTTGGTCTTCCCTGGCACCTAACGTGGTATCTGCCACATAGGAGTCACTCAAACCAGCTGTGCTGTGTGACTGCATGAGCCCCTGGTGACCAGATGGCTGGGAGCAGGGGTGGGGGCTCCCTCAGCCCTGCACACCACAGGGCCATGTGCCCAGGGCACAGCACACTTGGGCCATGCACGCAGAGCGCTCACAGGGACTCCTGCAGTGCACACACGCTAGGCACACAGAGAGGCATCCATATACTCGGAGGTGTGTCCATGGACAAATACGTGCTGTGTGCACACACTGTCCACACAGGCGCACAGTGTGCCCACACTGACACACAGGCGCAGACCCTGGCTTTAATGCTTGCCCAGGGCCTGTGTGGTGCTCTGGGTGCCGTCCATCCTCAAGAGGTCCTGGGCACTGTCCCCGCCACGTCCACCCTATCACTGTCTCTGCTCACTAATGGGACCTGGAATTCCAGGTTACTGAAGGTCACGCCCAGCTCTGCGTGGCACATACTCCAGGGACGCACTTGCACACTGGCAGAATGGACACGCGGTGCCCAGGTGCGTGTGGTCTCACCCCAGGTCCCTGGGCCCAGGCAGCTGGTCAGCCCTCCCTGGCCGACCCTGTCCTGATGGCCAGAGTTGGCCAACGCGTCCTCATGCTGCCCAGAGCAGCCCTTTGTTTGCAGGTCCGCCATGTGGCCACCAGGCCCCCTCCATGCAAGCAGAGTGGAGCCTCCTTCCTGCAGCCCAAGCGCAGGACAAGATGGCTGCCCCGGAAGGCGGGTGCCCTGAGGCCTGGCTGAGCCGTAGGCTGGTCATGCAGCTTACCTGCCTCTGTCCCCACCTGCACAGCAGGACCAAGTTTGCCCCTCCAGGGCTGATGGTCCAAGGAGGGCAGCAGGCACAGAGGTGGCCACTGCAGGTGCTTCCAGGTTGTCCCTGCCTTCCTGGTCCTCCTGCCAGGACAGGGCCACGGACAAGGCTCTGGCCTGCTGGATCTGAACCTGGCCTGGGAAGAGCCTGGCCCTGTTGTGAGGGAGGAGGACCCACGTGGACGGCTGCAGACTGGGAGCACTGCCGTGGAAGGGGGAGTGGGCTGCAGGGTCCTGGGGGTGGGGGCAGCAAGGACACAGCAAGTTCACAGGGCAGTCAGAAGGCTGGTGTTGGGCAGCCTGTGTGGTGGGAACGGACCTGCCCCTGAGGGTCCCCTCTGAGCTCTCAGCCTCCGCTCTGGGTACGCAGGGCTGGCCAGAGGCCTTGGGCAGTGGGTCCAGCCTGCAGAGCTGGGCTGTGGCCCTGCCGTCCCTGACCAGGACTCTCCTCTGCATTCGTTCTTGCTGTGGGAGGCACAGGCTACCTGCCTCCCTCCCAATGGAGTCTGGACTTCTCTGCGTGGTCCCCAGGGAGCCTGGGCCCTTCCTGGGGGGAACGCTGTGGTGGACCCAGCAGGGGCTTCCTGTGGGGACAGGTGGGAGCCAGTCCA
The DNA here is from genome assembly GCA_028644305.1 of Xerus rutilus. Classification (NCBI taxonomy): domain Eukaryota; kingdom Metazoa; phylum Chordata; class Mammalia; order Rodentia; family Sciuridae; genus Xerus; species Xerus rutilus. The sequence continues at coordinate 2,187,414 of CM053399.1, read as the reverse complement.
GGCCCAAGGGCCCCCATGAGGGTGCTCAGGCCACCTGGGGCTCTGGCCCTCCTGGGCACCAGGAAGTGTGGGCTGCCTCCTGCACAGGGCATTATAGGGGCAGGTGCGGCCACGCAGGCCGCTGGCAGGCACTGGGATCTGGAGGGTCCTGCTGCCCCGAGACAGAGGCCTCATGGAGGTCAGGGCTAGGGCCTGCAACAGCCTTGCTCCATGGGTGTGGCCCTCCCGAAAGGAAGTCCAGTTCCTCGTGGGGCCTGCCTGGGCCTCTATAACAAAGGAGAACAAGCCACTTCAGGGCCAGCAGGCAGACTGCTCTCGTGGCCAGCTGGATGCCCTCCCCTCGGAACAGTGCACAGCTCAGGGAGTGGGTGGGCAGCTGAGTCCTGCCTTGCCCCCAGTGGCCCCCATGCACACTCAGTGACCCACCCAACCACTGTTGAGCTCTGTGCCACACACTCCAGGCTCACGAGCAGCGAGTGCCCAGTGTCCACGGTCCCAAGGGGGAAGCAGATGCAGACAAGCAAATGAGGAATTGAAAGGTCATCTTAGATGCAGGGCACACCAAAAGACAGCACCGGGCATGTGGTAGAGAGCTCGGGGCACCCTGGGATGGTGTGGTCAGGACAAGGAGGATCTGTGAGGACGGACAGGGGGCTGAGACCCAGGTGGCGAGGAGGAGGTGGGAGGAGCTCCAGGAAAGAGTGCCAGTGGTCAGGCAGCAGACACCAAAGTTTAAAGGCTTCTTTCAGTTTCGTTGTTAGGGTTATAGGGAGTCATAGAAGGTTCTAGGCAGGAGCTATTCTGGTACTAGAATGGAGATGTCTAGAAAGTGGCTGTGCCATCCCTCAGGTAACTAGAAGTCAGAGGTGATCTTTCAAAGGTAAAGGGGCAGAGCAGGTTAGAGGAAGTGTCAGGGAAGGACCCTCTCCCATTCCCACAGACTCAGAGGGTCTTGGGGGACCCCTCACTCTTCACATGCCCCAGACAAGGGGAGGAACAACAGGCTGGCAGGGCTAGTACAAGCTTGGGCTGGACGTCCAGGTCCCAGCTGGAGGCCCCTGCAGTTACTGGGGACCTCAGATGGCCCTCCTCTTGGAGCCTGGGCTCCAGCCATGCGGGGACTAGGGGGCATGCCCAGCCCTGCCCACAGGTGCCACTGTGGGAGTGACCTGAGCTTCATGCCCAGGACAAAGGCTGTGGCCTCTGCCTGTGGGCCTGGGGCGCCCTCTGGTGGCTGATGGTGTGTATTAGACACCGTCCCCACCCACCTGGAGCTCCTGGGGTCTCTGTGGGAAAGGGGCTCACAGAAGCACCATTCAGGCCCTCCCAGTGTCACCCCAACTCCACCCCAACTGTTAGGATCCCCACTCTACAGACAGGCTGAGGCCTGGACGGTGAGGGACCGTGAGGGGTAAGTGGGTCTGAGCCAGGACTGCAGGCCACCCGTCACCTCGCCCGCCACCAGAGGCAGGGACCACGCCCACAGTGCGGCTACCTGACAGTGAGTGGATGACCCACCGGTGCACCAGGTGTGGCCTCACGTCTCAAGACCTCCGGGGACTGCAGGAGGAAGGACCGTCCCTCTGCCTGCCTGTCCGGGACAGCTGGTCCTGTGCCCAGGCGTGGCCCTCGGCGGTTCCCATTCTCACTGCTGGGAACTGGAGCGAGGGGCCCCATCCCACCTGGTGTTGGGGTGTGACCCTGGTGGACCTGGCCAGGCTGGGCACCCCCAGGTGGGGCCCATAGCAGGAATGACAGAGACGTCCTGGTGGTCATCTCAGCGGGGGGTGCTGTCTCCCAGCCAGACCTGAGGGAGGCGGGGCCTCGGTGCTTCCTGGGGCCGCACTGGCTGCCCAGGTGCCAGGTGTGGTGGGCGGGGAAGGCGCCTCGGGCACAGGCTGCAGGAATCGCTCACCACTCTGACCAGCAGCTGGGGAGACAGCAGGCAGGTAGGCCCCACCAGCAGGCTCCCCAAGGGCAGAGCATGGAAAGCTGCCTCCCGCCCAGGTGGGCAGGCAAGTGGGCAGGGGAGTCGGGCCAGGGCTGTGCGGCTGCAGGTCACTCCCTGCCTCTGCCCTGGGCTCCTTGTCTCTGGCAGGGACAGGGCCCCTTCTTCCTGGGGCTGTGGAGGAGCAGGCCCACCACAGGTGACAGGAGGGCCTTCCCAGGGATTGGTGGTCTGGGTGGCGTGTGCCCCAAGCGTTGGAGACACTTCAGGGGGAATCTGGGGCAGCCTGGGGAGGCAGGAGGTGCTTGGAGGCCAGCGGAGGGCAGCAGGGAGGCTGGGCTGCCATTCACAGTTGGGTGCACATGTGCACCCTGCCAGGGAGACCAGGGCCCTTGCTAGAGGGACACGGCATACTGCCCACCGTGTGCCACCGTGTGCAGGACTCACTGCTGCTTCTACCCACCACATCTCGGGAGGCAGATGGCCCAGGAGCCCAAGGGAGCTTCCCAGGTCCCAGCTGGGAAACAGATGGACTGGTGCCTGGGGCCTGGCACTGGCTCTGCCCACGCCGGCCCTTCCTGTGTCAGGGGGCTGCACTCTGTTTGGGCTATTTCTGTGCCAGCCTCCAGCTAGCCTGGCCATCTGCCCCGCGATAGTCCCCAGGTTTACCGCCAAGGCCAAGTGTCTGCCACAGGTCTGCCTCTCAGGGGTTCTGGCTCTGGCTTCCTGTAGGACCCCTAGTGGCCCTGGGTCCAACACCTCCAGGAACATGCAGGGAGGGGCCTGGAAGACCTGAACACCTGCTCATGCAAATCCCCAGCCATTTGCATGCCCTCCGTCTGGGTGGCCCGATTTGCCTGAGCCTGGCACCAGTTCAAATGCCCTCACCAGTCCCAATCCCCTGCGGGCTGGGAAGCTCGTGCGGGAGGTCATCATGGCCCTTGGGAAGGTGAGGCTGCTGTCACACACAGCTTGGCCTCTGTCAGCTTCAGGGTACAGGTGCACCCCTCCTGTCCTGCAGCCAGGAAAGAGGTGGCGAGCTGTGGGATAAGCTGGGGCTGGGCTCGTGTCCTGTCCCCGACTCCCTGTGTGCTGCTCCTCCAGTGAGAGGGCATGACTGAGCCCCAGGCCGACGAGCACCCACTGAGGGGCTGGGCCTCCTGGGAAAAGGGATTTCAGGGGCAGTGGAGCCTCCCAGCAGCCCTCGCATGGCAAGGCCACCCGCCACCTTCCTCACCAGGGATCAAGGGGAGAGAAGAGTGGGACCTTTCCCTGGCCTGAGGCTCACAGAAGCAGATGCTGTCACCCTTGCGTCCCCCAGGGCTCAGGTTCTCTGATACCAACACCCTCCCCACTGCAACCCTGGGCCAGAGAACATGCCTGGTTTTCACCCGGCTGCAGAACACATGTCCAGCTGGCCCTATACCCAGAACGTGGGAGACACAAAGAGACTAGTGCCCACCCAGAACCTCAGACTGTGACAGTGTCTGGAAACAGGGTCTTTGCAGATGGGATCAAGGGAAGATGGGGACCCCATCCAGTGACTGTTGTCCTTACAAGAAAAGGAGAGGACACAGGACACGGATGAGGCCATGAGGTCAGGAGCCAAGGACACCCGGAGCCCCAGAAGCTGGAGGAGGCGGGAGGGATGCTCCCCTGGAGCCTCTGGAGGGAGCAGCACTGCCACGCCTTGATCTTGGACTTCTTCCTTCAGAACTGTGGGAGATCAATTTCTGTGGTGTCAGGCATCTTGGTTTGTGGTCCTTTGCCCATGTCCTATCTGCCCCGCCTCCTCCAGGTCTCGTCCTCAGACCCCAGTTCAAAACCACCAAACCACTTCTGCAGCTTGGAAAGGCCACATGCAAATCCTGCCCTCTGTGGGCCCGATGCCAGCTTCCTCTCGGGGAGGGGGAAGTAGGGAGGATTTGCATTCTCAGGGGACAGAGGCCAGCAGGTAGTGGGGACGCCAGGCTCAGGGTGATTGGGACCCTGGAGGGCAGGGCCAGCAGAGCTGCAGTCCATCTTGGTCAGTGGCCATGTGGGCAGCTGCCACAACAAAGGATCACAAACTGGGTGTCTTACCATGGCAGGCACTTACTCTTACAGTCCTGGAGGCCAGAATTCCTAAGCCAGGATGCGGTGGGGTCTCGCGTTCCCCATGACGGCTCCTGGGGAGGGTCCTTCTGCCCCTTCCAGCTTCTAGGGCTCCAGGCCCAGGCCCCTGGCTCATGCAGCATCTCTCCAGACTCCGCCTCAGTCCTCACCCCTCTTCCTTCCGTGTGTCTGTACGTCCCAAACTCCCCTTTCTATAAGGACACCAGTCACAGGGTAGAGACAACCTTATTCTGTGGGACCTCACCTTAGCATATCCTTTTTTTTTTTAGTTGTTCGTGGATCTTTATTTCTTATTCATTTATTATTTACATGTGGTGCTGAGGATCGAACCCAGTGCCTCACGCGTGCTAGGCAAGCGCTCTACCACTGAGCTGCAGCCCCAGCCCTGCATATCCTTTTTCTTTTTCTTTTTTTTATCCGTTTTTGGATTGAACACAGAGGAGCTACATCCTCAATCCGCCCCTTTTAAAAATGTTTTGAGAGAGTCTTGCTAAGTTGCCCAGGCTGGCCTTGAACTTGCGATCCTCCTTCCCAAGTAGCTAGGATTACAGGCGTGCGCCACCACATCAGGAATGATGCCATTTTTATTGGGTATTAGACTCTAGGAACAAATACTATGTGAAGGGAGGAGACATCACCTATTCATAGTTAGAAACTCAGAAGTTTGACATTAAAAGTTCATTTATATTCAAAATAATCCACATCAACTTACTACATTTTGAAATCATTTTTTCCTTTGTTTATATGCACAAAAGGGTAGAAGTGTCAAGAAGGGCAACTTTACTTTCAGCAAGTATGCTAGCCAAAGCATATCTTCTTTTTTTTGCTTTTAAAGCACTGGGAATTGCACCCAGGAGTACTTAACCACTGAGCCACATCTCCAGCTCTTTTAATTTTGAGACAAGTTCTTGCTAAGTTGCTTAGGGCCTCACTAAGTTGCTAAGGCTGGCCTTGAACTTCTGATCCTCCTGCCTCAGCCTCCAGAGTCACCAAGATTACAGGCCGTGGCATCTTAATACCCAATCACATCTGCAAAGACCCTATTTCCAAAGGGCATATCCAAAGCTAGAGGGGTCAGGGCTTGGATGCATCCTTTTGAGAGGACACATTCTTTTGGGGAACACAGCCACTGTACTGGGTTCAGGGGGCCAGTGGGAGGAGCTCAGCCTCAGCTCCACCCTGAGGCCAGCTCCAGGACAGGCCACCCTGTCCACCTCCCCTGTTCCCCACATGTGCCCAGCGGCCCCTATCTAAAAACCTCAGGTTTTACAAAGGCCATCTGTGGTTAGACGCTGGGCAACCTGGGAAGATGCTCAGTGGGAAGTAGGGAGCTGCTCCCCCCGGAGCTGGCCTCGGGAGGCCTTTGCTCACGGCCTGTGTTCCCCCACCCCAGTGGGGTGCCTGGCTCCTAAGGGTGGGAGAGGAGGCTCTGTGCTCCCTGCACTGTTTTTGGAAGATGCTGAGTGAGGGTCAGGCTCAGCTAAGGCTGGTGCTGGCTGGTGGGTGACACCCGGTGCCTGTCCAGGGAGCTTCTTAGGGGTCTTGAGGGACCAGGCTCTAAGTCACATGGGCTAGGCTCCTCGGATCCTGGCTGTGAGGAGTGGGGGCTGGGGCCTGGCTTTTCCAGGTTGCCTCTGAGCCCTGACCCTTGGTATCTTTGGAAAGTCCTGTGAACAGGGCCAGGGCAAAGGACGGTGCTGGCAGCCTCTTCTCCCTCCACTTGCTGAGGCAGGAACTGGGCGAGAAGAGCCCTGGGTGTGCTGAGGCACTGCCGCTGACCCAGGAGCCTGGGCGAGGCCCTGCACTGTGGGCAGAGGGGTGGTCCCCTTCCTCCACATGGCCCCCCAGGCCCTTGCACCTGCCTGCCCAGGAGCACCTGGGTGTCCTCATACTTGCCCTGGGGGCTGCATGGCTAAATGCAGCTGGTCCTCCACTAAGTCTCTTCCAGGTCTCCAGTTCACCCCCTAACAAGAGCCTTTGGAGCGGGTGGAGAGGCGCGGCTGAGCGCAGAGGCCTGGGGTGGGGTGAGCAGCGGGTTCAGAGCTGGGCAGAAGGCTGGACACATCCCTGTGCTCACCTGGGGGAGCCTGTCTGGGACATGCTGAGGCTGGAGGCCACAGGCAGGGGCTGGCTAGAGAGACGGTCACCAGAGCAGACTGCCTCCCGTGATCCCCAAATCTCGGCAGACCTGTTGGCTGGGGAGGGGTCTGCCCTGGTGAAGGTAGCTGCAGCCCACTACAGTGAGGGAGGCGGGGTGGGCTCTCCATCCTCAGGGTTCACTGTGTCCCCACAGAGAACCACCATGCAGACTGCCCATGGCTACTGTCCTGGCAGCCCCCCAGACGCAGGAGACGGGCAGGGGCTGGGCCTGTGCCGGGGCGAGGTCGACTTCGGTGGGTCTGGGAAGAAGCGAAGCAAGGTAGGGGTGGCCCCCCGCCCCCGCCACACTCGGAACCCGAGTCCACTTCCTTCCCTGGAAGCTGTGACTGCTGCTCACTTAGTCAGGCCCCAGACCAGAGAGGCAGAGTTTCAGAGCTGGTGGACTCAGGTTGCTGCCTCCAAACCCCACCCTGCAAGAACTGGACTGCCCAAGGTCCACCTGAGAGGTCTGGGAGGCGCCAGGGGCCAATGTGCCCAGGTCCCCTCTTCTGCCGGGGCCTCAGTTTCCCAAGAAGGAAGACAGGCTAGGGAGGCTCGGGACTGCCTAGCCACGCGGAGGTCCAAGCTGAACCTGTCCTGCCCCAAAAAGGGTCTCAGGGGCCTCTCCCTCTGCTCACATGCACACAGCCCCCTCCCAATTCCCAGAGCCCCCTCGGTGCCCCGTGTCCCCATGCCCAGCACCACCTCCGTGCCTGGTGCCCTCAGGCCACTCCCCCTGAGCTCCCCAGAGCCTGCTCCACAGTTTGTGAAGGTGCCCAGCAGCGTGGCCCCCTCTGTACTCTTCGACTTGCTGCTTGCCGAGTGGCACCTGCCGGCCCCCAACCTGGTGGTGTCCCTGGTGGGCGAGGAGAGGCCTTTCGCCATGAAGTCCTGGCTGCGGGACGTCCTGCGCAAGGGGCTGGTGAAAGCAGCTCAGAGCACAGGTGAGGCGGCCTCCGCCTGACGCCCTGCCCACACTCCAACCCGCGGCCACGGCTCTGACGCTCCCCCACGCACACCTGCCCACCCACGCTCGCGAGCCACAGGGCTATCGTGGAAGCTGCTCATGAGGAGGCCATGCAGCTGAAGCCAAAGTCCTTCCCCAGCTGGTGCCTGTTCACAGTGGGAAGAGGTGCCACCTCCACTTGTGGGGCCCATGGGCTGTGGTGAGATGGCCTGGCTGTCCCTCACCTGCACCAGCGCACCAAGGTGCATCCAGGGTGCAGTCCACCACCCCTCCCCTCCCTGGGGAGCATCTGGGTGGCCAGTTGTTGGGGTCAGAATCAAGCCACTGGGCTTACCTATGTGGCTGGCGTTGCTATCAGGCAGTCCCTTAGGAGGACTGGGGGTTTCTGCAGAAATGACCCTAGCAAAGAAAACTGATCTGCATCCAGACACAGGCTGATGATTTTGCTCTGTGGGTCCTGACCCAGCACAGGCAATGGGACAGAGCTGTGACCTGCTTTGTTCAGGAAGAACCAGTGTGTGGGGGAGGGTCCCCAGTACACACCCTATAGGCCTGAGGGGCAGGGCTGCTACAGCTTCACCATGCTGGAGACCTGGGCTCTGGAACCAGGCACCACGCTGCAGAGAGGCTCTGGGCAGGTGTCTTGTGTCCCTAGGCCTCAGTTTCCCATCAGTGCCTCAAGGCAGCCCCCAGAATCCCAACCCTCCCTGGCTCCCAGGCCTGAGGACTCAGGGCCTATCTGCTGGACCTGGGCAGGCCAGCTGAGGAGACCTGGGACCGCATGGCACAGCGAGTCCTCCCTTGCCTCATCCCTGTAGGCGCCTGGATCCTGACAAGCGCCCTCCATGTGGGCCTGGCCCGGCATGTCGGCCAGGCTGTGCGTGACCACTCCCTGGCCAGCACGTCCTCCAAAGTTCGTGTGGTGGCCATTGGCATTGCCTCTCTGGGCCGCATTCTGCACCGTCAACTTCTAGATGATGCCCAGGTAGCCGCTGGCTCATGGTACCACAGCCGCGGGGTCTTGGTGGGCCTGGGAGGCTGGAAGGCACAGTGGACCGGCCAGTGAGGGGCTCTCCAAGGGCAGGGGACTTGGGGTCACACAGCTGGAGAAGTGCCCGGGTCCAACATGGGCCAGCAGGTGGCAGTGTCGCTCAGAGTGCAGACCCTCTGGAGGTGGACCTTTCTCTCAGGGGGGTCCGCAGAGGCACAACCTGGCTATCGTCCCAGAGCCTCATGATACCCTGGGCATGTGGCTTTGCTCGCTGGTCCCTGTTCTCATCCCCCACCCAGGGGGTCTACAACATGGCCAAGTAGAGGCCCAGGCAGCCACAGTGAAGTCTGGACTCCAGCCCAGAAGAGTCTGAAAGGAGGAGTGTCTGCAGTCCTGGCTGTCTCCATGATTGTCTGTCCAGGAGGCCCCGGGCCCAGCAGCAGGGCTGGGGAGACTAAGGCCCATGCTGAAGTCTTGCCCAGGGCACTGTGGCCTAGTGCGCAGTGGGGAGGGGAAGAGCAGTGACAGGGCCTGGCCCACGCTGCCTCCTGAGGCTCCCCTGTCCCCACATGGCACAGGAGGACACCCCCGTCCACTACCCAGCAGACGATGGTGGCAGCCAGGGCCCCCTGTGTGCCCTGGATAGCAACCTCTCCCACTTCATCCTGGTCGAGTCGGACACCCCAGGGAAGGTGGACGGGCTGGCAGAGCTGCGGCTGCGGCTGGAGAAGCACATCTCACAGCAGAGGACGGGCTACGGGGGTAAGGCCTGCTCCAGCCACCAGGGCCCCGGGGGACACGGGACCTGGCATGCAGCAGTGGGGTGGGCAGCCCCACGGAGGGGGAAGGGTCTTCTAGGCAAGAGGCCCCAGCATACCTGAGCACTGAGACCTAGATGACCAGGCCTGGGAGGAGGAGGGGTCGGGGCAGGGGTGGCAGAGTGGCTTAGCTGGGCAGGGTAGCCTCGGCCGGGCAGTGACACCTCAGCCAGATGGCAGGGCTGTCCTGGCTGCGAAGTCTGGCGGTGAACTTGGGCCTTTGAGAAGTTCTGAGAGGTCCATCCCATCACCTGCCGTGAGGCACACTGCCACCAGGGGGCAGCGTTGCCCGAGGGACGGGCACCACTGTGGCCAGTGGCAGGCTTGAGAGCGGGACGTACTAGGAAAATCCTAGTGTGGCAGTGACATTTACAAACAGAAGATGAAATGTGTATGAGTAATGTAAAATATTAACACACAAAATGGAATTCTCTGCACGCCACTGAGCATGCCCCAACAACGGGGACAGAGTCACGTCTACACCCACACTGGGCGGAAGGGCCAGCCCTGCCTCAGGCCCAGCAGGCCCAGGCACCTTGTGGCCAGCCACCTCCTGGAAGTTTAGTCAGGAGACCCCCTCATAGTTAGGGGGGCCTCGCCGAGCACTTAGCTTCCCTGAGGGGATCCAGGGCTTTTCCGGCAGCGTGCCGTGACTCTGGGTCCTACCGGAAGGACTGGGCAGGTCTTGCCTTCCCTGGGGACTTCATGTGTGAAGTCTCATTTTTAGCTTCTGTTTTGGGAGAAGCCTGGGAAAGGTCCCTCTGCCTTGTTGATTTGCTCAGTGTGTCTCCTGGGGTGCTGCAGCCCCACTGTGCCTCCTGTGCTAGCCAAGAGGCTGCCCTGCTCCCTCTGGTGCAGCCAAGGAGCGCGTGTGGCCTTTGCCTTACCTTGTGTCTAAATGGCCAAGTGAGGAGGGTGCTGGGGAGGGGACGGACCAAATTTTGCTATATGCATGTGTGAATATGGTATGAGTCCCACCCTGGTGTATAATTATAATGCACCAATTTAAAAAATAAAAGTAAAATTTAAAAATGGCCATACACTGGCTCTAGCCACAGGGGGCCATCTCGGACAGTGCAGGTGCAGAATTGGTCCCCATGGACCTGGGGTTTGACATATAGCCTGGAGTCCTTTATGAGAAAAAACCTCTGACCCCCATGTGCCCATAAATATGCTAGCTCAAGAGTCTGAGGTCACCCACATCATGAGGAGGGTTCCCAGGCTCCTCTGCACCTTCCCAGCTGGGTCCAGCCTGGGTATCTGGAGGACCTCATGGCTGCTCCATCTGCAGGCACTGGCAGCATCGAGATCCCTGTCCTTTGCCTGCTGGTCAATGGTGACCCCAGCATCCTGGAGGTAGGTGCTGGGGAGGGAGTGGGGACTGGGCTGAAGGCCTCTGGCTGTCCAGAGCATCCTGCAGAGAGTGGCAGGTCTCCAGGGTGCCCCCAGCATGGGGTGGGGACGGAGGAGGGTGCCCCCATATGTGCATGCAGATATCACTTGGAGTGACTCAGGGTACACTCTGCCCCTCACCCCAGAGGATTTCCAGGGCTGTGGAGCATGCTGCCCCGTGGCTGATCCTGGCGGGCTCAGGCGGCATCGCTGACGTGATTGCTGCCCTGGTGAGCCAGCCGCACCTCCTGGTGCCCCAGATGGCTGAGAAGCAGTTTAGGGACAAGTTCCCCAGTGAACATTTCTCCTGGGAGGCCATTGTGCACTGGACCAAGCTGGTACGTGCTGCCCGGGCACTCAGGAGGGGCTGATCTTCCTCTGCTATCCTTCCAGCTCATCTTGGGGTGGGCTAGCTCTTGGGGAATTCCTGCCAGTGCAGCCTTTGTGCCCACCCAGCCACTGCCAGGACCCCATGTCACTTGTGCTTCAGGCCCTCGTGGGGTGGAGGGACTTGGCAACCAGCTCCTGGTCTTTGGGTGGTCCTGAGCCAGGCCCAGTGGGTGGCGGGCACACATTCACCCAGCTGGGGACCCTGCTGGGCTCCATGCTGGCCCACTGCCACCAGTGGTGCCATGGGTGCCCTTCAGGGCCTCTCCTGGTGTCCACAGCTACAGAACATCACCTCTCACCCACACCTGCTCACCGTGTATGACTTCGAGCAGGAGGGCTCCGAGGACCTGGACACCGTCATCCTCAAGGCACTGGTGAAAGGTGAGGGGCAGGGGACCTCCTGGGCAGCCCGTAGGCCACTTCGGGCCAGGTGGCCCGCCAGCATTCCTGATGGACACCTGCCTGCCCTTCCCAGGTGGGGAAGGCGGCTCACACATCCACAAGGTGCTCTGTGCTGGGGAATTTGAGACACACACACGATGTAGCACCACAGTCTTAACAGATACCAGTCGCACAGCCCTCGCCATTCCAGAGCCTCCTTACCGCACCGAGCGAGCCACAGCCACAGCCATCACCCCCACCACCCACCCCTCTGCTTCCTGCCTCTGTGGACTTGACCACCTGGGGCATTGCACAGAAATGGGGGACAATGAGTGGCCACTGCATCTGGCTTCCCTCACTCAGTGTCTTCGGGGCTCACCTGGGTCACAGCACGGGCCAGAATTTCCTTTCAAGGCTGAGCAGTGACACTCCCTCCTGGGGATAGACCACAGCATCTGTGCCCCGGGAGCCGATGGAGGTGTTGGGTGTCACTCCTGGCTCTTTATACTGGAGACAGACATGCGGAGAGGCTGACCTCAGGCAGCCTGACACAGGCCCAGGGCTGGGAGGGGCAGTGCTGGGTGAGCAGGAGGGACACACTCGAGTGAGGGCCCCTCTAGAGAGGGTGTCGGGATCGTGGGTGGTTCTGGGCTTAGTGGCCCCTCCCCATGACAATGAGGCCCAGGGAGCCCCCTGTGCAGGTGTCCTCGTGGCTTCCTCTTGGTCAGCTCAGTCGCAGCAATCGGAGAACCCAAGGCCTGGTGCCCTGGACTCTCGGGAGGAAGAGGTCTCCAGGGGCAGCACCCAGCCAGGCGCTGCAGGACCTAGCACCAGTGACCCTGCAGGGCCAAGCCCTGGGCAGAAGCCGCTCCCTATGGAGGAGATGTGGGCTGTGGGAATGTGCTGCCCACGCTGTCCACAGGAAGGAGACTGGGGCCAGCAGCGCCGGGAAGTGACCTCAGGTCTGCTTCTCACCTGAGGCCCCATTACTGTGAAGACCCCTTCTGCTTCACTGGACCTGGTCTCAAGAGGGACAGGGTGCCCATGGGCTCCTGGTCCCCGCTCTTGGCGGCCGCTTCCCTTCAAGTCTCCTTCAGTCCTAGCACACAGCTCCAGTGTCTGCATCCTGGGCTCCGGGGACTCTCAACCCATTCCCACTCTCCCCACAGCCTGCAAGAGCCACAGCCAAGAGGCCCAGGACTACCTGGACGAGCTCAAGCTGGCCGTGGCCTGGGACCGTGTGGACATCGCCAAGAGCGAGATCTTCAGTGGAGATGTGGAGTGGAAGGTGCCTCCCCAGACCCACCTCGGGTGTATCCTGGTCCCTGATTCTAGCTAAGACAGGGCAGTCCCGTGCTGGAGGCAGGGGCAGCCAGGGTCCTGGGGCTGCTGACCAGGCCCATTTGGCCCAGCTGTCGCCCAGGTTGAATGTCAAGACAAGGCCAGGGCCCTTGCAAAGGGCAAGCTGGATTGCCCTTGGTGTGGGCCAGCCCAAAGCCCAGGGCTCCCGACGCCCTTGGTGCTCACCCAGCACATCTGGACCCTTCCTGCCCTGGAGTGAGCTCACCTGCCCTGGTCCAGCCCCAGTGTGGGGGACAGGGAGACGTCCTGGGGAGGGGGTCAGTGCTGGCTCAGCCCTGGGCAGGGCTCCTGGGCTAAGGCCTCTCCATTCTTACGTGCACTGTGCCTGTCCCCATCTTGGGCGGGACCAGTCCTGCGACCTAGAGGAGGTGCTGATGGACGCCCTGGTGAGCAACAAGCCGGAGTTCGTGCGCCTCTTTGTGGACAGTGGCGCCAACATGGCCGACTTCCTGACGTACGGGCGGCTACAGCAGCTCTACCGCTCTGTGTCCCCCAAAAGCCTGCTCTTTGACCTGCTGCAGCGCAAGCACGAGGAGGGCAGGCTGATGCTGGCTGGCCTGGGTGCCCTGCACAGCCGGGACCTGCCTGCAGGGCCGCCCGCCTTCTCCCTGCACGAGGTGTCCCGTGTGCTCAAGGACTTCCTGCACGATGCCTGCCGCGGCCTCTACCAGGACAGCCAGGCGGCCGGCCGGAGGAAGGTGGTGCGCAGGGGCCGGCAGGGGTCAGCGCCTGGGCTGTGGCTGAGACCTTACGTCCACATGTCCTCCAGGAAAGGGGTCCAGCCAAGAGGCCCACGGGCCAGAAGTGGCTGCTGGACCTCAACCAGAAGAGTGAGGACCCCTGGAGGGACCTGTTCCTGTGGGCTGTGCTGCAGAACCGCCACGAGATGGCCAACTACTTCTGGGCCATGGTGAGCAGAGCCCCACAGCCCGGGGTTGAGTCTGGGCTTCCTCAGGATTCCTGGGAGGAGGGGACTGGGTAGGCGGCCTCCTGAGACCCCGCCTCCTAGGGCCAGGAGGGTGTGGCAGCAGCTCTGGCAGCCTGCAAGATCCTCAAAGAAATGTCCCACCTGGAGACAGAGGCGGAGGTGGCCCGCACCATGCGTGAGGCCAAGTATGAGCAGCTGGCCCTGGGTGAGTGACAGCGAGCAGGCCACTGAGGGAGAGCCAGCTGCTGCGGCTCATGGCCCAGGACCTCCATGGCCTCCCTTGTAGAACAGGACAGAGGGACGGCTCCTCCTGGAGGTCTAGTTCAGCCCTGATGTCCAAAATGAGAAAGCATGTGGTAGAGATGACACAGCCCCACGCCCCGGACCCACTGTGGGTCCTGCTGCAAGGTGGAGGACATTTGGGGTGACAGTGATCCCCCTAGTCCCGACAGGGGAGGGAAGAGGCTGGAGGAGGACAGAGGTTAGGTAAGGGGCATTGGGCAGCCAGGAAGGGACGGTCAGTGGCCCGCAGCGCAGGAGGCCTGGCGGGGACAGAAGACAGGGTGGGCATTGGCACCGTCGCAGCGGCCAGGGCCCTGCCGGGCAGACCTCTTCTCTGAGTGCTACAGCAACAGTGAGGACCGTGCCTTCGCCCTGCTGGTGCGCCGCAACCGTAGCTGGAGCCGGACCACCTGCCTGCATCTGGCCACGGAGGCGGACGCCAAGGCCTTCTTTGCCCATGATGGCGTGCAGGTGAGGAGTGGCCAGGGTAAGGCGGCTGGGGCACATGCTGGAGGGGCTCAGGCAGCCCCAGACTGGGAGGAGCAGCCCCCCCACCCCCGCTTCCCACAGGATAGGGCCAGGGGACTGGGAGGGGCCTCTGCAGCCCCCCTGGAAGAGTAGTTGCATGCCAGGCGCCTTGAGGAAGGACACTCCTGGCAGAGGGCACAGGATGGGCCAGGTGGGGGTTGGAGAGCGCAGCCAATGGGTGTGTCTGTATTTCAGGCCTTCCTGACCAAGATCTGGTGGGGGGACATGGCTGCAGGCACGCCCATCCTGTGGCTGCTGGGCGCCTTCACCTGCCCCGCCCTCATCTACACCAACCTCATCACCTTCAGGTGGGTCAGGCCAGAGCCTCTCTACCCCCTGCCCACAGCTCCTGTGTCCAGCTGGGCACATGGGCCTTCATCCTTCTTAGCAGACCCAGCACTTTGCTGGCTGGGAGCTCAGGGCTGAGCAGGTACCCTTTCTGAGGGCCCCAAGTGTCCCTCTGTACCACAGTAAGGAAACCCCTCTGAGGACGGGCCTGGAGGACCTGCAGGAGCTGGACAGCCTGGACACAGAGAAGAGCCTGCTGTGTGGCACGGGCAGCTGGTCAGGGGCTGGGGGGTGGGTGGCAGGAGGCCAGACCCTGCTGGGCAGAGGCGGGGAGCACAACTGCCAGCGCCAGCCTCACGACCACAGCCCCCTTTGCACCGGCACAGGGCAGAGGAACCAGTGGAGGCGTCCAGGGGTGGAGGTGACCGAGGCGCGCAGGCCGCCTTCCTGCTCCCGCGCTGGCGGAGGTTCTGGGGGGCGCCCGTGACTGTGTTCCTGGGCAATGTGGTCATGTACTTCGCCTTCCTCTTCCTTTTCACCTACGTCCTGCTGGTGGACTTCAGGCCGCCTCCCTGGGGGCCGTCTGGGCCTGAGGTCACCCTCTATTTCTGGGTCTTCACACTGGTATTGGAGGAAATCCGGCAGGTCAGTGGCCAGCCCAGCCCTGGGCCCTTGGCTCTGCAGCTTCAGGCTACGTGGCCCCAGGGGGTCCTGGCTTGTCTTCCCAGTGTCCTGAGCCTCGATCCCTGTCACATACTGACCTCAGCTCCAGACTGAGCATGACCTTGGTCTCCCCAGACCCTGGCCAGGTCTAGATACCTGCCATAAAGTGGTCCTGGAGTCTGATCACAGAGAGCCCCGACTCCACGTCCACATGTACCTGCTTTTGTCTCCAGACTCAGCCCTGGATATGGACCCCAGCCTGGTCCAGCCTGGGCAGCTGTCACCAGACTGTCCCTCCTCCCAGGGCTTCTTCACGGACGAAGACACACGCCTGGTGAAGAAGTTCACTCTGTATGTGGAGGACAACTGGAACAAGTGTGACATGGCAGCCATCTTCCTGTTCACCGTGGGTGTCACCTGCAGGTTTGTGGCCTGGGGGCCTCGCAGCCTCCCAGGGGCCAGTGGGCAGGCTTCCTGTGAAGTCACTCAGGCCTCTGGAAGCTGGGCAGCTGCCTTCCAGTCAACGAGCTGTGTGTCCTTGGGGAAGTGTCTTCCCCTCTCTGAGGACTAGCAGCCCTGTGCAGCCTGTGTCCACCTCCAGGATGCTGCCCTCCTTGTTTGAGGCCGGCCGAACCATCCTCGCCATCGACTTCATGGTGTTCACTCTCCGGCTCATCCACATCTTTGCCATCCACAAGCAACTGGGCCCCAAGATCATCATTGTGGAGCGGATGGTGAGTCCCCCTGGGCCCAACTCTGGGTGGATGGTGAGCCCCCACCTGGACCCTGACCCTGGGTGGATGGTGAGCCCCCAGACCTAAGCCCCTACCTGGGTGGATGGTGGATCCTCCAGACCTGAGGCCCTGACCCTGGGTGATGGTGAGCCCCCACCTGGGCCCAACCCTGGGTAGATGGTGAGCCCTCACCTGGGCCTGACCCTGGGTAGATGGTGAGCCCCCACCTGGGCCTGACCGTGGGTGGATGGTGAGTCCCCACCTGAGCCCCAGACCCCACCTGGGCCCGACCCTGGTGGACAGCAAACCCCCAGGAACTTAACCCTGGGTGGGCAGTGAGTCCCTCGGACCCGGGGCCCCTGACTAGGTGGTAGTGAGTCCCAGGATGCCCACCCAAGTGGCCACTGACACCCTTCCCTCCCTGCCTGCCCCTGAAGATGAAGGACGTCTTCTTTTTCCTCTTCTTCCTGAGTGTGTGGCTCGTGGCCTATGGCGTGACCACCCAGGCGCTGCTGCACCCCCACGACGGCCGCCTAGAGTGGATCTTCCGCCGCGTGCTCTACCGGCCCTACCTGCAGATTTTTGGGCAGATCCCACTGGATGAGATAGATGGTGCGCCTGCAGCCAGGCGGGAGTGGGCTGGTGGGGCCCCTGCCCAGGTGCAGCTCAGGACACTGGCTCCCTCTGGGGCCTGCTGAGGTCACGGGCCTGGCCTAGAGCAGGCTGAGATGAAGTCCCTGAGGCCAGGCCACCCCATGCCCTGCACGCCTGCATAGGCCAGGCCCAGACCCACAGCAGGGGCAGGGCCAGCCCTAGCAGGGGCTCCCAGCTTCACCCTCAGGCTGGGAGACCACAGGCAGAAAGGGACTTACTTCCTGGCAGGCCAGGGGCAGGCCTAGCCTGGGGTTTACCTGGGGAGGGGGTCTAGGGGTGAACAGGCACAGAATAGGGTCATCCAGGCCACCCTGACCATTGTGGAGGGCCTCATGGCCAAGATCTCCCTGTCACCCACCCACCCGCCCTCCAGAGGCCCAGGATGGTGAGGCTCTTTCTGAGAGCACCTTTGCTTCTGCTGGGGACCAACCCACGTGTGCCATCAGGGGCATGTGGCCTGTCTGTGGCATGAGTGTAGGGTTAGGGTCAGGCCCTGTACCTGAATGGGGCTGGTGGGGACCCTGGGAACTTGCTCCAGACAAGTGGGAGCAGTGTGTTGGGAGGGGCAGCTGTGTGGCTGGGGTCGTGGGGTGATGGATGGAGGGCGAGCTGCAGGCAGGGATAGGACTGTGCAGGCCTCTGGGGGTGCCGAGGCTTGGAGACAGGGCATGGGGGGGCACCCTGGCCACAGGGCATCATGGCAGGATGGGCAGCGAAGGTCTGACCCCAGGCACCCGTGGAGGAGGCCAGGCCCTCAATCACATGTGTGATGAATACCTGTCAGTGGGTGACAGCGAGGACAGAGCAACAGGCCTCTGGGGACAGCAGAGGCTGCAACCCGTCTCCTAACTGGGGTGCTCCGTGGGCCCATTTCCTGGGCTGTTTTCTCAGTGCCCTCAGGGGTCACTTTAGCCGGAACCTCCTGCTCTGCCCTCGGCCTGCAGCCACACGGCCCCAGGTCCTCTGGGCGGGTGCCGCAGCCAGGCCAGGGTGGGGGTCCTCTCTTCCTCGGGGGCTGATATCCAGCACACTGAGCCCCAGCCGCATGCCCTCCACATGGTTAAGGGGATAGGCCTGGTCAAGCCCCTGTCAGTGGGGCAGCGCCACCTGGGAAGACAAAGGTGCGGCCAGCACTCAATTCACTGAGCGCCTTGCCCCTGTCCTCTCTCCTCTCTGGGCCCTCAGGCACAAACCCCAGCCATTCGCTGAGATCACTCTGCTGCCTGGTGGACAGTTGGTCTCTAACACACTCCTGGGCCAAGAGGGAAACCGAGGTCCAGCAGGTCCCCACAGCCTGCAGGCCCAGGGTCCCTCCCTTCCACACACTTCCAGAGAGGTCTTTCCCCTGGGCTCCTGGGCCGGGGGCGATTCAGTTTCCAGCTGGTCTGGTGGTGCCTTCTCAAATCTTGGGGAGGGGTGGGGTCTCCTTCCCTCCGGGCACCTTCACAGGCAGATTCACAGCTTCACAAACACCAGCTTGGCCACCTCTCTAGGGCGCCAGGAGGAGGGAGGAGGCTCATGAATCAGCCCCCGGAGCAGATTCGTGGGTTGAGGGCTGCCAGGGTGCCTGAGGAGGGGACAGGGGGGCCTGGCACTCCCCGCTGCAGCATGAACTCGTGCACACTGAGGTCTGTAACTCATTCTGGGGACAAGGCAGGAATTTGCCCCAGTAAGGGAGACACAGGTCAGCAGGGCCCTGAGTCACAGGGACACTGGCACACAGGTGACCTGGAGAGATGGAGGCTCCAAAAGCCCACCAGAGGGTGGCCTGGAGTCAGTCACAGCCCAGAGACCCAGAGGGGCAGGTACCAGAACATGGGAATGTATGGAAGAGAGTACGGCGTGCTCACGTGCAGGCAGACACACACCCATGCCCAGGCCCACGGGGCTCAGCCTGCTCTGTGGCCCAGAGCGAGCTGCGTCAAGGTCTGCAATGGTCCTGAAAGGCTGCAGGCTTGCCTGGAGCTTGGAGCCTGGTGGTGGGCTTCCCAGGCGGGGATGGAGTCAGCACATACAGCAGCCAGAAGCTGGTCCGTGATGTTCTGGTGTCCACCTCTTGTGGTCTTGGCTCTGCTCCCAGGGCCTATGGCTGCTGGTGGGAGGCCAGCAGAGTGGGAAATGTGCACCAGTGCTGGGCAGCCCACCTCTCAGGTGGCCAGGACTGGGGCTTCCATGATGGGCTTCCGGTGCCCATGCCCAGATGATGCCGTGTGAACCAGGACAATGGTTCACCTTGCCAGCACCCTGTGCCCTGCTGGCCTCAGCCCCAGGACAGGGCCCCCGAGTCTGAGAGTGTCCACTGGTCTTCCAGAAGCCCGTGTGAACTGCTCTGTCCACCCCCTGCTGCTGGAGGACTCGCCCTCCTGCCCTAACCTCTATGCCAACTGGCTGGTCATCCTCCTGCTGGTCACCTTCTTGCTGGTTACCAACGTGCTGCTCATGAACCTGCTCATCGCCATGTTCAGGTGCCCATGTCCTTCCCCTCCCAGGCCACCCTGCCCTGCTACTGTGGACGGGGCAGGTGGAGGGCGGGTTCTTGGCACCTTGTTGAGGGACCCACTGGCCTGGCCCTGAAGCCGAGGGGTGAGACCAGGGCGTGAGGAGGGGCGCAGCCCGCACTGCAAGCCCACCCAGGCTCCACAGCCACTCCCTCCTCCCAGGAAGTGGGGCTGGGGGCTCGGTGGTGTGTGGAGTGGCTCAAGCTTACCCAGAGGGTGGACGGCAGTGGAAGAGGCCAGTGGGAGGTCCCTTTCTGCAGCACACCCCAGAGCTGAGATGCAGGGCCTCTGCCTCTGAGAGGGCCCCTGTGGCTCCCAGGAGGGCCTGGACTGTTCCTGGCATGGGGTCGGGTCACATGTGCCGAGGCAGCAGAAGCTAATGGGCTGAGGGGCCTGGCTGTGTCCCTGCAGCTACACATTCCAGGTGGTGCAGGGAAACGCTGACATGTTCTGGAAGTTCCAGCGCTACCACCTCATCGTGGAATACCACGGGCGCCCCGCCCTGGCCCCGCCCTTCATCCTCCTCAGCCACCTGAGCCTGGTGCTCAAGCGGGTCTTCAGGAAGGCAGCCCAGCAGAAGCGGAAGCACCTGGGTGAGGCACTTGTCAGACACCACCCTCCTGAGGGGCCCTGCTGCCAGGCAAGATGCACAGGGGGAGGCCAGAGTCCTGGGGTCCCTCAGCTCGGCTGTCTAGGCTGACCAAAGCCCAGGTCCAGAGGAGATGGACACAGGCCCAGCCTGCCTTGCAGCAGCTGGGCGTCTCTGCATGGGGCCTGTCCTAGTCCTTCCACCTCATGACCTGCCCAGCAGCACCTGCCCCTGGATCTGCCCTGTGGCTCCAGCAAGGCTCCCTGCTGCCCTCACTTCCCCAGAGCGAGACCTTCCAGACCCCCTGGACCAGAAGATTGTCACCTGGGAGACTGTTCAGAAGGAGAACTTCCTGAGCAACATGGAGAAGAGGAGGAGGGACAGCGAGGGGGAGGTGCTGCGGAAAACTGCCCACAGGTGCGCACCTGGGGCCTCCCAGAAAGGGAAAGCACACTGCCTGCAGGCAGGCAGACCCAGAGCAAGCCTGGCCATGCTGACCTTGGTCTGCCGTGAGGGGCAGCAGATTTGAGCAGTGCCTGCTCAGCCTGGGCATTTGGAAGACCACTATTGTTTTCACTAGTCAGCACTGAGCTGCTTGGGAGCTGGAAGAGGACCTCCAGTGTCAATGACAGGGTCTGAGCGGAGGAAATGGAGGCTGAGAGGGGCAGAGACATGGTTGGGTCCCCGGGGCCAGCAGCCTAGCCTCTTGGCCACTGGAGGGGCTCTGCCAGGGACTTGTCTGCTCTGTAGCTGGCAGACATGGGACAGTGAGTGAGGCCGCCCCCTCCTGGGGATGCCCTTCTCCTCTCAGGACCCTGAGCGGTCTGGCCCCAGCCCTGGCTCCAGAGGACCTTTCCCTGATGCCTATGGGGGGACGTCCTACCCTGTGCCCCTCTTGCTGAATAGTGTGGCCCAGGCAGGGAAGGGCCCAGCCCCTAGGAGGCCGCGGAAGTGCTCTGCATGCGGACTGGCCACATCCTGTGTGATCAGGGATACAACCATCCCCAGAGCCACAGGTCCCACTTGGGAGAGCAGAACAGGAAGGGGCCAGCACATCAGACTCAGTACCCAGAGGCTGGTGGGGGTGAGGGGGATGGGAGGCCCCCGATATACAGCACATGGCTGTCATGGCCCACGGCTGCCTTGCTTCCTCAGAGTGGACTCCGTTGCCAAGCACCTCGGGGGGCTGAGAGAGCAAGAAAAGCGGATCCGGTGTCTGGAATCCCAGGCAAGCGGCCACTCCGGGCTGGGTTCCTTCCTGGGGTCAGGCCGTCCGCCTGCGTTGTGGGCACATCCCTAAGCCCAACATCCAAACTGATGGGCTGGGTGAGGGCCTGGGCAGTGGTGGGCTTCTGCGGATGTGGCGGGCTAGTCCCAGGACTGAGGTGCACGTTGGCCAGTATCTGCCCTGTCCCAGTCACCTGAGTCTTAAGTGCTCTCCCAGAGTTGATCCTGCAGATCCTCACTGTATACGGAGGCTGCTCTAAGGAGGAGGGTCCTGTGGCGGAGGGCCTGGCGGGGCGGGGGCAGATGCGTGGCCCGGCTGCCATGCCCTGCTGTCTCCTGGCCCACCCACTTTAGGTCAACTACTGCACACTGCTCCTGTCCTCCATGGCTGACGTGCTCACCCCGGGCAGCACCTACTGGAGTAAGTGCATAGCTGGGGTGTGGAGTGAAGTGGGTGTGGGCTCCCCCTCTACAGCCATGAGGGGCAGGTTGCAGGGCCCACAGGCCACACGATGCACTCTGCCATCCCCACCCACTCGGAGGTCCCCAGGCCCCTTGGCTGGCCACTGCTCCTGGGATGCTGTAGACCCCAGCCAGGGTCCAAGGCCTTGGCACCCTCAGATTCCTGAGGTTCTGACACCTGCCTTACTGAGCTGCACCCTTGACCCTGCCAAGTGCTGTCCTACCCGCCCAGAGCCCTGAGGACGCCAGGTTTGCTCTGGGCTCCCAGCTTCCCCCACTGGTCTGTGGGCACCCACTGAGGGCCACATCCTGCCCTTGCCTCCTGGGCCTGCCCTAGCTGGCACTCAATAGCTGAGACGGGGCCTTTCTTCCTGTCAGGCTCTCGGAACGGTGGTAATGGGAGTCAGCAGGGCCCTGCTGGCCACGGAGGGGGCCCTGGTGGCAGAGAACACCCAGAGGCTGGCCAGCCACCCTCAGACACCTGAGCTGCTTGGCCTGCCATGCTGCAGGCCCACCTGAGTCCAGGCCTTGCCCTTCACTGGCCGTCCAGGGCCTTGGGAACACATTAATTTCCCCCCACCTCCAGTGGAGCTCCCAGGGCAAAGTGGCCCTCTTAGCCTCAGGACAGACTTCTTCCTGGACACATCCCTGTTAAGATGAACCACTATCGCCTGACCTACCCGGGACCCCCAGCAGTGTTGTAGCAGTGTCTGTCACAGGGGAGCTCCTCCACATCCCCTTCTAAGGCCTGGCTGGCCTGGACTGGACAGCAAGCTTTAGCCAAACCCCAGGAAAATGGGGGTTCCTCCCATCCATGCTGGGCAGCTGCTTTGGGGCCTACACCGCCTCCACTGTCACCTGATAAGAAACTTCACCTTTCCTTGAAATGCCTGTGGTCAATATCTCTACCCCTGAAGACCTAAAAGGCCCTTTCGGAGTCAGCTGACCAGCACCTGGTAGGAAGGGTCAGGTGGCAAAAGTGACCATCTGCACCCCCACGGCCGGTACCGGGAGTGCTGTGCATCCATGGCAGTAGTCCCAGGACACAGCCCAGCCAGGTGCCCAATACTGCTTTATTTTCAGAGGAGCCCAGAAAGCTGTGTTGGTACCTCTAAGGGCAGGAATACCTACTGCCCATGTGGGTGGAATCTGACCTCCTGAGCTCCCCTACCTCAAGCAAAGCGACCAGCTGTTGGTCTCACCTTTCCTCAGGAATGCATCCAGGAATGGGGGCTGCCAACGAAGGCCACAACATAGTAGGCTCACCTGACCCCTTGACCATCACAGTTGTGGCCACTCCTTTTTGCCTTGCCTACCACCCTGGAGAACCATCCTTGTCCCCCCACTGCCCAGTTAGGAACAGCCTCCAGCGCTGACTTGTGGCATCTGTGTGGCCCAAATACAGGCCAGGTGTCCTGGTGATGCACCCCAGGACATGTCATGTGCCCATCTTCACATAGAGCCCGAGTGGGAGCCATGGCTGTGGTGAGCTGTGGTCAGGGTTGGGAGGGCAGCCACCCAGGCTCCCCATGGCTTCCTGCTCAAGCTCCAGCCCCTTGTAAGGTCTGCTCCCCACCCTGCAGGCACAGGGCTGGACACAGACTGTGAGCTCAGCCTTGAGGGAAGCAGGGCTTCAGCCTCCTGCTGCTACTTCAGTCCTTCTGGGTCCACCTGAGACCCTCAGAGCAGCCCCACTAGGCTGGAGGCCAGAGGAGGGCTGCCAACAGAGCCCTCAGGGTGAGTGGGGCCCACAGACACCGAACCTGAAGAACACCCAAAACTTTTATTGTCCCCCCCATGGACACTGGGTGGCCAGGGCTTCTGACCTCTCTTCCAAGCAGCCAAGAGGATGACTCCCCAGCCACCCCAGCAACTATGGCCCCACATGCCAGCCCATTCAGCAGTGTGCTGGGGAGGGCCGGCCAGCAGCCAATGGCAGTGTGGTCAGCCTGGGTGTCCCTCACGGATCCCAGCCCCTGAGCCTTCAGGGCTGCTGCCCCTGTTGCGGAGGTGCTCTCGGCTCCGCTTCTTGCTGCCGTGGAAACCAACAGTCTCCACCCCGGGGGGGCCTGGTGAGGACACAGGGTGAACAGTGCCCTTAGGTGTCCCCATATCCTGGAGCCCCAGGGCACTACTACACTCCTCAGTCTCTGGGCTCCCGAGCCCAACCAGGTGGGCCAGCTCCACAGGGCCCTCGCCCCCAACGCCTGGCACATCTCCCTTCTTCAGGGCCCTCTTCCTCTCGGGTCTGGCCTCGCCAGCTCGGGCCGGTTTGGTAAAGACGACTCTGCCCTCCCCGCAGCTGGAGGGGTCCTGGTTGAAGGAGGGCGTGTAGTCAGCGCGGGCCGTCCGGCCCCGGGAGCCCAGGAAGGTCAGGGCAGCCGCCTGGTTGCTTTGCTCACTGGCCTCGGCCACATCTTCCAGGCTGTACTTGGTCCAGCGCTCAGGATGAGCCACATAGTCGGGGACAGGTGGCACCCTCGGAGGGCCAGGGTCTGACACTGGAGGGTGATTCGAGGGCATCAGTGGCCGCTTGGGGCCACCGTTGTCACTCATGCTGGTTTGGGATGCAGAGGTCGGTACCCGCCTAGCTGGCCCCTCCAGACAGTCAAAGATGCTGTGGCTCCGCTGGGAGAAGGTGGAGCTCACGCCCCTGAGGAGGAACGGCTGCGCGGCGGCGCGGGGCAGGCCTGCCGGGGACGAGGCGGGCTCTTCGGGGTCCGAGTCCTCCGGGGACAGCGCTTCCACCTCAGCAGCGCCGGGCACACTGAGGTCTGAGTCCGAGTCGCTGAGCGAGACGGAGTCAGAGGGCAGAGTGTCGTACTCCGGCGCCTGCTCCGCCTCCAGGCCGGCGGCGGGCTCGCCGGGCCCCGCCTCAGCCATGGTGCTCCCGGCACGCTGCTCCTGGGGCCGGGCGGCGGGAGTGCGCGTTCGGAACGAGGCCCTCGCACTCCGCGTCCTCCGGAAGGCGTCCCGTGGCCCGAGGCCCTCTCCCGGCCCGCCGCGCGCCTCTGGTGGCCGGCGGAGGGCCGCCGCGGGTGCTCGGGAAAGGTGTGCGGCTCCGGCTCAGGGCGGCTACCTGCCTCGCTCCGGAGCCGCGGCGCAGTGGGCGTGACGCGGGGCGGCGCGGGCTCCCGGCAGCGGAAGGCCGCCGGGCCGAACGGCAGCCTCCGGTCCGCTCCGCGGGGCCGCGCGACGCGGCAAGGCGGCGGGAGCGCAGCGGCACGCAGCACCCGGCAGCCCGAGGCCCGACCGGGAGCTCGCCGGGGCCCGGCACGCTCGCGCGGCCGCCGCCTCCGGACGTGGCTCCCCCCACCCCGCCCGCGCGCGCGCGCGCGCGGGGCTTCGGGAAACCGAGTCCCCAGCCGCCCACGCGCCGCGGCCACCGCGCTCGAGGAACTACCACTCCCACAAGGCGGCGACGGCCACCCCGAGGCCTGCCGGGACGCGCACCCGGCGCGCACGCGTAGCTTCGCCAAAACTCCTCCCCACGAGCCCTCGGTCCCGGAAGTGACGAAGGGGAAGGGGTGGAGCCAAGACTGCGGCTCCCACAGTGCCCCGGGGCTGCGGCTTGCCGTGCAGGCTTGCCGGAGCTCCAGTGCCGCCTGGTGGAGACCGTGAGTTCGGCAACCGCCTCCGACGGGAAGTGCGTCATCGCGCACTGTGGGCGCGAATCCGTTCCCGCACACTTCCGGTACTGGCCGGAAGCGGTAGCCTTAACACCTGCCGTGCTCCGTCGGTCTGTTGGCAGGAGCCGGCGCCGGAAACCGCTGACCCGTCGTGCCTCTGGTTGTTCGCCCCCACGCTGCCAGGCCGTCGGTCCAGCCAGGATCCGAGGCCTGACCCAAGGAGTGCTGGGCGGGGCGAAGCTCGGCAGGTGGCGGGCCAGCTTCCTGCTGAATGCGGGGCCGGGCTCTCCCTCCACAGGCCACGTCGCCCTTGGCCACAGGCCCCTGCTAGGCGACATCCTTTGTCTCCTCCCCGGGGGCGTCGTCTTCCCTCTCGGCTGCTGTAGCACCGACCTCTGACCTCCCTCCACCAGGGAAACCAGGCTCCAGGGACCTGCTGTGGCCTTACCTAGAGGCACCCCGTTCCTGAGCCTCCTGGCCTGCGGTTCCTCTGTCCTTCCCAGAGCCTTGCCAGGAATGCGTGTTCTGGCTCCCGGAAGCCCATGCCGAAGTACCCAGGCCATTAGGCAACACGCGGGAGCCGGGGTAGAAGGAGGCTCCTTAACCATCCACCAGCTAATCAATCCCAGAGGCAAGGAAGGGGGCAAGGGTCGCTGGTGAGACTCTGCAGTGCTCCAGTAAAGGGCCGGGCTGCTTTCCAAAGTAAGCCTCAAGGAGTTTGCTGGGTGCCACCGAGGCTCGGGTGTCTTCCAGCAGCCAATTAAATGTGCCAGTTTTCCAAATTGCCCTGCCTTGCCCAGACTAGGGGGAAAGCAGCCCGACTTAGGCTGGGGATCACAAAGGCAGGGGCATCTGGACAAGCCCGTCGGTTGTAAGAGATCCTAAGAGATCTGACAAGGAGAAAAGATGGGGTAGGTGTTGCCCATGAGGCTCCTCAGCCTCAGAGCCTCAGTTCACCACTCTGGGCTGGCAGGTTTTCTTTGCCAGCCCCTCTGATATATGGCTTTAGGCTGAGCCACCCAGCTCAATAGAATACTTAAGGCACCTAAATAAGGAGATACCCTGAAATGCTTGGAGGTGGGTCTTGCAGCCCTCCCCCCAGCACATCCTGTACTGAATTCCCTGTCTGGCCCCTCTTTGGGGATGATGTGTCCAAGGGGTGAGGTGGGAGTGAGGTCAAGGCTGCTGTGGCAGCACAGCCCCCAGAAGGGTCCCTCACCACATGGAGTATTTCTGGGGGTCCAGTCCCACCCACCACTGTAGCCAGCAGCCCCTCTTGGGCCATCTCCCCCTGGGCCTGGCGAAGTCCAGAGCTGAGCCACACCCACAATGGGCTCACTTGGGCCTTGTGTGCTGCTGGCTTAGTAATGGGCTCCGCAGTCTCGTTAGCATGCCTGATTTTCCTTCTTTATTAAATGACTTTGAAGATGTTGTAATTACAATTGAAGGTGACATGTTAGAAAGGTGCATTGAAGGCATAAGAGTGCTCAGACCCGGCTCTCAAAATGGGGGCAGGAGAGGAACCAAGATTAAAAAGGTATGGTGTAGCCCACGGGACAGGTAGGGTGGGCCAACAGCCCCCAGCCCAGCCATGCTGAGCCTCGGGACAGGTGGCCCTGGGAGGAGCCTGGCTTAGCAGGCAGAGCTCTCTAAGGGGCCCAGAAACAGGGTCCCCAAGGACCAAGTTGGCTCCACCCCCACACACACCACCTACCGGTGACGTTAGCCCCAAAAAGGTAACAGGAAAGTTCAGAACAAAAAACCTCAAAAGTAAAAAGGCTAAGTGTAGCAGAGTAATACCGGAAACGTTATATACACAGGTGGTGAAGCCCTGCAGCACCGCCGGGGTCACTCTGGGGCACTGCAGGGTCAGTACACAGAGCTGTTCCGGATACCACAGCACAGCACCATGCTCAGGATCATCTCGAAGATCTGTAGGGTGGAGGCAGGGCGAGGTCAGCACCTGGGAGGTGGGAAGGGGCATCGTCCATGACCAGAAGCCCTGCCCCCACCGGCTCACCATGATGACAGCCACGACGATGGCGGCAATGCCGATGAGGTACAGCTTTCCGGAGAAGAGCTCATCGATCTTCTGGTGGCAGTCCTCCTGCAGGGGCAGCCAGTAGGGGGTCAGCAGCCAGCTTAGTCCCAAAGCAAAAGGGACTCTTAGCCTTAACCACCACCCCCCCAACTCAGGAGAGGTGGCATAGCAGCTGGGTCTCTGCCCAGGGTTATGTTCTATCCATTTAAAAATAAATCCAAAGCAGGGCGTGACAGTACACGCCTGTAATCTCAGCGCTTTGGGAGGCTGAGACAGGAGAATCGCGAGTTCAAAGCCAGCCTCAGCAACAGTGAGGCACTAAGCAACTCAGTGAGACCCTGTCTCTACATAAAACACAAAATATGCTGAGAATGTGGCTCAGTGGTTGAGTGCCCCTGAGTTCAATCCCCGGGAACCAAAAAAAGAAAAGAAATCCAAAACATGGGGACATACAGCTTTCCTGCCCCAAGGCCATGATTGCTGGTATTGCTAGTGTCTACCAAGGGTGACTTCTTCAGGGTGCTGGGCCTCCAGTAGTACCAGCAGCTTTGTATGCTAATCCAGGTGGTGAGGGCCCTGTGTGTCCGTTTGCAGGAGAGGAAGTGCAGGCCCTAGGCAGGTCCATCTGGGAGCCTCCATCTTCCTCATGGGCCATGCTCAGTCCACCCAGCCCTCCCTACAGAACAGCTTTGGTGCCACCCCTACCTGTGACCCACCCAGAGAGGTGGAGGCCCCTGCCTCTGCCCCACCCACCAATGCACACCTTGAAGAAACTGGTGAGGAAGCTGCTGCCGGACGGACAAAGGTTGTTCCTCAGCACTAAGGTGGACAGTGTGGACAGGGTGCTGGAGCCACAGCAATTGAGCTGCAGAAACCAAGAGTGTCTTGGTCAGCTCTGGGCAGTGGGGAGAGCGACCGGAGTTCTGGGCGTGGCAGGGGAGCAGGGATACACATCACATCACCCTGAAATGCACTGGGTGCGTGGGGTGGGGGTGGGGGCGTGGGGGGGTTGGGGTGGGGTAGGGGGGTGTGTGTGCTCAGCTGCGCTGCTCAGACACTCCCACACTCCTGGCCCACCAGGCCATGAGGTTCCCGCCCCGGGATGCCAGGTCACACAGACTGTCCAACCCCTCCTGCTCCTGAGGTCTGGGCTGTGGCAGGACTCATCCGGAAAGGTGAGCACCAAAGTAGGGGCCCGCCCAGCTCAGCCGCACCGTCTCATGGAAGGTCTTCACCACAGCCTTGGCATTGCTAGCGTCATCATCCACCACAGCCTGCTGCAGGGCCTGGTCATAGAACTGCTTCACATCTTTAGCAATCTGGGGCAGAGTGGTCACGTTAGTGGGGACATCCCCAAGGGTAGGCTCTGCACTAGGCTTCTCCCAATGCCACCTCCTCCATGGAGCCCTCGAGATCTTTCTACCAGGCAGATCCCAGGAGGTGTCCCAAGAGAACCCCAAAACCCTGGGGTAAGACCCACCCATCACCCAAGACCTGGGCAGAGGGTATTCTTCCTTTCCCTCCAGGATCCCTGGTGGACCCAGGTTCACCTGGTCCTTGTGGACGAAGCCCCAGATGCCAGCAGCCACCTCACAGGCAAAGAGGATCACTAGGCAGGTGAAGAACTGTGGAGAGGAGGAGGAGTCAGGCTGTGGGCAGGTCCCAGGCCAGCATGGGGCTGGCCTTCAGCACAGGGCAGGTGCCTATGTAACCAGCAGGTGTGCATATTGTGGCCAGGGGAGGAGCCAGCAGTATCCACTAATCCATATCCCAACCAGGAACGAGCCACACAGAGACACAAGTGCAGAGCCCAAGGCACGGCCCCTGAGCGATGTGCCAAGCACTCACACCTCCACACTTCAGGGCTCTGCAGGAGGGGCGGCCAGAGCAATGGAGGACAGCTCAGGGGGTTTGTGGCGGCAAGCCGAGGTGGCTGAAGCCCCCAGGCGGGTGCACGCAGCAGTGTGCCTCCTAATCCCACCCTTCCTCCTGCTTGCCATGGGAAAGGAGACATGACATGCGCCTCGGTTTCCCCAGCTGGAGACATTAGCACAGGGCCCCCCTTCCAGAATGGCCAGGCCTGGAAAGCACAGCAGGGCCTCAGTTTCCTGCCAGTGTGCAGTGTCCAGGGACACATGAAGCTGATCTGTGATGTTTGTGGGTTGTTTTTAAAGAAAATAAAAAGTCCTCTTTGGAACTATTAGCCTCAGAAAATAGATGGAAGTAAAACACAATGAGAATTAATTTAAGAACAAAACAGGAAAACCAGAGTCCAAATTCTGGGGAGATGCAGAGGCTACACCAAGGCCTGCTGGGCTAACCAAAGCCCCCGTGCCCGCCCCTGTGCCCATGGCCACACCCCTGCTGGGCCAGCTGGATGCTGCTCCCCAGCCCTGGCCCAGGACTCCCTGACCGCCTGACCTTACCGTCCCAAGCAGGCACTGGGACTCCTGAATGGCCCCGTAGCAGCCCAGGAAGCCGACGAACATCATCACAGCCCCCACGGCAATGAGAATGTAGATGCCTGTGTGGGACAGGGACCAGGGTGAGCTGCTGCTGGTCACTGCCCGAGACACGGGCTTGGCCTGGCTGCATGAGCTCCTCTGGGCTGCAGCCCTCTTCTGTGACACGGGTGGGGCTGACAGCACCCAAGGGGAGGGCTGCACAGCACCCAAATGTGCAGCGTGCTGGCGCCCAGTGCCCACCTCCCAGCACCCTATCCACGCCCAGCGTGAAGGCTGTGGGCCCTGCTGTACTGGCAGGAGCTGCATGGGGGGCCAAGCTGTTGACCTGGGGGTAGGGGGGTTGCCCAGGGTCAATGGTGAAGGGAAATGAGGTGGAGGTCCCCTGTGGCACACAGCAGTCCACTCCAGCTGACCCCATCATAGGAACGTCACCATTTGAACCAGGCTGCTCTACCTGGTACTCTTAAGAGCTGAATGGAGTGGCCAGGCCACTGAGAGTGGCTGGGGCAGCTGAGGAGAGCACGTGGGGGCCAGGCTTCCCTGCTGGCCTGCCCACACCCACTAGCTTGGCACGCATTCCCGGGGAGGCAGGCAGACACCCCGAAGAGCAGGGGCAGGAGGTGTCTGGCCATGTTGATGTCCTGGAGCCCACGCCACCCCCATCCCTTGGGAAAGGCCATAGTGTCCCTGCAGGGTTCCCCCAGCCCCTCGTCCTATTCCCCAGTCACCATGGCAATGTTGCTGGGCAGCCCAAACCTCTCTGCTCCAAGACAAGCCCATTGTCCCCTAGGCTGGCCAGTCCAGGGAGGAGCCAGAGGCCAGGACCCACCACCAGGCTTAGAAAAGCAACAGACCTGGGGCCCAGTCTTCTGGGCCCCCTCACTGGCCAGAGGACACCTCTGGCCGGCACCAAACACACCTGGCCAAGGAGCCTCCCATCAGGTACACTACAGGCGGCTCCCCTCTTGGGAGGCACAGTACCCTCCAACTGGGCCTTCCCCTCCTCAGCCCTACTTCCAGTGTGCTAGGTCAAAAGGTGCATTGCCTTTCTTGCCTTGGAGAGTCCTAGGAGCAGGAGACCCAAGCCCAGAGGACTCGGGGGCAACCCCAGGGTTGCCCAGAGCCCCTCCAGGCCTGCTGGGCGCCCTGCGGTGTTTCCTGGGGGTGCTGAGCCAGCTGGCCCATCCGCCCTCCCCCAGCACTGCACAAAGCGCCTTTGTCAGAGTTGGCATCTGCTCCAGAGGGGACTGAGGAAGGCCAATTTCTAATGGGCAGAGACTTGGTGGCCAGAGGGGCTCTGAGCAGTCCCTACCCACAGGGCACAGGCAAGTGAGAGGAGGTTCCGAAAGCCCTGATGCTCAGCCCAGCCTGCCAGGAGTCCCGGGCCTGACTCTGTCCTCCAGCGCCCAGGAAGCCAGTAACCAAGGAGAGGGGCAGGTGGCTCTGGAGCTGGAGCCTGACGTGGGCCACAGAGAGAACACACCAGCCAGGGGCCTGCTTCCAATGCCCCCTTCCCTGGCACTGTGGGGCCTGCCTGGCAACCCCTTTACCAGGGTACTACCCTCAGCAGGTGCCTTGAGAAGCCCCACGGTGCCCACTCTGCTGAGGAGTGGAAGGAGGCCTAAGGAACGGCAGCCCTGAGGGCTAACATGCCTGGTTGTCCTTGCCCTTGCCCAGCTCACCCCCGCTGACCCATCTGAAGTGAGGTGACCCCTCCACTCCTGTTCAGCCCCACTGGGCCAACAGTGATCCACACAGAGCTGCTCTAACCACAGTCTTGTCCCCAAGAAAGTGGTTCTTAGCAAAAATGCCTGCCCCACAGCCACTTAACTCCAGCCCTGCAAAGCCAACTAGCCAGGGCGCCCCAGGCCCAGGGAGAAGGCAGGTGGGCAGCAGCACTCACACAAGAGGCGGGATGTGCCAGCACTGGCCAGGAACATGCCTGGCTGTTACCAGCTCGGGGTGGCTGCTCCCGCATTTGCTGGGGGACCCTCTGAACCCCCAATACTCCTGATTGTCTTGGAAGAGGGAACAAGAGGTCAGAGAAGGAACCTCCCTGGAGAAACCCACCCCTCAGGAGTTCAGAAGGTACTGGTCAGGTCCCCCATGCAAAGCTAACAGTCTGCTCCCGAGGGTGCCTGGCATGAGCACGTCACCAGTGTGCTGCAGCCCAGTCTGCACCTGAGCCTGCAGGGTGGGTGGCGCCCCCTCTGGGAGGGCACACAGTACTGAGGCTGCCCGGAACCCAGAACAGCTGGGCCTGGAAACCAACACCAGCCCCAGACTCCAGCACCTCTGATCCTATCTGGACCCCAGCCCTGTCCATCCTACCCACGGAAGACGGAGGCCCCGGAGGATGATGGGTTGGGCAAGGGGAGAAAGGAGTGACACCCCCAGGGTGATCAGAGCCCTTGTCTGCCCTGGGACACCCGTGTGGGACAGGGGAGGGCATTTCTGGGCTCCCAGGGCCTACTCAGCAGCCAGGCATGTCTTCCAAGTTGGTGAGAGGGCCAGACCCCATTCGGGCTCCACACAGGACGGAGGACAGCACCAGGCCCCACATGGAGCCCTGAACCAGGGGCCCCTCCTTTAAAGGGCAGAAACATCTCAACATGGCCAGAGCTCCCGTCCTCCACAGCCAGGGCCCTCCTCCTGGTCACCCTGCCTCCGGGGCACTGGCAGCTCAGTCTCCCACAGGCAGCCTAATAAGGTAGCAAGGTGTGGCAGCAGCATGGGGGAGGGGGCAGCCTCAGATGCAGCCCAGGCATCCAGCCCCACCCACCCAGAGCCTCCCCAGAAATGCCCGAGTTAAAATAAGATCTTGAAACCACTCCCCAAGCCCTGCCGGGCCAACTGCCCTCCCTGGGCCCCAGCCTAGGCCGTGGTGATTGGTGAGGTCCCCACCAGCCACATGCCCATCCCTGGGTCAATCCTCCTGCTTCAGAAGCCCCTGCTGGGCTGGCCAGGACCTTGTACTAATGCCCACTCACCCTTGGGCCTGCCTCCTCCTGGAAGCACCAGGGCAGACCCTGTGCTAGGTATGTGTCACTCACCCACATAGAAGGTGCTGGGTGCAGGCTTGTCTCCCAGCTCCAGGTAGAGCAAGCTGGTGGTCTGAGGGTCATGGCGCAGCCACAGGGCCACACCCAGGATCACGCCTCCGGCCAGCTGGAGAAAAAGTGGGGAGCAGTGTCACATGTAGCCTGTAGACCTGGGGGGTAGTGAGAGCCCCACCGTGCTGAGCACCCTGAGCTGGCACCTCCAGTCAGGAGGCACCCTCACCAGGGACCACAGGCTGGTCTTTTGGCCGCCATTCACTGGAGCCCTGGGGCCACCCCCAGCACCTGAGCTGTGACCCCAGGGCAGGGCTGCCAGGTGAGACACAGGACATGTAGAAATCCTGCATTTCAGATCAACAAGGAACACTCCCGTCTAGGCACACCCAGCGTTGCAGGGACACCCAAGAAACCCATGATCTCCAATGCCAGGTCAACCGGACATTCTGTGCCTTTAGTTCCTAAATGTGGCCAGAGGCCACACCCAGACCTGGGCACCCTAAGGACTGTTGGGCCTTCTCCAAGGGGGTGGGGATCTGGTGGCCTCCAGGAAATGGTAGGGGCATGGCCTGCAGTGACTTGTGGGATGAATCCCTGCTACTCAGGAGAGAGGCTCATGAAAGTGGCTGGTGAGGAGGGGGTCTCTGCTCAGGGCTGGCATGCGGGAGACAGGGTTTAGGCTGAGGGAGCCCTCGACAACATGCCTCCTGGGCATCCATGACCACCTCTAGCCAGCTGGGGTCTGCCCTTGAGGCGAGGTCCAGACAAGGCCCAGACTTGCCTTCCCCCAGCACCTGACCAGGCCAGATGCCTGCTAGGCCCCAGCACCCTGGTCTTCCCTCCTCATCAGGCCATAGACGCCCCACTGGTAGTGGCTGTAGGCTCGCCCTGCTGCTGTTCTGGGTGCCTGGCACCATGAAGGGCTTTTGCAGACACGCAGTCCCCAAGAATGGCTGGACACCCTGTGTCCTGCCTACCCTGGCCCTCCTCCACTCCAACACCTCTCAACCAAAGCCTTCAGATACTCCAGGGAGCGGTGGGCACAGAGTCCCCTCAGACATCTACTGTGCCTCCCTGTCCCTGATGTGAAGCAGAGTCCCACGATTCCTCAGCCTGGGGACACTGTGACCTTAGGACCACAAGAATAATCTCTTCTGGGGTCCCTGAGTCACAGGGAGGCCAACATCCCTGGACCGTCTGGGTGAGGACCTCTGCTTCTCTGGAGGACATGTAGACCTGCCTAACACTTGGGCAGAGGCCCTGGGGAGGCACATGCTGAGGGCCCTGCCAGGGGCAAGAGCACAAGGTCTGGGTGGCAGCCAGGGTCTCCCATGGGGGATCCACCACCCAGCTCCTTTGGGCCTTGACGGCCCTGCCCTCATCCCCCTTGCTGAGGGCCAGACTGTGGAGGGCTTCCTGGAGGCAGGGGCATGAACACAGCCCAGAACAGCCCTGGGGAGGCATTGCACCTCCTCCTGGTGATCAGTGGCAGTGAGTGCCAGAGGTGGGCTGCCCTCCACCAGGCATGCTGGGGTGTTGGGCAAGGCCACCTGTGGGGCAGGCCCCGTCTGCTGTGTGCAACTGAGGGCTGATGCTCACCCCACAACACTTAGAGCTGGCAAACGGGAACCGAAACCGAAACCTGGGCCTCAAGAAAGAAAAGCACCCAGTGGCCAGGTCACGGTCCACTGGTCCTGGCCAGGGTAGCAGGCCCTATGAGGAGTGGAGATGTGCTTAGGAGAGAGTGTGTAACCAATGGCACCCAAAGGAAAACCCCAAGTGGCCTGGGGATCCCCAGGCAGGCTGGCTCTAGGTCCTGGAGGGGAGTGGGCAGCCAGGATCTGTGGCCCCTGCACCCTCAGAGGGAGGGCTGGGGTGCCTTCCCAGCTCAGCAGCCAGGGCATCCTCTGGGTGCACTCTCCCCTCTCAAAAGCTGTAGTTCCTCATCCATTCTCATAACTGTACCTGCCCCTCCTGTGTGGGTCCCTCTGCGGAGAGAATGGGCCTTACCTACCCATCAGGGCCCTGGACGGAGGCCCATTCCCATCAGCTAGCAGAATGGACATTTCTGCCACTGAGGGCCCTCTGTGCACCTGCTTGCTGGCTAAACTGGAAATGTCCCGACCGCCGGGACCCCAAGCACACCCCTCCTGTGTGTGACAAGGCCCTGTGGTGATGCCAGGGGTCCCCAGGCTATCTGAGTGCCCTGTGCCTCTCACACCAGGGAGGCAGAGGCAGGGAGGGCCCTGGATTGTGTGGGGTGGGTGGCAGGAGGAGATGGCGGGCAGCCCCAGGGAGCCACTCTGGGCTCCTCTGAGCTGGCTGCCATCTGTGGCTCTAGGGGAGGAGGTGACAGGCTGTTGCCCTGGTAACTCTGGCTTCCACTGAGGCTTTGAAAACGTCATGTATTTTGTTTGGAAACTGGTTCAGAGTTCATGGAGAGATGTTCCAGGGCAAGGTGGGGCTCCTGAAGGGGGAACCCCTGCCCCCATCTGTCCCTCTGTGGTCACCGAGGCCTGGTTATAAACTCCGACTCAGCTGTGGAAGCTTGGGGCTGCTGGCAGGTCACCCCATCTGGCTCTGTCGAGACTCCAGGGCTGGGTGGTGGGAGGCTGCCTCCAGATGAGCAGGGTGCTGACTGGGCCTTTCAGGCAGGGGAGAGTCTGAGCCCAAACTGAAAGAGCCCTGAGATCTTCCATCAGACCAGCAGCCCCAAAGCCAGGGTGGAGGGCAGCTGAGGATTAGGACTTCAGCCTGCCCGTTCTGTTGTCTCAGAGGCCACTGAGGCCAAGGAGCCACCCTGGGTGGGAGAGGGCCTGGAAGGAATAGCTAAGCACTCGGTTGGCTGCCTCACCCTGGCTGTGACCTTCCCTGCTCCTGTGCAGACCCAGGGCCAGTCATCTGGCAGGAGGACCTGGAAGTGGAGCATGGACAACAGACAAACTGAGGAAATGGGCAAGCAGCCACCTCCAAGGGCGGACCAAGGCAGCAGTGACCTGTTCCAGGGGAAGACATAAGGAGGGCTGGGGAAGACCCAGGAGGGGCCCAGGAGGGGCCCAGGAGGGCAGCTGGAGGTCCCCAGTGAGTCAGAGCTTGGAAGAATCCTCTCTTCAGAAGACCAGGGACGCAGGACAGCCACTGCTGGGATGAAATGGTGCCTAATGAAGGACTTGTGACCAAAGTGTGAGGAGCGCTTGCTGCTCCATGGCAAGGAAGCCAGCTGCCACATGGAGACACAGGGCCAGCACCCACACAGGATGAAGGCCACCCTCCAACATGCAGCACCAAATGACACCAACCTGACCACCAGGCTGGCTAAGACAGAAAATGACCACCACCCACGTGCCCACGAGGGCAGCAACAGGGTTCTTAGTGCCCAGTGCAGCTGCGGCTGATGCTTCCTTGGCAGTCAGTCCCAAATCTGCCACATACCCAGGGCCCCTCCAGGTATTTACCCCAGGCAATGAGTAGTTTCACAGGACACTCAGGCACCAGTGTCTCCTGCAACCTCCTTGTGTCCACCCCCAACTACTAACAGCCTGTGTGCCCACTGGCTGGGGAATAGACAGGCCTGGAGTCCATCCTGTGATGGATCCTCATCAGTGAAAAGGGGCAAAACAGCCAAACAGCAGGCACCCTGACTCCACCTGTGTGAGCAGAACTGCGAGGGAGGTCCAGGCCACAGCCCAGCTAGGTACGGGGAGGGATGACAAAGGACCTCACCTGAAGTGGCGATGGTGTCACGGGGCCACCAGCGTGTCAAAACTTACTCAGCTGCACACTTCACACCTGTACCACTGCCACATGCCAACTGCATCTACAGAGAGCTGTTCAAAATCCCCACCCACATCCTGAAGACTGACCACCAAGGGGCGAAAGGACCGCCTGCACTCGTGTCTTCCCGGTCAGGAGCCAGACTTCCCCAGCAGCAAGAAGCACGTGCTGAAGTCTTGTGCACAAAGTAAGGGACTGTATAACTACAGAACACACAGGCCAATTAAAGAGCCCAGTGTCCATGGAAAATGAGGAGTGACAGAGCTGGATGAAGGCCCAGGCAGGAAGGAAGGCCTGAGCCCCTGGCTGCTGGTTCACATCTGACCAAGTCACTGCAGGCCCACCTCGGCGTTCCTGCCCCCAGCATGCTCACTTGTAAAATGAGGAAGCAGAGACAGAAGCTCCCACACACAGATGGGCTACATGGTGAACAGGACCTCGCTCTGGACAGCACTCAGGATGGTGATCAGTCAGGCCCCAGAAACAAGTTGTCTGCGATGTCCTCTCACATCCCTCTCAGAGACACCTCTGCTCAAAGCTTGCCTGTAGGAAATAGTCCCCACCTGCTCCCTGACCCCAAGGTACTCCTGCCACTAAGATACGCCCTGCTCAGGCACAGGGGCGGAGCAAAGAGCCCAGGTAGCGTGTCCAGGTTCCTGGAGGGTTCCACACAAGGGAACAGAAAGAGTATTCATGACTCTATAAGGATTTCGTTTCTTCCTCCTTCCTGAGAATTAATAAATAACAGACTCAACTTCAACAAGGGGGGCTGCCAAGCATGCTGGGTCCCTGCCCAGCCCGTCTGTTTCCCAGCAGCAGCTGATGGGGTGCAGGCTTGGGGCAGCTTCCTCTTCTGTGCCCACTGCCTACAGTGACCCTTAGTCAGACCCAGGACGCAGCTGGAGCCAGGGCTTCTTGGGACTCTCCCACTTTAGCACACATGAACCTCCCAGAAAGGGGTGGGGCTCTAGCCCCCCAGCTGGCTGGCTGAGTGGTCACCTCACGTGCCACCCACAGTGCCAGAGGACAAGGATGATTCTCATGTCAGCTAGTCCCTTTAAGCAGGGCACCTAACTCCAGCCCAGACCCTGCCCATGCCTCTGGAGAGGGGTGTCTCAGGCTCTGTGCCCGCTCACTGTCAGGGTGGGGTGCACACATGTGCTGGGATATGCCAGAGCATCTACCCACTCAGCAGCTGGAGGTGCTGAAGCTGAAGAGGGAGGAGAGGCAGGAATGCTCAGGTGACGCTGGGCTGGGCGGGTGGGTAGGGAGCCCACCAAGGGGAGAGGCCCAGCCACCACCCTCCCCAGCCTGGGCGCCTGCAGGCCGACCCCCCATTCTCTGCCCACTATGAGGGGCAGTGCTTGGTCTGAGCGTAAGGACTGGGAACAAGTCCTCCTCTCGGGGGACACAGGACACTTCTTGGGCCTTCTTGGAGGCAGGCAGCTGCCTCTAGGGCCCTAGTGTGGCCTCGGGAGTGGAGCGGAGGCCTGGGC
The DNA here is from genome assembly GCA_028644305.1 of Xerus rutilus. Taxonomy (NCBI): domain Eukaryota; kingdom Metazoa; phylum Chordata; class Mammalia; order Rodentia; family Sciuridae; genus Xerus; species Xerus rutilus. The sequence continues at coordinate 2,149,597 of CM053399.1, read as the reverse complement.
AGGAAGGAGGAAGCTTGGCGGGAGCAGGAGTCCTCACCTCAGCCAGGAAGCTGCAGCTCCTCTCACTGGGCCCGGGTTCTCAGGAAGCCGCCTGTCCGGAGTCTAAAAATAAGTGCTCAGCCAGGACCTAGACCTGGGCCCTACCGTCCAGCTGGGGGATATGAGGGGCCAAGGCATGAGCACTTGGGTCACAGGGGAGTGGGCTGGCCCTGTGCCTGCCACTCACTCCCAGGCAGGGGAGCCCGAAGGTGTCCTGCTCGCTCACCCCATCTGCACTGAGTGGCCCTGTGGGGAGTGACCTGCCAGAAATGTGCACAGAGATGTGCAGGGGGCTGCAGGTGGCCAGGACCCTCGGAGCTGTGTGCTCCAAAGAGATCTGGGGACAGCATAGGAGGCAAAGCCTCAGGCAGGGTCAGAGGATGGGGAGGCCAGGTGTCACAGCCAGCAGCACCCAACGGGCACAGGGCTGTACCTGCTCCCACCTGGGCACAACCACCTGCCCCAGGAAGCCCCAGAGCAAGGACACAGAGGAGTCAGGGCTGTGTGACGCTCTAGTCCGTGCCCCCACCTCCTGTGGTTTGTGGTTGCTGCTCTTGCCCTCACCCCCTTATCACCCAACGGTCTGATAACACCCCAGAAGCTGGAGGCCAGGGTCTCCCACGCCCTGCCTGGCACAGTGCTACTTCAGGAACCACTGTCACCTCAGCCCAGCAAGGAGGAGTGTCTGTAGCTGAGGGGGAGCAGGGAGCAGAGCCTTGGCCAGGCTGTGGCAGCTGCGTGAGGGGGTGGGCTCCGAGCGCTCCCGGGCTGCAGGCTGCAGTGTGCTTCCCTCACAAGCCAGGGCCTACTCCAGAGCCCAGGCTCCATACCCCAGGACTGCAGCTCCAGCAGGGCAGGGGCTGGGGGCCTTGTTCCCACACCTGCCACACCGGGCACCTCATGGCACCACCAGGAGCTTGCTGGCAGCTGTGGCACAACCTCAATGTGCAGTCACAGGTAACCACAGACCCGCCCAAGGCAAGTGCTAATGCTCCGGCTGACGTGGGGCATGTGACCGGGGAGTAAGATGCCACTGGGGAGCACAGGATGCCCAAGAGCCTCCTTGCCAGGGCCCTCCGGCCTCACCTTCCTAACAATGGCCAAGTCACCTCAATAACTGGGGCAAGGACGGAGATGGACGAATTAACTCTCCAAATCAGAAAAGGGGCCTATCTTCAGAGATGAGGGCAGGGGCTGTGAGCCCCAGGGTCCAGCGGGGCTGGCTCCCTGTCCTACCATGCCTCCAGAGCGTTGGACTCCACACCTAGGTACTCTCTGCCCCTTGCAAGGACCCCCCTCACCACCCACTCAGTGTTCCAGACTATGAAACTCTGGGCACCTGGTTCTAATGCAGCTCTCTGCACCCCCAGCCTTTACCAGACCTGCAGCCCAGGAGGATGGCTGCCCCCCACTAGCACTCCTCCCCTCCCATGGCCACAGTGCAGGTTCAGTAAGGATGCCTGCGGACAGGGCGTGAAAGCTACCAGCTGACCATGGACTGGCCCCTGGGGCCTGGCCCTCTACCATGAGGATGCCCTCAGCCACAGGAAGCACCTGGAGGACCAAGCGGTCTCGAAGACATCAGCATCTGCTTTGCAGCCCACCAGGTGAAGTGGCTTCTGTTGCACCCAGAGGTACACAGTAGTGTGCAGAGGGGACAGGGTAATGGGAGGTCCAGAGAGTCCTGGAAGGCCACCCAGCATGCTGGGGCAGAGTACTGGACAGGAGAAGGCTCCCGAGGGCCAATTCTGGATGAGCCTGGTTGCTTGTGCAGTAGTCCTGGGAACAAGGCGGACACCTCCAGGGCTGGAAGATCACCTGGCACTCACCACCTCACTGGTCTGTATCCCAGGTGTCAGGACCAGCACCATGAGCACCTGGGCGTCTCCCTAGCCCTGCCCCCACCTGAGCCCTCTCCAAAACCCAAGGCCAGTGCAAGGGTGAGAGCCTGCCCTCTCTTTGGTGCCTGGACTCTAAACCTTATTGATCTTGCAACTGAAACTCCTCCCCTTAACAGGACTTTGGGTTGAGAGGGTGTGGGGTCAGCCTCCCTGCCTGGGCTTGGATGCAGGTGAGACAGAATTGGAACTGAATTTGGCTTCTGGAGGCAGAACTGAGCTAGAGGGAGAGATGGAGGAGAAAGCCTGGCATGCCCCAGAAGGAACAGAGTAGGGGCTCTCACTGGGACAGTGCAACACGTGGGCACTGGAGCAGGGCCAGCTAGAGGGGCACTGGGGTTCCAGACCCCCTGCCTCTTGCTGCAGCTCTGTGTACCTGTCAACTTAGACATCCTCACAGGAGCCAGCCTGCCCAGGACAAACCACAGACTTCCTCTTCTTGGTCCATCCTGTACCAATGGCTGTCTCCCCAAAGCTGGGCAGCCAGGAAGCCAGATGGCCTGGGGGCAACCAGGCACAGGAAGCCCGCCCCCACTCAGAGCCTGCCTGGATTGTAGCCCCTCTGCCGGAAGAAAGGCAACAGTCACCAAGTGACAGTCATGTGCTGTCTGGAGGGGGACACTGAATGCCAGTTAGCGTGGCTGCTAATCAGTCTTCTTTGAGGCGGGCCTGGCTGCCTTGCCACCAGCCACCTCAGGTCAGAGGGGCAGCCAGTTCTGCACAGGAGACAGGGCCCTTCTCCATCAAGGACCGGTGGCACCTCTCCCAGGCTCCCTGGCCAGAAGCCATGGAGAAGACCGTCATGACGCCCATTTCACAAGATGAGAAGGGAAGGCTCTGCAGGCCAGCCACCTGCCCCAGACGGGGCCCTGCTCTCCTTCCTGCCCTACTCCCATCAGCAAGTCTCAAAGCAGCAGGTCTTGGGCACCAATGCTCTACTAGGAGCCCCTGAACCTGCCCCGAGGGAGATGTCCACACTGTTTAGTTAGGCATCTGCTTGGGCTGGCCTGCTGCTCATCCTCCTGCCCTGCCCCTTGTCTTAAGCCTGATGCCCACACAGTCAGTGTCCAGGATCTCACTGGCCCCAAAGCAGCATCCAGTCAGGAAAGGCTGAGAGCACAGGCTGCCTGGGGCCCTGCATCTCAGTGCAGGAGGGACAGCCAGCAAGTGGGAGTGTGCATGAGAGAGTGTGTGACCCACCTCTGGAGAGGCAGGCAGGTGGCCTGGGGCTCTGACACAAGGAGGCTGGCTTCCTCTCTAAAACAGAACTTTTATTAAGTGCCGCATCCAGACATCCCCTTCGTGCTCACCCAGCTTCCCTTGAGCCCCTGGTACTGCCCTGTGTCCATGACAGGCCAGGCTCCCTGGGAACTGCAGCCCCTTCCCTTGCACGTCCTAGCCTCGGCTTCGCTCTCCTTGGCTGGACTCCCTGTTGGACACCGTGCCCAGCATCCATTTCCTGAGCTCTCCCTGTGCCGAGCCCCTTGCTCACACTCAGGCACATTAGCTAATCTGCCCACAACCCCAGGAGAGAGGGACCCTGAGGAGCCCCTGAGAGGGAGAAAGCAGAGGCCCAGCCCTGGCACCATGGTGCTCTCAGCCATAGGACTAGCCCTGCAATCCTCGGCCAGCCCCTCGTGGCTCATCTCTGTATCTCCAGCATGAGTGAATGGGTCCAGAGAACTGTGAATATGAAGACATACATATTCTGTGTTGGGCAGGCCCCTGGGAGGAGCAGGAGGAGTGCCCTGGGGGACGTGTTGGCCTCATCCTGGCTGCCTGGGAAACAACCAACCTCACTAGGGCCCAGCTCCCAGGGGAGCCTGAGCAGACTCCGAGCTGGGGCAGTGGGTGGGCTTCATGGGCTGATGCACCGCCCAGAGGCCAAAAGGAGGCCCCTTTCCTGCCTTTCAGCTCCTTGCAGGGTCCTCAACCCACATCCAGTGCTCAAGACCAGCAAAGGGATGCCCTGGCACAGGCTCGCCTCCCACCTGCCTGGCCCAAAGCAGACAAACATTGATCAACACTGCCACTCAGCAGTGGCCCCAGGGCCATGCCAGGCGGGGTCAGCCCATCCCACATGGCCTTGCTACTCCTCACGGCTGCCTTGACTCCCAGCTGGTGTCCCACAGGAGGCCAAGCAGCACTGCCTGGCTTGGGAAGACACAACGTGCCCCCCCAAACCTGCTCCCAGCAGAGTCCAGATCAGTCTGTCTCCCCCACAAACATCCCACTGACCCTAGATCCGCCCTGGGATCCTTGGCTGTCCAGATGGAAAACAGATGTCCCCAGTCCCACACACTCACTCCAGAAGCTGCTTTAAAAGTTTATCTGTCCTGCCTCAACTGGAGAGACACAGACTGCCTGTACTTGGCCCCATTCCTGAGAAGGGAGCCTGGGGTGCACAGCAGCTGGGGGGCCTAGAAAAGCGGCTGGCAACACCCACCCGCATTCCCTGCAGGCTGGGAAGAGTCCCCACCCCTTCCCAATTCCAACACCGCAGGAAATGGAAACAAAAGGCCAGACCAACATCGTCACTTCCCAGCAGTGGAGACTGGGGACAGGACAAAATACTTCTCAGCCCAGAGACCCAGGGGAGACTCTAGTCTGCACTCAGAGAGGACAAATAGGTGGGCAACTCTCTCCAAAGTGGACAACCCAGCCCAGACCTTGAGCATTAGCAGGTACCCAAGCCCCTAGGGCAGAGAGACCCTCTGGTCTTTAGGGTCACCCTCAGCCTGTGTCAACTCAGAGCCCCGAGCCCCACTCCCCACCAAAGCTTCCACAGGGCCGTAGGAGCCAGACTGGGGCTGGAATCTGTGTAGTTGAGGAGGTTAAGATTGGCCTCCAGGATCTGGGGCACGGCGTGCACCAGCATGAGGGCCATCAGGCCATCCTGCTGTGCACTGCGCCCTAAGCCCGACCCCTTAAACGGCCTCCTGGGTGGCGACTTCAGACTGGAGGGTGAGCAGGGCAGGGGAGAAAGTGGTGCGGAGGGTCCCCACCGCGGGAGAAGAGTGCGCGCCCCCACGTCCCAGCTCCCGGCGGCCCATCCAGGGGCGGTGGCCCAGATGAGCTCATGGGGGCGGGGCGCCGGGAGCCCCGCCCTCGAGGCCCCTCCGAACCAGCGAAGCAGGGTGGTCCCCAAAACAGCCGCCAAGAGGGCTGCGCGGGCCCCTCTGCCGCTGAGGGGTTGAGGTCCGGGGCCCGGGTTCGCGCGTCCCGCACCCATCACCATCACGCAACAGGGACAGGTTAGCGGTCCCCAGACGCCCCGGCCGGACGGGGCGGGGGAGGGGGCTGGGCCGCGACGCGCGGAGATCTGGCCCGGCTGCCCAGGGGCGCGGCGCCCCGGATCTCGCCCTCTGCCTGGAGCCCACAGGTGGCCCCTCAACTTCGCGTGGCGCCGCAACCCCTCCGCGGGGCCTAGCGCAGCCGCTGGGCCTGCCCGAGGGGGTGCGCCCGGCCCCCGCCCGCCCGCCGCGGCCCCCGCCCCCGCGGCTCACCCAGAAGACGAAATTGAAGACGAAGAGCAGGTACTTGATGCACTTGGTGCAGCCCTCCACCCCCATGGCGGCGCGGGCGGCGGGCGGCCTGCGGGGCGCGGGCCGGTCCTGGGCGGCGGGCGCGCGGGGACGCTGGGCCGGGGGGCCTGATGGACAGGGGGCGTCGGGGCGCGGCGAGCAGGACGTCGGGCGCGAGCGACCTGCGGGCGCGAGACGCGGGCGACAAGCAGACGCGAGGCCCGGAGGGTGGCGCGAGGGTCGCCGCCGCCGCTGCTGCGCGCTTGCTCTGTGGCCCGGCGCGCGACCCGTCCGCGTCGCTTATAGGCCGCTGCGGCCCCGCCCCCCTCAGGCCCCGCCCACGCGGCCCTCCGCGCCCCTCCCCCTTGCCCCGCCTCCTGGCGCCGGGCGAGGGGCAGGGGCTGCAAAACCTCGGTCCACCTACCCGTGCGCCAGCGCTCTGGGGTTTGCGACCTTAGGGAGGCGGGACGCGTCCTGGAGCTTCAGTAGGGCCCCAAGCCCCCGGGGCCGGCCGCAAAGCCGCGCCTGAGGACCGACCTGTTTCTTCCTCCCGCAGGCTCCCTGGACATTTCGGGAGGACTCCTGCAGGCCGCGATGCGCCACCGAAATGTTCTCATGCTAAGAGCGCGCTGTGTTTGCATTACTCGCTCGGGAAGGAAAGTGGGTGGGCATGAAGTTGGGTCTGAAGGGCTAGATAGTGATTCTAGTCAGCCAGGCCCTTGTCCCATTGAAAGGGGTGTCGCTGCCTGCTGTTAGTGGAGTCTGCCTTTGGAAAGGCCACTGGCGCACCGAGATTATCCCCAGGCCCGCGTGGCCCGCGTTAAACAAGCAGGCCCCAAACACCTGCAAGAAACCTCCCCGTACTGTGCATCCCGTGCAGTGTCCTGCTGCACCTGTTCCCAGGTCTTCCCGCTGTCTTCCTGAAGGTGCCGGCTCCTGCTGTCTTGCTTCATAGGACACCGCATGAGGAGGAAGTGAGAACTGATTCCAGTTCCCTGAGGAGGGCTTTCTCCCCAGGGGAAGAGGGAATACTGTCTGTCACCACAGGTGACACCTCCACCAAGGTGTCCTATGTCCTCCCCCCAAAAGCTGGAGAAGGATGGTGCTGCTTCTTGAGCAGGACCTCACCTGGGGACCATGTGGGGCCACCTTTGAAAAACGAGCCTTCACTGCTTGGCCAGTTGGACTCAGCAACATCACCGTCACAGTGTTGTCTGATGGAGCCTTCTGCAGTGATGACTTTGTTCTGCGTAAGGGAACACATGGCAGCAGTGGGCATGTGGCCATCGAGGAATGGAAGTGTTGAACGTATGCCGTTGTAGTTTGCATCTCAATAGCCTTTGGTGGCCGGTGGCTACCATCCTGGACAGAGCAACTCTTTTCAGTGGCCAGTTTGTGACTTTGCTTTTGCTGCATGCTTGCATCTGGGTGATAGGCACAGTGCAGTTTTGTGTCTGTGCATGTTGGATGAACGACAGTGAAGGATGAGCATCTCCACGTGGCGGTCGGTGAGACGCTTTCTGTTTAAAGGGGTACAGAATGGACCTTCTGTGTGGGGCAATGTTTCTCTGCATGCCTGCTGTCCCGTCAGTTCCCTGCTCTCTCCAGGGATGGGGACACTTCTCACCAAAGGTGTGGGATGCACGTCATGTCCCTGGTCCACCGGCCTGAGGCAGGCCATGCCTGGCCAGCTCGTTCTGTCCTCTTCCTTGGTCACGCATCAAACATTTCTCAGGTGCCCACTGTGTGCCAGGCACTGCTCCAGGAACTGGCCATGGAGCGCCTGGCAGCCAGGACCCCTCCCCTGAAGGACCTTAGGCTCTGATGGGGGTGACAGGTGTCGCCTGCTATGATGAAGGTATCCATGCTGAGAAGGGAAGAGGTTCCTAGGATGTCGATGGAGGGGCATGGGGGGCCCTCCTGCAGGGTGTCTCGAAGGAACCAGGATGGATCCAGGCCTTGATGCCCGGGGTGGGAGCCAGCTCGGGAGCCGGGAGGAGCATTCCAGGCTGAGGGGTAAGTTGGGAGGAATAGAAGGGAAGCCCTCCAGCTGGGAACAGATGGCGGGGGCGGGGCTAGACACAGGTCAGGCAGGTGGTGAGCTCTGGAATGGGTGGGCAGGCGTCTGGGCCAAAGGCCAGAGTGTTCCACGTCCCATTCCTACTGCAGTGGGCAGATGGGGGGGTTTCTCAGGCGTGGCTTTGAGGTTGAATGAGGACACAGCAGCAGGAAGCTGCCTTAGTCCCGTGGACTCCTGGAGGCTTGCTGGGGGGATAGGCTGCAGGGGCCGCTTCTCAGGTCCAGCACCTGAAGCGCTCTGCCCAGCAGCCACTAGCTCGACCTCATGAGGACCTCAGCACTGTCCAGGCAGCATATGTGACGTGTCTGTGTGGTTCTGCGGTTGGTGGGTACCCAAGGGAAGGGCTTCTGTGGTTGTCTGAGCCCAACCCAGCTTCTATCACAACTGCAAGCCACTGTGGACAAACAGATGGGTCTTACCCAAGTGTGAGGGAAGGAGAGGGGAGGCTGGCCTGGCGTGTGCCTGGGAGGGCTGGCCCCTCCTGGGCCTCCCTGTCCAGCCTCCGCTGAAGGGCTGGCTGTCGAAGAGTGGGGTGCTGGGCTGACGGAGTGCAGCCAGCAGTGGGTAGGGAAGGGCGGCCTTGCAGCCCTGCCGGCTCGTCACCCCCAGTGTGACTTTGGCCTGGTTCCTCAGTTTCCCCGCCTGCAGTACAGCCACTGCACAGTGTTGCTAGTGTTTGAAATGTGGCAAAAAGCCTCAGCACTCAGACCAGGGCTCCCGTGGCCCTGTGCGACCAAGAGCCTCCTCCGCCTGGCACAGGTCCAGGGCCCATGACTCAAGCGCCCACAGAACACACGTTCTGTTGGGGAGGGCACAGGACCCCTCTGTGCCTGATTTCTATGAAGATCACCCAAACCAGAACAAGCAGCTCTCCACAGAGAGAGCTGTGGCAAGGGGGCTGGCCACTGTCACTCAGGCTAGCCAGAGACTCAAGGGCAGGTCAGTCAGGAGTGAGAGAAAAAGAAGAGGGAGAGAGATTAGTGTCCCAAAACAACCGAAGTCGGGACAAAGCCATGCACTGGTCTCAGTCGATGTAGGAAGCGCAGCATGAACCCCAGGCTCTGCTAATGAAAACAGGTTACAGGGACTCCTGGCCATGAGGGGCAGTGGAGACCCACAGCAGAGTCCCACTAGGCGAGGAGACAACATTTCCATCCCACATCGTTCTGGAGGCTCTAGCCAGGTGATCAGGCAAGGAAACCATGTAGAAAGCTTCCATATTGGAAAGGAGTCAAACACTGTGTCTGGATGTGCGTGCTCCCTGTGTGTTGAAATCGTAGCCGCCAGGTGATGGCGTTTGGCGGTGGGGCCTGGATGAGGGCTGGACCTCAAGAGCTGGATCAGTGCCCTCATAGAAGAAGCCCAGGGCTGGGGAGTAGCTCGGTGGTAAAGCACCCCTGAGTTCAATACCCCAGTACTGCAAAACAAAATTGAGGTCCAAGAGCGATCCCTGCCTGATTTCTTTCAGTATTTTATTTTATTTTTTGTACTGAGGATTGAACCTAGGGGTACTTTACTACTGAGCTATATCTGAGCCCTTATTTTTTAAAATCTTGAGACAGAGTCTCATTAAATTACCCAGGTTGGCCTTCAACAGCAATCCTCCTGCCTCAGCCTCCTGGGTCACTGGGATTACAAATGTGTGCCACCGCACCTGGTTCCTTTCAGTATGTGAAATCACAGAAGATGACCGTCTGTGAGCCAGGAAAGCAGCCCTCGCCAGATGCCACGTCTGCCAGAGTCTCCATCTTTTGTCTTTTAGCCTCCAGAACTGTAAAAATAAATGTCTGCTGTTTCTAAGCTTTCCAGTCTCTGGCATTCTGTTACAGCCTCCCAAACAAGCTAAGACATAAAACTATCTCTGTTTGCTAATTTCACGATACTGTTATATAGAAAATCCCAAGAAATCCACTAAACACCTGCTGAGACAAATACATGTGCTGAGCAGCATGAAAGGGCACAACCCAGGAACCCTTGTGGTCCTGCAAGTAGCAGTCGAGTTGGTGCAGGTCAAAGTAATGCTGGCATGTTTCATGACCAAAATTATAGATGTTAACCAAAACTTGGGCTGAAATTTCAGTAACAGCAGGAACCGTGTTTTCTGTGACTTTTTTTTGTAGACAACAGAAGAGGGAGCCCGATTTTCAGGGAAATGTGGGATTTGGGGGAGAAAAGATTCTTTGCCACAAGAGCCCTGTTGTGGGGATAGGCATGTCAGGACCCCAGTTTCCTAAGGGGGCAGCCAGGCTGGCGGGTGAGCAGGGCTGGCTGCTGTGCCCTGGTGCTTTCAGCCCTGTAGAGCAGAACCTAGGGGGGCCCAGTGGCTTCCGTCTGACCCCCACCTCCACCCCACCACCACAGGGTTTGGAGGGTGGGGAGGGAACATCATGGGTGACCCAGCTCCTGCCTCTCAGCACTGACCAGGCTCATGCAGGGCCGGGACCTGCCAAAGCCCAGACTTTTCTAGTCAGGGTCACCCTTTCCTAAATGCCCCCACTTCCTCCTGTCCCTACCCTGTTGTGGAGGGTGAGCACAGCGAGGGCCCCTGACCCTCCTAAGCCCAGACCCTCACTGTCCAGGCCTCTGCCCTGGACTCGCAGAAGTTGTTTGCCCGCTATGCTGGTACCAGCTCTCAACTTGCCCATTGACTTCAGCGTGATCAGGGCGTCCCCCACAGAGACCCTGAGGTTCCCACAGAGGGGCTGCCTGCTGAGATCTGAAGGAGTGGGATGTGCCCTGGGAACGAACGGTTGAATTGAGTGCAGCCTCACTTGCTCCCAGCCTGTGGACCCAGACAGGCTGGCGGATCGCTTGACCTGGGGGAGACCCCTACCTGCAGGAGGGAGCAGTGTCATAGGGGAAGCCACTGGTCTGTAGAGAATGGAGTGCTTGGTTGGTTGGAGATGGGTCTTTCCAAGTGAGGAAGCTTGTCTGGGCCTGGGAATGCTCAAAGGCAGTAGGAACTGGTAGACACAAGAGAGAAGTTTCTGGAATCTTTACCCATTGCTGCTTCTCACTGAGGAGTCGATGGGCTCCTGGGAGGCCCTAAGGATGAGGGAATGGCTAAGATGTGCACTTAGGCCCAGGCTCTGGGAGCAACCCAGAGAGCAGGCTGGGATGGGTGGGGCTGGCCAAGTGGGAAGACCAAGCTGAGGGCAGAGTGGGATGCGGTTCTAATAATTAAGATTAAAGACAATGAATAGCAATCAATAGTGCCTGCTGTTGCTATTTGCAAATGAACTCAGCTCTGGTTTCCAGATCAATAATAATTAAGAGAAAAAAATGTTAAAGTGAGGCCAGCTAATGAAGGAATGTCAGGGGTTGGGGCAGATGAAGGGGTCAGGGTTCAGGACAGGGCCTGTGGTCAGGGGCCTCACAAAGGACCCCGTGGAAATGGGGCCGGAAAAGTTTGTGCTCATGGATCTGAGAGGGGCTGTTGGGGGCTCAGGTGGACAGCAAGGAGGCCAGTGCAGTGAGGGTCTAGTGAGGGGCTCCTGGGACACAGGCCAGGCTGCCGTCAGGCTGGGGGCAGGGGAGGGAGTGCAGGGCCAGAGGCTGAGCTGTGGGTGAGATGGAGCCTCAGCAAGGGCCCTGGGCTGCCCCTTCCCTCCTCACCCCATGCCCCTCCCCACAACATGCCAGCGGTTCTGGGGATGCTGCCCATCTTCAGGCAGAGACACACTGTCTGCCAGGCCAGTTACAGGAAGGCTGGGCCAGTGTCGTGGGCTCTGCTCCTCTGGGACACACACACTACTCAAGGCCCAGGGGCCCCTTCCAAGTGTTGGTGCCACCTTCGGTATTGAGAGCCAGGTGGGGGGCACAGGCCTGGGAGGCAGGGGTCCATCTCTGACTCAGGGCTCTGGCTTCCTCCTGGTGCCCTTCTCTGTGATTGCACAGGTGTGGCAGGGACCTGAGGCAGGGTGGAGCTGTAGACCTGCAGGTCCCTGCCTGTGTCTGTCTTTGTGGCCAGATCAGAGCGCCATCCGTGAAGCCTGTGGTCCCTGCTCTTTGCTCCTTCAGGGAAGTTCCCGCCCTAGCAGCCTCCCCCTCCTGACTCCAGGCCCTGCTGCTCCCTGGCCTGCACCCCCCAGCACTGCTCTCAGAGCAGGGCCCCTTGCACCCCGTGCATGGGGGGTGGCCCCTGCAGTCCCTCCATGCACCTGCTCTGGGTCAGTGTGCAGCTGGCCTTGCAGGCTCACCTCTTCCCCTGGAGGGTCTGGGAAGCCTCCCCCTTCCTGGCTCCCCAGTCCACACATCTCTTGAATACACAAGAAACCAGATTTCGGAGTGTCGGGGCTGAGGACACACCAACTAAAATGTGGCCCTTGGTATTGGAGGAAACAAGGGGAGATCTCTCTGAGCTGGCTTCTCCTGCTGTTGTCCCCAGAGGCAAGTCCCAAGACCCTCTCCCAGAGGGGCCCTCCTCCCTGTATCTGGAAGAAGGGACGCCAGGACACAGAAGAATCTGAGCCAGCAGGCCTTGCCTGGTCCCCCAGCCCATCCTCACAGACCACACCCCTCTGTGAGGTCACACGTGCTTGTACATGATGTGGAGTGTCACTGGTTGTGTGATCATAGATGAACACAGGAAAGTGACGTCCTGTTCATTCTGCTGTCTTTCCCATTCCCATCCCTCCCCCCTTCCTTTCATCCCCCTTTGTCTAATCCAGTGAACTTCTGCTCTCTGCCCCCACCATTGTGTGTTAGCGTCCACAATCAGAGAGAACATTCAGCCTCTGGTCTTTTGGGATTGGCTTATTTCACTTAGCATGATGCTCTCTAGTTCCATCCATTCACTGGAAAATGCCATAAAATCATTCTTCTTTATGGCTGAATAATATTCTGTTATGTACATATACCACAGTTTCTTTATCCATTCATCTGTTGAAGAGCACCTAGGATGGTTCCATAGCTTAACTATTGTGAATTGAGCTTCTGTAAACATTGATGTGGCTGCCTCACTATAGTATGCTGATCTTAAGTCCTTTGGGTATATGCCGAGGAGTGGGATGGCTGGGTCAAATGGTGGTTCCATTCCAAGTTTTCTGAGGAATCTCCATACTGCTTTCCAGGGCACATACCTATTCTTCACAGAGAAGAGCAATTACAGGCCTTGCCCATTACGTGGTGTGGCTGGCGTCTACAGCTGCCTCTTCCCTGACCCGCTGCGTGCCCTGAGCCTTCACCAAGCACCTCAGCTGCTCCTGGGTCTGCACCTTCCGGGTTGACCAAACCTTCCTGTGGACCATCCATCGTCCTGCCTGGGCTGGGTTCGTGGAGTTTCCTGACAGGAGTCACAGGGACACTCTGCTCCCCTCCACTGTGGAGCAGCCATCGGGGATCAGTCATCCCCACAAACAGTAACTCCTTTCTCAGCCTGTTGACTCGGAGGCCAGCAGAGCCAGAGAGCAGGTGGCATCTAGTTCAGGAGTGTCTTTTGGGGGTGCATCCTCCCCTGAAGTGGACAGGCCTCTGTTATCCCGTGGATGGCCCCTTTGGGAGAAACACTGCAAAGCCACACCCAGGGCAGACGTCATCTCCAGTAGGGACACAACACTGCTCCTTCTTCAATAGAAGCCCCTCAGTATATCCCACCTGCCACCGGTGGCTGGCCAATCTCCTGGGGAGCGGTGCCACATACTGGTCTCGGTGCTGTCCAGCTGCAGGCAGACGGAGCACTCGGTGTGGCTGTGGCCGGGCAGTGGCAGTCCATGCTGAGGACCCCACACGTCCCCTCCATGCCTGCTGTGTGACCTTTTGCCCAGGGACCCCAGGACAGTGACAGGGAGACCGAGGAAAGTGGCCAGTCACTGTGGACACGGTGGTTCTCTCCAGCTGATTTTCAACGCTCCTCTGTGGCGGCCGCCCTATTGCGAGTGTTCACTTGGGACGTGTTCTTTGCCCACGCAGACATGCTATCCACGTCCTCCTTCCCCAAATGTCTTGGTTGGCAGTTTTCCAATCACTAACCAACCAGGCTATCAGTGGACAGAGCCCTGGGCTGGTGGCTGATCATAGGCCTGGCCTTTTCTCCTTCCAGGCAAAGTGCACAGCCAGATGTGCTGCCCAGGGCTCTGTCCCCTGAGAAGATCCCTCACCATGGTTCTTCTCTTGGAGAGGAGAAGCGTCCACTCGTGGTGGTGTCTGCACGTTGTGCAGAGGCACAGGCAGACAGGCCAGGTCTTCTCTTCTGTCAAGTGGCCATAGGGAGCTGCCCGGAGGCCCCAGGCACAAGCTGAGAGGAGGCAGTGAGCAGGAGCTGGGCGGGCTGGGGACACCTCCGTGTCACCCACCTGTGCCATCAGGGCTTGCTGGGGTCTGATCACATGTCCTCCTACTTCTCACGCACTGGGTCCAATCAGCCTTAGGTCTCCAGGCCAAAGGGCTTGGGGAGGGAGAGGGGATCAATGTCCCTGTGAACTGTTGTGACTAAGGGCTGGGTGTTAAAATGCTCCTGAGCAATGGCAAAGCCAGGTGTGGTGCTGGCCTGGACAGCCTGAGGGCCGAGCTCCTGGTGGCCTCGTGGACCAGCGCAGGCAGAGGGGCAGTGCTGGCCAGCAGCTGCCTATGGGGTCAGGAGGGGTGTCCACTTGCTCAAGCGGAGAAGCCACCTCTGGCACAGCAGCCATGATTGTGATAGATGGTCCACAGCCACTGTCCAAGACCCAGCTGCCCTCTGGAAAGGCCAAAGAGAGCAGCTGAACGGGGCCGTGTGGGATTTGCTGCCCTGCCTCCTTTAGTCCTTGATGGTGCCACGAATCTTTGCAGTTCCTCCAGGAACACCATCGATTTAGGTTTCCCATTGTCCCGGGGGATGGGGGTGGGGCAGCTCTAGTGGCCCCCACATGGCCCTTCCCACTGTGATCACCCCCAGTGCCCAGGTCAGGGCACCAACCTGGGGTTTCTGCCAGCGGCTACATGTTTCTATGCCAGTTATTCATCCTAGGAGCAGAGTGATAGCCACAGGACAGGTTTGGTACTCACCAGGCTGATTGTGAGAAGGACCTGTGCTAAAACCCCACGGATCGCTTGGCCCTCCAAAGCCCCTACTCTGGAGGGCCACTGTGAGCTTTGTATCTCCCGGAAGCAATGCCAGGTCAGAGCCAGCGCCCCGTGGTGCCTCAGCTCTGCTTATTTCCCTGTCTCCAATGCACAGTTGCCCTGGCGAGAGCCTGTAGGTCCCTTTGGGGAAGGCGGGGGAGAGAGTGACCATGCCCATCTTAGGGGCTACTCTGGCTGCTTCCTGCACTGGGCCAGGCCTCCCCCTCACCCAGGTGTCTGAGTCTATAAACTGGCTCAAATCTGGTGATCAAGCCTGTCTCTGTTTTTATGATTCTTGTTAGACGTCTGCTCACTGGACCTGGAAGTTTTCTACTTAGGCAGATCAGGTAAGAGTTTAGCAGGTTTCCTGTCTGTTTCACGCCATAGGTCTGCACGAGCCTGACCGTTCTGGTGGCTGCCCTGCTTGTGCTGTCCATTAGGGCCACCACACCCACCTTGCTATGGCAGTTGGGTGCCACTGCTCAGCCCTGCTGCCCAGGGTCAACACTCCCCTGCACTTTAATTTCCAGTTGAGTGACAGGGGGTCCCTCTGTGAGGGCCGGTCCATAGAGCAGGACAATCTCAGCATCCTAAGGGGTGCTGGTTCCCCTCAAGCCTATTTCTCATTGTTCTGGTGAAGGATAGTTCTTCTGGGCCCTCCAGAGTGGGCGGGCAGGTTTCAGGTGACCAAGCCACTCCTGCACTCCACGCCCTGTTCACCCCACCCGAGGCAGGCCTGCTTTTTCCAATTCATTCACAGCAAGCACCCATTGAACTTGCGTCTCAGTCAACCATCAAAGCAAGCTGTTAGAATGGGCTCCGGTCCCCGAAGGCAGCGTCTGCTCAGCGGGCCATGTGGACGGAGTGGCCTGCTCCAGCATCCGGTTCCTTCCACCGCGTCTCACTCCGTCTGTAGCCCCGTGTCCACTGGATTTCTCTCTGGACACATTAGAGAACTCAGGGCGCTCTTTCAGAGCTTCCCACACCTCCTGGTCCATTCATGTCACCTGTAGGGAGCTCCTGGGGCATGTGTTGCCTGTGAATCGAGAAGTAAGGATGTGCTGGGCTGGCTGCTGAGGATGGTCAGCATGGCTCACCTGGCTGCCTCGAGAGGCCACGGCCACTTCCATGGTTGCAGGATTAGGCCTTAGGTGGAGGTGACAGGCCCAGCCTACCAGGTATGGAGGCCACTGCTGCTGGCAAAGAGTCTCATCAGAACTTGGGGGCTCAGTGTGCCCTGTCTCGTCAGGGTCTCTGCAGCTGTCTCCATGCCTACTTTCAGGATGGCACACCTGTATGGTCAGTGCCCGCACTGCATGGCAGACACCCTGGGAGGCTGGAGTTCTGCTCGCCCTGGGCTTCAGCCAGTCTGGGATGAGGCGGCTCATTTGATGGTCATGCTTCAGCCCTGAGCTTGCAGGAGGTGACGCTGTCCCTCAGGGCACATCTAGGGGATCTTAGGCACTTATGTGGTACTTGATGGGGAATCCGAGCCCCCTGCTGCATCCTTTCCTTTGGTCACTTTGCTTGGCAACATGAGGAGCAGCCAACCAATGGCATCAGATCCCTCTGTTTTCCAAGCGTTCAGAAGTCTCACTGGGAGTTTCTTAGCCCCTGGCTTCTTCATACTTTAGGATTCATTTGTGCCTTCACGTGTCATTGGCACCGAGTGCAAATTCCCAGCCTTCTTATTTTTTTGTGTGTGTGTGTATATAAATTTTATTTTACAAAAGTTTATTCTTAAATTTACAACAGACTCCAACACAACACTTCATTCTAGCTATAGGTGGCAAAAGATGTTACAGCAGGGGTTTTGATGTTTAAATAGGAATGAAATCAAGGGTCACCAACATTTCAGGCACAAGAAACGGCTTACTTTTTGCCAGATTTCTTAATTCCACCTGTGGCCAGGGGGCCCTTCCCCGCAGCCTTCACTTTTAGCTCCTCAAGTTTCTTCTGCTCCTCTTTTTGTTTCTGCCTGAAGGCCTTATCTTCCTCATCCATCTCCTTGGCCTGCTTCTTAGGCTGTTTCAGGGGCTTCTTCTTGCCACCTTCGCGGCCGGACATGGCGCCTGCCGCCCGTACCCTAGATCTTGCTCCTAAACCGGACCCAGCCTTCTTATTTTTTATTTTTGGACAGGGTCTCACTAAGTTGCTGAGGCTGGCCTCAACTGGCTAGCTTCCCGCCTCAGCCTCTCAAGTAGCTGGGTTTACAGGCATGCGCCACCCTAACAGGGCCCATTTCCATTCCTAAGGGATGCTAGTGACCTGCCACCCACAGCCTGTTGTCCCTGACACAGTGGGTTCCTCATCCAACATGTGGACACTCAATGTGCCCTGCTTGGAGCGTTCCTCCCTGCCCGACACCTGACACCGTGTGCACATGTAGGCACTCACCCCAGTCTCCCCTCCCCTGTAGGATCTCAGCTTGGATTGTCCACCCACGTGGGCTGGGCTCCCCTCTCCAGTGCCCTGTGGCCTCTATCCCTGCCCTTTCCTTCCTCCTACAGTGCTGGCTGCCCTGTGTGGCTACTGCCCATCAACCGGTCTTCTGCCCTGGCCACTGGGCTGTAGGCTGTGGCTGTGGGAACTGGGTGCTCCTGGCAGGGAGCTCAAGCGTGGGATCAGGCCTGGCCTCGGGGCAGCTCAGGGTCCCACCCACACAGGGGGCTGTGAGGGGACTCCGGGCCTGACTACAGGCAGAGGTGGGTGAGGCTCTGGCACCACACCAGCCCTAGGGTGCCCTGGGGCCCCAGCCTCAGCCTTGCTTGAGCCTGTACCCTGGTCAGAGGCAGCAGCTGGCCGACTCCTCCGGGTCTATTTCTAATCATCCCAGCAGCTGACGGCCGGCTGCCCCTGCCATCACTGGCCCCACCTAGCCGCTCCTTTGCTGTGAAGGACTTTAGGTCCTTGTAGCCTGGGAGCGAGCTGTCCCCTAACCCTGGGGAGGGCATGCAGCCCTGTGCAGCTCCCTCAGCTCCCCCGCCCCTCGGACTCACCTGCCAAGCCCTCGGCCTCCTGGACGTCAGCTTTGCTCCTCATGCTCCTTGCTGGGTCACAGCGGCCTGGAGATGTCCAGGGAGGTGGTGCCCAGGGGCGGCTGAGGAGAAGGAGCCCCCACTTTCCCTCTGTGCAGGTGAGGCAGGTGCCTCCGGGGTGCTCAGACAGGCTGAGCCCTTCCTGTGCGCCCGGGACCTCGGCTCCAGACACCCTTCCTCATGGGCAGGGGCTGCTGCCTGGGCGCACCTGGACCCAGTGGGACCGGGAGGCCTCACTTGCTGTGATTGGTTGTCCTCATCCCCTTGGGCCAGGGGTCTTGTCCTCACCCCTTCTCTTCCCGTGCACCTGAGGAGCTGAAGTCCCCTATTCCTGGGCTCATATGTCCAGGCTGCCTGGTGGTCAGGCTCGGGCAGGACTGTAGGTGGGAAGGACCTACAGAGGAGAGCTCCCCAGAGCTTACTTGGGCTTGCTGGAGCCTAAAGGTTTCTGTGGAGGGAGGCGGTGAGGCTATAGGCCGGGAGGGGTCTTAGAGTCAGTGTCCAAGGGCAGTGTGTAGAGAAGGGGGTCACCTAGGCCCTCTGGGCTTGTGGGTCTAAGGAATAGGTAAGCAGCTCACATCTAGGTGGGCTGTCCTTCAGCAGAAGGAGCAGAGAGGGGTGAAGGGCCAGAGGAAGGGGCCCTAGCACAGCCATGGCTAGGGGAGGGCTGAGGTGCTGTTGGTCCTCTCAGGTCCTCCTGGGGGAGCCAGGGAGAGCCGAGGCCCACAGGCTGTGTCTGCCATGGTCACAGCGGCCCAGCAAGCCCATGAGAGAGCATCCACGAGGTGCCCGAGGCCCTGCCCTGGCCTCCAGCAGGGCCCTGGAGCGGCCCACCTCACAGTAAGAAGCCCCACGGCCAGGGCCATTCCTCCTGATGACACTGCCTGTTTCCTCACATGAGAAATGGATTGGGATAGCACAAGGCCACACCTGTGCAGCTCTGGGACATCTGCTGGGGCCACGACCTTCCCACACTAGAACGAGGCTCTGGGCCACCGCTGGCCTCCACGCTCAGTTCTTTGTAAACTGTGAAGTGTGCGGGGCATGGTGGCCACACGTGTAATCCCAGCCACCTGGGAGGCTGGGCCAGGAAGGCGCATGGTGAGTACAGGCCAGAGAGCCAGGCCGACGGCGTAGGTAATGATGGGGTGAGAGCAGAGCATGGCCGACGCTGACCTCTGAGCCTCCAGGAAGGGAGAGACAGTGGAAGAAAGAAGCTCTGGGGCTATAAAAGCAAATAGCACCCCCTCCCACACAGTGTGTACCCCACTGGATCTCCCGCTGATGGACCTTCATTTTCCTTTATTTTATGTGGGGCTGAGGATCCCACCCAGCGCCTCGCACATGCTAGGCGAGCGCTCTGCCCCAGCCCCAGCCCAGCTCTGTCGCTTTCTTCAATCAGACTTGCTCGCTGTGCTCTCCTTGGCCATTCTCTCATTCTTTGACTCCAGGAAACACGGACCTAGTCGCCACCAGACTGGTATCACCAGCCTCTGCAATTTAGTGAGACTCTATCTCAAAATAAAAAATAAAAAAGGCTGGGAACGCGGCTCGGCACTGGGTTTGCTGGTTCGCTCCCCAGCACCAAATAGATAGATAAATAGTGGAGGGTGTTCTGTATGGAGAGGAGTGCTCAGTGGGCATGGCCAGGTGAGGACAAGAATGAGGCCCACACCCAGGCCGCGAAGAACACTGCGGCCTCCTGGGCCCCTGCACGTCCACCCGCAGCATTGGAAGCCCAGGCGCCCAGCACAGCCCCGGCTGGGGAAGGAGGGGCAGGGCTGCCAGGAGAAGGCCCCAGAGTACAGGTGCTGAGGAGAAGCCTCTGGGCCAGGCCTGGCCTCCGCTTCTGGGGAACTTGCTAGACCCTCTCACAGCGCATCGGGGGAGAGCCACCGGGCATCTCTGAGGCTGTGGCCAGCCTCACTGGACATTGGAAGGCAGTCCTGAGATGAGGGACAGCTGGGAGGATTATGGCCAGCTCTGGTAGCATCAGTGCTCAGGAGCAGGTCAGGGCCTGCTGTGGCTGAGAGTGTCCCCGGCTGACCCCAGCAGCAGGCCAAATGAGAGCAGGTTCTTGTGCCCGTGTGGTCAGGGCAGGCCCAGCACAGGAGGCCCAAGCTAGGCTCATGGGGGCATGCTGAGGTTGGCAAGAGTGGAGCCTGGTGGGGCCATCCTCCACCTGGCACCCTCAAGGCTCAGATCTCCATCCTCAACGGGAGAGTCTCCACCAAGGCCAAGAGTGGGCGTCACTCAACCACAGGGTCAAGTCAAAAGCCAGCGACAAGATGACACAGAACATTGGTTCTAGACAACTAGGGGCCAAAGAAGAAATCATGGTGGAAGAGTGAAAGTGCTTAGAAGTCTACGATCCTGGAAAACTGCATAGAAAACTCATGGGATATGGCAACGGAGTTTGGGAGGCAATCTGTGGTCTTAGTACTTACATTGGTTGGAGGCTGGAAGTTAGTGAGCAGAGCGTCTTCCCAAAGGAGCTGGGTGAACACAACAGGATCATCCCCAGTGATGCCCAGGAGGAAATCAGGAACCTAAGAGCAGAACTTAATGGAATGGCAGAGAGGGGCCGTGGAGAGTCGAGGGCCGGAACCTTTCTAGAAAAGACGAATGAAGTTAGCCGTCTTGCAAAAGCAGCGTTGGGAAAGTCAGAGGGCAGAGTGGACAGACTCAGCCCAAGGGCAAGAACACTCCCTACAGCCTGCGACTGCCACACGAGCCGGGATCACACTCTTGGGCATTTGTCCAAAAGAAACGAAGATCTATGTCCACTCAGAGGACTGAATGTGAATAGTCACTGCAGCTTTCTTTATAATGGCCTGAGTTGGGATCATCCAAAAGGTGTCATAAAAAGCAGATGGTTAAGCTAGGTGGTGGCCAGGCCTGCCATCCCAGAGACTCAGGAGGCTGAGGCAGGAGGACCACAAGTTTGAGGCCAGCCTCAGCAACTTAATGAGATCCTGACTCAAAAATAAAAACTTAAAGGATCATAAGTCCTGCATGGTGGTACACGCCTGTCATCCCAGCAGCTTGGGAGGCTGAGACAGGAGGATTGAGAGTTCAAATTCAGTCTTAGCAACTTAGTGAGAACCTATCTCAAAATAAAAATTGAAAAGAAAAGAAGGGTCTGGGGATGTGGCTCAGTGGTGAAGCATCCCTGAGTTCTATCACTCTCCTACCAATAAAGAAATGAATGAATAAATAAATGAATAAAAAATAAAAACAAAAAAATAAAAAATAAAACAAAACAAAAGGATGCAGCCACATCAATGTTTATAGCAGTTCAATTCACAATAGCTAAACTGTGGAACCAAGCTAGATGCCCTTCAACCTAGATGCCCTGAGTGGATAAATAAAATGTGGCACATATACACAATGGAATATTACTCAGCCTTAAAGAAGAATGAAACTGTGGCTCTGCAGGTGAATAGATGGAACTAGAGAACATCATGCTAAGTGAAATAAGCCAATCCCCAAAAACCAAAGGCCGAATGTTTTCTCTGATAAGCAGACGATGATCCATAGTGGGGGGTAGGGAAGAATGAAGGAACTTTGGATTGTGCAGAGGAGTGAGGGGAGGGAGGTGGGGGGCGTGGGAAGGACGGTAGGAGGAGGCAGACATTATTACCCCACGTACATGTACGAGGACACGCCTGGTGTGACTGCACCATGCACAGCCGGGGAATGAGAAGCTGCCCATCTGTGTACAAGGTGTCCAAATGCATCTACCGTCACGTACAACACACACACACTCACTCTCACACATTCTCACACACTCACATTCACGCAACACTCTCATGTTTACACACACCCTCACAGACACACACACCCTTACACACACACTCACACACACGCACTCATACACACTCACAACTCTCACACACTCACATTCACACACACAACCACACACTCACACACACTCTCACATTTACACAACACTCTCATTCTTACACACCCTCACATACACACGCCCACACCCTTACACACACACTCACACACGCACTTGTACACACTCGCACACACTCACACACTCTCACACACTCACACATTCACACTCACACTCACACACACGCACTTGTACACATTCACACACTCACACACTCTCACACGGTCACACTCACATTTGCACACATGACCACACACACTCACACACACTCACACACACTCACACACACACTCACACACACACTCACACGCACACAACACTCTCATTCTTACACCCTCACACACACACCCTTACACACACACACTTAAGCACACAACCACACACACTCGTACACACACAGCTGAAAATAAGAACAGACGCAAGGGGTGAGGTCTGGGTCAGCCCTGGGGCCGTGGTTGGCAAGCCGCCAGCTGGGGGAGGGGGAAGGGCGGGGGCTTCCAGCGCGTTTCTTTGCAACTTCTGGAGAATTGGTGATGGTCTCACGTAGAGTGTTAAACAGTGTAGGCCACGGAGCGAGAGGACACCGGGGAGGAGGCCATTGCGGGGAACGTGGGAGTGGGCGAAGCAGACAGAGAGGAGCAGAAGGCCCTCTCAGCACTCCGTAGCCCCGGAGGGGCCAGCTGGGGGCCAGGGAGGGCACAGAGCGGGCAGCTGTGCCTGCCTGTGATGAGCGTCCGGGGCAGTGGCTGAAGGCAAGGCCGCCCTGGACTTGCCTCCCCCGGTGGCCTTCGGGCACCCGGCCCGGCCGCCCTGCGGGCTCTGCCTTAGTCTTGGCCCACATAACAGTTAGTGAAGGTCAAGTTGGAAGTAAACCCAATTTGATTTTCTTACTTATTTTTATCTGGAGATATAATTATCTTTGGAGATTTATAAATGATAGTCTCATCATTGTTATATTTTGGTACCAAATTTTTAAAAAATTTGATGTATTGATAAAAAGTACAGCTTTTAAAAACAAGTTTTATGTTTGGGAATTTTCTCAAAATGCCATGTGTATAATGCCAGAAATAAACTGTGCTGCATTAGAAAACAAACCCAAAGCATCAGGTCCTTGGTCTCGCACTTTCTTTGGGGCAGACACCTGAGCTCGGCTTAGGGCTGAGTCCCCCAGCTCAAGGTCTCTCCTGAGGCTGGGGGCTTAGGCCTTCACTGGGGACCTGTGCCCTGGGAGTCGCTGGTCACAGAGCCTCGGTTTCTGGCTGGCTGTGACTGGATCCTTGAGAGGAAGGGGAAATGACAGTCAGCCTCGCCTTGCAGCCCACGTGAAGAGCTTCGGGTGACCTCCTGTCCTCTGCCGTGATTTATGTGCTAGAAGCCTGGCTGGGACCAGCCCACGCTCTAGAGGGGGTGGCACGAGGCTGTGGTGCCAGGATGGGAGCCTCGGGGTGATTTCAGGTGCCACTCAGTCAATCTATGCCATCTCACAACACCTGGTGCGGGGCCCGGGCAGGGGCCCACAGGGGCTCTGTGTCTTAGTCAGCTGTTCCACCACTGTGACGTAAAGACCCAGCTGGCACAACTGTGGAGGAGGAGAAGTTTATTTGAGGGCTCGGGTTTCAGAGGTCTCAGTCCACAGAAGGCCGGCTCCACTGCTCCGGGCTAGAGCGGAGGCTGCACAGGGTGGCAGGAGAGGCTGGCGGAGAGAAGCGGCTTACCTGGTGATCAGGGAGCAGAGACAGAGTCCACTCGTCAGACACCAATATACACGCCCCAGTGCCCACCTCCTCCAGCCACACCCACCACTTCAGTCACCACTCAGGACACCTCTCTCAGGGGATTAATTCCCTGACCGGGTGGAGACTTTCACAACCCAGTCATTGCTCCTCTGAACCTCCTTGCCCTGTGTCACACGTGAGCTTTGGAGGACACCTCCTCTAAACCATAACACTCCGATAGAGAATGGCTCCTGGGAGCTGCAACCAAGGTGACCCACAGATTGGTGGCTAGTTGCAAAGAAGGGACAAGCAAGCCACCGTGTCTTGGTCTGTTCCTGTTGCTGTCACAAGAAACACGGCAACTGAGGAATTCATAAACAAAGGACACGATTTCTCAGGCCTGGAGGCTGAAGTCGGACACGGGGGTCAGTGCCTGGTGGGGGCTGCTGTCTGCATGGCCTCGAGCTGTGTCCTCGTGTGGTGCGGGGTGGGGAGGGAAGAGAGCAAGCACACTGGAGGCCTCTGACACACCACAGATCCAGCTTTCAGGGGTGGCGGCTCGTGACCTAATGGTCCCCTCAGACCCACCTGCTAACCCTGACGGAAGGTGAAATTCCAACGTGCCTTTTTTGGGGGCAGGGACACAAACGCTGAAACCACCCATGATGGAGACAGCTGGCTTTTCCTGGGTGACCTTACCCTCGCAGAGGGACGAGCAGGCAGCTCACACCTGGGTGTGGGCTGCAGCAGCGTGCAGACTGGCAGGTCCCAGGAGGACTCTTGTGCCTGTAGCTCTGACCCCTGGGAAACCGATGAGCGGGGGTCACAGTCCCAGGACATGGCACCCCGAGCGGAGCCTGGCGTCCAGCCGCTGAGGCCGGCAGCGCGTTTGTGGCTGGGAGAAGAGGCTGGGGTGGGACGGGTGGGGGAGCTGCACACTGAAGACAAGGGACATTCCCAGAGGGTGGCTCGGTTGGGTCTCGGCTGGAACGAATCGGCAGCGAGAGCCATTTGGGGACATGGGAAAACTGACTGTGGGTTGTTTTTGATGTCATCAGGGAATTACTGGTCGCTTAGCTAGCTGTGCCAGTGGCTTGTGGTTTCATTGGAGAATAGCCTCCATTTTTGGAGATGAATGCTGAATTTGCTGAACTATTTATCTATTTATGCTTGAAGTACCGTGCTGTTTGTGATTTACTTTAATTACAAACATTTCATGGCAATTACTTCAAAAAACACACAGAGGGGGAGGGGGCAAGGGGGAGAAACAAGGCAAACGGCTGCCACTGTGCTGAGGTGGGTGGTGGTGTCCGAGGCCCTCCAAGGGTGCACAAGAGACCCGTGGACACGCGCATGTGTTGCACACGCGTGCTTCCACGAACACGTGGGTTTACCTGAAGGACCTGGCTCGTGTGACTGGGGGCTGCAGAACCTGAACTCCGAGGGTCAGGCAGACAGACTGGAGACTGGGGCAAGGTTTCTGAGTCTCAGACCTGAGGCCAATTCCTCCCCTTGGAGGCTCAGTCTCTGCTCTGAAGGCTTCGGCTGACTGTGTGAGGCCCCATCTCAGAGGTGTGACTGACCCCCCTCTACTCCAAGTTTACTGATTTTGTTTGATTTTCTTTATCTAGAACTGAGGATTGAACCCAGGGGTGCTTTACCACTGAGCTACATCCCTAGTTCTTTTTGTTTATTTTTTTTAAGACAGGGTCTTGCTAAGTTACTGAGGCCGGCCTTGACTTGTGATCCTCCTGCCTTAGCCTCCTGAGTTGCTGGGATTACGGGTGTGCACCACCACGCCTGGCCCAAGTGTGTGGATTTTAAATGTTCGTCACACTGAAAAATACCCCCATGGTGACATCTAGACTGGTGTTTGAACAAACGGCAGGGTGTCATGCCCTGGCTTGGGTGACACAGAATCAGCCATCAGCGTTCCCATGTTCACTGTGTTATTCCTTCGGCCGCTTTTCTGTATTACAATTACATGAGTATTTGTTCATCAGAAGTCGCCACAGAGAATGAAAGCCCAGCCACAGATTTGAGGTAACATTCAGCACGCATCCGTGATCTCCACCCAGGAACACATAACACTCCCCACAGGTCAGCAAGAAAAGGTGAAGGGCCCCATCCAGAGGGGGCAGGAGACACAGAGCGGACGTGGCTGGTAAATGCATGGAAACCTGGGCGTTGAGTGGGAAGCTGGGAGGGATGCCAGGAACACTACGGCTGCAGTGGCACAAGACGGGCAGGGGTTAAATGTGGGGACAGACGCCAGAGCACCATGCAGGGCTGGTGAGCGTATGCCTGGGGACGAGTACCAGGAGGTGCATGGGATCCCTCCTCCAGCTGGACACCCCAAGCGCAGTTCTTCAGGAAGATCTCTGAGCTGCCCCAGTGGGTTGTGAGTGCTCCTGATGCAAAGCCACTGGCTCCCTGAGCCGCCAAGCTCTTTGGAGAGCCCTCTCTGTCGCGCCTACCTCTGTGGGCTTCCCAACCTGTGTTTCCTTGCGCTCCAGGGTCTCTCTAAATCTGACTGAAAACAGCCAACAATACTCAAGCCACAGCCTGAATGTTTTATAATTTTAAAAATTTGCTTCACCACATAAGCCAGTCCACCATTCTTGGGCTCCGCCTCCCCCACAGGCCCAGGGCATGGGCCCAATGTGCCCAAGGTCTTTGCCTCAGTGTAACAGGGGCGACCTTCAGCCCGGTTCCCAGTGGGACCCTTGTCTCCACGTGAAACCTCACCAGCGCAGCGTGGATTGTCCACACTCCTATCGCCTTCCCGTCACAGCACCGGGCCAGCCTCTGAGACACCCTCACTCCGTCATTTCTCTGTCTTCTGAGTCCCCGCCAGAATCTCCCACAATGCTCCACTAGCCTCTCCTGCAAACTCCCGCATCCTCTCAGGCTCCCCAGCACCCAAGCTGCCTCCTGTGCCCGGGTACAGCTGCAGTGAGGACGGCGCTCCCAGCGCCAGCGTTCTACATCAGTCCGTTTCTTTGCTGTCACAGAATGCCCAAGACAGGACA
Source organism: Xerus rutilus (assembly GCA_028644305.1). Classification (NCBI taxonomy): domain Eukaryota; kingdom Metazoa; phylum Chordata; class Mammalia; order Rodentia; family Sciuridae; genus Xerus; species Xerus rutilus. The sequence continues at coordinate 2,123,329 of CM053399.1, read as the reverse complement.
CTTCTGAAGACAAGAGGTTTATTTCAGCTCATGGTTCCGGAGGGGCAAGGTCAAGGGCTGCACCTGGCAGAGTCCTCGGGTGGTGCAGGGCATCATGTGGCAGGACACAGGGAGCACAGGTTTATGTCCTGGTCTCTCTGTTGCTATAAAGCCTCCAGGATGAGCCCACCCTGGTGCCCTTATCTGATCCAGATCAACTTCTGAAGGCCCTTCCTCTAAACAACACAGTGGGACGCACTTCCACCCACCCTCCTGATGCTCACGAAGGGGACTAAAGGGCAGCCTTGGAGGGACACTCGAGGACACGCCATAGCTCCACCTGTCACTGTTTCTGGATGAGGAACTGCCTCACGGCCAAAGGCAGGAAACCATGGGAGGTGGCACAGGACCTGGAGGCTGCCCTTGAGCCTGTTCTTGAAGGAGATGACCCTGTGGGTTTGTAGCTGGCTTCTCAGGCATCACTTGGGGCCACGGAAGAGGGCACCTCAATCCCGCATAGGGTGCCACTGCCCATGGCACCAGCAGCCGTGGGTGCCGCTCCCCACCCAGAGTCCACAGGTCAGGCTTGAGGGGTGCAGAGGGGCAGCATTGTGGTCATGGCCTGGGAGACATTCACAGGAAAAGCTGAGCCTCTGGACCCGTCAGGACTCACATCCCCAGTTTGGAGATCTTAGTAGCCAAGAAAGGAAAGCTTGGGCCAGAAAACAAATAGCTGTGTCCCTGAGTTGGAGCTGTGGAGCTCCTGTGCCATGGGGGTCATAAGGGGGCTTGGGTGATGGCTGGGAGTCCTAACGAGGAAGTGGGGGTGCTGCCACTCACCGTGGGTAGGCTTAGGGGGCCCCAGGCACTCTCCTCACGCCAGCACCTCTGGGAGAAGTAGGTGAAGGCCATGGCAGCAAGGAGGCACGGAGGAGGCTGGTCACGCCTGGTGACACCTGCAGAGCGAGCCCTCCTCGCAGGCACTTGTCCTAGGCCGGGGGTGGGGTGGGAGGCGCCCGGCCCCTCTCCCCGCCCCTGGGGCAGGAGAGGCCAGGCAGGGATGCACAGGGGGATGTGCAGCTCTTTCCCCTGCTGTGGACGGGGTCTTGGTGTCTTCCTTAACTCTGTGTCACAGGCTGCAGAATCAGAGGGGTGCGACCCCTGGAGACCCGGGGCTGCTGGGGCCCGGAAACCTCGAGACATTGGGGTGTCTGCCCCGGGGGCGAGTCCTGTGGCGCGTGCTCTTGTGAGGCGAGCGCTTTCTTGTTTGTTCTTGGTGATGTGGGAAAGGAACCCAGGTCCTTGGATGCTAAACTAGGCTACTGCCACCACTGAGCCGCACCCAGCCTGTGCTCTCTCGTTGGGGAAGTGTATGTGTGTCCCCAGAAAGGCGAGCGTGGCCTTGTGGGCCTTGTCACTGTTTGGCTGCGCGTCGTAGGATGGTTTGCATTTGGGGAACCCCTCAGCTGGCCTTGGTGGAAGCAGAGACCACCGCCCCTTTGGAAGTTCTGCCCTGAGCTGGGCCAACCTGGTGCTCCCCCAGGCCCCGGCGTTTGAGTGAATTCTGCAGACATGCAGACGGTTTCACACAGAGGTGATTTAGTGTCCAGTTACGGCGGCTGGTGGAGCAGGATTTCTGAATCCCCCTGCCTGCCTGAACCCTGCGGAGTGGGCTGTGCCACCCCAGTCGCTGTTCCACAGAGCAGCACTTTGCCCTGAGCGTCTCCGTTTCCGTCCAGCGCTAAGGCAGAGTGACGTGGCGCTGCGTCTGGGCCAGCCGAAACCACCAGGTGCTGGACGCACAGTTAAGGAAAAGACCAACCGGGCTGCGCAGCAGTCGCGAGGCCTGAACTGATGACGTAGTTGTGCTCAGAGAAAGGACCACGCGTGCACCTTAGGGTGAGACCAGAGGCACACGGACGCAGGGGCCTGTCAAACCTGCACCTGGGACACCAGCCATGAGCGTATCCAACGCCCAGAGCACCAAGGACGCAGCCCCCACCTGGGACGCGTGGGAGGAGACGCTCCCAAGACGGCTCACCTGGGGAGCAGGCTGGCAGCGCCCCGTCCGCGGTCTGTCCCTGCAGCTCTTTGGCTGGACTCCCTGTGCTGGTCCCGCACAACCCTTATCTGCCCACCTGCGTCAGTGTCAGCACCTCTGCCTCTGCTCGCCTCTGTGGCTGAACCCTGCGGCCACTGCTGACCCTTCCTTGGCAGTTCTGAAACCCACACATCACAGTGTAAAGTGACATCAGCGACTTGACTGAGGGATGTCAGCACTTAAGATTGGCAGGGAATAAAGCACCTGTGGTTCCCACGGGCCACTACCAAGTGAACCGTGAGGTCGGTGAGTGAACGCGCGTGGCTTGTGCCGGCCCTGTCGGTCAGTGCGCTCTGAATCATGGCCAGACGTTGCGCCCCGTCTGTTAACGGCACGGCTCAGGCATGGCAAGTCCCTCGGAACACATGACTGTGATGTCACTGCCAATGTGATAAGATTCCCCCGTCAGGAGTCCTGGCACGCTGCCCGCGGTGGAGCTGGAGGACGCTACTCTGGGTGCGATAAGCTGGCCATGAGAGGAGGAATGCTGTGAGATTCCATTTCCGTGAGGTCCCTGAGTCACAAGATCCATAGGGACAGAAAGCGTGGTGGCTGCCAGCGGCTGGGGAGGGCTGGGAGTCAGCATTTTGAGGACAGGGCTTCAGCTTGGGGAGAAGGGAAAGCTCTGGACGTGGACAGTGGTGACGGTGGGACAGCAGGGGGACGTGCTCCGTGCCTGGACAGGGCACTGAGCGATGGCCACAATGGGGAGCATCATGTTACGTGTGTTTACCACAATTTTAAAAATCCTCTTTCAGTTAAGGAGGGGGTGCAGGTGGCCTCCGCTCCTCCTGGGACCTCGCGAGCACAGAACTCAGCTGGCAGAAATGGAGAGTCTGAAACTTCAGGGAGGCTCACCCAGCCCTTGGGAGCTGAGTGAGGGCAGGCACAGGAGGAGGAAGGGGGTCATCTCACGGAGCAGAAGATGACCCCCACTGACAGCCAGAGACGAGGAAGGGACCTCAGGTCCACAACCCCAAGATGCTGGATTCTTCCAACAGCCAGACTGATCCCGAGTCTCCCAGCAGCCTCTGGGGAGATGAGTCCCAGCTTGTCTGGCCCCATGAGAACCTGGCCCCGGGAGACTGAGTGGAGAACCCACCCAGCCCACCTGGCCTCTGATCCTCCGAGCCGTGAACCGCCATGTTTGTGCTGTTGTTAGAGCAAGAAGCCGGAGTGCAGATGAAGGGCAGCGTGGAGAGGGCTCCAGGACCGACCCGCTCTCCTCCGAACAGCTCCTTTCTGAGCTGCTCTGCCCTCTGCTTATCTCAAATTCCAGGGTCCTGAGGATCAAATGGAGATGGCAGCAGCCATCAATTTCCTTGATGCCAATAAGACTCTGTGACAAGTCCCAAAAAATCGACTGGGTGGCAACTGACAGGATCTCCAGCTCTGTAGATCCCCGCGTGGTCTCTAGGCTGTACCTGGCCCCCGGGGACGGTCCTCAGGTCCACATCCGAGGGCTGCCTCCCCGAAGGCAAGGTTGCTTTCCTGTTTCACCATCTTTTGCTCTTCTTTTGAGACAGGTGGCCAGATCTCATCTGTTGGGACCCCCAGTGTTGGACCTCTGCCCTGGGACGCAGCAGCAGTGGCAGTCCCTGGATGGCGTCCTGACCAGTGCTCTGGTCCTCCTCTGTGGGCCTGCGTGCTCTGTCCTCGCCCCTTCCATTCCTCAGCATGAGAGGACTACCCTGTGGCTTCCCTCTGCTCTGCATGGACTCTGTTTATCTGGCCAGGTCTTCTCTCCTTTCCCATGCCCACCACTTGAAGGACCGAGCTCATCTTCCTGAAGCATCCTGTGAGGCCTGTGGCTGGTGCCTTCACGTCTGTGGGCAGATGGGTGGTATGACAGGGTCGAATCAGATCATTAGCCCTGGAGCATATGAGGGTCATCCAAGCATCATCTTGGACCCCGATGGCCAGCAAGAGCCTCTGCTTCAGAGGAGTTTCGAGGTGCAGGTCCACCCTGGGAGAGTGTGAAGCGGCTGGACTCCTGGGCCTGGCAGCCACAGCCTCTGAGAAGCAGAAAGACTGGTGAAACCGTTCTAGAATGTTCTAGAGGAGACTGAATCTGTTCTAGAACACTCTAGAGAGGACCATGAGGCTACCATAGAATGTTCTGGAGGAGACTGTGTGGCTGTCATAGAATGTTCTGGAGGGGACTATGAGGATTGTAGAACATTCTAGAGGGGTTTATGAGCCTGCTATAGAACATTCTAGAACAGAACTGAGGTGGTTCTAGAACATTCTGGGAGCACTGTGAATCTGTCTCAGAATGCTCTTTAGGGGACAAGAGGCTGTCTGAGAACACAGAGGGGCTAGGCAGGATCCCAGGCAGGGAGGGGCCCAGATGACTAGAGGGGAGTATGCAAGTGAGGTGACTGGAGCTGGCAGGCTGGGGTGGCCGAGCACATGGGAGCAGGAGGGGCTTCCTGGCTGCTGGACGTGGGTTTTCTCTGCTCCTGAGCCTGGGGAACCCTGATTAGAGATCCTGGCCTGGGGCTGTAACCCAGGGGCCCTGGCAGCCTGTACATCTTGGTGCCGTTGTCCATGGGTGGCAGGTGCCAGGCCAGGTCTTGGCAGGGACTGGAGGTGGGCAGTGTGCAGTGTGTACTGCTCTGTCCCCCTCCCAGGGTGGCTGGCCATCCAAAGTGCTTCCTCTGGAGACCTAGGCATGGCCCTTGGTCCAGGGGCCCTGCCCACTCAGGCAGAGGCAGACAGACATCCTTGGGCCTCCTGAAGGGCTGTAGGACCCTTGAGGGCATCCGGCGGGCACTGGGGCCTACCGTGGAGTCATGGTGTATTTGCCTCTGCGGTCTAAGCCGCGGCCAGAGCGGACAGCAAACCAGAGGAAGGAGCTGAGCAGCATGGCGTAGACCTGAGTAGAGGAGTCAGAGCCCAGAGTCAGCAGGGGCACCAGCACCCTGCGGATGGGGAGCCCTGGGGAGTCCCTGGACTTTGCAGCATTGAGAGGGGCCCAGGTGTCTTGGGGAGGGAGTAAGGCGGACACTGAAGCCCCCCAAGGCTACCTCCTGGACCAGTGGCTGGCTCCTCCCTGGGCACCCTGGCAATGCCCGAGCCTGCATGTCTTGGCTGAGGCTGTCAGCTGGAGGCTGCCTCCCCCTGCCCTTCTGTGGGTGGGGGTCAAGCAGGGCAAGGGGAAGGATTCGGGAAGGGGCATCAGGCGAGGGCATGGGTACCGTGAGGGCCAGGCCAGCACCGGTCAGCATGGAGGCGATGTTCTGCTGCGTCTTCAGGAAGCTCCGGATGCTCTGCAGACAGTCCTAGGCAGGGCGCAGCATACATGGTGCCCACTTCGGCCAGGCCGCCCCACTCAGAGGAGCCACAGAGTGGCAGGGCTCTCCCCAGCCAATGTTAGGCTGTGGGATGCTGGGGTGGGGACGTTCCTGAGGGGAATCGCCCAGAGCTCTGGATAGGCAGCAAGGGCAGGCAAAAACCAAGTAGTACGGGGCTGGCGGCCATAGGGCCCAGGGACCACTGTGCCCACACCCAAGCTGCCCTGGGCTCCTGTGCTGGCCACGTGTCCAGCTCCTGCAGGTGGCCAAGGGCAGCACAGCACCCCAGTGTCCAGAGGGTGCTGTCCTGTTCTTCCCCTTGCTGACTGCAGGGCACAGCACCCACAGAGGTTCTCCCCAGGACAGAGGCCATGGCTTCCCTCTGAACCACTGCAAGGCAGCATCGGCCTGTGCTGGTCTCAGGCTGCCCGGGTGACCTCCCTGAATCTCTACCTGCCCTGATCGGGAAGCCAGAAGACCAGACATTCCCTTCAGGTGTGCGGGCAGAGAACTGTGGGCAGCTCCAGAGTGGCCACAGAGCCAGGTGGCCTCTGGACATGAGTGTTTCCCACTCAGTAACCCGCTCACTCTTTCAACCCCATCCCCATGACCACCCCCACGGCCCCCACGGGCCGGAGCTGTGAGTTTACTTCCTGCTTCTCCTTCTCCTGGCCAAGAACAAAAGTCCCTTCATTCCTCACTGGGGCCCCAAGTCACCATTGATTCTGGGACTCCAATTCCCAGAGGGATAAAGGACCCAGGGAGCCACGCAGGGTGCTGTCCCACCCTCCTGCCAGCAGGCGTCCTCCCGACCCACACCAGCGGGCCTGTGCTGTCCCCTGCTTCCCCTGGGGCCTTTATCCCCAGGCCCTGGCCGCTGTTTTGCAGTGGGTCCTGCGGACTGTCCTTGGGTGGATGGGCTCCTGGCTCAGTCCCTCTCAGCACACTGGCCCTGCTAGCCCTGCAGTGGGGGTGCTGTGGATGGCTCCTTCTGGGCCTCAAGCCATTTCCCACCCTCCTCCGTTTCTTGGAGGGTTGCCAGGCACATCCACCAGGAGATAGGGCCGGTCTATTTCCAGGACCAGAGGGGCGGCACAGCAGGGGAGAAGGAGGGCAGGCTGAGTCCTGGTCTAGGCCCAGGGAGGAAGGGCCATGGCCCGGCCAGGCTGCTCCTCCAGCCAGACGTGACCACCCTCTCTGGGTTCTGGCATAGAGACATTTTCTATAAGCTTCTGGAGGTTTCTGAGGGCAGGGTCCACCCAGCTGTGGGCAGCACCAAGCTGGAGCTGTGTGGAGTGAAGGAGTTGAGTGGAGCCTGTGCCTGGTGTCTAGCTTACAGAAGGGGCTTAGGCCCAGGCCAGGCTCAGGCTGGCCGCATGGGCTCCATGCACAGTAGCCCGCTCCCTGCTGCCTCCTGTCACGTGGGCCCTTCCAGGAAGGCCCTGTGGGTGTGGGGAAAGCCAGGGTGCCAGGGTGTCCCTGGGCTCCCCTGAGGCCTGCGTCCTCCTGGCCAGCGTGGGGCTGTGCTTCCTCCTCACCTGGCGCTCCGCCTCCTCGCCCTGACACGGGTCGGCTTCCCCGCTCCCCAGAACTTGGAAAGGAGACCTCTTCCCGCAGCACAGAAACTGTAAGACAAATGCGGAGAGCTGTGGGTGGTGGTCAGGATGGTGGGGAAACTGAGGCACCCCATGGACAGATGGCCTAGGTGGGTCTGGCAGAGCTGGCCCCTAGAGGCAGGGCTACTCCAAGTCACAGCTGCTCCTGCTGGGGCGTGGCCCCTGGGTGTGGCCCCTGGCAGGTGGCCCTAGACGGGGGAGGCCTACGCTGCCTTCCCTGTGACTCGAGGGTCAGTAGCCCTCACTGGAGGCCGTGGTGCTGTGGCAGACTGTGCGCCCACTTGTTCTAACACCCCGTCCTCACCTTCTTGAAATCCTTAATCGTGTTTGAACAGGGGCTCTGCCTTTTCCTTTGTGCCAGGCCCAAACATTCAAGGGGCAGCCCTGTTTAGGGGAGAGGAGGACTGGACCCTCTACATGCAAGTGGGCAGCCATGGCCTGTGTCCTGGGATGCCCTTGGGGCCTGGCCCAAGGTGGCTGACTCTGGAGGGTGTCCAGTGCCCATTCTGGGTAGCACAGTAAGGTTGACCACCTGTGGCATCGCTGGCAAGGGGAAGGCCCTGCTCCCACTCACCGTGTCCTGGATGGCAGCCAGCTCCTGCCACCAGATGCTGGATGGGCTCCTAACTGCCTGATCATACACCAGGTCGTAGGTGTCCAGCATGGCATCCTCCACCTGCACCGAGAACACCGTGGGGAGGCTTGGGCCTCGGGGAGCTCCCGTGAAGCCCTGGCTCCACCATGCAGCTCCTAGAGGCCAGGCAGGCCCAATGTCCCCAAATTCCCTCCTCCAGGGGAGCTCTGAGGCTCTGGGCACCCGTCACAGGGGTCTTGGACTTCACTTGTGGGCCTCTTTCCCCATGATGGCCTTCCATGTGGGCTCCTGCTCCCTCAGGGGAGGGGCTGCCCTCAGGGATACAGCAGAGACTGTGCCCCTCGGCTACGGTCCCAGGGAATGTGGCCAAGGGAAGAGTCTGCTGCTGTGGGCTGGGTGTGTGCAAGAATGGGGCCCCAATGAGGCCTGGGGCCAAGTCTGTCCCCAAAGGTGCTTGTAGGTCTCTCTCCAGACCATCCAGAACCCTGGGCAGCTGGGCTCCACATATGGCCTTTGAGCAAGGAAGCCATAGGCACCCAGGTTCCATTCCAGGTGGACAGAGCCAGTTGGGGCAGAGGCTGGTGCGGGCCAGGCTGGCTTTCCTAGACCTCCATGCCTCTGCTGTCCTCAGGTGCTTTGCTGCCTCTGTCCATGCCCTGCCCAAATGCCTTCCTCTTGCCAAGTGTCCTCCAAAAGCAAGATGGAGTCCCATCCATTCCAGGAAGGCATCCCTGACGACCCAGATCCAGGCAGGCCCATGATACCACCTTCCTTCCTTGGCGACCCCGAGTCCTCCCCTCCACCCCTGCCTTGAGCACAGCTGGGATGCACTGAGGGACGCTCAGGGCTGTGGTAAATGAGGACGAGTGTCTGCTCTGGCCATGTGTGCCTGCCTTACAGAAAGGAAGGGGACTATCTCAGGACTCTCATTTCTCTGGGGCCTGGTCCTCACAGCAGGCCTCACCACCAGACTACAGGTCTAGGGTGGGCGTGTGGGCAGGAGGCAGTGGAGGCTCAGCTGGCCCTGCCCAGGGCCAGATCCCTTCTGTGCCAGACAGACCTTCTGAGCCAAACGCTGCTCCTGGCACTGATTAATCTCTCTGCGTTGATGGCTAACAAAAGTCAGACATCCTCATGAGTCATCCCGAACACTGCCTCAGTCCTCCCCCGCCCAGGGCGCGGGTGCCAAGCTGGCGCCGGTCACTGCAGGCCTGGGCCAGGGCTCTCTGGGCCTCAGTCTCCTGGAGTGTGTACAGGAGCTGAGCCCCACCGGGCCACTGTGTCCTCACGGGAGGAGGTCCTGGGCAGGGTGAGGGGCCTTGTGGAGCTGATCTGGGGGGCCAGGTCCCCCTCCCAAACTGCAAAGACATTATTCCCCCTGCCAGCCCATTGTGGCCCAGAGAGGACCCCATGCTCCTAGGACCCTGGGCCAGCTCTCCTTACCCCTGTGGGACAGTAAAGTAATGCCTCTGTTGACTAAGGGCCTAACTTGGCCTGGAAGGTGTCTCTCCCTGTGACTGAGGATGCAGAACTCTGCCCCAGACCCCACAGCCTGACCTCAGGGACCTTGGAGGGCCAGGCTGGACACCTCTGTAAGGCTGGTTCAATTACGGGGCTCAGGAGGCTTTGTAGGAGCCCAGGCCCATGTTTCTCAGGGGAAAACCAGGGGTGGGTGCTGGGGCTCTAGGCCTCATTCGCAGTTGTCCAGGGAGTCTCCCTACAACAAGGATTTGGAGCAGCGGGGCCAGCCAGGGGACCTGAGCTGTGGAGCTCTCGTCCATCAGATGGTGTACTTCTCAGTGCTACAGACTGGGGCCTAGGGTCTGGGGTGGCCCCAAGGGCTCATCCCCAAGACAGGGTCATCCCAGATACCTGCCAGCGCTTGGTCACTACCCGCTCAATGGTCCAGGGTGGCACTAATAGGTCCTGGGGCCAGGTAGGAGATCCCATGGGGACCTGCAGGTGGCCTGCAAATCTGCCCCAAGGGCTGAGCCCACTGTAGCAGAGCATTCAGGGAGCAGCCAGACTGCTCGGGGCCGAGAGGACGTGCCCACCCTGAGAGTGCTCCTCGCACCGCTGTGCTCAGTCTCGGCATGAATTCTTAAAAGGGAGCTGGGCAATCCTCTTCCCCGCAGACTTCTGGGGACACCAGGAGGTTGCTAAGCAGTGGATGTGAGGCCACAGTAGTGACTACTAGCCTCTTCACCCCATGGCCCGGTCTCTGTCACTGCCCTTGCCAGCCTCTGGTGGCCTGCAGGCATCCTGGGAAGTGGCATGTGGGGACCCCATGAGGGGCTCCTGGGGGTGGGGCATGCAAGGCACCTGCTCTCATCCCTGGCCGGGTCTTAGGCTTTCCTCTGTCCTCAGGCCTGCCATTTGCAGGTTGCCCTGTGAGTCCTCTCGGGCCTCCCTTGTTTCTGCACATCTTAGGGGGCCCTCTGGGGAAGTGCAGGGGGTCAGGGTAACGGGCCTGGCTGGATGCTGGCACCCAATTCAGCCCTAGCAGTGCAGACAGCTCTGCCTCTTGGCCTTCCTCACCCACTAGGCCTCCGGCAGGACCCTGACCAACATGTCCCAGGCTGAAGCCCATGGCCTGGGTTGACCCAGTGGCCAGGAGAGCAGCAGATGGGAGGCTCCTCTGTGCCTCCTGCTCAGGCTGGACCCTGGTGCCAAACAACCTCCTCCCTACTCGGGGGTGAGGGGTGCAGGTGCCAAGTGAGTCCAACCAGCCCTTCACCACTCTAGCTGGTCCCCACCACAGCAGCCCTCCGGCAGGGGCCTCCACACTGTTTCATGAGGAGGCAGAGGTCCTGGGGGGTCTGACGGCTTGCCCAGGGCTGCCTGCTGCCTCCATCTCACCCAGGCGGCCTGCATGGCCACCAGGCCTCGACACACACACAGACTTGCTGGAAGTCAAAACCCCTGGGGAAGAGTCTAGGGGACCACCAGCTCAGGGTGTGGGAGGAAGTCCCAGACCCACCCAGGGTCAGGGCCTGGGACCCGAGTCTGAAAGGCCAGGTGGGGGCACGGCTGTGTGAAGCCTCTCTGTGTGAAGGATGGAGCAGGGAGGGGCAGGCCAGAGAGGCGGCCGGCTGGGAGCTCTTTGCTGTTGTGCCTCTTCCTTCCCCAGGGAGCAGGCCCAGCTGGCCTCTGTCCTGTGGGCCCTGAGAGGACCCCTTTGCTCCTGAACTTAGTCCTGGACTCAGAATGTAAACACAGAGAGCTTCAGAGCCAGCTACCTGGGGTACCTGGAAGCTATCTTGACCAGGCCACCCAAGCTGTGACCTCCAACTGGCCAGACCATGCCTCCCTCAGTGGACAGGAAACCTGATGCCCAAATGCCCACCTGGCCCCCTTTCCCACAGCTGGACTGCTGGATCCTCCTCCCCAAAACCTTAGCTGGCAGAGGCTCTGCCCCTCCAGATCCTTCTGGGCCAGAGGAAATGGCATTTCCCTCTCTCTGGTCTCAGGGGTAGGCACTCTGGGGAGACCTTGGGCAGGGAAGGGAGAAGCGGCAGCAACTCTAGGCAGAGCCTCCACCTGAGCACACCCAGGTAGCCCCAGAGGGCAGGCCCTCCATGTGCACACCACAAGTGTGGCCAGCCACTCAGAGGCCTCCAGAGGATCTCCTGCCCTAGCCATGCCTGCCAGCCTCGAAGCTTGCGTGTCCCCTTGGGGATGGTGTGTGCTGGGGCTGGGTAACTGGACACTTAAGATGTGAGCGACGCGAGGACTTCAGGAGTCATTTCCTTAGCTCCTGGGTTTCCCTGCCCCTGTGTGTAGCTGAGCCACCAGCCCCAGGCTTCCAAGCCTGCCCCAGAGTCTTGTCTGCTCTGGGCTCTAAAGGGCCACTTGGGGCCTGAGTTCTGCTGCCAGCCTCTGCCCGGCTGCTGGAGACACAAGGGCCCTCCCTTCTCTCCAACCTGCTGGCTTTTTAGCCAGGATGCCCTTGGACCCTGCCCCTGGTCACTAGGACAGCCCCCTTCCAGGCAGGTCAGCTTCTCGGACACGACAGCAGCTGTGCTGTCAGTGAGGCCAGGGTGTGCTCTCCACTGTTCTACAGCCCTCCCACTCTGCACCACCCCGTCTCAGGTCTCAGTCAGGATCCAAGTCCCTCTTTGTGAATTTTCTAGGCAAGCACTCCACCAGGTTGCCACATCCCCAGCCTACTCTGCATTTTCTGGAACATTCTACCCCTCCAGTCCATCTCTCAGACCTTCCCCTCCCCAGTTGCATCTTCCAGGGCCCGTGGGGGTTGGCTGAGGGACAAGGGAGGGGCAGGTGCTCTCCCTTTCTCCCTGGGGAGCTGCTACCCCTAGCCCAGGAGGAGACCATCCTGCCCCTGCAGAGGTAGCCATGGATCAGTCAGTGAGCCCCTCCTTCCGTCACACGCGGGCAAGCTCCCAGCCCTCTGCTGCAGGTGGGACTGTAGGCACTCACCTGGGTGGGGTTGTGGAACCTCCAGAAGGCCACCTGCACCAGGCTGCAGAACACCAGGGTGCAGCTCAGGAAGCCCTGGGAACAAAAGGGACCTGGTCACCCTGTGCAGACCTGTGGCCTGGGTGGGGCTGGTAGTTGGTGTACAGGGGGGCTACTCCTTAGACTGAGGTGAGAGGTGAGGGGTTTTCTTTGGTTTGGTTATGTGGTGCTGGGGAGTGAACCCAGGGCCTACACCACTGAACTGCATCCTCAGCCAGTTTTATTTTATATTTTGAGATAGGGCCTCATTAAGTTGCTGAGGCTGGCCTTGGACATGTGATCCTCCTGCCTCAGCCTCCCAAGTCTCCAAGATTACAAGTGTGCGCCCCCAGACCCAGTTTGAGATACGGGTTTAAGGCCCAATTCTCCCTGCCTAAGGGGGAGACTTTGGACTGAGGGAAGACTGGTTGGTGGGTCTCTTTCCCATCACTTCTTCTGGCCTTTTTTGAAAAATCTCCCCCTGTTCTCCCTGATGGCTCTAGAGGGCCTGTTCATCACAGCACCACACTGCCGGCCCCCGGAAGGGCAGGCCACCCCTGGGATGGCGGAGACCCCTATCCACTGGGCTGCTCCAAGGAGAACATTTGCTCCAAGAAGGGCCAGGTAGAGTGTCCCTACCAGAGATTCTCCTGTGGGGAGCAGAGCCCCTCCTCAAGGGAGAGAAATGGCTCCCAGCCGTTGGGGTGGTGGGCGGCAGGAGGCTGTTTCGCTTTGTTTTCAGGAACATGCCTGGTGAGGAAGGGGTGCAGCCGACCTCACCGGCTGGGCTGGCCCAAGGGCCACAGTCTGCAGCCTGGGAGCAAGTCCTCTGGGTGGTAGGAGCTGGGGACAGGGTGGGGAGTGACACCTGGTGGGCTGCTGTGACCGCCCTGCCCTCTGGGTGAGCTGCCAGTACTTCCTCCATGCCCTGCTTGTCCGCAGGGCCCCACCAGCCGTCTCCCCTTGCCCTAGACATGTGGGGCACCAGCCCCTGTTCCCAAGCTCCCCCACACCGCCCTATTTTCTTTCATGGTCCAGACTTTTGAGAGGCCCTGCCTTGAAGAAGCTGACGGATTGTGGACCTCTCCACTGACACTGCCCATGAGCCCTCCTCACTTTGTGGACAGTTTCAGAGGGTCACTTCAGACCGAGAGCCCAGGGGCACTCCCCACCATAGACCCACCTGGTGACCCAGGACCTGGGTCTCCACCAAGTCTCCTCCTGGCACTCTGGAGGGTTGGCCCAGGCTCTGTCCACAGCCACCCAGTGCGTGGAGGCCCCAGTGTCCAGCCATTCTCATCAGTCCTGGCCACCCCGCAGCAACCCCAGTGTGTGGCTTGGCCAACATGTGTTCCCAGGGACTCTACAGCCTGGGGCTGCTGTGGCAAGCATCCCAGCCCTGGAGTCACATGCGCAGATGCCTCCAGGTGGACTGGTGACCAGTGGATAGAGACATGTGATCCTCCTGTCCAAGCAGAGGGACCTGCAGACATCTGCCAGGTTGACAGGGACACAGCCTCGCTGGCCCCAGCTGTGGGCGCAGGCTCTGCAGGGGTGGGGAGCCCTCCTCTCCGTGTGCCTGCCTGCCTGCCTGGGGTCAGCCCTGGAACGGTCTCATCTCCTCCCTTCCTCCCCTTCTTCGCCCCATCCTTTCTCCTCCTCTTCCTGCTCCTTACTTCATCCTCTTCCCCCTCCTTCTCTTCGCTTCTCCTTCCTGTTCCCCCTGCCCCTCTTCTTCATCCTCCTCTCTTCCCTCCTCCTCCTCCCTCTCGCTGGGGCCTGGCTGAGGGCTGTCTTCCCCATCTGGAAGCCATCGCTCAAAGCTGCCTCCCAGCCTCGAGGCCTTGAGCCAGCTCAGAGACCATCATTTTCCAGAAACCGTTCCATTCCTCAGGAGGAAGAGCACCCACAGCCTGCCTCTCTCTTCTCTCTCTCTGTGGAGAAGGTCTTGGGCAGTGAATGGGCCTCTCCAGGGGATGGGCCTCCACAGTGCAGAGGATGCCGGGCGGGCCAGGTGATAGTTCTAAATGAAAACAAACTCATAAACAACTTGAATCACTTCCTTGGGCTGCTGGGGCCCACTGAGCTTCTGGCTTAGCTTGCTCCTTCATTTCCTGTGCGAGAGGCTATAGAGGGTGGGGCAGGAAGAGGCAGGGAGGGGACAGCTAGGCACCCTCAGCTATATCCGAAGAAAATCTTTCCACTTACTGCTCCCACCCCACCCTCTTCACATGCACTTTTATAGTCAGGCACACCAGGTACGGTGCACAGACAGCCAGGCCTGCACAGTGGCCGGGGCAGGTGAGGGCGAGCCACAGGCCCACAGCCCAGTGGAGCAGCTATCTCGGGTAGGTCTCCCAGTGCCCCTGTGGCAGGTTTCTAGGCTCACTGTGTGGGCTGGGGCTGAGGTTGCAGGGGTTCAGGAGTGTATGTGGGAGCCCCCACTGGGCCTGGAGTGGCCTTGGACCCTAGCCCTGCATAGGTATCCAGATCAGCTGGGGCACCCGGGAAGGCCAGGGTAGGACCAGGCAGCACAGGCCCAGTGTGGGGACAGAGGCAGGAGCCTGTGCCCCACCTGCTGCCTTCTGCGGCTTGTGCTGTGGCCTCAAGCCCAGCTCCACGGCGCCCCCTGGTGTCTGACACGCAGCTCTGGTGCCAGGCCTCTCCAGGCCACCCTCTTGGTTTCCCTGGGCTGCCAGCTTGTCTTCCCTCTGGGGCATCCCTCTGGCAAAACACAGACCCTCAGGGAGCACAGTCCATCAGCCATGTCATCTCCTCACTGGGGCCTCCCTCTCAGCCCCCAAACCAGGCTGCACAGGCCTGGTTTTAGTGCCCACTCATGGCCAGGGCTGTTCCTGCTCCACTCCTGTGTCCCCAGAGTGGGAATCCTGGTGAGGCTGGAGCTGCTCTGCTCCCTGGGGGCCCACCCAGAGTGCAAGCCCCTGCAGCAACTCCAGGAGGTGACTCTGTCCCTGTGGAGGCGTTTGCAGACCTGGGGGCACCAGTGGGCATGCACTGAAGACAGGGCTGGGCTGAGAACCTGCCAGCCCTGCGGACAGGAGGCTCTGTTCTCAGGGAGCCCCGGTGAGGTCCCACCTCACCTCCCAGCACAGGCTCCCCACAGGCAGGAGGAGGGGAGGCCTGAATGCAGGGGCAGGGGCTCCAGGTGCAGAGGGTTGGCGGTGGGAAAGAGTGACCTCAGGGCTGGAACGGAGTGACAGGTGGAGTCGAAACACCAGAGCGGAGTGTCTGTAGCCCAGGTGAGCAGGGAGGGAGAGGTGGCCACGGGGCCCAGGTGAGCAGGGAGGGAGAGGTGGACACGGGGAAGAGTCACGGGGAACAGGCTTGGGAGCAACAAGGAGCCACTTCTACCAGGTTGAGGTCGGGGGGCTGTGAGATCTTGTGGCCAGGGAGACCCTTCTGGTAGCTGGGATGGAGGGGAGCAGAGAGCTTGGCAAAATGGATCTCCCTGGCGCTGCCTTGTCTCCTAACAGGAAATGGAATTCACCCAAACCTTGACCCCAGAGTGCTCTGGGTAACAGAACCAGGCTCTCCCAGGTTCTTAGGGGGTGGTCCAGGGCTGGAGGGCCAGCTCAACGGTCAGGGACCCTGTAGGTCTGCTGCTGGGTGCAAGAAGGACGGCGGACGCAGGCCCTGTGCAGTGTACCGGCTGGCCGGCCCCTCAGGCCTGTTTCTGCTTGGACATTTCAGGGGGGCAGAGGAGGCTGCTTCCTGGGCTTCCAACCTCCCCAGCTTTTGACCCTGTCTAGGGGGTGGGGTATCCAAGGTCACAGATAACTCACCATGGCCAGGAGGCCTTGGGCCTCTCTCACGGTGGCTGCGGCACTCAGGGTAGCTCCCAGGCTCAGCAGGCCAGCCAGGCTGATCCCCACGTAGAAGACTGGGTGGGAATAGAGAAGAGGAGGTTGGGGTGCCTGGGATGGGGCCTGAGTCACAGAGCCTGGGCCTGCATCCAACTCAGGGTCACAGGGGCAGGGCTGGACTTCTGGGGAGGCCATGCCTCCCCATCAGACAGAGATGTGCCTCCCACTGCCCAGTGACCTCCTTCCTCCCAAGGCAAGGGGGACGCCTGAGCAAGCCGAGCCTCCGGGGAGGCACTGCTCCTTTCCCCCACCTGCTTCAGGGACGTTCTTTAAGCTGTACCCTGTGGGGCTGTGGCCTTATTGGCCCAGACCCAGGCCCAGGCTTCGTGCTCTAGGGAGGCTCAAGTCCTCGGGGGCCGGACCTGCCAGGCCCACACTCATGGCCTCTTTCCCCTACCCTCACCCACTGGGCAGCCACCCTCCTGAGTCCCTCATGCTTCTGCGGGGACATCCCCTCACTGAAGCAGACCGCCTCACTCTAGTGGAAGTGGACCACCCCAGCAGGCCCTGGCCCTTCCTCGGTGTCCTGTGCCCTCTGAACACTAACATTCCACGGCTGCGTACCATGAACCTCCAAGGCCAGCCCCAGGCAGCCCCTGCTGTGGACGGAGCTCTGACGGCCTGCTTCCCCGTGCCCTGTGGTGGCTCTGACCTCACTCACCCCGGTGGTGCACAGCCTCGTACGGGTTGCTCTCCACGGGTGCACGGCCAACAACAGCAAAGTGGTCCCCGAGGTGAGCGACAGCCGCCGCAGTGGCCATAGCGAGGCTCAGCAGCTGGGGGAGGGCAGGCTTAGCGCCTGGAGCAGATGCAGCTGCCCAGCGGCAGGGAGCCTGAGGCCCCACAGGGCAGGCTGCCCCCCGACCCCCTGCCTTACTGGCCTCACATGTCTGAACTTCAGGAGTGCAGGGTGTCCCTGGGGGTGGACTCAGAAGGCCTTTCACCCCAGACACCACCACACATACCTGCAGACACATGCTCCTTGCGCGGTTTCCCCAGGACCCAGCCCTTGGACAAACCAGTCTGCAGAGCCTTTTCAGCTCTGACCCCGCCCCAGCTCAGTAAGACCCCCTCCCCTCAGGCAGGAAGAGGCTGGAGAGCCTTGGAGCCCAGGCAGCCAGAACCCCTTCCCTGGCATTGCCCCTCCACCCCAGGTCCAGGCCACCCAGGGCCCTGGGTCCAACCCAGGCTCATCTAGACCCTGCACTGCCCCTCAGGAGGATGGATGCTATCCACAGGGGCCTCCTATCCAGGTGTCAGGAGTGGCCACTGGGGACCCAGCACATGCGTACCAGGGCAGATTTGGGCAGCAGGGCTGGGGTGTGTAAGTGTGCGTGTGTGTGTAGGCTGGGGCCCAGCCCTGCCACCCCCACCCTCCTGCCTACCCCACCTGTTACCAAGACAAAGAAGCAGGTGACCAGCATCTGGCATTTGGCAACCCTGACTCGCCTCCCAGGGCCCATGGTGGTCGCCTCCTCTCCTTTCCCTTTCTCCGCTCCTCTGTGTGGTTTCCTGCCAGGCAGGGGCCTTAGACCACAGCTGCCCGCCCAGGAGGTAGGCACATCCGCCTGTCTGTCAACACACCCATAAGCAGGGTGGCTGGGTGCCCTGGACGAAGGGCAGAAAGGAAATGGAGGCAGCGAGGCCTGCTCCCACACCCCCTGCTGCCCAGCCTGGCCCAGACACACATATTTGCTGATATCTGAGGCCTCCCAGGCGGGCGTGGCCCTGTCCTGCTGGGGCCACCAGTCACCACTGGGGGCTGGGAAGTCATGTGTGGCCAAGGGGACACAGTAGAGTGTGTGGGGGGGACTGCACCCCAGGAGTCCTGCTTGGGGACATAAGGCTTGGGGGAATTTGGGAGACAGGGAGGTCTAACCCACACCATTATTAAAGGTCCTCAGGAAATTCGATTTTCAGTGCCTCCAGGGCACCAATGTGTAAGTCAGGGCAGCCCTGTCTGGGCTACGCAGGAGGACTGGGCCTCACCCACACCCACAAGGGGCCCCTTTGTTACTGTGAAGTCAGGGATCACACAAAATGATGTAAACCATGAACGGGGCAGAAGTGCCCATTGTCAGCCACACTCAAGTGGGCTTTGGGGGCCAAGGAGGCCCTCCACAGGACGTAAATGCAGTCCATGAAACCACCCCATGGGGTCAGGGCTGGTGTGAACCCCTGGGCCACTGCTGGGTGCTTTAAGGCTGCGGTGCCCTGTGGGGCCCTCTCTTCCACATCAGGTAATGTGAGGTCCTAGTCCGGAGGTGACCTGTGTGTGTGGGGAGGCCCCCTGACCTTCTGGAAGCCGGTAGAACAGAGCTGCATTGGCAAGCTGGCAGAGGGCACTGCTGTGGTCCCTCTGTGCCCCTCTGCGGCTGGAGACCTCGTCCCTCCCAGCGCCCCCAGGCAGCCCCTCTGCGGCTCTGGTCCTCAGGAATGCCTGTCCGAGTGTGTAAGGCAGGTGCTGTGTGCCCACCAAGCTGCTCCAGGTGCAGGCCCAGGTGTGGCTGAGGGCTCAGGGCCATGTGGGGTGGCTTTGTCTCCAGCCCCCTGCCTTTGCCTTCGAGAGGCTTGAACGTGGGTGCACACGTCACCTATCCTCTTCCTCCATCTACTGATTGATTGATTAATTAAAGTGGCTTTGTCACAGGATCCAACTAAAAGGGACCCAGTGGTCAAAGCTGTTGTCGTCGAGCAACAGAATAAACAGGGAAGGACTGGATGATCAGCCACCACATTCAAAACACCTGGCTCAGAGCAGGGGTTTTTAATTTTAACATGGCCCAACCTCTTAGGTACTGATCTGGAGAGTGCTTCAGATTCCTATTTCCCTCTTCGTAAAGACCTCCAGAAACCAGCTGCTTTCAGCTGCTAAGGCCAGAAATACGCCATCACTGTACCATCTCTGGGTCTACCCATTCTGTGGGGACCTTGGTCCACTTCCCTTCTACAGGACATCTTCCTGGTCCACTGCTTGATGACATCCTGCTGATCCAGCCCAGACAGCAGGGAGCGGTGGTGACCCAAAGCCACGTGGCATCACGGCGCATACCAGAGGGCAGGGAACAGACCTCAGTGACGTCACTGAGGGCATGTGAGGCCGACATCTCGTCTTCCTTGCCACTAAGAAGCAGCACGGTGCCTCGCGGGCCTCTTTGGATTTTGGATGCTCTGACCCAGGTGGCATGTGGTCACAAGGCTGTCAGTCTTGAGAGAGGCCCAGACAAGGGGAGGCTCTGCCACGGGCCCAGGCCACCTCTGGTCCGTGTGTGACCAGTGGATCCCATGTTGCAGGTTAAGCCAGGCTTCCATGGGTGAACCACACCCCAGTACCCCCAGGTTTTGGAACCACGCCCTGCCATCCTGAGTGGATAAGGCCTTTTGAGAAACAGATTCTAAGCTGCTTCTGAACCTCAGTAGAGACCAAGCATGTGACCTGAACTGTCCATCCTGAGTGGGCAGTGGTCTGAGCCACCAAGCCATGGAGTTGGGCAAACCAGCTTTGGTCTGTCGTTAGTCAACATGAGACTGACTCTAGGGCCCTGAGAGTTCAGGTGAGTCCCACGAAGTGGCCCTGGTGACAGTGGGCCACTGCTCCTTTGCCATCCCCTGTAGCCGCAGCAAGGGCTTCCCAGCAAGTTCCTTGGAAAGTCTGGGCCTGCATGACAGGCAGATGCCATCCCGAAGTGGGTCACTTGCGGCCTCCTCTGAGGGATGGGGTGAAGCGAGACACTCTCGGGGCAGAACATCGGGCAGTGCCCTGGTCGTCTCACCTGGCTGGGAGGAGCACTGGGGTCACAGCTGCCACCAGCCTTAGCTTGCTGCTAGAGACGTGGCTGGACAGTGTGACCTGTTACCCAGAACGAGCTTGGGAAATGGCAGCAGGTCAGGCACGGAGGTCAGGTCAGCCCTCTTCAAAAGGGGGACAGCGTGTGACGGTGTTTGACCCACACGAATGCTCGCCAAGGAGTGCACTCCCTCAGTGGAGGGGCACTTGATGCCCAGGCGGACAAGATGGCCCGTGCTTGGCCATCTTCCTTCCCAGCCAGCCTGTCACTGTCCACAGAACTCGTTAGAGACATGCCTGGCCACAGGGAGGGTGGTCACGCATGGCAGGGCATGGAGCCACTCACCATGGTGCTGCTGAGTGCCCTCTCTGGCTGCAGCAGAGACCAGGGCCAGTGCCCTGTCAGGGCTCAGCAGGCTGCTGCCATCAGGGAAGGGCTCTGCTCTGCCCTCACCAGCAGGGACACACGCTCAGGATGGAAACTGGCCATCCCTGGCCACAGTGCTCTTGCTGGACCCACCCCTAGTGGACTTAGGCAGCCTGACCCCCCCTCTGGGTGACCAAGGACCTCGCTTCACAGCTGATGGAGTGGAGCATAGGCTGATGCTCGTGGAACCACAGTCTTCATGTTCCCCATCACCCTGAGGCAGCTGCCCAAGGACTGGAGTGGCCTTTCGCATCCTCCGTAATGGCTGGAGCTCAGGGTGGCTCTGCAGAGCTGGGTGCCGTGTCCAGGACATGGCCTGTGCTCTGAATTCACGATCCTTCCTGGTGTCCTGATCCTGTAGCCAGGACTCAGGGCTCTGGGAACCTGGGGGGAAGCATCAAGGACGCCCATTCCCCTGAGGAGTGTTGCATCCACCCCGCACTCTCCTCACAGAAGTGCAGCCCAGACAACTCTGCAAAAGCAGCAAAGGTTATTGAGGAAATAGGCACACAGGCCAATCGACTGGGGTCAGCTCTCCTTTCCTTCAGAGAGTGACCCCGAAGCGAGGGTTTCAGAGGTTATTATAGGGTGGGCTAGCTACATGACGCAGGAAAACATGATTTGGCAGGTATTCAACCTATAGTTATTTACAGTTCAACTGTGACAGTGCCTCCTATGTCCCCTTTTAGTTCCTGGAACTTTAGGTAACTGGCCAGGGGGTCTGGCAGCCTGTGGTTTTGCCCCCTCATCCGTGAGAAGCAAGCATAGCAAAGCATTAATCACAGAAGCACAAAGAGCAGATTAGCTGATACATGCAGGCCTGAGCCAGAGTGACTCCATTTTGTTTTTGGATTTTACATTCCCCCCTCTTCTAGTGAATAGAGTCACACCTTTGACTCATTATCATCTATTGGGAGGGGATTATAATGGGACTGGAGTACCATGAGTTTAACAGTACTAATCTTTTGTCTTATATAGTTAACTAGACAGTTAATAATGCAGGGGCCTACTAGAAATCCCAAAAGCAAAAGTATGAAGGGGCTTGAAATAGCAGATATCCTGCTAATCCTAGTCCCATTAACAACAGTCTTCTCCATACTAATATATTTGTGGCAAAATGTGTACTAGAACACAAAGTTTTTTTGACATATTATTTTAAAAATACCAGGCATTGAAGCAGGGAGTAATACCAGAAGTGCAAGCAAGCCAAGTAAAAGGAGGGGCCTTGAAAACATAACTGTGGGAAACTGAGGCAGAAAGGGAGTCACTCATGCTAACCTCGTCCACAACATCCCCCACTGATTTTATGGGACTAATCAAATCATTGATTTATCATCATCAGTATGAGTCCCAGATGCTGTTGTTTAGCCTCTCCATTATAGTAGTTCACTTGGGGAATAATGTGGACAGTCAAAAACTTTGTTCCATCCTGAAGTGTCAAAAAGCTGTCCACGTTATTCCCCAAGTGAACTACTATAATGGAGAGGCTAAACAACAGCATCTGGGACTCATACTGATGAGTTATTCCTCATAAACAGACAAACCAAACGTCCTCTGGAGCCACTTAGAAATTAACCAGCAGTCCTGAGTAACATTAGGTTTTGTCTGATTAGAGGTGGGGGTTGGACTGACGAAATATGTTGTTTCGGCACCTCATATTTTATAACATTTTTTTAACCCAAACCAGCCTCCATTTTGTGAATTGATCCAATTACCCATTTATATTAATTGTATTTTCTCTCTAATTTTAGGGAACTCCTACTGCTGTAAGAAAAAGGGTGACGACCGCTCTTGCTGCTTCGAGCTGAGAGGGGGCGATGTGCAGTGGGGCAAGCAGTTTGGAGTCCCTTTTTATAAATTGGGTCAAGGGTCCATGATGGAAGTCTGATTCAGGAAGAACAGGTTGTAAATTCACCTGGGGGTGGTGTTTCTATGAGAGAAACAAAAGACATGAGCACTGAAATGAGATCAATACACAGTAAATGTTGTAGCATCTGGAACATGTCAATAAACATCATGAAGTTAATAATAGAAATCAATAATCACCAGCAAGTACAAGAACTAAAAGTTATCCCCATACCAATGCCTAACAAAGCCTAATAAGGCCTTTATTTGGGAATGTAAATCTTCTGTATTGTCAGAGTTATCAGGAATGTATACACAACACTTAGTTGTTACTTTACTTAGGGCTAGAGAATCATACTAGTAAACATATACTAGTAAACATTGACTAAGCCTACCTATGTTGGAGGTTAGGAAGATCTGTAGGCCTTGAATTGACTAACAACTTTTGATTCTGACAGGTTTCTTTTGATAATTATCAGGCACTCTTGCTTACAAATCTCTCTTTTGTTGTCTCAAGTCTTATTTATTCTTGGGGGGCTAACCCAAGTGTACAACTTAAGTTACAAATAACTATATATATATTTTAAATGCCCAGGGATGGTTGTGTTGTGGTTTTAACTGTTTTTGCTGGGTGTTCAAGATCAAGATGGTCAAATGGACCTTGTTTTTATCTATTGTTAAGAGTCAGCTGAGTGTTGTGGGACACTCTTGGGGAACTCGTGAGCAGCCTCTTAGCACTGCTAGTGTCATCTGTGCTAGGATGGGTTGAGGTCTTGCTCACCATGTATGTGGCTTCCCTTGGATGCATCAGGGATGCCTCCCCTTTCCAGGGACCCTCCTCTTTTGCAGCATGTACACTGATTGGCTCTCTGTTCTCTAGTGGTCTCATTAATCTCCCTGATCGGGAGGTTATGTGGCCCAGAGTTGTAAAGCTCTTCCCCTTTTCCCAGGGTTCAGGCTGACTCAGAGGGCAAGGTCAAATACATTAATATTTGACCTTAGGGAAAAACCTTGAATAGTTTTAACTATTTGTGTTACATATATATAACCAACTTAGTTACACACAAACTTGTCCTTTACTTACTAGACCTATTTTATCATTTAGATCCTCTTATTGTTTACTTAGCCCCTTTATTTTAACCTTAATATTTAAGCTTTGACCTTAAACATCCAGCAAGTCAGTCTTACCAGTCTTAAAGAGGACTGGGCTTTAACTTAATGTTTATAAATTTATAGTTATTTTTACCTTTTTATTTACTATCTGTCTATAGATGGCTTAATCTGGGTTACATATCCATATCCCCTGTTTGAGATATACAGCTTTAAATGAACTGAAGTTTGGCCTACTTTGGAGTTATTTTGACAAACAGTTTCCGAGTCTTTAGGAATGTCAGCTACAATATTAACCTTTAAACATATCAGGCTCTTACTATCTTTAAAAAATATCTTTACATTTTTATAATTCAGTGTAAAAGGTAACATAAGGTTTAGGTTTGGCTACAAAACATCAAATGATATAAATAAATCTCCAATAAAATTTGTTATTTCTGTAAGTCTAAGTTTATCATTACAGACAACTTTAGTTTGTAGAACACCAGCTTGATAAAATGTTCCTTTAAATCTTTTACTTTAAAGACTTGTATACCTGAAAGATATTTAATATGTAAAGAAGAGTAATAGCACCATAGTTACATTGATATTTTTATATTAATCAAGTTTAGTACTTAAAGAAAATCTAGATTCTGTAATGTAGTAAAATACTGTAAAATACCAGTTGCTGTTTAACCAGAGTTGTACAAACCTTAATTTCTCCAAGACTAGTTGTTCTGAGAATAAAACTTAACAAACACAATGTTAGGAGTGAATTAATGTTTTAAGAAATTTTTGTCATTTTAACAGATTAAACTTTGTTTTATACCAGTACATTAATATTTGACCTTAGGGAAAAACCTTGAATAGTTTTAACAATTTGTGTTACATATATATAACTAACAGTTACCACAAACTTGTCCTTTACTTACATAGACCTTTTTTATCATTTAGATCCTCTTATTGTTTACTTAGATGTATTATAACTTTACTACATGAAGACTTGAAGACTTTTTTACCCAGAATTTTTTTTACTAAATATATCTTATTCTATTTTAATAAGATGAAATAGTTGAAACGTTTATGCCCTTTATATAACCTTGTTTTTAGTTAAGACACAAAGTAATTTTAAATTTTTTTTAATGTTACCAGTTTATGAAAACACCAATAATGTGTTTAAGCATATTACCTTAAGGAATTTAAGGAGTTAAGAGTACTTGATGTTATAT
>CM053399.1:2087550-2098523 GCA_028644305.1 Xerus rutilus | reverse complement strand
TCCCCCCACCTCTCCTCTTCCTATGTGGAAATGGAGTTCCTCCATTTCTCCTATGTTCCCCATTCCCACCCCCCCTTATGTATCAGCATCCACTAATCAGAGAGAACATTCGGCATTTGGTTTTTTGGGACTGGCTTACTTCGCTTAGCATAATGTTCTCCAATTCCATCCATTTACCTGCAAATGCCATAATTTTATTCTCTTTTATTGCTGAATAATATTCCATTGTGTATATGTACCACAGTTTCTTTATCCATTCATCTATTGAAGGGCATCTGGGTTGCTTCCACAGTTTTGCAATTGTGAATTGTGTTGCTATAAACATTGAAGTGGCTGCTTTACTGTAGTGTGCTGTTTTTAAGTCTTTAGGGTATAGGCCAAGGAGTGGGATAGCTGGGTCAAATGGTGGCTCCATTCCAAGTTTTTAAAGGAATCTCCATACTGCTTTCCAGATTGGTTGCACCAGTTTGCAGTCCCACAAGCAATGTTTGAGTGTGCCAGCACTTATTGTCGCTGGTATTTTGGATAGCTGCGACTTATTTTTAACAGGACATGTTTCTCTTCCTCTCCCCCTGCTCCTCCCTAATCTCTCCTTCCCTAGTCTCCTGGAAACAGCATACCTTCCTTCCCATCCTAGGCAGAGTCCTCTGTCCTTGAGCACCCCCCCACACACACACACACAGGAAAGAAGTAATCCAGACTTGGGGATGGCACCAGAAGACCTCAGCAAGACTGTCTCCCAGATTAACAAGTGAATTTCAGCTCCAATGGAGGACAGTGCAATGCAGCCTTTGAGTCGCCTCTTTAAAAGCCCCATTTCCCCTGATGGGCAGAATCCCAGCCTCTGGGACAGGCGCCCCCTGTGCTGCTTCTTTGCTAGCAAAGCAAAAAAACCTTCTATTTCCTTTTTCTCAAAACATGTCCTTGTTACTGGATTGGCCTCAGGGATGAGGACTGAGATTTTAGTCACAAATTTGGCTTCCAAGATGGGACCTGAGAGTGGCCCCTGCTCAAGCTTTCTTGGGCAGGCCTGGCTTTCCCAGGAACCCCACTTCCACGCTGAGGATGCAGGTGCTGGTGAACTTGTTGAGAGCCAACTGCAGGAGAGTGAGGAGACGGTGAGTGTGCCTCGGTTGGGCCATAGCAGCTGTCCCTGTGAGTAAAGGGAGGGGCTGAGGCTCCAGTCCCGCAGCAGTGGAAGCTCCTTTTCTTTTGGGGAACTCCTGCCTTCCCTCCCTGAGTGGTACAGGTTGCTCCATCATGGTTCACTTTGAGAAAAAGGAAGATGAACTCATCACAACACCCCCGGCCATCTGCCAAGTCCCCCTGCATGCATGCCAAGACCCATGATTCCACCCGTCTGGTCCCTCTCTGTGGGGACATCTGTGGCACCACTGTGTAGGAGTCATGCTTAAGCGGGGCTCAAGAACCTAGGGAGTTTTACTCCTTTCTTGTCTTTCTAGGTCGCCATCTGTTTGTTGACCTTGGGTTCGGGAATTCCATCTGGCTGGCTGTGTTTGTGTCTGTTGCTGCCCCTTTGAGGACACGGGCAATACTGCAGTGGTCTATGGAAAGCTTTTGGCTGGTTTGTTTCAAAGGTTCCCAGGTGTTGGCCATGGTTTTGGGGATGTTCCCTGGTTGTCTGACTCTGTTTCTTTTTTGTACAATTGTGCAGTTGGAATTGGTCTGTCAGAAGTAAAGTAAGTAAAAAAAAGGGTCACCTACAGGTATAAGCCTCTGGGCACGGCTGCATCGATCCTATAAGTAGCTTCTTGGGAAAGATCTTGACTGAAAGGGCCACTCACAGGTATACACCTAAGAAAAAGATATGTTCTATTGTGAGCTGGCCTTTGAATGGCTTTCCGAATGATACAATCTTGCAGTTGGAGTTGGTCTGTCAGAGGTAAAGTAAGTGGAAGAAATTCTGTATGTGCAGGTCCATCTGGTTTTTTTTTGTGTGTGTGTATGTGTGTGGCACTGGGGATTAAACTCAGCTGAGCCACATCCCCAGCCCTATTTTGTGTTTTATGTAGACAGGGTCTCACCGAGTTGCTTAGTGCCTCACCGTTACTGAGGCTGGCTTTGAACTCGTGATCTTCCTGCCTCAGCCTCCCAAAGTGCGGAGATTACAGGCGTGTGCCACCACACCCGGCTAGGTCTGTCTGTTTTAAAGGTTATCATCTATTGGCCGGGGTTTGGAAATTCTCTCTGGTTGTCTTCTTCTGTTTCTTTGTCTTTTCTTTTCCTTTCTGTTCTTTTCTTTCTTTCGTATCTGTTACTGGCCCTTTAAGATGTGGGCCATGCTACATTGATCCTGCTGGTAGTCCCTTGGGAAGAAAGATCTAGGCTGAATGGGCCACCTAGAGGTATAAGCCTGACTAAGAATGATGTTTTACTGTAACACAATCTGGCTTGTGAATGGTGTTCTGGATTATTATACAGTCTCGCAGCTGGAGTTGTCTGTCAGAGGTGAAGTATGTGGAAGGGTTGTGTGTGTACAGGCACTTCTGCAGCTGTACGGAGAGAGGTCCGAGCAGTCAAGTTGAGGATGCAGAAAGGTACCGCTCCAGGTGTGCAAGGGCAGGACACCAGAAGAAAGGGCTAAAAATGATTTAAATCCTGTCACCCCGTGCCGGCACCCCAGCACTGTTTATCAGCCTGGCCCCAGCTGGCCACAGATCCTCTTGCTGTGGGTCTGGGACACCTGCCCTGGGCTAGGGAGGAAAAAAAATCCCAGGAAAGCTGCCTGGGCTGTAGAAAAATGGGCAAAGAGGACCTGGCCTCTGCCCTGTCTTCCAGACCCTTTTGCCATGACAGGTGGAAGCTTCTGGCCACAAAGGACGTGGCAGTAGGTTCTGCTGTTAGTTTGTGACCTGGGGACGGGAATAGTCTCCCCTTTTAAGATCTGACAAGAGACCCCTATTTGGCCAGGGGAGGTCCATCACTGGGGCAAAGCAATTCTTGCTCTGACAGTATCCCATCAAACTAAATGCCTGGGGAGACTGGTGGGCTGAACAACTGCACCCAGCAAAGAAAAAGATAGGAACTAAGGCCCACCTGTGTTTCATAGGCAGCCTCTGCAAAAGGATCACCAAGGGAGCCTAAAGAAGGATGGAAAGGGCCTCCTCCATTGCATATCAATATGCCTCGTGTGAGAAAAAGGCCCCAAAGGAGCCTCTGGGTACAACTGACAGTGGGGAACTCACTTAAAGTTGATGGCATGGTGATAATGATAAGGGAGACAGGGCAGACTGAAAAATATCCCATGTCCAACCCCTTAAACTTGGGAGAAAAAAAAGATGAAGGCACAGTTTTTATATGTGCTAGCTTGTTCAACCCTCTCCTGGGATGAGATTTGATGTGTAAATTAAATGCACAGATAACACTCATAAGGGTTGTTTCAGTCTGTGAATTTAAGAAAGGGTCAAAAACTAGAGAAGATAAAGTTATAGGTATGAAAATATATTTTAGTATGAAAAATTAGAAGGTAAAAGAAATGTTTCTGGATGAGAAAGTATTTTGTACAGTAAAGTAACATTCTTTTGCTAAAGTTCAAGATGAAAGAGAGGGCAAAACCAAGGACGTAAACAAGTTGTAGTGTCTAAGTAAGTTGCAGAGGCCTGTGGAGCGTAAATTTCAAAAACTGTATATGTGATTAAATTGGCTCTAGTTAGCACAGTCAGTCAAAACTGTTCAAGTTTTAATGTACTGATATAAAGCAAACTCTGAAACATTGATCTGCTTTATCTATCAAGATGATTTCCTTACATCTGTTAGGTTTTATTACTTAGGGAAATAAAGTCTTAAACAAATTAGGGTTTGAACCTGTTTTAAAGTCTTTTAAATGATTACTTCCTACCTGGTTAAATAAACAACTCGTAGTTTAGTTATAATATATTTGACACCCTACATATATGTGACTAGAGCTATGCATACATCTGAGAACCATGTATTATGAATGTTATGTAAAATGTTGTAAAAGAAAGTTTACGTATGTTCACCAGCAAGATAAACCAATGTGAGCTCTCTTTTATACACTATATCTGACGTAGAAGGGCCACATTGCCATTTGAAGACCTGGCTTATATCTGTTTGCTTTGACTAAGTCTATTTCTGATCATTAATACTGTTTCCTAAATGTATAAAAGAGATTTCAGGTTACCCTTTGATTTTTGCTAGTACTGCTAACCTATGCAGATCTGTGATTATTGTTACTGTACATTATGGATTCTGTATTTTACTTAGTTAATATGAGGAAATCTGTGTAATGTGAATTGAGGACATCTGTGTAATCTGTGTGATGCTAACCATTACAGGCTTCTTTTTAAAAAAAAAATTTTTTTTAGTTGTCAATGGGCCTTTATTTATTTATATGTGGTGCTGAGAGTCAAACCCAGTGCCTTACACATGCTAGGCAAGCGCTCTACCACTGAGCCACAACTCCAGCCTCTGTAGGCTTCTTTGTATATTAGATGTATGCATGTTCTTCAAATATACAATGTAAAATGTAAAGTTTGTGAGAGCACTTTACCAAGGTGGTGGTCTCCAAACTAAAATTATCAGTAGCAAGAGTTTCCTTCAGATTTATATAGAAATAACAATTTGGTTGGTATTTATTTTTGTCCTTTAGTATTTTATAGCTGGATAAAGGCAACCTATTGTCAATAAGTTATGCATAAAATTTTGTGTCACTCTTTACACTGGGGTGGGAATTTAAATGTATTCTTAGAAGGCAATAGGGAAGCCTGATTTGTTCAGAGCTTGGCAATGTGGAACATGAAATCATTTTGCCACATTTTCCACAAAAGGGAAGTGAGGAGCTCTTAGCCTCTGATCACGTTCCAGATGTGGTGTATTATGTTAACTGACATTCAGATAGACTGAGGAAACAATTCATGAAAACTTTGTAGAATGATATTTTTTAAAATATCAAAATCAGATTTAGAAATAAGACACTTTTGAATATTTGTCCAGAGGCCAGCCTCACTCAGGTAAGGCTCGGCCTCTCACCTGTCTCCATGTTAGGATGGCTCCAAAGTAGGCTAGATAAGCTCACTTAAAGTGTGTTCACAGGTGGATTTTTTTTTAAAGATTCGTGTAATCTCAAAATAAATAAGGGATATAATAGAAAATTTAAGTAAAGTTTCGGGCAAACTATAAAAGGTATTTAGAAGAAAGAAAAACTTGTATGTGATTGAGTTAATAAATGTATGGGTCTTTGTAGAGGCTAAATCCCAAAGATAATTTAGTGTTCATTTTGTATTTTCATTGTAAAACTTTATAACTGTTACCTGTTAGTGTTTCGCAGAAGTATTACTGGACAATCTGAGTTAATTTGAGACCATCAAATTAATTGGAGGCCATCACCTACAGGACAGATAGGATACAATGCTGACTTCCAGTCCTAATACTGACCCCAATTAATGGAGGGGATAACCGCAAAATTATAGACATGGAAATTAAAACCCCTTACTCCCACTTCAAGATTGATGAAATTGGCCTGCTGGATGTTTAAAACGAAAAACGTGGAGACTAAGGTCAAGGAAGTAAAGGAGCCAAGGAAAAAGCAGCCAATATTTTGCCTTTTGCCCTTTAAGGTCAGTAAGGATCCAGAATCCAGGGAACAATGGGAAACCTCTAAGAGGACCCTAGAGAACAGGAAGCCATCCAGTTTACATTCTGCCAAGAGGGTCACTGGAGAGGGAAATGTCCCCAATGCTTCCAAGAGAAGCCATGTGTGGTCAGCAAGACCCTGACCCATCCTGGCAGATGGCATCACTGGTAGAGGAAAAGCTAAAGGAGACAAGAGGCGTCTCACGTCACTTCCCAAGACAAGGTCACTTCCCAAGAGGGACGTCTGAGGAATGTCAGCCGACTTAGTAAGTAGTAGACAGGAACAAGGTCAATTCTGGTCAACTTGGTCTTCAACTCCTGGCAGGAGAGTGTAAGGAAAGCACGGTCACCCGCGGGCATTAGCAGACAATGGCTCCTGAAAGAGAGGAGGTGTAGCCTGAGCTACACTTGGGTCAGCTCTGCCCAAAGGAAATAAAACTGGAGCCTAAAAAGGAACGGTTCTTCTGTGGGAGTATAAAAAATAACGACCACAAAGGACTCTAGAGTCACAAGTTTGTCCTGAGTCAGTTCGAACCTGATCACATAGACTTACAAATCCTCCCAACATCCTACGTAGACTAACTGAGTGTGTTTTTCATTGATATTATTATGAGTTACTGTCTTCATGGTTTTCAGAGACTGGCTGAAGTACGACTTATGTTTTTGTGCTGACTGTTTACAAAAGAATCATGCTTTGTTGTCTTTACTGTGTCTTAGCATGACCCCTGCCCTAGGTCTGCCTTGTCCAGTTGCCTGCCATC
The DNA here is from genome assembly GCA_028644305.1 of Xerus rutilus. Lineage (NCBI taxonomy): Eukaryota > Metazoa > Chordata > Mammalia > Rodentia > Sciuridae > Xerus > Xerus rutilus. The sequence goes on along the minus strand of CM053399.1, from coordinate 2,092,149 downwards.
GGCCACTGTGAACCTCAGGGCTGCCCTGACGTTGAATGCCCTCAACTGTCCACGCCCCACCTGATAGAGAACAAACTCACTTCACCAAACTGCCCTCCCTCAGCAGCAAGCAACTTGGAGAAGTTGTCTCCCACTTTTCCATAGAAATAGAAGGTAGAAATGGACAGTGGAGAAATGTAACAACGGCCCACTTTATGCTTTGAAGATAACCCTCACTGCTCAGCCGTTGTAACTTATTTTTAAAAGCACAAGTTTCTTTCTCTTCCTCTCTCCCTGCTCCTCCCTAATCTCAGGGGAAACAGGATGGCCTTTCCTCTCATCCTAGGCAGAGTTATCTGTCCTTGAACACCCACCACAGGAATCAAGTGATTCAGACTTGGGGATGGCCCCAGAAGACCTCAGCAATGACTGTTTCCCAGATTAACAAGTGAATTTTAAGTCCAACTGAGGACAGTGGAACACAGCCTTTGAGTGTCCTCTTTAAAAGCCCCCTCTTTCCCCTGATGGGCAGAATCCCAGCCTCTGGGACAGGCGCCCCCTGTGCTGCTGCTTTGCTAGCAAAGCAATAAAACATTTTTCTTTTTATCAAAACCCTGTCCTCCTTATTGGATGGGCATCGGGATGAGGATGGAGCTTTCGGGAACACCCCACTCTCCACTAGCTGAAGCTTGGGGGCTCCGCCACCCCCTTTCTCACTCTTGCTCCTTCACCAGAGGATCCAGCTCCCCAGGCCCTCACTAGATTCTGAGTGGCCTGCCTCTGGCTGTCATGTGAACAGTTCTCAGACACCACAGATCCGTGCCTGCCATTTCCCTGGGGCCTCCTTTCCCATCTCAGGCAATGGCTCCTGCAGAAACCCTGAGGTCAGCAGAGACCTGGTCCCCTAGGCCATCAGCAACATGTGCTGATATTTTCTATAGATTTTTTTTTCAGTACTAGGGATTGAACCCAGGGGCGCTCTCCCTCTGAGCTACATACTCATTTATGTATTTGTTTGTTTGTTTATATTTATTTATTTACTTAATTTAGAGACAAGGTTAGAAGTTGGCCTCTAATTTGTAAACCTCCTGCCTCAGCCTCCTGAGTAACTGGGATATAGGCATGCACCACCATACTCAGTTACAGAATACTTTTTTTATAAATTGGGGCTGAACACACACAACACAAAAATCCCACCTTGGCGGTGTTTGGTGCCCAGCTCGGGGCACTAGGCACACTCACCCTGCCATGCAGCCGTCACCACCTCCACCTCTGGGGCTTCCTCATCTCCCCAAAAGGAAACTCTGTCCCATTTTACACTGACTCCTGCCCTCTGCCCCCTGCACCCCACCCTGCTCTGTCTCTGTGGATCTAACGCCTTGGAGGCTTGTGTGAGGGACCTGCGGTATTTGTCCTGGCTTGTCTCACTGAGCGGTGTCCACAGCATCCCCTAACCGCACCTCCCCAAGTCCATCACCTCTGTCCATGACATCCCCTGTGCCTGCCTCACGGGTCTCGCCCCACCCCACCCCACCTGTCCACACAGCGGGCAGTATGGCCATCTTAGAACCTGACCAGCTGGCATCAATTCCAAGAGCGGTGGCCCAGCGAGGACTGCCCGCGCTGCCCCAGGGTCTAGAGGGAGGAGCAGGTCTAAGCCTCCCCGAGTGTCCAGGGCTGTGGAGCTGGTGTGGGGGTGTGCCCCTCTCCACCGCCACCCTGGGGGCCCAGCTGCCAGCACTGGAGCCACTGGGGGAAGCACTTAACCATCTCTGGCCACAGTACAGTTGACACTTGGGCTTCTGGGGGAGGAGCAGCACAGGCCCCGAGGGTGGGGAGGAGTGAGAGAGGGCCCTGGGGCTGTGTGGCCACCTGTGGCCCTCGGTGTGGGACTGCATCTGACTCCCTGTCTTCTTCCACTTCCTCTTGCTATAACAAAGTGTCTGAGGCTGAGTCATCATAAAGGAAAGAGGTTTCTAGCACTCAGAGTTGTGGGGGTTGCGGGCCTGGAGCCCGTGTTGCCGTGCTCTGGAGAGGGCCGCAAGCTGGCGTCACCATGGCTGGAACCAGGGAGAGGCCAGGGAGGAGACAGGAGGCCTACCTGTGCTCTCTCTGGAAGTGACAGGGTCCCAGAGAGCGACTCACTCCCTAAGGGTCATGCCCCCAGTGACCACATGACCGCTCACTGGGCCCCTGGAAAAGGCCCCACCACCTCCACGCCTCTGCCCCAGGACCCAGCCTCTGACACGGAGCCTCGGGGACACACTCAGACTGTGGAACCACAGAACTCCCAGGCGCCCGGTGGGGTGTCACATGGGAACTCACCTCCCCAGACAGGCTTCCCCTAGAGACGCCGTCTCTGTCACCAAAGGGCAGCCTGCATCCTCTGCACACCCAACTCTACAAATGCCAACGGGGTGGGATGTTCTTCCCACCAGGCCTCCCCCAGAGCCGGCTTTCCTAGGGGTCAAAGGTGAGGCTCACAGAGGCTCTGGGGCCAGCAGTGACAGCAAGGAGGCAACAATCCTGGGGCCAGGGCCCAGGGTTCTAGGGCTCAGCCTGGTCGTTTCTCACCTTTTAATTCCTGTTTTGATCCAATTTCAAATGTGCAGAGAAGCTGCTGCCAGGTGGTAAATGCCCGCTCCTCACCTCTGCACACTGGCCCTGGGCTCCGCCGCCTTTCCTGTACAGTCTGCCTTCCCCACTGCCTGGCACGGTCCGTAAGTGCCATTCTCCTCCCTCTGGCCATTGTCCCTTTGCTGTGCTGTCTGGGTCCCTCTAGGGTGACTGGCTGTCCATGTGCTCCGGGGCCACCTCTCTGCCTCTCTGCCCGGCTGGTCACAGTCATGGCAGCGACCATCCTTAGCTGACGTTGGGTTTTCTGGCACTCTTCCAGGCGTGTGTGGTCAGTGGGTCCTTCTGAAGGGGCTTCAGGCTTGGTGGGAGCACACTTCCAGCCAGGTCATGTGCAGGTACGGCTGTATCCAGCCACAGTCCAGAAGGCCTCCATCCTCCCGCTGCCCATCTGCTCTGCCCAAAGTTGGCCCAGCTCCTTGCACTCTGGTCCCCAACACCCGAGCCTGTGGGCACTGAGGCCTCTGGCTCACCTGAGGCCACCTTTGCTCCACCTTCCTGCCTGGCTAGGCCGCAGCTGGAAGCCGGTTACCTCCCCTGGGCCGCCGTTGTGAAGTTTCCAGCTGTTGAGAGTGGAAGGCCTGTGTCTGGTCCCTCCACTGCCACCCTGACAGGAGGGCCTGTGGGGCTGATGCGGAGCCCGAAGCTTTCTCCAGTGTGAAATTGCCATTTTCCTCTTTGTAATTTCTAAACTGGAAACGACGTGAACTAACTCCTCGTGAACTCACTAGGGCCCCCTAGCTGCTACTGTGGTGACTGCCGGTTCTAGTTGTAGGCCGCCTTACCATTTGTGAGTTGGGATTCTAATGCAAAAGAGCTCTGTCTGCTTCTCCCTAAATGGGGATGAACAGGTGACTTTTGGGTCGCTTGTGCGTGACTATTTGTTTAGTAGGTTGGAATCTGCTCCTCTCATTTTTTTTTCTGTGTCTGACTAACATTGTCAACTTTATTTTTTAAAAATTTTATTATTATTATTTATTTATTTTTTTAGAGGATAACATTTCATTTCTCTGGTTGTAAGTGATATAGAATCACAACATACATGCAGTCATACATAAAGTTAGGGCTATGATGACCGTCATATTCCACCACCTTTACTGTCCCCATGCCCTCTCCCCCCTTAGACCCCTGTGAACAGAGTTTCTCCATTGTTCCCATGTCCTTCCCCACATTATGGATCAGCATCCACTTATCAATGAGTACATTCAGCATTTGGTTTTCTGAGATTGGCTTACTTCACTTAGCATGATGTTCTCCAGCTCCATCCATTTACCTGCAAATGCCATAATTTTATTCTCTTTTATTGCTGAGTAATATTCCATTGTGTATATACACCACAGTTTCTTTATCCATTCATCTATCAGCGGGCATCTAGGTTGGTTCCACAGTTTAGCTATTGTGAATTGAGCTGTTATAAACATTGAAGTGGCTGCAGCACTGTAGTTTGCTGTTTTTAAGTCTTCTGGGTATAGACCAAGGAGTAGGATGGCTGGGTCAAATGGTGGTTCCATTCCAAGCTTTCTAAGGAATCTCCATACTGCTTTCCAGGTTGGTTGTACCAATTTGCAGGTCCACCAGCAATGTATGAGCGTGCCTTTTTCCCCACAACCTCACCAACACTTATTGTTGTTTGTATTCTTGATAATGCCATTCTGACTGGCGTGAGATGAAATCTTAGGGTAGTTTTGATTTGCATTTCTCTGATTGCTAGAGATGTTGAACACTTTTTCTTATGTCTGTTGATGGATTGTATATCTTCATCTGTGAAGTTTGTGTTCAGCTCTTTGGCCCATTTATTGATTGGGTTGTTAGTTTGTTTGGTGATAAGGTTTTTGAGTTCTTTATATATCCTGGAGATGAGTGCTATATTGGATGTGTGTGTGGCAAAGATTTGTTCCCAGAATGTCAGCTCTCTGTTCACTTCGCTGATTGTTTCTTTTGCTGAGAAGAAGCTCTTTAGTTTGAATCCATCCCATTTGTTGATTC
>CM053399.1:2051368-2087450 GCA_028644305.1 Xerus rutilus | reverse complement strand
GGTAACTGTATGTAAGTGGGTTCATCTCTGTGTCTCCTATTCTATACCATTGGTCTACATGTCTATTTTGATGCCAGTACCATGCCGTTTTTGTTACTATAGCTTTGTAGTATAATCTGAGGTCAGGAATTGTGATTCCTCCTGCTTCACTCTTCTTGCTAAGGATTGCTTTGGCTATTCTGGGTCTCTTATTCTTCCAAATGAATTTCATGATTGCCTTTTCTATTTCTATAAGGAATGACATTAGGATTTTAATTGGAATTGAATTGAATCCATATAGTGCTTTGGGAAGTATGGCCATTTTAACCATATTGATTCTCCCTATCCAGGAGCATGGGAAATTTTTCCATCTTCTAAGGTCTTCTTCAGTTTCTTTCTTCAGTGTCTTATAGTTTGCATTGTAGAGGTCTTTCACCTCTTTTGTTAAATTGATTCCCAAGTAGTTTGACAAAATACAATACCCTTTTATGCTTAAAACACTAGAAAAACTTGGGATAGTAGGAATATACCTCAACTTTGTAAAAGCTATCTATGCTAAACCCAAGGCCAACATCATCCTAAATGGAGAAAAACTGGAAGCATTCCCTCTGCAAACGGGAACTAGACAGGGATGCCCTCTCTCACCACTGCTATTCAACATAGTCCTTGAAACACTAGCCAGAGCAATTAGACAGACGAAAGAAATTAAAGGGATACGAATCAGAAAAGAAGAATTCAAACTATCATTATTTGCAGACGACATGATTCTATACTTAGAGGATCCAAAAAATTCTACAAGAAAACTTTTAGAACTAATAAATGATTTCAGCAAAGTAGCAGGATATAAAATCAACACCCACAAATCAATTGCATTTCTATACATCAGTGATAAACCCTCTGAAAGAGAAATGAGGCAAACTATCCTATTCACAATAGCCTCAAAAAAAAAAAAAAAAAAAACTTGGGAATCATTTTGATGCTCAACCGTCCCAGATCCAGCCAGCAGGAGCCCTTCAAGCTGGGTCCTGGGTCATTCTGACATTCTTTTGAGCAGTTAACTTACTTTCTGATACAATAAGATATTCCAGGCTCATCTTAGGTATCCTCTGCCCCGCCTTGGAATCAGCCATTGCCCCACGGAACCCTGCTCCTGTTGGTGGAAAATGGCGTTTCCAGAAGCCCAGTTTGGGCACTGGGCGTGCTGTCTGGGCAGGAGTGTCCTAGACCCTCCTCTGAGAACCAGGGAAGCACCTGCCCAGCACCTGCACACTCATGTCGTCTGTGTGGCACTCTTGCCCGTCACCCTCTGTTACTATTGTGAGCTTCCCATGAGCCCACTGACCGTAGCCCAGCACCTCGGGGCACCGTCCAGACCCTCACACTGCCCGTATCGCTCACTCCTTTCTGTGACCATGGGACGGCTGGCTTCCGAATCCTCGGTGCCGACGCTGGGTCTTTCCTCCTCCTGTACGTGGCCAACCTTCTGTCCCTGCTGAGCTTACTGGTCCCTGGCATGTCCTCTGTCCCAGCAGGCCCAGCCCCTCCTTGACCCTGACCCCCACCCTGGCCCTGTCTCCCTGAGCTCCCAGCCTTCGGGCCCTGCCTGCTTTGAAGGAAAGAAAGAAAAAGAAAGTGAAGCCGTAGATGTGTTGCGACAAATAGAAGAGGAGGGAGGAGAGCCGGACCCCTCTCCCACCACTGCCTGAGATGCCCCAGCACGCCAGCCTTGGCTTTTCCCATCCACATGACCACGGGGAGGCGCTGCCATCTCAGTGGGGACTCAGCCCGCCTCCAGGAAGGGGAAGCCGCCATGAGCATCCCAGAGCTCAGGGGCAGAATTACTAACAGAGAAGGAGCAAAAGGTGCCGAGAATCCCGGTGGAAACTCAGAGGCAGCTGGGCACGGTGGCCTCGCCGGTCATCCCGGCAGTTCAGGAGGCTGAGGCAGGAGGATGGCAAGTTTGAGACCAGCCTGGGCAACTGAGCAAAACCATCTCAAAATAAAAATAAAATAAGGTTTTTTTGAAGGGCTGGGATTGAAGCTCAGTGGTAGAGTGGTCCCGGGTTTTATTACTAGCGCAACAAAAAGAAGCTCAGAGGCAGATGGGGCCCATGTGGGCAATACGAAACAGGGGTGAGCCTGAGGGCAGGTGGAGGAGGCCAAGGGAAACACTGGTGTGAGGAGGACAGCCGTCAACAGCCCCACCAGTGGGCACGGGCATTGCCAGGGTTCAGGTAGCACTGGAGAGAGCCCAGCAGGCCAGACAGGACAGAGGAGCACCGTGCAGAGACATGAAGGGGCCAGAGTTCTGACCTGGTCCACAGTAAGCCTGCAGACCACCTGCAAGGGCTGGAGTGAGACCCCCATGGGCCACAGAGCAGCTCAGCGTGTGAGAAGGAAGAGCGGTGGCCGTCCCCACACTCGGTGCTGTCCTCGCACTCTGGAGAGGAATGACTTTGGACTTGGGTTTCACAGGGTGGAGTCACTATTTAAATGTGGGGCAGGATGGAAATCTCCCTGAGCTGCGACAGGACACCATGCTTGCTGCAGAGAGTGTCTCTTGGCCAGCACTTGTTAGGAGGTCCCCAACATGCAGAGGCCAGTCCTGCAAGGTGCCCAAGAGATGTGGGAGGAGAACACGCAGCTGTCAACACGAAAGGGAAGAAACAGACTCCACTCCCAGTGCCCAGGCCCAGAAGCCTCCAGAAACCAAGCCATGGCAAGTCCACCTGGGAGCTCCTGGGCTCCACTGAGGGCCTTGGTGGACTTCTGGAGGAGACAGGCATTGCATGTCACAGGCATTTTGCAGAGACACCTTCTTATTACAGATGTCAACTCCTCCAAGATCAGTCTAGACACCCACGCACCCCGATCTGCACGCTTGCCGGAGGCTGCATTGCTGAGTACCTGCTCTCAGGCTGACACTGAAACAGAGGCCCAGGGGTCGTTCAGTGGTTTTGAAAAAAGACGGAGGAAAGAGGACTCTTCCTGCCTGACGTGGAAGCACAGGAAGAGGCCCGAGAGCAGAATCTCACCGCTGGATTGACACGAGAGCAAAGTCAGGCCAAAAGCAGAGGAGCGGGTGCGGAGACAGGCTGTCCTCCACACAGGTCCTCCTGTCCCAAGGTTCAGTGGTGGATGAGTGGCAGCTACGGGGAAAATAATTCCATTATTTCATGGTGGGCTCCATCCTAACCCGGCACCCTCGCAGTTTCACAGATAAAATAACATACCAGTTAAAGAACAAAAATAAATCTGAATGAGTAATAATGAACTTGCGGCCTATTCTTTTTTTTTTTTTTTTTTTTGGTACTGGGGATTGAACTCAGGGGCACTCGACCACTGAGCCACATCCCCAGCCCTATTTTGTGTTTTATGTAGAGACAGGGTCTCACTGAGTTGCTTAGCGCCTCGCTGTTGCTGAGGCTGGCTTTGAACTCGCGATCCTCCTGTCTCAGCCTCCCAAAGTGCTGGGATTACAGGCGTGCGCCACCGTGCCCAGCTGGTTATCCTATTCTCAAAAAACAAATCCTGCTGGGACTTTCATTGGGATCGTGTTGTATCTGTAGATCAATTGGAGAAAATGAATCTCTTCATATTGGATCCCCCAGGCCATGACCACAGCACATGTTGGAACCTTTAATTTCTCTCACTAACGTTTTGCAGTTTTCAGTGGGTGGGTTTTGCACATTTGTGGCCATATTTGTACTAAGTAGTTAATATCTGAGTGGAGTCATAAACGGCATGTTTTAGTTCAATTTCTAGTTGCTCTTTGCCAGCCTACAGAGCGAGGACTGGTTTTCTACATTGACCTGGTATCTCCTAACCTCACTAGACCCACTTTATTCTTCCTCCCCCTCCTCCTCCTTCCTCCCCTCCTCCTCTACCCCTCCTCCCCTACTTCTTCCAGCACTAGGGATTTAGCTCAGGAGGCTCTACCACTGAGCTACACCACCAGCCTTGTTTATTTTTTTTTATTTACAGACAGTGTCTCACTGAGTTGCCCCGCTGGCCTCCAACCAGCCTCAGCCCCATGAGTGGCTGGAATCATAGGCATGGGCCATAGCCTCTCACTGGGCTTACTGCATTAGAGTACCAGTTTGTAGATTTGATCAGTTTTTCAAGGTGATGCTGTTTTCAATAAGAAGAATAGTTTATTCTTTCTTTCTGATATGGGTGTCTTTTGTTTCCTTTTCTTGCTTTATCATGCTGGCCAAAACCTCCAGAGCACTGTTGAGTAGAAGGTATGAGAAGACACAACCTTGTCTTGCCTCTGATCCTGGGGTTGGGGGGAAACTTCTAGCCTTTTGCCATTAAGTTTGATGCTCTTTATAGGCTGAGACAATTTCCTTCTATTCCTAGTTTTCTGGGATTTAAAAAATCTTGAATGGTAGTTGGGTTTGCCAAATGTTCTTTGTACATCTCTTGAGGTTATAATACAGTTTTTCTTCTTAGATATAATGTGGTCATGGCTGGGGGTGTAGCTCAGTGGTAGAGTGCTTGCTTAGCATGCACGAGACCATGAGTCCAATCCCAGTACTGCAAATGATGATGATGATGATGTTGATGTTAATGATGAAGAATCAGGTTGACTTTTTGAATGTTAAACCAATCTTCCTACAGTAAATCTTATCTGCATTTGTTGGACTTTTTGCTAAACTTTGCTTTAGAATTTTTGCATGTATGTTCATGAGGAATGTCAGCGTGTAGTTTTCTTTTCTTGTACTTGTCTAACTTTGGATGCCAGGTTGTTATGTTTTGAATATGAGGTGTCCCCCAAAAGCTCATGGGTGAGTCAATGCAAGGATGCTCAGAAGCAAAATGATCAGGTTGTGAGAGTCTTAATCAGTGCATTAATCTGCCCGAATGGATGAACTGGGTGGTGACTGTAGATAGGTGAAGGGTGGCTGGAAGAGGTGGGTCACTGGGGGCATCCCTTCTGGGTTTGTATTTTTTCCTTGGTGAGAAGAGCGTTCTCTGCTTCCTGGACATTGTGTGCTGAGCTGCTGTCCTCCGCCACACCTTCTACCATGATGTTCTGACTCGCTCTAGACCCAGAGTGTAGAGTCAGCCATCTATGGACTGAGACCTCTAAAATCAGGAACCAAAATAGACTTTTCCTCCTCTGCATTGTTCTTATCAGGTCTTTTGGTCACAGCAATAAAAAAAAAACCTAACTAAAACACAGGTAATGCTGACTTTATAAAGTGAGTTGCAAAGTGTTCTATTCTTTTCAATTTTTCTGTATGAATTCGTGTAGAAGTGGTTTTATTCTTTCCTTAAATATTTCTTAGAATCCGCTAGTGCGGCTATACAGATCTGATGGGTTCTTTATAAGAAGGTCATTGCACAAAACGTTAACTGAATAGACATGGGACTCTTCTGGTTATCTATCTCTTCCTAAGTAAACGTCCTCTCACTCATTTCTTTGTTGGGAGACATGGGGATTGAAGCACCCAGGGGTGCTTAACCACTGACACATTCCCAGCCCTTTTTATTTTTTATTTTAAGACAGGGCCTCACTAAATTGCTGAGACTGGCCTTTGAATTTGTGATCCTCTTGCCTCAGCCTCCTGAGCTGCTGGGATTACAGATGTGCGCCACCACGCCTGGCTCGCTCATTTCTGATATTGGCGACTAGTGTCTTTTTCTTTTTTTCCTCATCAGTATGGTTTTTATTTGATTTTATTGATCTTCTCAAAGATTGACTTTTGTTTTTACTGATTTCTTGGTTGTTTTCTGTTTGGGGTTTCATCGGTTTTTCTTTGATCTTTGTTTCTGAATTTTATTTCTTATACATACATTGGATTTAGTTTGCTCTTATTTTTCTAGTTTCCTAAGGAAGCAGAAGCCATTTTTGAGACCTTTATTCTACTCCAGTATGTGTCTCAACATACATAGGGCTTATAAGCCCTAGATTTACCTCTAAGCACCATTTGTTGAAGAGGCTTTTATGGCGCCTTTGTCTAGGATGAGATAACTATATTCATGTGGATTTGCCTCTGTGTCCTCTATTCTGTTCCATTGGTCTTCATGTCTGTTTTGGTCCCAATACCATGCCATTTTTGCTACTATAGCTTTGTAGGATCGTTTAAGGTCTGGTGTTGTGATGCCTCTTGCTTTGCTCTTCTTGCTAAGTACTGCTTTGGCTATTTGGGGCCTCTTATTTTTCCAAATGAATGTCGTGACTGCTTTTTCTATTTCTATGAAGAATGTCATTGGAATTTTGATGGGGATTACATTGAATCTGGATAGTGCTTTTGGTTGTACGGCCATTTTGTCAATATTAATTCTGCCTATCCCAGAGCATGGGAGATCTTTCCATCTTCTAAGGTCTTCTTCAATTTCATTCTTTGGTGTTCTATTGTTTTCATGCAGAGGTCTTTCACTTCTTTTGCTAGATTGATGCCCAAGCATTTTATTTTAGTTTTTAGGCTACTGTGAATGGGATAGTTTTCCTAATTTTTCTTCCAGCTGATTCATCATTGGATATAGGAATGTGATTGATTTAGAATGTTGATCCTGTATCCTGCTATTCTGCTGAATTAATTTATGAGCTCTGGAGGTCCTCTGGTGGAGATTTTTGGGTCTTCTAAATATAGGATCATGTCATCAGCAATCATAGGTAGTTTGGGCTCTTCTTTTTGAATAGCAGTGGTGAGAGTGGTCATCCTTGTCTAAGAACAAGTTCCTGTTTTTAGAGAGAATGCTTCCAGCTTTTCCCCACACAGGTGATGCTGGCCTTGGTTTGTCATACACAGCTTTTACAATGTGGAGGTGAGTTCCTTCTGTCCCTAGTTTTTATAGTGTTTTAACTATGAATGGATGCTATATTTTGTCAAATGCTTTTTCTGCATCTATTGAGATAATCAAAACATACATTGGAGGAAAGATAGCCTCTTTAATAAATGGTGCTGGGAAAACTGTAAATCCATATGTAGTAGAATGAAATTTAACCCCTATCTCTCACCCTGCACAAAACTCAACTCAGAGTGGAACAAAGACCTGGGAATCAGACCAGAGACCCTGTACTTACTAGTAGAAAATGTAGGTCCAACATATTAGCTCAGGAACTGACTTCCTTAACAAGACTCCTAAATCTCAAGAATAAAATCAATAATCAATAAATGGAATGGAATTAAATTAAAAATCTTCTTCACAGCAAAGGAACCGATCAAGAGCGTGAAGTGTCTACAGAATGCACCTCAGACAGAGCATTAATCTCCAGGATATATGAAGACCAAAAACACAAATAACCCAGTCAATAAACGAGTAAATGAACTAAACAGACACTTCTCAAAAGAAGAAATGCCAAGGCTCAACAAATACACGAAAAATTTTAACATCTCTAGCAACTAGAGAAATGAAATTTCATCTCCCTCCAGTCAGAATGGCGATTGTGTCAAGAATTACAAGTAACAGTAAGTGTTGGTGAGGATGTGGGAAAGAGCACACTCATACACTGTTGGTGGGACTGTAAATTAGTGCAACCACTCGGGAAAGCAGTATGGAGATTCCTTAAAAAAACTGTTAAAGGAACTACTGTTTGACCCAGTTTTCTACTCCTCAGTATATATCCAAAAGATTTAAAATCAGCATACTACAGTCACGCAGCCACATCAATGTTTGTAGCAGCTCAATTCACAATAGTGAAGTTTTGGAGCCAACCTAGGTGCCCTTCAACAGATGAATGGATAAAGAAAATGTGGTACATATACATAATGGAATATTACTCAGTCATAAAGAAGAATGACTTTATGACATTTGATGGTACATGGATGGATCCGGAGACTCTTATGCTAAGTGAAGTAAGCCAGTCCCCCAAACCAAAGGTCAAATGTTTTCTTGGATATGTGGAAGATAACCCAAAATAGGGGGGCTACAGGGGAGAATAGAAGTTCAGTGGAGCAGACAAAGGGGAATGAAGGGAAGGGAGGGAGGGTTTGACAATCACGGTAGAATTTTGCTTTTGAACCACAAGAGGATCATCCTCACTAGACAGATGAAGTGAGCCAGCGACTGCAGAGCTAGGATTCAGTCCAGAGCAGTTCAGCCCTGAATCTGGCCGTTCCCAGCATGTCACACAGTGTCCCAGCCTTTAAGAAGAGGTGTGTTGGGAGGGGAGGCCTGTGGCTCCGGCTCTGCCTGGTCACCTCTTCCAGTTTTGGTTCCGGTGGCTCAGCCTGGGCTTTCTTATGCCCTGAGCTCTTGGGAGTTTCCTTAGGCCTGTTCCTCAATCCCAGTCATATGGCATTTGAGTTGGTTCACATCTGTTCCCCTCTCTGTCTGAAGGAAGGCAGTGTTTCATTAAAATAAAATAAGAGACATGGACGGTAAAAAAAATCACCTCTAAGTACTGTGTTCCATGAATTTTGAAAAGTTACATTTTCATTTTTCTTTGGTTCAAAATAGTTTCTAATTTCTCTTTTGGTTTATTTGTTCAACCTTGGGGTGCTTAGGACTACATTATTTATTTCCAAATATTTGGGGACCTTCCAGATAGCTCTATGTTATTAGGGATTCTAATTCCATTATGACCAGAGAGTATATTTCGTAGGACTGGGATCCTTTCACAATTTTCAAGACTTGATTTCAAGGCCTATAATATGATTGATCTTGGTAAAGATTTCACGTGCACTTTAAAGGACTGGTTTTGCTCTTATTGGATAGACTTTTCCACTAAGCCAGGTAGATCAGGTTGGTCGGTAGTGAGGCTTTCCTTTTCTGCATCTCTTCTTCTTTTCTGTGAACTCACTCCATCAAGTCTCAAGAGAAGAGTGGTAAAGTCTCCAGCTATTGTGGATTTGCCTCTTCCTCCTTGCAGGTCTCTCAGCTCTCGCTTGGTGTACTGACATTTGGGCTGCAGCCTCTTCACAGACCCCTTAATTGTTATGAAGTGAACTTATTAACCCTGGTAGTAGTCTTCATTCTGAAATCGACTTTGATAATGAAATGATCAGTTTTGACGAGGAATACCTTTTGAATTCCACAGTATTTGCTGCCCAACATACTCCAAAACTTAGTGGTTTAATACAACAGATATTTAAATTTTCCCCATTTTCTACTGGTGCATTATAGCTGCACACAATGGTGGGATTTGGTGTTACATATTTGTACATGCACACAGCCCAACAATATAATCTGGCCAATATCATTGCCCAGTGTTCCCCTTTCCTACCTTTTCTCTCTTCCCTGGTCCCTTTCCTCTACTCTACCATCTCCCTTTGATTTTCATGCGATCCGCCATCTTTGTTTTTCCTTTCTCTCCAGCTTCCACATATGAGAGAAAACATACAACCCTTGACCTTGTAAGTTTGACTTATTTCACTTGACATAATGTTAGCAAGTTCCATTCATTTTCCTGCAAATGCCATCATTTCATTTGTCTTTGTGGCTAGATAAAACTCCATTGTGTGTATACACCACATTTTCTTTATCCATTCATCCCTTGATGGACACCTAGGCTGGTTCCATAGTTTGTCTATTGTGAATTGTGCTGCTATAAACATGGTTGTGCATGCATCACTGTAGTAAAATGCCTTTAATTCTTTAGGATAAATACCAAGGAGTGGTATAGCTGGGTCAATCGGTGGTTCCATGCCTGGTCTTTTGAGGAGCTTCCATACTGATATCCATAGTGGTTGTACTAATTTACAATCCCACCAACACTGTACTTTCCCCCACATTCTCTCCAGCATTTATTATTGTTTGTATTCTCGATGGCTGCCAGTCTGATGGGTGTGAGATGCAATCTCAGTGTAGTTTTGATTTGCATTTCCCTAATTGCTAATGATGTTGAGTTTTTCATATATTTGTGGACCATTTGTATTATTTCTTTTGAGAAGTGTCCTTTTAATTCATTTGCCATTGTTTATTTAAACAACAGATATTAATCACCTTGGTTCCCTATGGGCCAGAAGACAGCGTGGGTTCCCTGGGTGCCTCCATTCAGACACCTCACAGGGTTGAACAATCCCTCTGTCTCAGGCTCCAGTATTGGTGGGCATGGCATGGTGCTGTTCCTAATCCTGTCATTTTAAATTTAAAATTCTGATGTTTTGGTCTTCATAGACTTTTTATGCATCAATGTGTATTTTTAAAACATATTGCTTTACAATATTACTCTTCTTGGTTGAGGTTTTTTGGTGCTTCCTCTAATTTCATGACTGAGGCAAGTGCTTCTCCTGCATCCCCTGAGTCCCAGCCTTGGGCACCAACACCAGGCTACTTACTGGGGCCTCCGTGGAAGCCACCCGCCACTGTACCATGTACACTTAACATATTTGTGTCTTTGTATTTGAAGCGTGTGTCTTGAAGACAGGAGAGTGAGGGCTTGCCTTTTTTAATCCAAGCTGACAATACTGCATTCTTGTTGGGGCATTGAGACCCTTCACGTTTACTGTGATTAGTGCCGTGGGCAGGCGTGGGTCTGTCGCCTTGTGAGCTGCTTTCTATTTGTTCGTCTGTTCTTTGCTCTTCTCCTGACTTCTGCTGTGTGGGAGGGGCTGACTGAGTCATTTCTAGTGGTTATTAGATGTAACTTTGCATTCCTGCTCAGGGGCTGCTGCAGGGCTGCGGTTTACAGCTTTGACTTGTCACGGGTCACTGCTACAGTCTGGAGCTGAAGGCCCCCAAAGGCCCATGTGTTAAAGGCTTGGACCCAGCTTGGGGTGTCCAGGAGGTGGTGGAAACTCTAAGAGGGGCCTGATGGCAGGTCTTCTGGTCAAAGGGGGAGAACGTGACCCCAGCACCTTCCTCTCTTAGATTTCTGGCCACGAGGTGACCAGCTTTGTCCGTTCTGCGATCCCCACCATAATGTCCTGCCTCACCACAGACCCAAAGCATAGGACCAGCCGACCACAGACAGGAACCTCCAAAAGCCTGAAGTTTCTCTATAAGTTGGTGACCCCAGGTGTTTCTGACAGCAATGGGAAGCTGCCTGACACCTGTACCTCAAGGAGCACCCTACTGCCTCACACAGTGCTGGGGACCTCACGATGGCGGACCTCGACTGCTTCTCTTGGCCTTTGTGTTACTGTCAACAACTGACTTTTACGTGTTATCAAGTGAAACATGCTTTGTTTAAATAGTCACTTATCGGGGCTGGGATTGTAGCTCAGCGGCAGAGCGCTTGCCTCCCATGCGTGAGGCCCTGGGTTCGATCCTCAGCACCACATACAAAGCAATAAAATAAAGATATTGTGTCCATCTACAACTAAAAAAAAAAAAATTAAAAATAAATAAATAAATAAATAAATAAATAGTCACTTATCTTTTAAATACATTCAGATAACAACTGGGAGCAGTGGCACTCACCTGTAATCCCAGCACTTTGGGAGGCTGAGACAGGAGGATCGCGAGTTCAAAGCCAGCCTCAGCAACGGCGAGGTGCTAAGCAACTCAGTGAGACCCTGTCTCTACATAAAACACAAAATAGGGCTGGGGATGTGGCTCAGTGGTCGAGGCCCCCTGAGTTCAATCCCTGGTATCAAAAAAAGAGAAAGGAAGAAAGACATTCAAATAACAATCTTTATACACGGGTGCCCATGTGGTTATCATGTGGGTGCTCTTTGTGCCTCTACGCAGGTCTTCGATTCCCTCTTGTGCAATGTCCCTTCTGCTGAAAGCTGTGTAATTCTTCTGTCTGAGAAATTGTTACTTCACCTGCACTGTTGGGAGGTACTTTCACTGAGCTTAGAGTACTGGGTTGGCATTTTTTCAACAGTACTTTAAAGATATTGCTCCATGACCTTTTCCCTGCATAATCCAATGAGAAAACTATATCATCCCTTAAAAATAGTTTTTTTCATTTTTTCTTTCTTTCTTTTTGGTACTGGGGATTGGCCCAGGGATGCTCAACCACTGAGCCACATCCCCAGCCCTTTTTATATTTTATTTTGAAATAGGGTCTTGCTGAGTTACTTAGGGCCTTGCTAAGTTACTCCAGCTGGCCTCGACCTTGCCATCCTCCTGCCTCAGCCTCCCCAGCCACGGGTGTAACAGGCATGCCCCACCACGCCTGACTCCATCTTGACCATGTTTAAGTGCACAGCCTGCTCTGTAGCCGTCACCACTGTCCTCTCTAGGACTTTCAGAAGTGCATTTCTTTTTAGGACTGAATAGTATCCACCTGTGGATAGGCCCTCTTTGTTCACCCATCTGCACAGGGGACAGCTGGGTGGCTTCCAGCCTTGGCTCTTGTGAAGGATGCTGCCAGGAATGTGGGTGTGCAGATATCGTATCCTCCTTGTGTTCACTCTCCTCTGTGCTATCCTTCTACACGTGTGCAAATGTATTCTTTTCCCTTCTAGTTGCTTTTAGCGTTCTCTTTACTACTGGTTTCAGGCAATTTGATTACGATGTGTCTTGGTGGTGTTTTCTTTGTTCTTAAGGTTGTTGAAATTTGTGGATCTGTGGATAATTTTCATCAAATTTGGAAAAATTCCAGCCTATTTTGTCCAGGATCTGTAGTCTTCTCCTCCCTCTCCTTTCACGGGGACTCCAAGGCTGTGCTTATTAGAGCCCTGCAGGTGTCCACGCTGCCCTGCGGCTCATCACCTCCTTCGCCCTTCTCCCTTCTCGCCAGGGTCCATTCTGCACAGCATCTGTTGCTGTCTTCAAGTTTATTAAGCTTTTCTTCCGTAGCATCTAATCTGCCATTTGTCCAACCTAGCGCATTAAAAAAAAAAAATCCCACACATTGTAGTTATCATCTCTAGAATTTAAAATTAGGTCTTTTATTTTTGTATAGATCCTCTATGTCTCTACTTAGCATTCAACATACGAAATGCAGTCATGAAACTTGTTTTAAGGTCCTTAAGTGTGAACGTTCTTGCATTTGTAAATATCTTTGTCAGGACAGGGTATTTGTTTATTTATTAATTCATTTATCTACCTTCTCATTATATGGCGTATTTTCCTGCTCCCCATCCCCCCTTTTCTTTCTCTGGGGATTGAGCCCAGGGGCACTTTACCACTGAGCTACACCTCAAATCATTTTCCAAAAATTTTCAGGTCTCACTATGTTCCAAGCCTGGCCCTGAACTTGCCATCCTCCTGCCGCAGCCTCCTGAGCATGTTTGGTATTTTGGGTAAGTTTATCTTTGTGGGCACATTTTTGGCTTTGTCCTGGGATGTAGTTCAGTTACTCGGAAATACTTTCCTCTTTTTGCGTCAGATAGGATGGCGCAGTGCTGGGTTTAGGGCATGCTCCTTCCCACTACTGAGGCAAGAGTCTGCCCTGTACTCCACCCCGTGCTTCATGAATTTACGAGGTGAGGGCTGGTGGGTGGCCAATCCCACAACACAGTCTGATCCCCTTCTGATCTCCAGGGGCCTTTCTGCAGATCTCTGGGGTTCTCTGTCTGTACACCTCTCCTCTCTTGTACTCCTCTCCTGAGAACTCCGGCTGCCTGGGCCTCTGGGCTCCCTGGTCTGGCGCAGAGACTCCTCTCCTCTCCTGGACGTTCCTGGGCCACTGCAGGGACACCCCTGGGGTGGGAGCAGGGCAGGTGCAGGAGCCCTTGCTCACTGCCCACCTCTTGAGGACCACTGTTCTCTGTCACCTGACGTCCAGGGTTTTGAAGACCACGGTTTTCTGAATTTGATTCTTTTTGTTATTGCTTTGGGGAGAGGAAGGGTAAGCTCAGTCCCTGTGACTCCGTCGCGGCCACCAAGGGAAACCTTCCTTTTCAACACTTGTCACATTCGCACTTGCGCACATTTTCCTGCTTCTGTTGTTCTAAAAGCGTGTCTTCTCATCTTCTTGACTAGTTAGTTGGTCTTTGAAAAAAAAAACAGTTTTCATTTCACGGAGTTACATTTCAGTTCTGTCTTATTAATCTCTGCCCTCGTCGCCATTGACCAGCCCTTGGTTGTCTTTGACATGGCTTGGATTTTCTGTCCCTGCTACTCTAGGGTGGAAAGCTGTTCCCTGTGCTCAGCTCCCTCGCTTCCTCAGGACTCCCCAGGCTCGCGCTGTGGGTCCCGGAAGCTGCTCTCAGGCTGGGCGTCGGCAGGCCCCTTGCAGGCCTGTCGTTGCCTCTGGTTTCTCCTTCCACCTCAGCTCTGTTGGGAACACTGCTCTTTCCTCTGGGCACTTGCCACCTGGCAACTGTGCTCTGGGTATTTTCTTTCTGATTTCATTGCATTGTGGGTAGAAATGTGGCCCAGAGACGCTGTCCTGCTTGAGGAGATGGCTTTTTTCATGGTCTGATGCCCAGATGGCTTTGTTTCATGGGAGAAGGTGACTCCGCAGATGGGCCACCTGTCTTCTTCTAGTGGGTGGGGGTGGCTGCTTCCTAGTGCCTTTGGCCAGCCCCCAGAAGCACAGCCCCGGAAGCTCCCTCTCAGCCCCCAGGCCATGAGGGGCCCAGGGTAGGGACACAGTGATGGGCCAGCTGATTTCTGCCTCCTATTCACTCTCGCCTTGGGTAAGTGGCCTCCCCCCCTGGGCCTCAATTTCTTTGTGTTGCAAAGTGTAGCTTTCATCATTATTCAGGTGGAGCTAGGAACAACAGAGACACAACTGCCCTTGAACACACAGTTGTTTTTCACAGTTTTTCCACTGTTCCTGTGGGGGTGGGCATACCCGCAGGCTATCAGGGGACAGCAGTCAAGCAAGCTGAGGCTGAATCCCAAGGGCCAGGCTTGAGTCCACTGGGCTTGGCCAGGCCCACCCTAGTTGGGGGTGGAGTCCAGACAGGAGGAACTGAACTACAGACCCAGGAGACCAGAGCAGAGGCAGGAGCAGCATCCAAGGCAAGATGGCAACCTGGCTGGAGAAGGGGTGGACCCTGCGGACTGCATGAGGTGGCCAGATAACATGGCCGCCACACAGACCTGTAGTGGGTGGGGTCCTTCTCTAAGGAGGGGACCTGGGAGGGGGACTAGGCTTAAGGAAAAGAAGGTCAAGTTCAGCCTGCCACAAGTGGAGCTGGAGGAGCTTCAGAGGACTGTGGCTCAGTCGGGGTACCACATGGACACACTCGTCTCCCACAGGGTGGTCAGCACACCATGGCCCTAATCAGGTCTACCACCTGCTTCTGTAGTGCCCTCAAACTAGGGACTGTTTTAAAATTTTTAAAGTAGTTTAAAAATTGAAAATCATACCTACTAACTATTATCAAAAGGACAAATATGGTGTGATTCCCTTCTATGAGCCCTCCAGTCACGGGATCCAGAGACAGAGGGCCACAGGGACAGGGGCTAGAGGGCCCGGAGCAGTGTTCAGTGGGACAGTTCCAGCCTGGGGAGATGAGAGTTTTGGAGGTAGGTGGTGGCTGTGAGCTGTGTGTCACCCTGATGTGCACAGTAACAGTGGTAGACTGTAACTTTTATGCCCTGGAAATATCATGAGAACACTTTGCAACTCGTAACTGGATCTGGAATTCAAACTTCAGTGTTCGTAGTGCGGGTTTTGCTGGGGCACAGACCCTGGGTCATTTCTGTGTTGTACGGGGCCTCTGCTGCACAACGGTAAAGCGTGTGTGTGACAGAGACCTCCCAGCTCTTGTGGCCTGAAATGTCTGCTATCCTGTCCTTTTCAGAAAAGGCTGGCCTGGCCCCGCTCAGGAGCTCAGGGATGGAGATGGAGGGGCAGAGCCCCAGAGCAGGTGAGTGAGGGCGGGGCTGGCTGGCACATTCCTGTCTCGCTGAGCTGTAATACACAGGCATGTTCACCCATTCAGCAGGCTCCATGCAACCTCAGACAGCCGTCACCGTAGTCCACCTTGGAGCAGGTCATCTTCTCGAAAGGGAAGTCCCCATGGCAGCCAGCCCATCCTCTCATGTGTCCTGCAACCCCCATTGGCTGTCTCCGTGGACAGGCCCATTCTGGACACTTCCTATCAATGGAGTCATACAGCCGGTGGCCTTGTGTCTGGCCTTTCAGTCGGCGTCACATTCCGGGCTCACCCAGGGGGCAGGTGTACCAGGGCCTCAATTCCTTCTATGGTGAAATGATCCTTGTAGAGCTAGCACATTTTATCCACCCACTTGTCTGCTGATGGGCACTTGCCTGTTTTGAAAGCTTTGTGTGGGTCAGCAGGCTTCCCAAGGCCACAGTGCTCAGGATGGGGTGAGGGACCACCTCTCAGAGATGACTCAGCTGCCATGGAAACCCATATGCCCAGGAGAGAATATGCTTTGGGATTAACGACGCCACATTGGTGTCAAATGCTGGCAGAATTCAGAGGAGCCCTTTGGGTGAGTGAGGCCAAGAAATGGAAGGCAGGGGCCCCTGGGGAGACAGCAGCTCCAGTGACTGTTGTCTTTAGACTGGAGGAAGGTGGATTGGGCTTCTAGGGTCTAGGAGGACAAAGATCTGGGGAGGGTGAAGGTGAGTAGAGGTGCTGGGTGGGGGTGGGCAGCTGGCTTGACCATGGCACGGCTGGTATATATAGGTGCAGGGCAGCCAGATGCCTCTGGAAGGGTCGAGCTTCAGGAAGTTTTGGAGTTTACAGTCTTAAGGGGCCTTGATCCTGAGATCCTAAAACCTAATTATAGGACCTAGCTGGATGAAGACCAGCTGAAGGGCTTGACTCGGCTGCTGTCCCCTCAAAGTCCCCAAGTAAATGAAGCCAGAGCACAACCAGCAGGGAGCCCATGCATCAATCCACAGGGTCCTGAGAAATAACTGGTGGTTTGTTATGTATCCATGGACAGCTCCAGGCCCTCAGGCTGAGCTGTAGTCCTGGCAAGAACTGCCAAGGCCCAGAGCGCAGGGCTCTGAGATTGTTCCTGGCACTGTGTCTTGCAGCTTTGACATGGCAGGGGAGGGAGGACAGTCAGTGGGGCCCAGCAAGGCACTGTTCTGGGACAGGGACCTCTGACCAGGTAGAGGGTGCAGAGGAGAGCCTGGTCAGAAAACCTGAAAACAGACTTTACCCTGGATCGCTCCACTGGGCAGTGGTGTGACTGTGGACCCCTGACCATAATACCCTTGCTCCCAGAAAAGACCCACAGGACCCAGGCAGGTGCTACTCTGCAGTCAGCCTTCCAAAGTGTGAAAGTTGAACAGGCCAGCTCAACAGGATTCTGCAGGGTAAGGGAGCCAGTGGGCACCCTCAAGGCTGGCAGTAAACACTCTTAACCTGTTTGGTGGGGTCCCTAGAGGAGGGTCCCTGACTGCCAAGCCCCAAGGCCAGAACAGGAAGGCATCTCGGCCACCTGACCAACCACTCCGTTGGCAGAGTTTCTGGCCCAAGAACGCCTGGTTCCTTGGGGAAAAACCAGCCTGGATACGGCACCAAGGGTTGTTTCTGGACAGCGGGGCAGGACCAAAACTTCCATTTTATCATTTCAGCAGTCTCTACCCGCCTGAAACCCTGCAATACCTCCTGTGTCACCACCCCCTCCCCACGACTTCTCCCCCTGGGGGGCCCAATCACAGGGTCCTCAGGGGAGGAATGGGAGACCGAGGCCAGGAGGGGTGCCATGGGAAAAAACAAAAACAGCCTTCTAAACTCAAAGAGGAGCTAGGGTTGTAAGACAAAGAAGGCGCCAATGGGGGGAGCGACCCGGACAAGGTAGGTCCGGTGGAGGTGGGAGACACTGGAAAAGAAGTCTGGGCAAAGGGGTGGGAGTGGGCTTGAGCGCTTCCCGGGCCTGCAGTGGTTGGGTGCAAACCTCCAGCCCCCCTAGAGGCCCAGGCTCGGGGTGCACTGGAACCACAGGGAGAGGGTGTGCCGAGGGGGACAAGGTGAAGGGGCCCTGGGGTACCTGAACCTTCCACCTATCCCAGCCTCTACCATCTCAGGGCCCCCCCAAGCCCAAGGGGCACGGGTGTGCGTGGGCGGAGCGTGGACAGCCGGATCGCGATGGGAGGACCAGGACAGGCCCAGTGGGCAAGCAGCTTTGTTCACATCGGGCCTCAGGAGCCACGCGCCGGGCGTACGTTTCCTCCCTCGGGCTAGGAGTGTGTGTT
Organism: Xerus rutilus; assembly: GCA_028644305.1. NCBI lineage: Eukaryota > Metazoa > Chordata > Mammalia > Rodentia > Sciuridae > Xerus > Xerus rutilus. Next base: position 2,069,545 of record CM053399.1, on the reverse strand, counting down.
GGGGGGGGAGTGGGGCTGGGAGTGGGGCTGGGAATGGGGCTGGGCCCGCCGCAATTGGCCAAACCGGCGGCCCACGATTGGCTGAGACCCTGGCCCCCGCCTCCTCGCCCCCGGGGGCGTGGCGCGGCCGGCGTGGTGCGTGCTGCCCCGGGGGTCTCTCGTGCCTCCCCTACGGCTGCACTATCTTCCAGGTCACGCCTTACCCCCCAACAGCACGCCCCGGAGAGCCGCGAACTGGCAGCTCTCAGGACTAGCGCACGTGGGGTGGGGGTAAAGACAGGTTACGCCTGGGACTTGCTGACAGCACCTGGGGGTGGGAGACCTGCGGAAGGCAGCGTGGCTCCCACACTGGGCCGTCTTTACTGCCCTTAGGGGGACGCACTAGGTACCTGCTGGAAGCAGAGAGCATCGTTTACTTGCGGGCTGCATTCAGGTGGGGGCTGTGCTCACGTTTCGGGCTTTACAGAATGTGTGTGTGAGAGGGAGGGCAAAGCGTGGCGGGAGGGAGAGGCGCAGGGAGGAGGGCGTGAGAAAGGAGGCGGCGGCGGAGCGGAGGAGGGTTATCTATACATTTAAAAACGAGCCGCCTGCGCCGCGCAAGGGGAGACCCAGGGAGCGTCTTACTGCACGCGCGGGACACGAGCGCCCCACGCTCCCCGGTGCGCACTGCCCACCGCCTCTCCACTCCTGCGCCACACGGTCCCCAGGCTCCAGAGGACCTTGGAAGACTGCTCCAGAGGAATCGCTTGGCGGCGGAGTGCCAGAAGCCCCGGTGAGGACACGGCCGTCCGCTTCCCACAACTCCTGGTTGCTTTGCGCGCACTTTCTTGTGGCGCACCGGGACTTAGAAGAGGCACCAGGCGGGTGGATGCGGGCACCATGGACCGCGGCGCAGTGTCCCGACTTGTGCCCACTTCGCCTGCGGTCCCTGGTGCCTGCGGTGTCCGACGGAGACCCGCGTCCCCAGAACTGCTGCGTTGCAGCCGGCGGCGGCGGCCCGGGTCGGCAGAGGCCGGGGGCGGCGCGGCGGCAGTGGCGCGGCGCAATGAGCGCGAGCGCAACCGCGTGAAGCTTGTGAACTTGGGCTTCCAGGCGCTGCGGCAGCATGTGCCGCAGGGCGGCGCCAGCAAGAAGCTGAGCAAGGTAGAGACGCTGCGCTCGGCTGTAGAGTACATCCGCGCGCTGCAGCGCCTGCTGGCCGAGCACGACGCGGTGCGCGCTGCGCTGGCGGGGGGTCTGCTGGCACCTGCTGCGCTGCCTCCGGCGCCCCTGGGGCCGCCTGTAACTCCCCCCATCGCTGCCTCGCCCTCCGGCGCCTCTTCGTCTCCTGGCCGCGAGGGCAGCTCGGAACCTGATTCTCCGCGTTCGACCTACTCGTCCGAGGACAGCGGCTGCGAGGGCGAATTGAGCCCCTCGGAACACGAGCTCCTTGACTTCTCCAGCTGGTTAGGGGGCTATTGAGTGCCTACGTCACCCCCCGCCCCCGCCTTAAGGTAACTCCCTGGCTGCGGGGAGTAGGGAGGGTCTGAGGCCCGGGCAGAGGGATTGGGTGGGCAGGCCTGCTGGGTAGCGCCCCGGTGACCCAGCGGAGCCGAGCGCTGGTCCCAGGCAATTGCTTCGATTTTGCTCACTCTTCATTTCCCCCAAACGTTTTCAAGCCTGAGCAAGACCAGCGTTTGTTTGTACGGGATTGCAAAACTTCCTCTCCCGGCTCCACCGCCTTTTGGGGGAGGGGAAGTTAGAGGAGGGGAGCGGCCGTCCGGCCGGTGAGGTCCCCGGCTTGCGATCCCCTGAAGAGCGGGAGCTGGAGGCGTGGTGATTTTGCATTGCAAATTGGCTCCCCGGCCGGCCCGGTGCCGGAATGAGTCGGCTGGAGCGGAGCCCTGAGTCACCACGGCTCGGAGCGTGCGCCCCGCCTCCGCCTGGCCCGGGCCTCAGACCGAATCTAGGCACCCACGGACTCAGATTCCAAAATCAGCGAAGCAAACGAAACTGCCGCCGGCGCGTTGGGAGGTGGGGGCGGGGCGGGTTCTGCCCCAGTGCGGGGCCTCGGTGACGCGAATTCTGTACCCCTGCAGCCGCAGTCCAGGACGCCCAACAGCAAGCATGCCTAGCACCGAGCGCGCCATCACCTGGGAGCTACACGGTGGGCCAGGGACCCCGCCGACGCTGCCCTGTAGGGTACAGCCTGACCAAGTGCCAGTGTGGAAACTACCCCGCTATGGACTGGCAGTGGCCTCCGAGCTCCCCCAGTGGGGCATCAACGCTTGGAGAATATTCCCTCGGAGTTTCATAAGGACATAGAGAGTCTATTTTTTACGCATTAACTTGAATTGCCGCAGGGACTGTGCTGAAAACATGAAGACTTATTTTTGTACAAAGGATCCTTAGGGTTGGAGCGCAATAAAAATCGCCCGCGCTCCCCCACCCCCACTACCGTGATTTCCAACCTGGCCAAGGTGTAGTACTAGCAGCCCCTGAGGGCAGGGTGCCTGGTGGGACGCCCCTCCTCTGAAGCCCAGCCTAGGGAGGGTGCTTGGGTGCTTGGGCCCACTGCCTAGCTGACCTGGGTGAGAACACCTATCCTAACTGAAGTGAACTTTATAAATAAATGGATTCTATTTATCATTGGCTTTTGGCAGTACCCTCTACCTTGGGTCCTGTCCCCATTTCCCAGGTGAAGGCCAGGCAGGGGTGGAGGGCAGTGGCCCAGACTGTGGTCACTTCTCTCTGGGCTTCTTGTAGAGTGGGCAGATAGGTGTGAGATTTGTGTGCAGCCAGGCTACCACTGACAGGTGCCAGAGTAATTCTGACACCTTCTGGGGCTAGGGGCTTCTAGCAGGTGGTTATTAACTGGTGGGTGGTCCAGGCAGGGCAGCTTTCCAGCTGGGAAAGGGAAGTCCAGAGGTCCATGATAGGCCACAGGGGTCCAGGTCAGTGCCTGGTATTGGGCTGGGCCCCGACTAGTCTGACCTGTGAGCACAGCTTATCTTCCATCTCTCAAGGCTGTAGATGTGGGCTCTGGGTCCAGGTATCAACCGCCCATTGCCAACTGGGCAGAGGAGAGTCACAAACCTGCAGATGACACCCTAGGCCCAGGTTGTGGGAGGGTTTGAAGGGCCGTGTTGGTGAGCAGGCAGCCTGCATGTGCTGGGCCCTGTGCTGGCCGGGCGGCCGTAGGGAGTTCCTGCATGTCTTTTTACCCAAACCAGGAGCCTCCCTGGAATAAGGAAGGCCAGGAAGCTTCCTGAGTCCCCACCTTGCCACCCTCCCAGGGTCCCCCCAATCCAGAGCTGTGGCGGGATATGTTGCACCTCCAGCTTTGATCCTGGGCCTCGGAGGCTTTGAAGTTGCCCTTTGCCCAAAGCTCGCTTTAATTGCAGGGGTGTGGAAGGGGCTGGGGGATCCCCCAGGCTGCTGTAGGGTGCTGCTGGCACCCCTTTCTTCTGGCGGGAATGGTTGGGGCACAGCCATTGGGTTCCTGGGAAGTGGGAGTGGCTGGGGGTGTCACACAGCAGGTGTCTTTCTTATAACCATGGTGGCAGTATCCGCAGGCTCCTGGGGTACGCCTGTCTAGGACGCGGGGTTGCAGGTCCCCCCTTCACTGGAGAAGTAGGAGTCCTCAGCTCCTCTCCAGTCAGCTGACTCGAGTCAGTAGTGTTCAGTCTGTAGCTGGGGTCGAGGGTGGATTGGTCCAATCAGAATCAGGCTCAGTTGGAGTCAGCAGCCCAGTTGTGACTTAAGGCTGCAGGGCTGTTGCTCCGGAGACAGCACGGGTGCATCATGGCCACCCCGGGAGAACCACGCATAGCTGCCTTCTCCCAGGCAAGTGGCCTCACCAAGCCGTGGGACCTGAGCTTCCCCATGACTCACCAGGATCCTGGGAGGCCTGAGGCCACCAGGAGGATCACAGGTGGTGCTGGGCTGGGGGGCATCCGCCCACATGAGCACGGGAGCTGGGGCTGGGGCTGGCCTGCAGCTGCAGGGCCTCTGGAGCACTACCGTTGTCCACTACCAATTCCACACGTGCAAGAGCCCTCACATCTTTATCAAGCACCGTCTCCACTCCAGGCACCAAGGAGGTGGCGTTGCGCCCCACAGAAACCCTGCCTTCTGCCGGGGACATGATTTCTATCTGGGATGAGTCAACTGAATAGTCTGGCTGAGGGGAAGCGCTGACCGGAGAGTCTGTCGGGAGAAGCCTCAGGTCAGCCCCCCGTGGCATCATGACTGCACTTGTGGCCCCACCCGCCCCACGTGGTTTTGAAGCAAACCCCGAGTTCAAATGTCCTCCCTTGTGCCTCCAAAGGAAACCCCATGCCATCACCACACCCCCAAAGAACAGTGGTTCTTTCATATCAGATGCCCAGCCCATGGCACAGTCTGATTGTCTCAAAGGTTGATAAGGCTTGATTTGGGCATCAGGATCCATCCCAGGTCCACACATCGAGTTCACTGAGCAGGTCTCTTAAGCATCTTACAAGCAACTCACCTGGTGTTTTTGTTGATGAAACTTGGTTGTCTTCCATGTTCTGTCATCTGGATATTTATCCAGGGCCCATCCTTCTGTTTCCCGCAGATTGGGGTGGGGGTAAGGCATGGAGGCAGAGCTGTGATCAGTCTGGAGTTTGGTGGTACCATGTCCTGTGACTGCATCCTGCCAGGAGACGAGGGTGAGACCCTGTAACTTGGGGACACTTTTAAGAGAGTGAAGGCTACTGTTGATAGCCAGCCAGGGACCCTGATTGCCTTCTGCTCCAGTTAGAAAACCCCCCAAGCTGTCATTCACACACCATCAGACACTGCAAACTAAGTGCCTGAAGTCACAGAGCTTTGAAAATGGTGGGAACTGGGATTAAAATCCAGGGTTGCTTCATTCCTGTCCTTGAATGGTCGCCTTCCAGGAAGGCTGGCCTCGGGCTGTGCTGGGGAGGACACCTGTAGCAGTTGAGCCTTCTGGATGGGCATGCCTGGCCAGGGCCCTGCCTGCGCTGGGCTGTGCTGGGCTGTGGGGCAGCAGGGCTCTGCCATGGCCCATGGCCCACTCCTTGCCTCTGCCTTGAGCTGACTCTAGGCAGCGTGTGCTGGGGACCAGCCTGGAGGGAGCGGCCAGGGCCACAGCTCTGGGAGCCCCAATCCATGGAACAGGGATGGCTTTGGGGTTCTTTTCTAAAGTGACCTTCCACAGAGTGAGGCTGGCCAGGTCTGGATCGGTATTGCCACTTGGTAGGGCTGGGGCAGGTGAAGGGCTGGGAGGACAGTGTAATGGCCAGAGCTCTAGGGTGCTTTGAGGGTCCTTTGTTAACTTTGGATCCGTAAGTTGTTCTTGTCCCCTCTTTACAGTGGTACCTCAGGGAGCTCTGCTGTGCCTCCTCTCAGAACATGGCTCCACCAGGAACGGCTGTGCCCCTGGGTCCTCCACATGGGCTCACTGGCACACGATAAGGAGGCCAGGGAAGAGCACTGAGTGCAAGCCCCTGGGCTTCCCCGCCGGTCCTCTGCCCATCCCCTGGGCACCTCCTCTGCATTAGGAACTTGGGGTGTGTTGTAGGCCACAGGGATGCCCTGCCTGCTGGGCCCTGCCATCCAGAGGGACGCTGATAATTAAGGAGTCAGTTGTGAGGTCAGGCCCTGGGGAAACACACTGGACCTGGGGCAGCAGCAGGGGTCCTGGGGGTGTTGTCCAGCCTCCTCAGTTGTTCTGAGTCTTCTGCACAATGCTGATCTTGCAGGGCTGCTGCCTGTCTTGTGAGCCAGGCGAGTGACACTCTGGGTCCTGCCCAGGCTGGGCAGGCCAGGCCTTAGTCAAGGCCTGGTACTCTTTGTTCCTGGGCAGCCCCCACCCCTGGCAGTCACCCCTGGAAGACGTCCCCACCCAGCAGGATGTCATTTGGAGGTGTGGACTGCCCCTCTGGCTTTGGTTTCCGTAGGGGAAGAGGATCCTGGGACCCCATGAGTTGGCTTTTGGAACTCTGAGTGCTGTAGGGAACAGCCGGCCGCCAGCAAGGTGAACTCACATAGGTGACCTTGCGCATCTCCTCCTGCACTACCCCCAGCACTGGCTGTGAAGTTTTGGGGGCCCAGGACAAAATGAAAATGTGGCTCCCTGTTACCATTTGGACCTTATGTGTTCCCCCAAAAACACTTGTGTAGAAGGCTCAGTCCTCAGCCTCTGGTGCTGTTGGGAAGTGATGGAACCTTTAGGAGGCGGGGCCTAGGGGAGGAAGCTAGGGCGCTGGGGTGTACCTTTAGAGGAGGTCATGGGACCCCTGTCTTCTCTCTGCTTTTTGGCTGCCATGAACAGCTTTCCTCCCAGAGGCACTTCCGCCATGGTGTGCCACCTCACCTCAAGCCAGAAAGGCTGCAGGGCCAAGCACCATGGAGGGAAAACTCTGAAACTGTGAGCCTCCCTTAAAGATTGTCTCGAGCATTTGGTCACAGCAACATAAAGCTAGCTAGCATACACCGCTTACTCAAATAGTGGGAGAACATGACATTAAAGTTGCTGGAATATAAAGCTTTCTCCTTTCTGCCTCTTGACTTAGGGTTTTAGACTCACTAATGCTATTCCAAGTAGAGAAATCTTAACAATTTAGTTATAGTTGTCCCTCTGTGTCTGAGGATCCAACCAACCACCACTTAAAAGTGTTTTTTTTAAAAATCTTTCATCTGTACCAAACACGTGCAGACTTTTTCTTGTCATTATTCCTTAAATAATACAATGTAACGGCCGTTTTTCCTGCATTTATGAGCACTGCCTATGGTAAGGAATCTAGAGAGGATCTGAAGCACGCAGGAGGCCGTGTGCAGGTTCTGTGTGGGTGCCATGCCCTTTGACAGAGAGGACTTGGGCATCCCGGGGGTGGGAGTTTCCTGAGCCCAGAGTTCCATGGGCACCCAGGGACGGCATGAGTGTTGCTGTCTGGCTTTATGTCATAGAATGCCAGTGTCACATGCAGATCTTAGAGCATTTAGAATGCAGTTTGGCTGACGGCACCGCTGATGGGCATTTTGCAGGTCACATACGTTTTCTGTTCCCAGCCCCTGATCCAGGCACAGCCGTCCAGCCGTCTCCCCCTCAACTTTCTTCTGAGTAAAGAAGGACGAGAAGGAGGGGAACAGGGTGACCATCACTCCCCTGCTGTCCATATTTCCAGCATAAATGGTTGGTCGGTGTAGGGAAGTCCCCTGAGTAGGACGGACATGCTGGGTCCCTCTGTCCTTCCTGCTTGTTGGAGCACTGTGGTCTCCTCCTGCATTTGGATAAAGTTCTGGTTGGAATGGAAATTGTGGCCCTTGGTGCCAGCTGGCTCGTTTGTAGATGTACCCTGCCGCCTTGAACTTATTCCGGCCGCCAGCAAGGTGAACTCACATAGGTGACCTTGTGCATCTCCTCTGCTTGTGAGCTTGCTCCAGTGTCCTGTGACTTTCACCTACGAAATACCGATTCAAAGAGAGGAGTGTTGGGAATTTCAAGACGGCAGCCACAGAGCATCGCACCAAGTGGGGAGCCCTGCTCCATCTGGGCCCTGTGTTCCACACCCAGGTAACCAGCCCTGTGCTGCCCTTCAGAGCTGGAACTGGGCACCATGTGGAGTGGCCCCTACACATTACCTGATCCCTGCCCTGCCCTAAGAAGAGCAGAAGAGCCAGACAACGGGCCTCCAGACCGAAGCAAGCCCCACTCAAGCCGGAAGGGATAGGGCAGGGGAACTGCTGTGAGAGGGCCCTGGGGTCCACGCACTTTCCTCCTCCCAAGTGACCTCCAAAGGCCTTGCCTCTCCTAACAGCCTGAGAGCCCCTGGAGCAGAGGGCCAGTCCCAATGACTGGGCTGAGGGGAGGGGTCTAGTGTGACTCTGCTTACCCTACCCAGCAGTAGGGGGTTGCAAGAGGAGGACGCGGGAGAGGGTGGGCCCACAGCCACAGCCACAGCCACAGCCACAGCCACAGCCCAGTCTTTGTTCCCATGAGGCTGGGATGTGGGGCCAGGCAAGGCTACAGTTCCCCCAAGGCAGCCTGAGCCTGTGGGCTGTGACTGGGTTTTCAGCTCTTGGTGACATGATGGCCCACCAGGCCCACCCTGGAGTCCAGAAAAGCTGAGAAGGAGCCTCAAGGCAGGTCTGGGGGCTGGGAGGGCACAGTCACACTCGAGTACAGAGCTCAGTACTCCCCAGACGTCTGGGCCACTTCTTCCCCCAGCCCCACTTTAGGCCCAGGCTCAGTGACCTGCCGAGGCCCCCAGGGACCCAGAGGTGACTAGTGTTTGGAGTGAGCATCTATGGGGACCTGAAGCCCCTGCCCCATAGACCCAGCAGGCCTTCCCAGAGGGGGCCCCATATCTGCTGTTTTGTTGAAATGAAGGTTTCAAGTTAGTGAGTCAGGAGCCAGGACCCAGGGCCTAGGCCCTAGGCCCTAGGCCCTCCCTAGGCCCTCCCTATGGCCCTAGCCTCCAAGCAAGTAGTGGGAGAGGTCCTCGGCCCTGGGGCTTGGGAGGAACAAGTGAGGAAGAGGGCAGAGGCCTCCCCGAGAGCTGGACTGGGGGTGAGGGACCAGGTGTGCTGCCCTCTCCCCTGGTGTCTCCCTGGGGAGAACCGGAGAATAGCAGGTGTGGCTGGAGGGGCACCTGAGAGCAGGTGCAGGCCCAGTAGGGGCTTGGGTCCTACCCCTGGTCTCCCTGGGCGCCCTCTGTCCCCTCCCTAGCTTAACGGGGTGAGTTGACCAGCCAGAGCCCCTGAATGCCACAGAGAGCTCCCCACCAACCTGGTGGCCTTGCCGCCGCTGAGGCTGGGGCCCTGTCCTCCCCTGAGTATTTCAGTAGGCCACCGTCTCCAGCTGCCTGGTGCCCCACAGAGGAGCAGTCTCAGCCGGGGGCCTCCTGAGGGGTCACTTGCCAGCTCTGCCAGGGAGGGCCCTGCCCAAGGCCACTCACCAGGAAGGGAAGAATGGGTCCCTGCCCACTCCCCGCCCCACCCTCCGCCACGCCACCATGCCAGACAGGGCCACCACCCCTCAGGCCCCGGGCTGCTGCCTGGAGAGGTTAGGGAGGGCTGTGGGGCTTCTAGGCCCCTCTGGGGCCCTTTTTCCATAGGAGGTGTTGGTCAGGTACAGCAGGCCCCAGTTAATAATGCCCCAGGGGGTTTCTGCAGAGTCACAAGAAAGACCCAGGGTCCTGACAGCTGGGGAAGCAGAGCGTGAGTCAGCCAGTGCTTCTGGGACAAAGTGCCCCAAGCGAGGGTCTTGCATAGACACTTACTGTCTCATATTCTGGAGGCTGGAGTTTGGGATCCATGTGCCGCAGGCAGGCTCCCCCTGGGGGCCTCCTTTCCTTATATCCTCACAGGGTCCTCTGGGTGTCTGTCCTGCTCACCTCTTCTTATAAGGGGCCCAGCAATGTGGATGAGGGTCACCCTAATGACCCCATTTGACTTAATTGCCTCTTGAAAGACCTGTCTCCAAATGCAGTTAGTTCTGAGGGGCTGGGGGTCAGGGCTTTGACATACAGATTGTGGGTGATCCAATTCTGTCTGTAATAGATTAAAAACAGGGACTTTGTAGAAATACCTGATCCCAGGGTCAGCTCTTTTCCAGCCTGTCCTCTTGGGTTCAGGGCTGCCCTCCCTGGGTTCTGCTTATAGAGGGCAACCAGGTCCCCAAATGGCTTTGGTCTATAGGTGTCTCCAGGGACCAGGACATTGGGACCCCAGAGTGTGGGCAGAGGCTTCCTTTAAATGTGCCTGGGGTCTGCTCACCAAGGTCTCAGCCTGGGAGAGGAGAATCCAAGAGGGCAGGATAGACCTAAGGCCCTTTCAAGGGTGGCCTGGCTGAGAAGGTTCCTATCTACCTGTGACCCCATGTGACAAGGACCCCCAAGGCTGCCCTGATAGGCCTAGAGGTGGGGTGCCATCCCCTTGGAGGAGGGCAGTTTGCCCTGGATATCTGTTTGTAAGAGCCACCTTTTGCCCTGGCCTGCCTCCTCCCTCCTGCCTGGTTCCTTGTGGGTCCAGGTGGTGGCTCAGTCTCCCTGTCCTTTGGGTGTTGTGGCCCAGGGCACTGATGGCACCATCCTGATATTACCAGGGAGGTGAGGGCCCCACCAGCTCCACCTGGTATTTACCTGTGAGCCCTGGGGCTCTGTCTACCTTACCACCCCAGCGGCTGGCCATTGCCTGCATTGATAAGTATGCAAATCTCCAAACGAAAGCCAATTAATACCCAAATGAGAGGCTGGGAGCTGAGGGCAGGGCTGGCAGCCAGGCCAGGCTCTCTGGGGGCCCCCAGTGTTTGTCTCTCATTTGAATGGCTTTGTGGGCTGGCGGGTGGTGCCTCTGAAGCCTCACCTCCCTCAGACAACAGCCTTCTTGCCTCGCTTGGGGAGTTTGGCACAGTACCTTTTATGAGTCCATACCCTGCCTTCTGGGCCTATAGCTAGGACCCTCCTGCCCACCCCTTCCCCATCCCCAACCCTGACAGGCGGCTGCTGTGTCCACTCCCTCCTGCAGGGTGGACAGGCAGAGAGGTTGAGACCCACTTGTCAGATGAGGAGACCAAGATTTCTGTGAGGGTGTAGGCTATGGAGCAGAGGCTATGGAGCGGAGGCCGGGGGACAGTCCTGGGGTCCTTGTCCTAGGTCAGAGCCAGGGCTCTGTGGGAGGGACATGGCAGCCACAGGCATGGGGACAGGTACATGCATCTTTCTCAGAGTGGGCATGTGCTCATGGCCCAGAGGGCTGGTGTACACAGACGTGCAGACCTCTTCAGCCTCGCCAAGGGTCCTGCTCCAACACCCCCTGGAGGTGACCATCTGCCCACCCCTTGAGTCTGGGTGCTCCTCCAGTTAGTTTTTCTCTGTGTAGACTGCTTCCCCACAACCCCACCCTGCCCTGGGTCAGAATCCCACTGCAGGCACGTCTGGCCTGGCAGGGGGCTGTGGCCCCATGTACAGAATGGACAGCCACCTGCCCATCTCAGTGCAGTGGCAGTCTCACGGCCCTGTGACCCCTGCCGGAGGGCCAGGCCTGGGCTGCTCTCCAGCCTCTGTTCAGCCCATGGACTGTGCTTCTTCGACAGGTGTGGAGACAGACTTGGAAGTCAGATGAGCTTCCCTGGCATAGGCCGGCGGGGGGCTGGCTAGGATTCCCAGGAAGGACTCTGCATCTGGAGCTCTTCCCAGGGGATACTTGGCAGGTCTCCTGTGGAGAGCAGGGATGCCTGTCCCCATGGCCTGCCATCCCTGGCTGTCATCTCCATCATTCTACACTGTCCCAGCCCCTCTCTGCCAGGCACACCTAGGTGCCAACATACGATCACGGTGACCTCACAGGAGACCCCTCCTCCCAGCAGCTCCTCCCACCAGCCTTTAGGAAGCACCCTGGGAAGACACAGGAGAAAGGATAGGCCACCTGCCTGAGGGCATCTCTCCATCCTCAGGGCGAGAGTCCTAGTCACCCACTCACCCCCAGCCTGCCAGTTGACCCTGCTCCAGTTTCCACTGGGCGCCCTGCTCCCTGCCCTCCTTCTGGGGTGCTAGGGAACTGGGGGAGCAGTGGGGTGACCTTGGGTTACCTGCACAACTGCACAGGAGAAGCTTGGAGCTGGGGCATCCTGGCCTGTATCTGGGAGGGTCTTTCAGAGCAGGGCCAGACTGCAGAAGTGGGTCAGATGACCTGACCCCCGGCTCATCTCACATCCCCTGCCTGGGGCAGGGGTCACAGGAGCCCTGCCTGTCTGTCTGAAGCACAGCCCACACTTCCGGGCTGCCTCTGGCCAAAAGGAAGAGGTGGGGTCAAGAGTGGTGGGCAGGGGTTGTGCAGCCTGGAGGTGCGATTGGGGTGGAAGAACAAGCCTTCGAGCTCAGCGTTGGAGCCCAGGACCCAAGACACCTAACTGCCAGCTCCCAGGTTCTAGCAAGAGGCTGGCTGGGCAGAGCGGGGGAAGGGGGAGGGCACATCCTCAAACCCGGTCAGCTCTCCCTACTAGGGACACAGGGCCAGGCTGGGGCACTGTGGAAGCCTACTGATCACCTGTGTGCCCCTGGGGTCCCCTTTTCCAGGGCACGCTATGTGATCTGGGGCCTGGAGTCTGTGGTCTTTTAGAGTGGGGGTGCATACTAAACAGTTCTTCCTGTGTACACTCCTGTGACCTTCACATCACCACACCCCATGTTTCTGCATCTCGAGCCTCCCTGAGGCCTACGCCAGCCACAGCACCACCTGCCCTGCCTCCACTCTGTCCTGACTTGGTTTGTTCTTGAACTTCACATAAACAGAAGTACCTGGCTGGGACCCTCTGTGTCGGGCTTCTTTGAGTCATGTACATTCTCTTAGCCGTGGTCAGTGTAGATGGCTGCTGGTGACCACATGAGGACTCACCTGCCATGTTCCTGTCGATGGCCAGGGGTAAGCCCAGGGTTTGGCTGCCATGAGCCCTGCAGTTGGGGCCTTCTCGTGTCTGTGTCTTGTGGACCTTCGCTCTGTATTTGTGTTCAGGAGGGGACAGGTTGGGCCTGACCATCACCTGTGTTTGCACCCAGGGTGACATTGAGGGCCCCGCGAGCGCAGCTGTGGGGACACGCTTTCCTTGCCCTCCAGCTGAGGGTAGGGTGATGGTCAGTACGTGGGTCAGGAGGACACTGGCAGGTGAGTGGATCTGTCTTACGCCTTGTTCCCAGTCCTGTGATGTTGGCCATCATGCCAGCTGCCCCACGGCCTTGGAGCAGTCATACTGTCTTAGGTGCAGACTCCCAAGGTCCAGGGAGACCCCCGAGGTCCAGGGAGGCCCTTGCGGCTCACCTCACCTCACCTTCCTCTTGGAATGAGGTGGTCATTACAGATGTGCTGCTTTTAAAGCAAAAGGAAAGGAAGCCCTAGGCAGGCGCAGGCTTGGGGACACACCAGATGTACAGGGTGCTGGGCCTCGCTGGGCCTGCGTGGGGCAGGAGCAGGGAGGACATGGGGCCCCTTCCTCTGTCAGTAGCATCTCCTCCCTCCCAGGCTCTGGGGCTCTTGGGCCCTGTCTGTGTGTGAGCTGAGCAAGGTGGGGACTGAGGGCCCCCAGATTATCTGGGATTTCTGGCCTTCTTTTCCTCTCGTCTCCTCTCCTCTCTTCTCCTCTCCTCCCCTCTTCTCTTCTTTCCTTCTTTCTTTTCTCTCTCTCTCTTTTTTTTAGATTCTGGAAATTGAATCCAGGGGTTCCCTATCATTGAACTACACTTCAAACCCTTTTTATTTTTATTTTGAGATGAGGTCTCATTAAGATGCCCAGGCTGGCCTGGAACCTGTGATCCTCCTGCCTCAGCCTCCCAATCACTGCAATTATAGTTTTGGCCAGTGTGCTTAGTGATTTGGGGCCTTTCTGCACCCCCATGGGCCGGGAGGTGACCTAATGTAGGGGTTTCAGAGCTCAGCCAAGCTCCTGTGGGTGGGGAGCAGGCCTCCTGGAGTGGACACTGGGTACCACAGCAGGCAAGCCATGGTGCCCTGGAGAAGGCTGAGTGCTGGGGCTGGGCAGAGCTGAAGAGAGGGACCCTGAGAGGCCCTGGCCCAGCGGGGATGTGGATCCCAGGGGAAGAGAACCTGGCAAACTCCGAGCAGCAGGACACAGCCCAGTGGGGTTGATGGGCAGTGGGCCATGGGCCTGCATCCACGGGCCCATGGGTGGTGGGAAGGCCAGCTCAGCCAGCACCCCTCCCCCTCAGCCCAGCCTCCCTTCCTTTGCACAGCCTCCCACCCCTGGGGCCTCAGGAGTGCTGGTTCAAGTCGAACCTGTTCTGGGCAGGGCTGGCCGTGGGGCTGGATTCCAGCTTCTGTTTCTGCTCTGCTTCATCTGACGCTGGAAACGCCTCACCCAGCCCAGCCCGGCCGCCCTGGCCCTGTGCGTCCTCAGCCCCAGGGCTTCACTCCTAAGAGAGCAGGCAGCAGAACCCCGCTCCCCACAACACACACACACACGCGCACACACACACACACACACACACAAGCACATGGGCACGGGCACATACCTGGAGACACAAGGGACACACTGAGACACATACACAGACACACTTGAATATGCACAGAGACAGAGATACACACACACAGACACACAGAGACAAAACAGACACAGCACATGTGTCCACGGACACACATCCATGGAGACACACACACATACACACACGTGCACTTCTGGAGCAAGTTTGGACTTGTGGCCTCCGGCAGGGCAGGAGGCCCTGCGCTGAGTACAGAAGTCCCCCAGTGAGACCGTCTGCCTTTGGTGCCCCCGTCCTCCTTTAGCTTTCCTGCCCTCTTTCATCCACAGGCAGCTGTCCAAAGAGCCTTCACCTCCAATGCCCCACAAGGTGGGAGCCCCACCAACAAGCCTCGAGCGCCTGTCCAGCAGTCTCTGGGTCCTGTTTGTTCCACGGCCTGGCTGGCACCGCGGAGCATCCTGTTTGCTGCATCACTTTGTTCTAACTCCGTCTTGCGACAGGCAGATGCAGATGCAGGGTGTGCACGTGGCGCAGCTTGCATCCCTCTGTGGGCTGGTGGCGTGGAGTGCCTGCTCATGGACTCACTGACATGAGTGTCTGTTCTTTGGGCTCTTTTCAAGCCCTTTGTGAATTTTTAAAAATTACATTATTTGTTTTCTTACTGTTTTTTTTTCAAAGCTATTTGTATATTCTGGATTACAAATTCCATATCAGATATGTGATTCACAATTTTTTTCTTCCAGCACGTGGTTAGTCTTTTCAATCTTATTGTTGCTTATGGAACAAAAGTTTTAAATTTAGCAATGTTCAGTACATCCATATTTTTCTTTTGTAGGCCTGGCATTGGTATCCTAGCTAAGAACTCTGCCTGACCCCCAAGAGGACATTTGACAGTGTGTGCAGATGTTGTCTGTCACACCTGGAACATGGTCCTCCTAAACATCCTCCAGTGCTGCCCCCCGGTGAAGAGCTGCCCTGGCCTCTGTCAACAGTGCCGAGGCTTGAAACCCTGACTGTCAGAGGCCAGCAATGTTTCTTCTGATACCTTCAGGAAGTTTTATAGTGCATGTTTCACATACGGGCCTATGATTCATTTGGAGTTAGTTTTTGTATGACACATGAATAATGTGGGCCAAGGTTCATTTTTGTTTGCACATGGCTATTCAGTTGATCCATTTGTTGAAAAGATGATTCTTTCCCCATCCAATTGCTGCTGTATATCTTTGGGTTATGTTAATAGGGGTCTGTTTCTGGGATCTCTGTTCTGTTCCATTGCCCTAGGAGTCAGTCATTTGATCCAGCGACATAGTCTCTTGATTACTGTTGCTTCACAGGAAACTCAAGGAGAAAATGGTGACTACACAGTGATGTAGTGCACTCAGGTACCTGAGTCATCCTACTTTGTGCTTCCTTTTCTAAATGATTTTCGCTGTTCTGGTTGTTTGTATTTCCATATGAATTTTTGAGTCAACTTGCCGATATCTTTGGTGCCCCCTGTCCCCCTTTGGCTTTCCTGCCCTCTTTCATCCACAGGCAGCTGTCCAAAGAGTCATCACCTCCAATGCACCACAAGGTGGAAGCAATTCCACTGAGGAAATTCCTGGGAGTTGTGAATTTTTAGATCAGTTTGGGGAAGACTGTTCAATTCATGAACATGGTATACCTTTCCATTTATTTAAGTCTACTTTGATTTTTTTCATCAGTGATTTGTACTTTTCAGCATTCAGAATCTACATTTTTTTTGTATTTATACTTGAGCTTTTCATTTTAACTTTGTTGTAAGTGGAACTGTTTTTGGAAGTGTGGAATTTGAATAGTTTGTTGCTGGCATACAAGAATACACCACATTTTGGTTTATTGGCTTTATACTGAGCTTTTGTTAAACTCTTATAGTTCTAGGAGTTTTTATAGTCTTTTCTGGGGAGATGTTCTACATAATATTCATGTCATTGTGAGTAGAGATAGTTGTCTTTTTCCTTTCACATCTATACACTATTAGTTTTCTTCTCCTGTGCACTGGCAAGCCTTCCGATAAGGCAGTGGGAGTGGCAAGAGAGGGCAGCCCAACCTCCTCCCCAGGTGCAGGGGAGAAAGCACTTCAGTCTTTCACCATTTAGTATGCTGGCTTTCTTTGTAGATGTCATTTAGGTGAGCTCTCTTCTCTTTCTAGTTTTCTAGGCGGCCTTATTTTTATTGTGAATGAACATTGGATTGTGTTTTGAGCCTCTGCAGGTAGCTGCCTACACATTGAGGGTAGTCTCTCTTGTCAGGAAACAGACTCTGTCACTCATGTATGGTGTCCCTCTGCCCTCGTACAGTCCTTCTGAGGTTTACTTTGAGATGAAGCACTAGCTTTATATTTACAAATGTTTCTATGGCATATTTTTTCTATCTTGTTACTTGAAACAGGTTATATCTTTATATTTAAAGTGAATTTCATACACACAACATACAGTTGAGTCTTGCTTTTTTTATTCAGTCTGACAATTTCTTTTAATAGGTGTGTTGAGATTGATTAAATTTAATGTGACTATTTTTTTGTTTGCATGTAAATTTATCATCTTATTTGTTCAGTCTGTTGTTTCCCTACTTATTCTGCTTTCTTTTGGGTTAACTGAGTTTTTTTAAAATTTTTTTGGTACCAGGGATGGAACCCAGAGGTGCTTAGCCACTGAGTCACATCCCCAGCCCCTTTTTTATATTTTATTTAGAGACAGAGTCTCTAAATAAAATTTAAGCTGAGTTGCTTAGGGCCTCACTATGTTGCTGGCTTTGAACTCACAATCCTCCTGCCTCAGCCTCCCAAGCCACTGGGATTCTGGTGTGTGTCACTGCGCCCAGCAACTGAGAATTTTTTATGATTTCATTTTTTAAAAAATTTTTTTTAGTTGTCAATGGACTTTATTTATTTATATGCGGTGCAGAGAATCGAACCCAGTGCCTCAGGCATGCAAGGCAAGCGCTCTACCACTGAGCCACCACCCCAGCCCTTATGATTTCATTTTATCCTCACTTTTGGCTTGTCACTTATATCACTTTTTTAAAAAGGTAATAGTTGACTTAGATTTTACTTCTATTTTCGTATATGTATTTATTTTCTTTATATTTATATATAGTGTGTGACTTTATATAATATATAATAATTGTATAGAATAACATATAGATATATATCGCATATTATAATTGCTTATATGATTAAATCATATGATACATTAAATATAATTGAATGTGATTATGCTATAGAATATATTTATTATTATATATCACATATACATTACATATCATAATATATGTGTAGCTACATACGATCGGGTGTAATTTTGTATATAAAGTATAATATGACGTGATTTTAAGTATGTACGATCACATGTTGTTAATTGCGTGTTACGGTCCTCCCACGGTGCCTGCTGCATGAAATGAACAAGGTCGTGGGGAGGATCGCGAGCCCCGGACCGAGCGAGGCGTCGCGCCTGCTCCTTCCCACTCCCTCCGACCGTGGCCTGTCCGTCTGCTGTCATCCCTTCCCCTCCACCGCAGGCCGTGAAGCGCTGCACTGCACTGGGCTCCCTCTGGCTGGTGGGCATGGAGGAGCTCTTCCTCCCCTCGCCTGCCCGGCTCCAGCGTCTCTGCTCTGGGCCTCACTGTCCTGGGAGCCACGCTCCCGTTTCTTTCAGTGAGCGCCTTCCGGCAAGGAATCCTGCAGCTTTTGTCTGTCTAGGAAAGACTTGCTTTTCTCCTTTTCGCGCCGGGATAGAATTCTGGGCCTGTGGTTTTAATTTTCTCCTTGAGCTCTGACTGGCTGGCTTCCGACAGGAAGTTCTGCGTGGGCTATTGTTCTGACCTTTGTCCTCTGCTCTGGCCACTTTGAGGATTTTTCTCTTTTGTCCTGGGTTTTCGGCAGCCTAAATGTGATGGACCTGGGGTTTGTTTTTAATGTATTTACTTAATGGTGCTTATTTAATGGTGTTTGTCTCTGAGCTCTGAGGGTGTGTGGTCTGCTATTTTTCAGCACCTTTGCACAGCTTCTCACCCATTACCTTGAAAGGGTTTCCTCTGCACTGTTCCTTCCGCCTTTTCTTCCTGAGGTTGCAGTTAGGCCCAGGTTAGGTCCTTTCCCATCCCAGCTCTTGGATGATCTGTGCCTCCCCCTTTCCACGGCAGTGCCCCCGGGGCATGTGCCATTTCCAGTGCAAGTTCACCGACTCTGCTCTGT
>CM053399.1:2008170-2051268 GCA_028644305.1 Xerus rutilus | reverse complement strand
TTTTTTTTTTTTTTTTTTTTTTAAACATATTTTTAGTTGTAGATGGACACAATGTCTTTATTTTATTGCTTTGTATGTGGTGCTGAGGATCGAACCCAGGGCCTCACGCATGCGAGGCAAGCGCACTTCCGCTGAGCTACAATCCCAGCCCCTGATTGCTTCCTCTTGACAGAGCTGTTTCTGTGCGTGCCTTTGTATTGACATATATGTGTATATGTACATAGAGATAAAACACCTTTTGTGGGTATATGTGAGTGTGTGTGTGTGTGACTCGTGTGAGATCTCGTGGGACGGTGGAGACTGAGGCGTGCAGTTGCACACCTGCCAGTGTGCACGCCCTGCCATCGGCTGCTCCTCTGGCGCAGAGCTGGGCTGGAGTTTGTCGCTGTGGTCGTCCTCGCACTCTCAGTCATCCGCCTTCTAGTCCTTCCCTGGGTTTGTGTGGAGATGGTGTTTCCCAGGGTTAGGACCTCCTGCTGCCAGGTTCACCTTTGTGCTGTGCCAAGAGAAGCCCTCTCCGCAGTGTCCCTCCCAGCAAAGCTCCAGTGCCACTTCTCCCGGGTGCTCGTCGGCAGGTGGCTGGCGGGCACACTCTCATCTTTCTCTGGCCGGCCCCACATCCCTGGGCTGTGGTGCAGGTTCCTGGAGCTCCCGCCCCACCTGCTGCTGGGGCTCTCTGCTGACCCCTCCCCGAGGGTACAGAGTTTCTGTGACTCCCAGCTTCAGTGGTTTTGCACCAGCTCCCCGGGATTGACAGTTTGTTGTTCCTCTGCACAGGGGAAAATAAGTTGAAGGCTTTTGCTGCCCAGGGGAGGATAACCTGGATGGGTTCGTGCCCCTCCAGGCCCACAGCACAGGCGTGCATTCCTGGGAATGTCCCCAGCCATTTTTGCAAGTGTCCAACGAGATCCAGGGAGACCTGCAGGTGGGTGTGAATTCCCCACACGTCCACAGCCCCAGCGCTTCTGTTTTCTCTCCTTAGCTCGTGCTCAGCTTTACCAATTGATAAACATTTCAGCTGAATCATGTTGTCGGTGACCTGCTCCACCTGTCCCACGTAAGCCTGCTGCATTGGTCAGCTTTCTGTTGCTGTGACAAAATACCTGACGAGGTCCACTGGAAGGAGAAAATGTTCATTTGGGCTCATGGTTCCAGAGGCTTCAGTCCCTGGTCACCTGGCCTCATTGTTTCTGGGCTGTGGGGAGGCAGAAGATCATGGTGGGGAGCATGTGACAGGGGAGGCCACTCACCTCATGGTGGCCAGCAAGCAGAGAGAGAAGGGACTGGGGGCAACGTGTACCCTTCGTGGACACACCCTGGGACCCGCTTCCCCTGCTAGGCCCCTCCCTTGAAGTTTCCAGCACTTCCCAGAAGGGCATTTGGCGCCAACGGAGGCATCCACGATGAGGTCAGGGCCCTTGTGATCCTCTGATCCCTGCCCAAAGCCCCTGCTGTGAACATCGTTGCCCTGGGAGTCAAGCCTTCCACACCTGAGCCTTTGGGGGACATTCCAGCCCTACCTTAGCCTGGTATTCCATCTCTCCTGACAGGTGCCCGACTTTCCTTGGATTTCAGGTTTGTGAGTTGCCTGTGACCTTAGCTCTGCCCGTTTCAAGGGAAGTTGTGAGTTTCGGGGTGTTTGTGCCTTTGCTGCTACTGCCCCTGCTGGGGAGGGGGGGACCCTCTTCTTTCCGGCTTCTGACAGCCCAGGCCGCAGCTGAGCAGCCGCTGTGCTCACCTCTTAGGTTTGTTCTCCAGAATTTCACAGTCTTCACACGTAGTTCCTGCTGCGTCCTCTTGAGTGGATCTGCTGGGGACATGTCTAAAGGGGGTGGAGTGGGGTCTGGAGCTTCACAGCCTCCCTGTGGCCCCTGGCCTGGCCTCCCCCACTCCTCCAGGGGTCACCTCATGCCTGTCTCTGTGAGCCTTAGATACTGCCTGGGCACCACAGGGCTCACGGCCCAGGCTGGAAGCAGAGCAGACTGGGGGCTCCACTCTGATGCTGGAAGCCTGGGAGCCACAGTCAGGCCATGGTGGACAGTAAACCAGATCCATAAGTGCCCCTTGCTGTTCCCATACCTAGCCACGTCCAGGCAAAAGTGTGCAGAGACGTGTCACCTTGAAGGACTTCCTCTCGTGTGCTGGAGACTCGGGCTAGCCAGTGTTGTCTGTAGGAAGCTACTTTCTTGCACATACATCAGGGTAGCGTGGGGTGCTGGTCACACAGCTAATGAAGCAAGCTAATGCTGATGATGTCACTGCTTCTGCAGCCTGACATGTAAAACCCCTCTCAGGGAGGGCGGGCGTGGGACTGAAGGCACAGTGCAGAGGACAGGTGGCGCTCATACAGTCAGTCGCCTGTGGACAGAGCACCATGGGGAAAGGAGGTGCTGCTTGGTCAAACAACGTGAGGGATGGAGGAGCTATCTGCCACCTGGCCCCTGAGCTCTGGGAGCAGTCCTGAGCTCTTGCAGGCTCTCCTGACAATCTGTGCATCTCTGTGCTGCCTCCAGGCACTTCCCTGGGCCTGTTGAACCCACCCACTTCCCTGGCACAGCTGGGCTGTGGACGAGCAGGGTGTCGGGGATCATGATTGAATGTGCACTTCCCAGTGGTTAATGATGAGGACATGTCTTCACGCCTGTATTGGTCATCCATGGACTTTCTCTGGTCAAATATGCAGAAGATTTCATATAATTTTGCTTATTTTTACTGGATTGTTTTTCTGCCATTGTATTTTGAGAGTGTACAAAGAATATTCAATAAGTACTTGGATGTGAGTTATCAGAATATTATTTGGAAATATTTTTTCTCGGCTGATGTTTTGTGTTTTCACTGTCTTTATACTGCCTTTCAAAAAAGTGGAGGTTTTGCATTTTGATGAAGTTTAATTTATCAGTTTTTTAAAAAATATAAATTGTGAGCTGGGCGCAGTGGCGCAAGCCTGTAATCCCAGCACTTAGGGAGGCTGAGACAGGAGAATCGCGAGTTCAAAGCCAGCCTCAGCAACAGCGAGGTGCTAAGCAACTCAGTGAGACCCTGTCTCTACATAAAACACAAAATAGAAATAGGGCTGGGGAAGTGGCTCAGTGGTCGAGTGCCCCTGAGTTCAATTCCCCATACCAAAAAAAAAAAAAAATATGAATTGTGTTTTACTGTCATTTCCTTTTGGTATCTAACCTAAGATCACAAAGACCTTTTCCCTATGTTTTCTTCTAGAAATTTTATGGTTTCAGGCTTTATGTTGGGTCACTAATTCATCTTGAATTATGTTTTGGATTTGGTGTGAGGTGAGTCAAAATTCCTCCTCCTCCTCCTCCTCCCTCCTTTCCTTCATTTTTTTTCTTTGCATGTGGAGATCCCGTTGTTCCAGCGCCCCTTATTGAAAAGATGCACTTTACTGAAAGTCCTGTGCACCTCTGTCAAACAGCTGTGCTCATACTTCTGGGGCTATTTTTCAGCTCCCTGGAAAAATATGCCTTGTGTCATAGATCTATTCTGTTCCACCAATTTATCTCCTTATTGCTATACCAACAGCCACTGTCTTTTATAATATGACTGTTAGTCCCCTGAGTCTGTTTGTCTGGCTCTGAGATGTTTTGGCTGTCAGAGAACCTTTGAATCACCATTGGAACTTTGGAATCAGCTGGGTGATTTCGGCAAGAAGCTTTCTGGGTGCTGTGGCTTGGAACTGAAAATGCCCCCGGCTCTCTGTCTCACAGAGAGCTCATGTGTGAGGCAGGGCAGAAATGGGAGGTGAGATGATTAGAGAGCCGTAGCCTCTTCAGTGGATCAACCCACTTGGTGGATTAACAATTCGCATGGACCGCTGGGTGGTGGTAACTGTGGGCAGGTGGGGTGTGGCTGCAGGAAGCAGCTCCCTGGGAGCCTGGCTTAGACTATATCTGTCTCTCTCTGCTTCTCAGTGGCCATGAGATGAGCAGCTCCCCTCCACCATGCCTTCCGCCGAGATGTTCTGCTTCACCTCAGGCCCAGAGCAATGGAGTCAGTTGGACCTCGGAAACCATGAGCTCAAAGTAACCTTTCTCTGCTCAAGGTCGCTGTGATGAAAAGCTGACTGATATGCTGGGGTGCCTGCTGCAGGCCATCCACTCTATAGATCCATCTGTCAGGAGCTGACATCTTAATTCTGAGTCTTTAGATCTATGACACAAGGCATTTCTCCATTTATGTAAGTCTAGTTATCCCTCAGCATTGGGGAGGATTGGTCCCAGGACCCCTGGATGCTCCAGTCCCTCATATGACATGGCAAAGAGACTTACCACGCCTAACACGTGTCTCATTTCCTGTTGTCATTATTAAGGAAGTAATGACAAGAAAAAGGACCCACTCGTCCAAGGAATGACCATGCAATTATTTTCTAGTGTTTTAAACCTGCAACTTGCTGAATCAACCCTCGGTTGAATCCGCTGATGTGGAAGTCTTGAACCACATTATTTACTTGTATCAGCGTGTTTTGTAGTTTTCAGTATACTGAATTTATACATATTTTTCATCAGATTTATCCTTCAGTGTTTTACATTTTTGATGCTATTTTAAAAGCTGATTTTAAATCTTTCAAGTTTGATTTTTAAATGTAGATTCCATTTAAATGACTTTCTACATAGACAGTCATTTCATCTGCAAAGAAACTTTTCTTTGGTTCCAGTCTGGATATTTATCTCTACCCTGCTAGGGTAGAAAGTCCTGTCTCATTTCTCACATAGGAAGAGTTCTTCCTGTCTTTCACTTTTAAATGTGGTCTTAGCTGTAAGCTTTTCAGACACTTGTTGGACGATGAAGGTGTGACCACAGGAGAGATGATTGGATGGTTGACCTGCTCTCTAACCAGTGGATTAATTTGGTTGATGGATTATGATTTGAATGGATTTCTTGGTGTAATGGTGGACAGGTGGAGCGTTGCTGGAGGAAGGAGGTACTGGGTGAGCCCTTAGGGTTTATATTCTGTCTTTGGCTCCTTGCTCTTGCCTTCCCGCCTGTTAGGAGTGGACAGCTATCCTCTGCCACACTCTTCCACCATGAAGTTCTTCCTCACTCAGGCCCAGAGCAATAGAGTCAGCCAATATGGAGTGAACCTCTGAAACTGTGAGCCAAAATAGACTTTCCCTCCTCTGAGCTGCTCTTGTTGGGTATCAGGTCACAGCCACACAAAGGTGTCTGCCACAACGCTCATCAGGGTGAGGAACCTTACTTCTGTTTCTAAGTCACTGGGCGTTTTTGTCAGCAGAGGTGCTGGACCTTGTTAGATGCTTTCTAGCATTGTGAGAGCTAATTTTAGGTACCAACCTGGAGTGGTGCCCAGCTATTTGGACAGACATTACTCTGGATGTTTCAGTTAAGGTTTTCTTTTGGGCAAGATTCACATTTATATTGGTGGAGCTGGTCTCCATCCAGTCAGTTATGGAAAGCCCCAGTAGAAGGGAGCTGGTCTCCATCCAGTCAGTTATGGAAAGCCCCAGTAGAACAAAGCCTGACGTCCCCAGGCGGGGAGGACTCTTGCCCTCAGACGGCAAGGCTGTCCTGCTTTTCAAGTGTTAAACCAACCTTGCATTCCTGAACCCCATTTGGCCAGGATGTATTGTCCTTTTTTTTGGTACCAAGGATTAAACTCAGGGGCACTCGACCACTGAGCCACATCTCAGCCCTATTTTGTGTTTTATCTAGAGACAGGGTCTCACTGAGTTGCTTAGAGCCTTGCGTTGCTGAGGCTGGCTTTGAACTGGCAATCCTCCTGCCTCAGCCTCTCAAAGTGCTGGGATTACAGGTATATTGTCCTTTTTGTATGTTTTCAGGTTTGGTTTCAAGATTTGTTTTTAGAATTCTTGCACTATTTTGGTGGCAGGGTTTGGTCTTGGCTTTCATTCGTCCCATGCCTTGGTCCACTTTGGTGTCTGGGTCATGCTGGCCTCATGGGGACAGCAGGGAGTAGTCCCGTTCTCCTCTTGTGTTTCAGGATTGCCGGTGTCACTCTTTTTGAAGTGTTTGGTAGAATCCTCCAGGGAAGCCTTGTTGTTCTGAGTGCGTAGGGTTTTTACTACAAACTGAATTTACGTATGTGGAATAGGGCAAATATTCAAGTTATCTGTCGTTGTTGTTTTTTCTTGTGTGAATTTTAGGGTTTTTTGTGGTACTGGTGATTGAACCTAGGGCACTCTTTCAGTTAGCTATATCCCAAAGTCCTTTTCACTTTTAATTTTGAGAGAGGGCCTTGCGAAGTTGCCCAGGCTGGCTTCCAACCTATCATCCTCCTACCTCAGCCTCTGAATTTGTGGGGATTATAGGTGTGTGCCACCACACCCCATTATAGTTTTTTTAAAAATATTTTTTATTTGTTGATGGATCTTTATTTTATTCATTTATTATTTATATGTGGTGCTGAGGATTGAACCCAGTGCCTCATGCATGCTAGGCAAGCACTCTACCACTGAGCTACAGCCCCAGCCCCTCTCCATTATAGTTTGTTTTAAATAAATATGTCCATTTCATCCAAGCCATCATGCCTATCTCCGTACTGGAGGTCATTCTGGCTCACACACTGGAGCTTCAAGGCCAAGGAGTCTCATCTGGCACAGCCTCTCGCTGGGAGCCTGAGGCAATGCAGGGCACCCCTTGGAAAGAGGAGGGGACACACGAGTGTGTGTCTCTGGCATCCCTTTCCTCATAAAGCCAGCAGGACTCAATCATGGGCTCTGCCCTGGTGACCTTATCTAGTCCTGATCATCAGCCTGGGCGCCATCTCTGAACACTGCAGTCAGGCTTAGTTTAGCCTCTGAGTCCCTTGCAGTAGGATCAAACCTGAACACGTGAAGCCTTGGAGGACACGCCTGAGCCATATCCAGACCACAGCAATGTTTGGAGAAGTTTTGGTCATTGTCATGGTTTGAATGTGTTGAAGGCGTGGTCCCCGGTTCAGCAGTGCTCACAGGTGGGGGTTGGGGAAGGATCAGAGCATAAGGGCTTTGACGTCAGGGTGGATCAGTCTACTGAGGGGTTCATGGCTGAGTGGACCACTGGTAGGTGGCGGACCCTGTAGGCGGTGGGGCCTACTTGGAGGAAGTAGACCCCTGGAGGTGTGTCCTGGAAGGGCTTATTGGCCCCCTTTCCCTTCCTCCCTCTCCTGGCATCCTGGCTGCCTGGGGTGGCGACCTCTTCTGCCACTCACTGCCACCACCATGATGTTCTGCCTCACCCCAGGCCCAAAGCCGTGGAGCCATCTGACCTGGACACCATGAGACTACGTCTTTCCTCTTCTAAGTAGAGTTTCTCAGGTACTTTTGTCACAGTAACAGAAAGCTAACAAACAGCCATTATTACTTTTTAATAAAATTTAAAGTTTAGAACAGTTTGAGATTCACATAACTGTTGTGAAGATAATACAGGGAGTTCTCTTACATCCCAAACCCAGTGTCCTCCAAGGTAAACATCTGACAGTGGCGAGGGGCATTTGTCACTGTCAATGAATCGATATTGATGCATTATTTAAAACTTCATTCCAGATTTTCCCACATATTTTCAGTTCCCCCTAATATTTCAGGACCCCATGCATGATACCACAGCACACTCGATCACCATGTCTCCTTGGGCTCTTTCCTCTTGGTGGGGCTCTTTCTCAGACTTTTCCTTCTTTTGATGACCTTGACAGTTCTGAGAAACGCTGGTCAGGCATTTTGTAGGATTTTCTTCAATTGGGATTTAACTGGTGTGTTTCTCATGATTAGCCTGGAGATTGAGTTTGGAGAGACGACCACAGAGGTACAGTGCCCCTGTAGCACCCCACGACCAGGGTTGCTGTCACCACGGGGCCCTGCTGTCGATGCTGACCAGGGCTGCCTGGCTGAGCCCACGCTCCTCAGGCTCCCCACCGGATGCTCAGGGGTCGCCTCTGTTCCATGCTCTTTGGAAGGGACTCGCCATGCACGGCCACAGGTGAGGAGGGGATTTGTGTGCCACCTCCCACGGGTGCAGGGGCTGCACACGCTGGACTTCTGCATGGAACAGTTGGCTGTTCCTCCCGCCCTCTCTCTTTCTCTCTCTTTCCTTCCTTCCGCCATGTATTTATTATATCAGATTGGACTTGTAGACATTTGCTTTATATTTTGAGTTTTGCTCCAATATTACTTCATGTATTTTTTTTGCTCAATTGTTCCAGCTTTGCCAGTGTAACTCATTCACTTGGCTCCTGCGTCCCTTTGCCTACCTCACAATTTGTGTGTGTGTGTGTAGTACTTTTTTATTTTCCGCCATTGCACAATGCTCTAGGGTCATCTGACAAATTTCCTGTCCTACTCCGAGATTCAGCCACTTCTCCAATAACCTAGCTCTTTCTAACTGGTTTCTTTACTTTTAGGCCCTCCCAGGAGAAGGGGAACATCTGTGTGCGGATCAATCTGTGGCTCTACATACATCATGAATATTTCTGTAAGTACCCGTCTTCTGTGTTAAGCTGATCGTGAGCTCGTGGTGACGTGCCCAGCTCCCTCCATCAGCACAGGTGAGCCCTAGCCTCCTGTCCCACTTCAGCAGAAGGCAGCCACGCCCACCGCTCACCCTCCCTTCACACAGCTGCTCTGTTCTGGATGATGTGTTGGTGCAATCTGAACCGTTTACCATTCCGTGGGAGAGGCTTCCCCAGCTGGAGCCCATGCACACGTAGAGTTCCTCCTGCACTTACTCTTACAGACTCCACTCATTTTCCCAGTGACTTAGGCTGGCACTCTCCCCCTCCAACCCAGTTAGATTTTTTTTTTTGTACTGGGGATTGAACTCAGGGGCACCCGACCACTGAGCCATATCCCCAGCCCTATTTTGTGTTTTATGTAGAGACAGGGTCTCACTGAGTTGCTTAGCACCTCGCCATTGCTGAGGCTGGCTTTGAACTCGCGATTCTCCTGTCTCAGCCTCCCTAAGTGCTGGGATTACAGGCATGCGCCACTGTGCCCAGCTTCTAGGTTTTTTTTTTTTTCTTTTGTGGTCACAACCTGCATGCCTGTGCAAGTCTGGAGTCCAAGAGCTGGAGGACCTGCAATTCTGATGTCTGTGGACAGGAGAAGTGGTATGCCGGCTCCAGGAGAGAGAGAGAGACGTGGAGAGAGAGAATTAGCTTTGCTTGCCTGGTCTATCGGGGTCCTCGGCTGGTTGGATCGTACCTGTTGGCATCAAGATGCATCATTGCCATTCAGCCCACCGATTCATATGCCCATCTCCTCCAGAAGCACCTTCACAGACCCATGGGGAATAATGCTCACAGCTATCTGGGCACCCCATAGCCCAGGCAGGCGGGCCCACCCTTGTCAATGTGGCACACGTTCACATCCTCTTAAGCCACACATGACCTCCAGGGAGGCGGTAGTGAGTCCCAGCCCACCTATCACAGCACCACCGTCCTGCACAGCCAAGCACATACTGAGGAGGAGGTAAAGTCCCGGATGGTGCTTGCTCTGCTCCTGGTAACTGCAGTGCTGTGATGTAAAATAACAACACTTAAATACCAATATAAAGGCGATGCCCGAGAGAGGAAAGATGGCAAAGACACTTCCGTAATATGTGCACATGTGCACACAAGAACAGCAAAGCGGGGAAAACCTACGTAGGCATTAGTCTCACTTGAACTGGTCGTGTGGTTGGAGCTGGTATGTGTGACCACCGTCTGTGACTCCCTACTCTGCGTTCCCCGTCTCTTCAGCAAGTTCCTCAGCGGGTCACGGTTCTTCTCCTGCCAAGGTGACCCACACCTTTGTTCCAGAATGGTCTGGATCATCTGTGTCTTGCCCAGGCTGGGTTGGTGGAGTTCCCTGACAGGCGTCACAGGGCCAGTACTGATACCTGCCCTGAGGCTCTCCAGCCTTCCACTGTGGGGCAGCAGTCGGGATCAGTCGCACCCACAAACAGTAACTCTCTTTCCAGCCATTGATTCAGAGGCCAGAGGAACCAGAGAGCAGGTGGTGTCTTAGCTTCCAGTTCCAGTGTGTCTCCTGGGGGGCGCATCCTCCCCTGGACCCAGGGCCTCCAGGCCAGCAGAGCATAAGACGCTGGGAGCAGGAAGCCAAAGCTTTGCCAGTACGTCACCGGGGATCAGGGAGAGTGAGTGGGCCACTCGCCTTCCACCCCTCAATTCTTGGACCCGTGAATTCTGGCTGGGGAGAAACTATAGCACATACTGGACACTGCCTCTGAGATGTGGGACATGCCCATGAACAAATGGCCACAGTGGCAAATGCCCTCCAGCATTCCAGTCTTCCTGCACCTTGGAATGCCTTCCTCTGCATTAAGCTGAGAAGATCACGCATCTCCAGCTCATTTGCTGGGGGTGCCTTTTGTCTATCTTTCTAACAGACTGCTAGAGCTCTTTCTAACTGCTGAGCTGCAACAGTAGATGCAGAATCTCTGCTTAGTGGGCCCATGTCAATAAATTCCACCTGATCCAACTTTATGTTCTTGCCACCATTATCTCATACCTTAATGTCCATCTTCACATGTGTTCCCTGAATTTCTGCATGTACAAATTAGAAAAGTCAAACAATTCACTTGGAGTATAGCACACCTCCTCACAGGTCACATTTTTCATCTTACCTTTAGGGGTTTCCTGGGACATGTGTCTACTGAGAAGTCTAGAAGCAAAGAGGCAGTGGGGTGGGTGCTGAGGAGGATCAGGATTGACCTGCCTTGCAGCAGCCTCAAGGGAGGCCATGGCCACTTCCTCAGTTGCAGGGTTAACCCCTCAGGTGGAGGCGGAGAGCCCCAGGCCTCAGATTGGGAGGCCATCTCTGCTGACAGAGACTCATCAGAACCTGGGACTTGGTGCTCCCAGCTTTATCAGGGTCTTCCAACATGTCCTTGTTCCAACTTGTAGAATACTCTCCTTTCCTACCCAGTGCTCTTTCTTTATCAGCAGATGCCAGTGAGGCCAGCAGTTCCATCATTCACATGATGAGATCGTGGGCTTGATTTTCAGTAAGTTCAGCCCTCTGGCTTCAAGAGAGAATATTCTCCTCCAGGGCCCCTCTAGGAGCTCTTAGCTCCTTTATGTGGAGCTAGGACTGGGAAATCAAATCCTGAGTGCATTCTTTCCTTTCATCATGCTGTTAACAACATTAGGAGCCACCAGCCAACAAATGCTCAAAATATTGTATGCAGACACACCAAATCCCTGGCCTCTTACACATGGTTTATTAGTAATATCCAATGCACAAATTTACACGTCTCTATACAGTTCACGCCGCGGATTGTCTGTGCTATCTGTACTAGTGGAAATAGAGTCCTTACCATTTCAAAGTCCACTCATATTAGATAGACAATTGCAGAAACCCCCAAACCAACACAGAAATCTCATCCTTAAAATTTGGTTCTTCTAGGCCCACTCCTGGTCCCAAAATCCACAATGGTTGGGGTTCTCTAGAGACATAGAATCAACAGGACGTGTGTGGAAACAGTAGTCCCCCCATATCCACAGAGTACATTCTTCAAGACACCCAGTAGCTGACTGGAAATGCAGATGGTACTGAACCTTACCTAGACTATGTCTTTCCTCTACATACAGACCTATGATAAAGTTCATAGATCAGGGTCAGTGAGCGATAATGACAACTGATGAGAACGTAGATCAATGGCAACAACAGACTGGTAAAAGCTGTGTGGATGTGGCCTTCCTCTCCCTCTCAGCAGATCCTGGACTTGGCCACTGTAGAGTGGCGGCAGGGCATCTGGTAATGCAGATTGCAGCTGAGTGAAGCGGGCAGAGAGCAGGTGCAGCGTGGACAAGCTGGATGAGGGGCCATTCACACCCTGGGTGGGACGGCCCAAGACTCCCTCCCAAGACCCAGAGTGGTACACAGTTACAACTTATGAATTGTGACCTTCTGGAATATCCCATTTTATATTTTCTGACGATTGTTGACTGCGGTTGACTGAAACCAAGGAATGAGAAGCCAAGGATAAGGAGAGTGTAGTATATGGGAGACTGAGTTTCTGTGGAAATTGGCTCAATGATTAGGAGGTGAGGAGCCACATCTGGGATAGGCCGTCTGCAAGCTGGAGAATCAGGGGTGATGTAGTAACTCTCAGCCCAGACCTAAGAACCCAGGGCTCTGCTGGTGTAATGAGCCCAATGGCCAGAGAGCCTGGGGTCTTGCTGTCCAAGGACAGGAGAAGACAGTGTCCGAGCCCTAGGAGAGAGAGTGGATCCACTCTTCTCCTAGCTGGGCCCTCAGCTGATAGAGGGCACTACCCGCTTGGGTGAGGCAGGTCTTCTTTCTCAGCCCATTGATTCAAAGTTCTTCTCTTTCAGAAAACCCTCCAAACACACCCAGAAGCATGCTTCGCAGCTGTCAGCCATCCACCCCTCAATCCAGTCAAGTGGACCTTCACCGGGGCCTGTAAATGCTTTGCCAGATTTAGGTACATTGCCCTTTGAGGTGCTATTGTGAGTGGCATTGCTTTTAGATTTCTGACCCTGGTTGATGTTTGTTACTGGTATGTAGGAAGACGACTGGCTTCTGTGTGTTAACGAGTGACCTGCAGCCTTTCCATGGTGCTCTTACAGTTCCCAGAGGTTACTTTGGTTCTTCGGGTTTTCTATGTGTATAATCACGCCATCTGCAAACAGACAGTTTTAACAGTTTCCTCTCTCATCTGTGTACTTTTATTTCCTTTTCTTGTCTTGCTAGGGAGCCGGGGCGTCCAGTATGATGCCGTATGAGTGAGGAATGGACATCTTTGCCTCACCAAGAGCAGCATGGTAGCAATGTGAGCTGCGGGTCATTTGCAGATGTTCTCTATCAGAGACACTGCACTTTTGGACACTTTGGCCACCATCTCCTCATGCCCTACCCTAGCCATGGAAACCACCTTTCTACTCTGCTTTTGTGAGCTTGACTGTTGGGATTCCACCGTTAGGAGGACACGCGGTCTCCTCTTACCTGGCTTATACTACTTAGCACAGTGTCCGGTAGGTTCATTTGTATTGCTGCAAATGACAGGGTTTCCTTCTTTTTAAAGGCCCAATGTCTTCTGCTGCTGCGTGCATTTGCCTCATTTTATGAATCCCTTCATCCTGCACCTGGACTCTGCTGAACAGTGCTGCGGTGCATGTGGGGAGCAGAAACCTCAAGAGAGGGCCTCCATTTCCCTGGAGCATGTTCAGGAGCGGGATTTCTGCATCGTGTGTAGTTTTGTATTTTAAGTTTTCGAGTAAGCTCCATTTGGCTTCCATAGGGCTGTACGTCTGCATCCCCACCCACAGTGAGCAAGGTTCCCTGCCCTCCTCCCTCACCAATGCTTGCTAGTCTTCAACTTTCCATAACAACCATTCCTAGTGGGTGGGAGGCGCCATCTCATTATGGTGTTGGGTTGCCCTTCCCTGATGATCCGTGATGTTCAGGACCTTATCACAACTTGTTGGTCATTCATAGATCATCTTTAAAATCTTTCTATTCGTGTCCTTTGCCCATTTTTTAACTGAGTTTTTTTTTCTATTGAGACGTAGGAGTTCCTCAGGCATTTTAGATATTAACCCCTTACAGACATGTGGCTTGCAAATGTTTTCCTCCAGTCTATGCGTTGATCGCTTACCTCATGGATGGTTTCCTTGGCTATGCAGAAATATTTTTGTTTTATAGTCTCAGGTGTCTATTTTTTCTTTTGTTGCTACATCAAAAAAATAAAAAAATCATTGCCAAGTCAACATCTTGGACATTTAACCCCATGATTTCGTTTTGTTTTCTTTCTTTTTGTACTGGGAACTGACACAGGGGAGCTTTACCACGGACCAACATTCCCAGCCCTTTTTATTTGTTGTTTAGAGACAATGTCTCCCGAAGTTGCTTAGGGCCTCACTAAGTTTCTGAAGCTGGCTTTGAACTTGTAATCCTTCTGTCTCGGTCTCCAGAGATGCTGAGATTACAAGCATGTGCTACCCCCATATTTTCTTCTAGGGAGTTTTATGGTTTCAGGTTGTACATTTAAGTCTTTAACCCATTTTAAGTTGGTTTTGTGTGTGGTGTAAGATAAGAAGGCAATTTCATCTTTTGGTATGTGGATTCCCAGTTTTCCCAACACCTTTTGTTGACAGGACTGGTCCTTCCCATCAAGTGTTCTTGGCACCTTTGTTGAGCTTAGTCAACCACATGTCTGTGGGTTCATTTCTGGGCTTCTTACTCTGCTCTGTTAGTCTATGTGTCTGTCTTTACTTCAGTATTGTACTGTTTGATGACTATGACTTTATTCTTCTTGTTCAAGATGGCTTCAGTTATGTGTTTTTAGTTGCACGTACATTTTGCTATTGTTTCTACATTTCTGTTCAAAATTTCCTTAGTCCAATGGTATAGAATAGAAGACACAGAGACAAGCACACACAGATACAGCCACCTGATCTTTGACCAAGGTGCCAAAAACATACAGTGGGGAAAAGATAGCCTTTTAAACAAATGGTGCTGGGAAGACTGGTTATCCACATGGAGAAGAAAGAGACTAGACTCTTATCTCTCACCCTGCGCAAGAGTAAACTCAAAGTGGATCAAAGACTTTGAAATTATACTAGGAACTTTACAACTCCTAGTAGGAAACATAGGGTCAGCACTCCAGTATATAGGCACAGCCAATGACTTTCTCAACAGGATCCCCACAGCTCAAGAAATAATGCTGAATTAATAAATGGTGTGGCACCAAATTAAAAAGCTTCTGCACAGCAAAGTAAACAATTAGGAATGTGAAGTCAGAATCTGTGGAATGGGATAAAATCTTTGCCAGCTATTCTTTTGACAGGTCTAATATCTAGAATAAGTAAAAAACTCAAAAAACTTAGCATCAAACCCCCAAATAACCCAATTAATAAATGGGCAAATGAACAAAACAGACACTTCTCAAAAGAAAAGTACAAATGGCCAGCAAACATATGGCAAATGCTTGACATCATTAACAATTAAGGAAATGTAAATCAAAACTACACTGAGGGTTCATCTCACTCCAGTCAGAAAGGCAGCCATCTAGAATACAAACAAGGGGCTAGGGTTGTGGCTCAGTTGTAGAGTGCTTGCCTAGCACCCTGGTGGGTTTGCTCCTCAGCACCACATAAACATAAATAAATAAAAATAATAGCAGATGGATTCAAAAAATTAAAAAAGAATAGAAACAATAATAAATGTTGGAGAGGATGTGAGGAAAAGAAACAATTTCACAATGTTGGTGGAATTGTAAATTAGTACAACCACCATGGAAACCAGTGTGGAGGTTCCTCAAAAGACTAGACATGGAAACTCCCAGCTACACAGCTCCTCAGTATTTTATCCTCAAGAATTAAAGTCATAGAAATACATGTATACCCATGTTTATTTTAGCACAGCTCACAATGGCCAAACTATAGAACCAGCCTAGGTGTCCATCAATAGATGGATGAATAAAGAAAATGTGGTGTATACACACAATGGAGTTTTATTCAACTATAAGGAATTAAATTATGGTATTTGAAGGAAAATGGATGGAACTTGAGCAGAGTAAGCCAAACTTTGAAGGTCAAGGGTTGAATATTTTCACATGCAAAAGCTAGAGAGAAAAAAAGGAAAAGAAAGAGGGGGGCAGATTTCATGAAAATCAACAGAGATAGTAGAGTAGAGGAAAGGGATCAGGAGTAGGGAGATGGGGAAGGAAAGGAGAAATACTAGGGAGTGATATTGGCCAAATTATATGGTTAAATTGTGTGCATTATGAGTATGTAACAACAAATCCCACCATTATGTACAACTATAATGAAATAAATAAAATTGAAAGAACTCCAAAACCCCAAAATGTCATTAGAATTTTGATAGGAATTATATCAAATCTGTAGATTATTTTGGGTAGTATGGGCATTGTGACAATATTAATTCCTATGATCTGTGAATACAGGATCTTTCCACTTATTTCTCTTCTTCAATTTCTTTCATCTATGTTTATTCTTTCAGTATACAAATCTTTCACCTCTTTGTTAAATTCATTCCCAAAGCATTTTTTTTCTTTTTGATGCTATTATAAATGAGATTGATTTCTTAATTTCTCTTTTGGTAGCCTATTATTAGTATATAGAAATTCAACTGATCTTATATATTGATTGCCTATCCTGCAACCTCATTGAATTCATTGATTAGCAGATTTGGGTGGTGATTTTAGGACTTTCTATGTGTGTGATCAAGCCATCTGCAAGCAGAAACAGCTTTACTTCTTCCTTTCTGATTTGGGTGCCTCTTATTTATTTTTCTTGTCTACTTGCTCTGGCTGGGACTTCTAGTACTGTGTTGAATTGAAGTGTTGGGACTGGACTTCCTTCCGGGGCTCTGGGTCTTGGAGAAGTTTCAGCCTCCCACTGAGCATGGTGTTCCATGTGGGCTCGTGCTAGCTGCTTTGGTGGTACTGAGGTACTCTCCTTCCACATCTACCCGTTTGAGAGTTTTTTTTATGAAAGGAAGTTGAGTTTTTGTCCGATGGTTTTTGCATCCATTGAGATGATCTTATGATTTTTATCCTTCGTTCTCTTAATGAAGTGTATCGCGTGTGTTGATCTGTGTATGTTGGCACTGTGGAATTCAGTATTCTAGTATTTTGTTGAGGATTTCGTATCTGTGTTCTTCAGGGATGTTGACCTATAACTTTGTTTTTGTGTAGTGTGCCTGTCTGTCTTGGGTATCAGGGTAATGCCTGCTTTGTAGAATGAATTTGGAAGTGTTCCAAAAATTCATTCTTGTGTGTATGGGGAGAAGAGTTTAAGAAGGATTGGCATTAACTCTTCTTTAAAGATTTGGTAAAATTCATCAGGAAAGCCATGGAGTCCTGAGCGTATCTTTGATAGAAGGCTTTTGATGACTGGCTTAATCTCCTTACTGCCTGCTGGTCTGTTTGGATTTTCTGTTTTCATCATTCATTCCTAGCAGGGTGTATGTTTCCTGTTCAGGGTGTATTTTCACCTGTTCTTTCTAGGTTGCCCCTCTCCGATTTTGAGTTGTTCCTCTCCTGTCTCTCTTTTATTTTATTTTTGGTACTGGGATTGAACTCAGGGGCACTTGACCACTGTGCCACATCCCCAGCCCTATTTTGTGTTTTATGTAGAGACAGGGTCTCACTGAGTTGCTTAGTGCCTCGCCATTGCTGAGGGTGGCTTTGAACTTGTGATTCTCCTGTCTCAGCTTCCCTAAGTGCTGGGATTACAGGCTTGCGCCACCGCGCCTGGCTTAAACAGATTCTAGTTTCAATGGGCTAGGTTTATTTATCCTTGGGTCTCCGATGTTTCCCGCTCTTGCCAACTTTGGCCTTAGTGAGCTCCTCCTTTTCCAGTCCCCCGAGGTGTGAAGTTGGGCTTTGACTTGAGACCTTCCCTTTCTCTTTACATGGGTGTTAATTGCTGTGAACGTCCTCTCTTGGGACTGCTTTTGCTAGTCTCAGACCTTTTGTTTCCCTGAGATACTCTGCAACTCCTGTTGATTTCTTCTGTGCCCTCTTGGTTGTGAGGGGTGTGTTGTCTTATTTCTATGTTTGTGAATTTCCTAGTTTCCCTCCGGTTCCTGGTTTCCAGGGTTGTGCCTGTGGCTAGAGCAGATGTCTGCATTGATTTCCACTCTTGAGTTGGCTAAGGCTTGCTTTGTGGTCTGGGTTGGGGGATGTCCCATGAGCCTGAGAACACAGTGCATTCCGTTGCCGTTGGCCAGAATGCTCTGTGGGTCTATTAGGTCTCTTGGTCTGAAGTGCCCTTCCAGTGAAATGTTTGGTTTGTATTGATTTTCCATCTGGGTAATCTCTCCATGGCTGAAAGTGGGGTGTGGAGTGCACGGCTCCCTTCGGATCTGTGAGCAGGTGCGTGTAGTTAGTGCTCCAGGGTTGGGCACGTGTGTGGTCCCCATTGCTCCTTGTCTTGGTGGGCTGACCCCTTCCTCCTTACACAGGGACCTTGTTCTCCTCTTGTTGTGGCTCTTGACTTGGAGCCCATCGTGTCTGCCCTTGTTCTCCATCGGTTTCTGTTTCCATGGAATACCTTTCTCCATCTTTTCACTTTCCATCTCTGGGTGTCCTGAGCTTACTGAAGCTTCTTGCAGGAATGTAAAATTGGGTCTTAGTTTTTACATATAATTTTTATCTTTAACTGACACAATATCTGTACATATTTTGGGGGTAAAGTGTGATTTCTTTTCTTTTTTTTTGGTACCAGGGATTGAACTCAGGGGCACTCGACCACTGAGCCACATCCCCAGCCCTATTTTGTGTTTTATGTAGAGACAGGGTCTCACTGAGTTGCTTAGCGCCTCGCCATTGCTGAGGCTGGCTTTGAACTTGAGATTCTCCTGTCTCAGCCTCCCAAAGTGCTGGGATTACAGGTGTGCGCTACCATGCCCGGTTAAAGTGCGACATTTCAACACATTCATACAATGTGTAATAATCAGAATAATTGGCATATTCATTACCTCAAATATTTATCATTTCTTTGTGTTGGGAACATTCAAAATCCTACCAGCTATTTTGAAATATGCATTTAATTGCTGTGAGCCATTGGTGCCCTGCGTGGGTCTTGGTTTTTGCTTTGTTTTAATGCATTCAACCGCTGCCTTTTGATTGAAGAAGTTAGTCCCCTTGCATTTAAAACGAGTCCTGGTAGGGGAGGACCTACTCTGCCATTTTGCCTTTGGACAGTTACTCCTCTGTCTCTCCTGTCTTCCCTCGTGCTTGCTGGTTTTCTGAGGTGCTTTCCTGCTTTGTGTATCTAGGGTGGGACGTTAGGCTTTGCAGTCTGTGAGGCTGGCATAGACCGCCTGGGGACAGTCTCCTTTAAGCCAACGACCCCCCCACTTCAGTCCTGCACCAACCGCGCCCGCTCCTCTTGCACGCTGCTTCTTGCTTTGATGGCGCCTGTGGAGATCAGATCCCGGAGCCTGGGCACGGGAACCAGATGCACCCGAGTCACCTGCTCACATGTGGGGAGCCAATGTCCTCCCTCCAGAGGAGTAGAGGGGAGGGGACCAGGGCCTGGGCGAGCAGGAGGAGGAGGACGAAGGTGAGGAAATCTGAAAGCAAGACAAGGTTGGGCTGCTTTTGCTGTAGTCGCCGTGCGTGGCTGACATTGCTGCCTTTGGACGAGGAGTCAGCCCCGCGCACCTTGGATAGACGCCGCTTGGTCATGGTTCAGTGACCATGGTTTGGTCATCCAGCTCACTTTGCTAATTTTTGGAGGATTTTGCGTCTATGTTTATGAGAGACAGTGGCCTGTGGATCTCCTCTGGTTTCCGCCTGGGTTTGGGGTGAACCCAGAACGAGTTGGATGGGCACCTCCACTTTGATTTTCCAGAAGACAGTGGCGATGCTGAGCCACGTGGGCCTGGCTCCTCTTTCTGGGGAAGGTGCTGACTGTTCATTCAGGTTCTTTCATGGACACCCCCTGCTCGGGTTCTCTCTCTTCTCAGGTGAGTTTTAGTAACTTGCGTCTTTCAGGCAGCGGGTTCATTTCACCTGCATTGGGAGCTGCTGCAGAGCTGGCTGCCGACGTGCTTCGCTGGGCTTTCAGCGGCCGGGCAGCAGCGATGGCCTCGCGTTGGTACCATCTGGGGCTGTGGGGTTTGTTGTCTCTGCTCAGCAAAGAACTGAAGAACAGGACACGGAGACAGCAGGCAAGCAGAGGTCCACTGCGAGGGCCACAGAGACAGACGCCCCTTAAGGGAAGGGCCCAGAGCCGGGGCCCAGTGGGGAGTGTGGCCTGTGCTTCTTTCGGTCTCTGGAATTCCCTCCTTTCCTGTCTCCTCCCCTGTCCACAGGCTCCTCGCTATTACTGACCGGCGCCCCCTCTGTCCACATGTCTGTTTTAGTTTTTCTATTGGGTCCCCTGCTTAGGGGCACGAGCATGGCAGTGTCTGTCTGATTGGGTCCCCACTTGTGTCCACGCGCACTTTCGCCAAGCAGGAAGCTGACCTCCTCAGAAGACCCTCTGCAGGCTCCCCTGTGCTGGCCCTGCCGCCACCCGCTCCTCGCCATCCTGCCTGGCCGCCGAGGCCCTTCTCGGTCTCCCTCACCCTCATTCCTGGTGTTGGTTGTCCTTTGCTCT
Organism: Xerus rutilus; assembly: GCA_028644305.1. NCBI lineage: Eukaryota > Metazoa > Chordata > Mammalia > Rodentia > Sciuridae > Xerus > Xerus rutilus. The sequence goes on along the minus strand of CM053399.1, from coordinate 2,031,203 downwards.
GTGGTCACCTGGCTACATGTGTATCAATTTTCCTAACATTTTCAAAGGAGCGGGCTTCAGTTACACTGGTCTATTCTTCGTTCTCCTGTTTTCAGTTGCACTGATTTCTCCTCTAACGGTGTCGAGGTTTTCATTGGCCTGTCTTTTTATTTATTTATTTATTTATTTTTTAGTTGTAGGTGGACAGAATATCTTTGTTTTTATGTGGTGCTGAGGATGGAACCCAGTGCCTCCCGCGTGCTAGGCGAGCACGCTACCACTGCGCCATCATCCCAGCCCCTCGTTGGCCTGTCTTAAGCTTGAGTTGGAAGCTTAGGTTACTGGTTCTAGGTCTTTCTTCTTCTCTAATACACACATTTAATAATTTGTGTTTCCTGCTTAGATGTTACTTTTGCTGAACTTCATACATTTGAATATGTTGAATTTCCATTTAGTTAAAATATTTTTAAAATTTCTCTTGAGACTTTATTTTCAATCCGTGTGTTATTTTTATTTTTTAAAATAATTTTTTATTGGTGCATTATAATTATACATAGTGGGTTTTATTAGTCATATTCATATATGAACATTAAATGGTTTGATCAGTGTTATTCTCCAGTATCTTCTTTTTTAAAAAATTTTGTTGTTTCTAGATATACATAACAGCAGGGTATATTTTGACATATTATACATACACGAAGTGTACTTTCCCATGCTTGTGGCTCTGCATGGTGTGGAGTTCCACTGGTCAGGTGTTCATGTACGAGCACAGGAGGGTGATGGCTGCTTTATTCCATTGTCTTTCCTATTCCCATCCCCGCTCCCTTCCCTTCAGTATATACCCGAAGGACTTAAAATCGGCATACTACAGTGACAGAGCCATGTCAGGTTTGTAGTGGCACCCGCTCCTACACACACACACAAATTTTAATTAAGTTTCTCCAGAAGTCTGCACCATCATCGGCCTCAGGACTGTCAGCAAGGGTCTCTACCAAGGAGTTCAATGCAGTGCAACTTCCTGTTTCCTGCTGCTCTGTCCTACTCGGCCACCGGCCTGGAAGAGATCAGCACTCCAGGTGCGGAAGGCCCCTTTACTAGTTTTTCACAAACATTTATGGACTGTCTAGTGTAGTAACAATGCAATATTTTATAAAATGTGTTTGCAAAGCAAAGTGTAACAAGAAGGACACATCCTTTAACAAGGCCTCTGGCCTTGGGCCTGAGCTTCACAGAGATGTTTACATTTCAGAGATAAGAGAAGCTGTTACTAATTGGGCTCCATGGTAACAGCTGGCAGGGGAGGAAAGAGAGGGGAGCAGCAGCTCTCCCCTCCTCAGGTGCTGTCCTTAAAGTGTTAACTTGCCCAGAACAGTAAAGAAAAAGGCTGCTTTAGTGTGAACTTCTGCAGACTGTGGACTTCTGAGCCCCTCCCCTTACATGCTGGGTATAAAGTTCTGAAACTGCCTGAACTCAGAGTTCAGAGGAGTTAATTGATTACAGCGAAAGCTGTACCCTCTGAACCAACTGCAGTCAAATAAACCTGCTTCCTGTTTCCTATCCAGTGTCTTGCCTCGTCTGTCCCTACAACAGTTTATAGCAGCTCAATTCACAAAAGCCAAGCTATGGAACCAACCTAGGTGCCCTTCAACAGATGAATGGATAAAGAAAATGTGGTACATATACACAATGGAATATTACTCAGCCATAAAGAAGAATGAAATTATGGCATTTGCTGGTAAATAAATGAAAGTGGAGAATGTTATCAGAAATGGAAAAAGACATACCATGTCCCCCAAAACCAAAAGCCAAATGTTCTCTCTGATATGTGGATGCTAACCGATAACAAGGGAGGGTAGGAAGGGGAAGTACAGAGGTTCAGGTGTTATTTAGAAGTGTGTTGTTTAATTTCCAAACATTTGGTGTATTTTTCCAGCTATCTTTCTACTTTATTTATTTATTTTTTTAATGTTTATTTTTTAGTTGTAGGTGACAGAATATCTTTATTTTATTTTTATGTGGTGCTGAGGATCGAACCCAGTGCCTTATGCGTGCTAGGCGAGCACGCTACCACTGCTCCATAATCCCAGCTCCTATCTTTCTACTTTAATTCTCATATATTTTTTCTCCCTGAGGTACTGGGGATTAAATCCAGGGTCACCCTACTACTGACCCACACCCCCGGCACTTTTTATTTTTATTTTGAGTTAGGGTCTTGCTAAGGTGCTCAGGCTGGCCTTGAGCTTGTGATTCTCCTGCCTCAGCCTCCCGAGTCCCTGGGATGCAGGTGTGTGCCACCAAGTCCTTGACTTCTAGCTTAATTTCATGTGGTCTGAGAGCACACATTGTATGATTCCTGTTTTGTTAAATTTGTTAAAATGCACTTCACGCTGAACATGGTCTGTCTTGTGAACTGTCGGAGGGGCAGGAAGGTCAGATGCTGCTGGGCGGCCCACCTCATTCCTACCTGCTTTCTGCTGGCTTGATCCACGGCTGACACCGGGCTCCTGAGGCCTCCAGCCCCATTGTCTGTTCCTCTTTGAAAGACTGTCCATTTCTGCCTCAAGCACCCCCAGGACCAGGGGTCAGGTGTGCACACACTGGGACTAGAACTGCCACATCTCCTTGGAGGGCTGTCCCCTTGGTCACTATGTGATGCCTGTCTCTACCTGGACCATGCTTCTTGCTCTGAAGTCTTCTTTATCTGGAAGTTAATAGTTTTCTTTTGATTAATGTTAGCATGGTATGTCTTTTCCCATTTCTGTACTTTTAAAGTATCTGGGCCTCTATATTTAAAGTGAGTTTCTTATAGACTACATAGCTGGGCCCTGTGTTTTATCCACTCTGACAATCTGTCTTTGCATCGGCACATTAAATCTCACGTGTGAAATGATCATTGCTACATTTGGATCAATGTGATTCATTTTGTAATCATTTTTCAGTCTTTGTCAGTGGCTTATTTCCCCAACTTTTCTGATTTTAATGAAACATTTTTATGTGATTCTATTTTCTTTCCCTTCCTAGCCTATCAATTACACTTTAAAAATTGTTTCAGTGTTTTAAAGAAAGAAATTGAAGACCTTAGATGATGGAAAGATCTCCCATGCTCTTGGATAGGCAGAATTAATATTGTCAAAATGGCCATACTACCCAAAGCACTGTACACATTCAATGTGATTCCAATTAAAATCCTAATGTCATTCTTTTTTTTTTTATTTTTTTAGTTGTTGATGGATCTTTATTTTATTCATTTATTATTTTTATATGTGGTGCTGAAGATCGAACCTAGGGCCTCACGCATGCTAGGCAAGCGCTCTACCACTGAGTTACTGCCCCAGCCCCTAACGTCATTCTTTATAGAAATAGAAAAAGCAATCATGAAACTCATTTGGAAAAATAAGAGAACCAGCATAGCCAAAGCAGTTCTTAGCAAGAAGAGTGAAGCAGGAGGCATCACTCTTTGTAACATAGTTTAAGGCATCACTAGACCTTAAACTATGTTACAAAGCTATAATAACAAAAATGGCATAGTATTGGCATCAAAATAGACATGTCAATCAATGGTATAACACAGACGACACAGAGACAAAATAAATACAAAGAGTCCAAAAACATACACTGGAGAAAAGACAGCCTCTTCAACAAATGGTACTGGGAAAACTGGAAATCCATATGCAACAAAATGAAACTAAACCCCTATTTCTCACTATGCACAAAACTCAACTCAAAGTGGATCAAGGACCTAGGAATTAGACCAGAGACCCTGCACCTAATTGAGGAAAAAATAGGCCCAAACCTTCATCATATCAGATTAGGCCCCGACTTCCTTAAGCACAAGAAATAAAAGCAACAATCAATAAATGGGATGGATTCAAACTAAAAAGTTTCTTCTCAGCAAAAGAAACAATCAATGAAGTGAACAGAGAGCCTACATTTTGGGAGCAAATTTCTGCTATATGCATGTCAAATAGAGAATTAATCTCCAGAATATATAAAGAACTCAAAAATCTTAACATCAAAAACAAACAACTCAGTCAATAAATGGGCTAAGGAGCCAAACAGATGCTTCTCAGAAGATATACAATCGATCAACAAATATATGAAAAAATGTTCAACATCTCTAGCCATTAGAGAAATGCAAATCAAAACTACTCTAAGATTCCATCTCATGCCAGTCAGAATGGCAGTTATCAAGAATACAAGCAATAATATGTGTTGGCAAGGATGTGGAGGAAAAGGCACACTTACATTGCTGGTGGGACTGCAAATTGGTGCAACCACTCTGGAAAGCAGTATGGAGATTCCTTAGAAAACTTGTAATGGAACCACCATTTGACCCAGCCATCCCACTCCTGGGTCTATACCCAAAGGACTTACTATCAGCATACTACAGTGACGCAGCCACTTCAATGTTTATAGCAGCTCAATTCACAATAGCTAAACTGTGGCACCAACCTAGATGTTCTTCAATAGATGGATAGATAAAGAAACCATAGAATATATACACAATGGAGTATTATTCAACATTAAAAGAGAATAAAACTATGGGATTTGCAGGTAAATGAGTGGAGTTGGAGAACATCATGCTAAATGAAATAAGCCAATCCTAAAAAACCAGGGGCCAGATGTTTTCTCTGATAAGTGGATGCTGATCCAAAATGTGGTGGTGGTGGGGGGGAATGGGATGAGTGAAGAAACTTTGGATGGGGCAAAGGGGAGGCGGGGCATAGGGGTGGGAAAGATGCTGGAACAAGATGGACATCATTACCTTAGGTACGTATATGACTGCACAAATGGTGTGACTCTACTTCATGTACATGCAGACAAGTGAAAAATTCTGCTCCATTTGTGTACAATAAATGAAGAGCTTTCTGCTGTCATGTATAACTGATTAGAACTAATAAGAAATTGTTTCAGTGTTTTCCTGAAACAATTTGTGATGTGCATCTTAAATTAATCCTATGCTGTAATCGCCCAACACATTCGTACTGTATCACTTTAAACAAATAGCAATCTTTAGATCAGTTTAGAATAAGAAAGATATTTCGCCTTCACCTACTGCTTCTTTGATGCTCCTCTTGTCTCAGTGCGCATTCAAGATTCAGACCTATCATTTTCCTCTATCTGAAGGAAGTATTCTAGTGTTTCTTGTTGGGGAGGTCTGCTGGGGATGGATTCTCTCCATTTTTGATTGAGGGAGTCTTTGTTTTACCTCCACTGGTAAAGGCCAGTTTCACTGGGTATAAAATTCTAGGTTGGTGGAATTTTTCTTCCAGCACTTGAATGATCTCTCTCTACTGTCTTCTTGTTTGTGTAGCTTCTGATGCGACATCACTGGAATTCTTACCCACATTCCTCTCTGGGCAATGTGGCTTTCCCCCTCTGATCTTTCTAGATTTTCTTGCTGTCTTAGGGCTTCTCAGATGGGATATGATGCCTCTAGGTATTCTTGTAATTTAAGAGTTCTGCTGGTGTGCTCTGTGGTTCATGCGTGCTGTTAATTTTGCAGCAGAGTTCTAAGCCATGGTTGTGGCTTTTATTTCTTTGGCCCCAATCCTTCCTTCTTCTCCCTGGTATCCAACTACAAGTATGTTATGTTTTTGAAATTGGTCCTCTAGTTCTTAGGTGTTCTGCTCTGGGCTTTTTCCCCTTCCTGTTTTCTTTGCTTTTGAGGAATGGGGAAGCATCTATCGCTCCTCCCCAGGCTTGCTCTTTCCTTAGCCATGGCAGTTGGTGGATGGGCCCCTTGCTGGTGTCCTCAGGACTCTTTCTTGGAATTTCTATGTCTATGCTGCCGTCACCCATCTCTCCACCTTTTCCATTAGAGCTCTTGACAGGATACTTGCAGTTGTTTTAAATTCCCAGTTGGAAAATTCTGAGTCTAGTTGTGCCATCTCCTTCGTCCCTTCAGAATGTTTTTATTTGCCTTTTGGCCTGTCTTGTGATTTTTTTGTTGAAAGCTAGACAGGTTGATGGGGAAATTGGAACTGAGGCAAGTTGGCCTGTAGTGTGGGGGTTCATGGCTGGCATTGCTTCTGTTTAATGTCGGCTGTGCTTCTAGAGGCCAGGGACTTGGCTGCCCTCTAACATCCTAGTTGCTGCCTCCCAGCTGCCCCTGGCTTCCCCAGTCCTCCCCAGAGAAAGCCCACATCTTGAGCCTCTCTCAGCTGCCATCCCCACTTTTCTGCAGGAGCCGGTTGTTGTGTGGGAGGGCAAGTCTCCCCTCCTCTTCTGAGCACATCCCAGTTTTTTAGTAGGCAACAAATTGTCCCTGGCCCGTGGCCTTTGTAAATGTTTCCCCATGGTAAGGCTCTTCCCCTGTAGTGTCCTGGCAGGCTAGAGGGGGCTGTGGATGGGGAAATGCCCTTCCTCTGGTGGGAACAGGGGATGTAAGTCTTTCCCTTGGAGAATGGGCCTTTGTTAGGAGATAGCTCGGGGCCTATTTGTCAATGATTACCCTTCACTGTCACCCCACCAAAGCCACTGGGATGGTTCTGGACTTCTGCAGCTCCCAGAGGTAAAGCCCATGAAAATCCCTAAGCGAGCACCCCAGGACTTCCTCGTGTAGATGCGCCAGCCTCCAGCACAGGTCACAGTGAGCCGTCTAAGCATCACGGCCACGCATGGCTCCTGCAGCTTCTACTCCAGGAAAGCAGATCTTGGCTCTGACTTTGGGTTTGCCTGTGTCCCTGATTTCTGGGGAGTGGTTTGCCCTATAGCTTTGGGTCTTCACTGGGTCTGAGAGAAGCCAGTGATCTCTGGTGTGTTCAGCTCTGTTCTCTTTCATGTTGGAATTGAAACAGAAATCCATTGTTTTTCCATATTCTTTTCTCTTCGCCCTCCTCCTGTCCTTTGGGGACTCTAACTACGTACATGTTTGGCTACTTGAAGTCCCCCAGCTCCCTGATGGTCTCTCTATTGCTAAAGATTCTTTTTCTGTCCCATTTGGAGTGTGTTCTGCTGCTGTGTCTTCGGCAGCCACATCCAGCATGTTCTTTATCCTGGACGTTGTGGTGTTTTATCTGGATGGGCGACCTTACTCGCCAGACTTCCGTCTCTGTGCACACTGGAACGTGCTCACCATGACGGCTTCTGCATTCTGGGCAACTCTTTCTGACGCCTGCATCCGGGTCGAGTCGGTTCCGATTGGCTGGTTTCCCCGCCGTGGGTTGCCTTATCCTGCTTCTTTGCAGCCTCACCACTCTGTTGGGTGGAGGTTCTGTGAGCTGCACCCTGTCAGACGCCGGATGGCTCTGTGATCCTTTGAACACGGTGAGCTTGTTCTTGGAGCAGTCAAGATGTCGTGGAGCAGTTTGTTCCTTTGGAGTTTGCTTTTGTGATTTGTCAGGCAGGCCCAGAACATTGCTCTGTCCAGGGCTAATTATTCCCACGGATGGGCAAGACCCTTCCACTGGTGCCGTCCCCAGTGTGCTGTGAACCGTGAGTCTCTAATTGGGCGGGGGCAGCACCAGGCCTCGCAGCTTGGCGACCTGCAGGTGGCTCTTTCTCAGGTGTGTGTGCTCATCTTGCCCTGCTGGCTATTTGAGGAGGACCCTCTGAGGTTCAGTCTCTTCTCTGCCCTGTGAACTCTGGCCACCTTGGTGCAGCCAGACACGGAGCTCCATCCCCTCCATCCAGTCGCCTGCTGACTGTGCCTCCGTTCCCCTCCCTGTGCCACAGCCTTGTCTTGGGGTGGCAAGCCAGGCATCTGTAGGGCTGAACCTGTCTGTTTACTGTCTTGGAACCACTGTCCTTTGCACAATGCCCAGTGTCTTGAAAACCAGCATTTCATGTCTTCTACAGGAGGGAGGGGAAACCTAGTTCTGGCTGCTCCATCTTTGCCAGAGTGGAGGAAAGGCCTCGGGGAGCGTTGTCGCGTTTGACTTCCTCCCTTGGCTTTGGGGAGGCAGTTCCAGGGACCTCTGCCTGTTCTTTCCTGCTACAAAAAGTATTGGAACCTGGTCAAGGACCATGAGTTCCAGACTGGAGAGGCTTGAGTGTGGCCCAGGGCTTGTGGGCTGAGGGCTCGGTCGCCAGTGTGGGCCGCAGAGGGGGAGCCCAGCAGGAGCTGACTGGCCACTAGACTGGTGTGGTCCTCCCGGGACCCCAGGTGGTTCCCGAGAGGCAGGGCTGTCAGGAGGGCAGGCCCGCCCCTTTCTGCTTCCGGTCTCACACGAATCCCGCTTCTTGCTCCTGCCACGCTGCCATCTCCCCCGTAGTGACACAGCCACGGGGCCACTGAACAGATGTGTCCAGTCGTGGACTTTCAGCCTGTGAGCTCAGTAAACCTCTTTTTAAAAATAAAATACCCAACTTCAGGTGTTTTGTTATACAAACTGAAAATGGACCAACGCAGCAGGGAAGCAGCAGCCAGGGACTAGGAGCCCGTTCGCACCACGCCTGTGGCAGCCGGGATGGCGCCTGGTGTCCATGGACACAGCGTGCTGCTGAGGCAGACCCACGCCAGAGTCGTTCATCCCCCAACCCCGTGTGCATCCTCCAGTGGAAGCCACGGTAGACTCGGGGTCCCCAGGCTTAGTGTAACGCAGAGCCCACATGCAACAGCTCTGCAAACCTCGGGGAGCCCCTCTCCCCAGGGGTGCCTGTCTGAGCCAGCAGCAGCAGGTCCCAGAGGAAAGGACAAAGGAGGAGGTGCTGTGTGCTTGGTGCTGTGGGTATGCTCCACTGTATGCACTTGGTGCTGGGAGGATGCCCCACTGTATGCACTTGGTGCTGGGACTGGCCCCCGCTGTGTGTTCCTGGGTCCCCCTCATGGGACCCAGGCTCACCATCCATAGGCGGGTCAGTGCTGGAGTGGGCCCAGGTCAGGACGTGCATGAGGGTCCTGATGCATTGGAGAGGATGACCTCAGCCCAGTCAGCCTGCCTTGGTGTCTCGTGCCTGTGTTCAAGGGTCTGGCTGCCCACCTTCCGCCTGGGGCCCTGTGCCCTGGGAGGCTCCCACAGATCCCTGCAGTCAGGCCCCTCTGCACTCTGCGGCAGGGGTGAGTCTGCTCCAGCGGCCGTAGGGGAGAGCAGGGCTGAGCAGCAGACCCAGTTCCCTCCTGTGCTGGCTGGAGTTGGGATCCGGGTGCTGCAGGGTGGCCCCCCAGGCCTCTCTCCTGGCTGGCAGAGGGTGTCTCCTCCCCGTCTCCTCTGTGTGTCTGTCCTTATGGCCTCTTATACGGACCCCAGTCAGATGGATGAGGGTCACCCTAATGGCCTCACTTTACCTTAACCACCTCTTTAATGACCGTGTCTCCAAGTATGGCCCCGGGTCAGCCTGTCTTGATGTCTGCCGCAGCCCTCCTGAGGCGCGGGGTTCAGACTTCAATGTATGTGCGTGGGGACAGAGTTCAGCAGCAGCACTGCCCATCACAGTAACGGTGCCCACCTTGCTCCAGGCAGACGTGGCTGCCCTGCCCTGGGCACGTTCAGGATTCTCTTTCCATCTCTATCTGTAGTAACACCGCCTGTCCCCCACTAGGCCTGTCCCGGGGGCCTCATGGAAACTCTCGGTTGTGCTCTCCTCCTCTGATGGGCCCCCTCTGGCCCTCTCCCAGCCCTGCCAGCCGGCCCTGCAGCTCCCGGTATACAAACCTTTCCCCCTCAGCAGGGCCGGCCCTTCTCAGTGGGTCGTGCTGGGCCTGGGGGCTGGGAGGGGAGGTGGCCACACCCTGCAGAAGTCAGGCCCCTCAAGAGTCCCTGCCTGGTCCTTGACAGGATACAGCTGTTTCTTCCAAAGCGGGCCAGGACTTTTCTACAGGCCAGAGGGCTCTGGGAGCTGGAGGTCAGAGTCCACAAGGGTGAAGGTCTGGGGGCTTCTCCTTCCTCACCAGGACATGGGCCAGCTAGAGTTCAACCTCCTCTGTGGCCTGCATCATGGCCCTGGGCCACAACCCTGTGTCCCTGCCTCCCTGAGGCTGCTGTGGAGGCCCTGGGCTCATGTGTGGTCCTAAATCATGGGTCTCTAGATCTGGACCCTGTTTTCTTCTTCAGGACCTCAAGGGCCCTCAACAGCTGTTGCTGCCCAAGGCCTTTGAAGAAGCTTCTCTGTCCTTATCCTCAGGTGCTGGGGACATGGCTCCATCCTGGGTCAGCCCAGGACAGAGCAGTGACCGCATAGCTGAGGCCCTCCAGAGACCTGCCCTGTCCCAGCCCAAGCAGCTCCTCCTGGGAGGTGAAGTGTGACCACAGAGCCACCTTTGCTCCTTGCCTGGCACCATGCCTGGTACCAAGGGCTTTTAGCCGTCCTTGTGCAGGAGAGCTGAAGTGGAGATCCCAGCCTGGGATTTGCAGGTGTCCGCCCTCAGAAGGAATTGCTGAGAGCACAGGGAAGCAGGGAGCCTCTGCAGCGGAGGCTCCACCTGACCCAGGGAGCTCCAGGACGTGGCCTGTCCCTCAGTCAGTCCTACCTGCAGGCAAAGGGCTGGCCTTTGTGCATTGGCTGAGGGCAGCCCTGGGCGGGACACAGCCCCTGTGAGACTGCGAATAGGCTACTACAGAGGGACAGCTACAGGCAATTGCAGCCAATCTCAGGGACTAGGATTGGAGGCATGGCAGCTACGAGGACCTGGTGGGCTCAGGGTGTGGGGACCAGGTGGCCTCAGAGTATGGGGACAAAGTGGGCTCAGGGTATGAGGGCCAGGTGGGCTCAAGGTGTGGGGACCTGGTTGTCTCAGGGTATGGGGATCAGGAGAGCTCAGAGTGTGAGGACCAAGTGGGCTCAGGGTGTGGGGACCTGGTGGCCTCCGGGTGTTGGGAGCTGGTGGCCTAAGGTGTATGGAACAGGTGGCCTCAGGGTGTGGGGATCAGGTGGGCTCAAGGTGTGGGGACCTTGTGGTCTCAGGGTGTGGGGACTAGGTGACCTCAGGGTACGGGGACCTGGTGGGCACTGATGAGCTCAGCATGCAAGGCTTCTGTTGGCACTGACTGTATGCACCAGGCAGGCAGCTCTGGGCAGCTCTCAGCTGTATGAGGGGCCCTGAAGCTTCCAGGTTTGCAGGGAGCTGGCTGGGGAGCATGACTGGGCCAGGCGGGGTCATCTGGGGTCTGCTCTGGCCCAGGAAGGTGCTCACAGAGACTGGTCCTGGTTTTAGAGGCTGCGCTCATCCAGGAGGTGGGAGGCAGGTGTGTGGCTCAGCCAGGCTGGCTGCCTGTCTTGGCCATGGCAGAGGGGTGCAGGTGGGTGTGTCCACACACCCGTGGCCTCCTTGTCCCGACAAGCGACTGCAGGCACACTCACTGCCTGGGGCGGTGATTGTCTGGACCTGCCGGGCTGGGTGGATTTGGCTGAGGACACGTGCCTGGGCGTCTGTGGGGTTGTCGCTGCTGGCGGGCGGCTGGTGTGGGAGTGGCCGGGTGTTGCTGGGTCCCCGTGGGTGTGGCTGTGGGTGTGGGCGCAGGAGCGTGTGTCTGTGAGAGGGCGAGGCACGTGTCTCCTCAGGCCTGTGCACACCTGCGTGTGGCTACGTGTGTCCCTGTGCGTGCCCATGTGCACCTGTGGCTCCAGGAAGGGTGTGTCCGGCCTCCGTCTCTCTGTGGGCCACTCTGGATGAGAGGCCAAGGGGACCACATGCATGTCCAGGTCTATGTCCCTACTATGGAAGGCAACAGGGAGAAGAGAAAGGGGAAGGGGCAGGACAGCTCCAGATCCCTCTCCCAGCCCAGGGAACCCCGTAATGGGTGCTGGCCACCTCACCAGCACCCTAGGCCTCCCTCCTGGGGACTGACCACCTTTGGGGCCTCAGCAGAGGGGCTGTGGTCTTCCGAGAAGCTGTCAGGCCCAGGCTTGCAGGTGAGCTCCTGCCTGCCCTCCAGGGCTCAGGGTTCTGGCCAGTGAACAGGACGCCCTGCGGTTAGCACTCTAAGCTGTCTGTGAGCTCAAGGGTGTCATGTAAGGAGGCCCTTCCCAACCCCTGTGAGGGGCTTCTGGAAAGCCACGTGTCCACTGCATCTGTTCAGTCAAACGACATTTGCTGAGCACCTACTGTGTGCTGGGGTACAGCTATGGATCAGGGGCACCCTTAGAGCCCTGGTCCAGGGGGATAGTGGATGCAGGGAGAACGATCTCGAGTCTGTGGAGGCCCGTGCAGACTCCTAGCTGCCCACCGCTTAGGGCTGCAGGGCCCAGGCTGGGTCCTTGATGGCTTCTCTCCTGCACCTGTGGCAGACAGCACTGCTGCCGCGGCCCACTCTCCCCAGGCTCTGGGCACACCTCCCTCTGCGGAGCCATCAGCAGGCTGCACAGCACCCACTCAGCTGGGATGAGCTCTGGCGCCCTGGGCTTGGCCGGTTCTGTCCCTGCTGTCCCAGTGCTGAGTGGCACAGGGCACATGCATGGAGATATCTGAAGCACTGAGGGCTGGCAAGTGGCCTGGCTTGGGTGGCTGGGGACGTCTTCCCTGGGGCAGTGGTGCTGGATGAGTAATCAGGGTTGACTTCACCCAGGGTGTAGCGCGTGCAAAGGCCCCGAAGCTGATCACCACTTGGTCCTTCAGATAACAGAGCCTGGGGTCAGTGGTGCTGTCCCAAGCCTGGGAGGCAGGTGGGCTGCCTGGACCAAGCACAGAGGCCCTTGTATGGCTTTTGTCTGTCCCTTTACTGAAGACTGACAGGAAGCCCTAGGAGCCTCTAAGACAGAGGAGGTACACATGGACGTAAAGGTTTACAAAGGTCAGAGACTCCTGAGAGCCAGAGGGGCAGACGGGGCAGAGGCCCAGAGTGAAGGGAGACCACAAGTCGAGTCAGCAGCCTCCTGCTGGTGACCTTGGGCCACAAGCCAGTGGACAGAGTGTGGGGTGACAAAGGGGCAGCTGTTGGCAGGGAGGCTGATAAGGCGGTGGTGCCAGCCCAGGAGCCGCGTCTGGAGGGCCTGGAGAGAGAGAGTCCTGGGCCTGGGTCTGGGGGCTGAGCCTGCACTGGGTCTCATCGCAGGGTGGCTTCAGTCAGTGGGCAGCGGGCTCCTGGTCAGAGTGAGGGGAGGAGGGCGAGAAGCGACCTGGAGAGCTCCGTCAGGTGGAGTGGCCATGTCCTCCAGGGGCCTGGGAGGAGAGGCCAGAGGTGGGAGGGGCTGAAGCAGGCCCCAGCGAGGCTGCGAGGCTGGGGATCCCGGCCTCCTGGCAAGAGCCTTCTGGAGCTGTTGGGCGCCACGGGTCTGGACTGTGGCCAGCAAGGTGCTGAGAGGCGACAGGACAGAAGTGACGGGCCAGCCTGCACCCTTGAGAACTCAGCGTGGAGAACAGGAGTGGGCAGACAAGGTGGGTGGACTGTGGTCTCCAAGCTGGGAGAGACTGAGCGTGTCCAGAAGCTCAGGAGGGACACGGGTCGTCCAGCCACAAAAGGACAAGGGGACCTGGGTGCACACTGCTAAGTGAAGGAGGCCGGCGTGGACAGGCTGTGGTCTGCGACTCCAGCTGCAACCCGTGCAGAAGGCAAGGCCGTGAGGGCAGGGCGGCAGAGATGCAGGGCCGCAGGGTCTGGGGAGGCCGAGTGGGGTGAGCACGGGGTGTGCAGGACAGAGTCTACTCCGCACGACACAGGCTTTGTGCATTTGCACTGCAGGACCCTCACCCAAACTGGGCTTCAGTTGGCACGGCAGGTCAGTGCACTTCAAGCCCCAGGCCATGCCCCACACACACCGAGCTATGTATGTAATTTCTTCTGCCAATTAAAATAAACAAGTAAAGACGTCCTTTGGAAAGGCTCAGTGTGGCTAAGCAAAATGAGTCCATCCACGTGCATCATTCTTAAAGAAAAAGGGGCCGGGACAGTGAAATACCACGTCCCTGACAACCCCTTCTGTTCCCAAAGACCTGGCCAAGTCAAGGGAACGCGGGGTACATCTCGAAGAACGCTGCTTCCTCTGTGCATAGGCACTCGGACCAGCCAGCGTTGTCTGTAGGAAGCTGCTCTTGGGGTGCTGGTCACACAGCTAACGGAGCGAGCCATGCTGATGATGTCACTGATTCTGCAGCCTGACATGTAAAACCCCTCTCTCAGGGGGGACAGGCGTGGGACTGAGGGCACCGTGCAGAGGAAGTGTCACTCCTCCCGCCCGCTGCCCCTGGACAAAGCACCGTTCTGAAGGGCCTGAGGTTGTGAGGGACAGGGACACGTGGGCCCAACAACAGCAGACTGTTCACCACACTCCCCGTTTCACAGAGGAAACACCACAGGTCGAGGCAGGGCCCTGCCTGGCACCCAAGGCCTGCATGTTAGCAGCCAGGTTGTGGCTCAGCAGGGGAGACAGGCAGGCTGGGCCCTGGGGACAAGCCAAGGATTAGCCACCACTGCCCTCTCCAGGCTGCGAGGGTAGCCAGCCAGTTTTTTCTGTCTCCCTTGGAACTGTGCCCTGTCCCTGCAGCTGGGCCACAGCAGGTCTTCACTGAAAGGTGGGAAAGGGTAAATGGATGGGCGTGTGGGAGCTGGGGGACCGTGCCTGCAGCCCCTCCTGGTGGCCCGATGGCCCAGAGCAGGGACCACACGATGGCTCACTTGTCCTTAGGCAGCTCAGAGGCTGCAGCACAGGCTGGAGACTGAGGCCAAGAGGCCGAGGAGGCGGCCGGTCACAGCCAGCTAGCGGTCTGGCTGGGAGACCTGCGGGTGGGCAGCTGCTGGTTTTAGACCGGGAAACGCACCTAAGGCCGTCGGAGCAGCATTTAGAGCACTGAGTGTGTGCAGCCTTCCCCTCTCCTGGCTCCAGAGCACTTCCATTCTTCCAGGAAGTCCCTGGGCTGCAGTGTCTGTCCCCGTTCTGCCCCTCCCAGTGCCCCACACTGCCAGGCCCCCCGTCTCTGGGTTTGCCTGTTCAGGACACATCAGAGAAGGGGCGTCGCTCGGTGGGGGCTTGTGTCTGGCTCCTGTTGCTAAGCGGGCTCTTTTGTAGATTCATCCACAGACGTGATGTCCGAACGCCATCCTGCCGTGTGGCTGTGCCGCACTTCTCCGTCGGCTGGTGGACACGTGCTTGTGTCTGCCTCTTGGCTCTTGGGGGCAAGGCTGTGGTGAACCTGGGGCAGCATCTGTCCGGTTCCTGTTCTGTTCCCTTGGAGTGTGCACAGAGTGGAACTGCTGGGCGGCCAGCCAGGCTGCTCTCTGTGTCTTCTGTCTCACACCCACAGCCGTGTATGAAGGCTGCTGTCTGGGTGGTGACCATGTGCCCACTCGTGTCTCTCTGGCTAGGGATGCGCAGCAGCAGTAAGGTCTCCAGTGTTTGTGCACGGCCCACTGCCCTGGCCCCTGCAGGCCCACCTGCTGGCTGTGGGGTGTGGGGGAGGCTGTATTGCATGCAGCTCCCTGTGTCCCTGGGCCCTATTGTTGGGAGCTGCTTCTAGAACAGGGGAGAAGCCTCATGCTCCCGCTGGGGGCTGAGTGCAGGTCAGAAGTGCTCTGGGCTCGGGGCCTGCTGTGCCCAGGTTATGCCCCCACCTCCCCACCCTGGCCTCAGGCAGGGGCCGCCTCTCCCCTGGGTTTAACCATTAACAGGCCGCCTGCGGAGAGGCTACAAACAATGGCCCGTTTGTTGAGGCCCGAGGAGGTCTGCGCAGGGCCTGGCACAGGCATCAAAGCTCCCGATTAAGTCTATTAGGGACCGGATTTGTGCAAACAAAGAGACAGGTGCAGGGGCCAAACCAGCTGCTGGGGTTGGGGGCACTCGGTAAGGTGGCCATAAACCATCCTGGCTGAGCAGGGCCTTCTCTGCCTGCAGGTGGCTCACCAAAGCCCCTAGGTCTGGAATTCTGGGGATCCCAAGGTGCTCCTGCCCACCCACCTGCTATCACAGCCAGGCACTAGAGCCCAGCTGGCTTGTGGGCAGCCCTCGGAGCAGGGTGCTGAGCAGAACGTTGCACCCTCTGTTCTCCTCACACATGCCCTGAGCAGGTCCTTTCTACAACCAGGAAGCTCTCTGGGGCCTCCCCTCTCCAGTGGGCATCATTTCACTGGCTCCTGGGCACTGGCCCGGGCCCCTCACCCTACCACGGCTACACATGGCCTCATACCACACCCTGAGTCCTCAGCTCTAAGTGTGCTCGGGCAGAGCAGGGGTCTTGGTCGAAGCCTGGCTGTGGCCAGAGTGCTGTGATCAGGGTAACACCTTCGGCCAGCAGCACTGGGCCGGTAGGTGGTGCTGCCCTGGGTCCTGAAGGGCACCAAGGCCCTTTGGAGGGCACCACCTCCCTGTCTACTTTCCAGATGTGCGTGAACTGATGGCAGATAGCCAGGGTGTGGCCCATGTGGAGCTTCAGACAGACTGTACCACGCTCGCTTACCTGTGCCTTTATGTTTGAATTCAGTGTGGACCACATATGAGGGGCTGGCCATGGTCAGTGGCCATGGCAGACACACAGAGCTGGCTCTGGACTGATAGAGCACTGTCTTGGGTGGGGCCGGGCTCAGGGCCGGCTGTGAATGCGAGCAGGTGGAGCCGCAGTCCATTTGTGCCCTAGACTCAGAGGCAATGCCACGGCTTCAGCTGCATCCTATTGGCAGGACAGGATATTCTGGGAAGAATGTCTACGGGATCCTTAAGCTGAGGCCATCGTGCGTTGGATAAGGCTGGAGAACATACAAGCAGAGGCTGCCTACAGAACCTGGGGCAGGATGGTGTGCAGTCTGGCCCAGTTCTAGTCATTCCCTTCAGCACTGCCTGTCAAGGGATGTGGAAGGCTACAGCTGGACGAAGCAGGCAGTGAGTGCTGAAACCATGCCAGCCACGTGGCTGCCTCCCACCCTGGCAGGCCAGGTAGGAGCCACTCTCCAGCCCCAGGCAGCCCCTGCCTGCTGGTGCCAGGCAGAGGACCTGGCACTCTAGCCTGGAGACACTGGAGTGGGGGACAGGCCCTGTCCCACCTCTCCTTGATGCTCATTCCCTTATTCCTGGATGCCTCCAGGCACAGGAAGCCCTGTGTGCACTCCAGACCCTCCCCAGCCTGCTGGCTCAGAGATGGGCAGAATGGGAGGTGAGCAGAGGGTTGTCCCTGCCACTCTGTGGACCCTGGGCAGATGTCATGGGCCTGGTCAAGGTGGCCTCAGGAGGGAGTGATATCTGGTCCCTGGGATTGTGCAAGTATCCAGGCTAGAGCCCACCCGGCAGGCAAGATGGGTATGGCTGATAGACCCCTGGCGAGGGGTGTCGAGTGTGAGTGAAGGGCTGGGAGATGGGGCAGGAGGGAGGGAGGTCCAGGCCATGGGCAGCAGGTTGGCAGAGGGGCTGGCAGAGAAGGCCCAGTGGTCTCCAGGCTGGGGCTGGGCAACCTGGGGCCCTAACTGCCATGGCCTTGGTGTGGGCCTTGCTCCTGCTGGGCTTCAGCCAGGCCTTAGCCCCTGGCCAGGCTGGGAGGGGGTCCAGCCCTGCTGAGAGGTGAGGGGTTGCTCCAGCCCCTTCACTTCCTGGGTGGGCCCCAGCCCCTGCCGCTGCTTCTGCTCTGACCAGTGTGTGGGGTTGGCCCTCTGCCTGCCCTGAGCCAGCAGCCGCTCCAGCCCAGGGCAGCCCCTGACAGCCCTCTTCCTCTCTGTGTCTCCTGGCCTCTCTCCGGCCTAGCTCAGATGCCCAGGCCAGTCTCATTGCTCTCTGGAAGCCTAGTGAACTCCGTCCTTTGAGGTCCATCTGATGCCATCCCACTCTCCCCATCTCCATTTTGGGTACCCTCTTGCCCCTC
This sequence comes from Xerus rutilus, assembly GCA_028644305.1. NCBI lineage: Eukaryota > Metazoa > Chordata > Mammalia > Rodentia > Sciuridae > Xerus > Xerus rutilus. Next base: position 2,013,568 of record CM053399.1, on the reverse strand, counting down.
GTGCCCTGTGGGTGCCCACCCGGACCTGCCCCTATGCACAGCACTGCTGTCCTCTCTTCTCTTCGGGCCACTTCAGAAGCCTCTCCTGCATCCTGCCCTACCTGAGGCCCCTTGGCTGCCTGTCCCAAAGCTCTGGGTTGGCCCTGTGCTGCACGTGGGCCAGTTGCTGTCCTCTCTGCTGGGAAGAGGTAGGGCCAGGCTCTGCCAGGCCTGGTGGGCCCAGCCTGCTTTGCTCTAGATGGACAGGTTGAGACAGGAATCCACCTGGCTTCCACGTCACTCAGCAGGGCAGTCCCAGGATGGGTTATTTCTGGAACATGGGCTGGCCAGACTGGGTGTGAGATGTGGGCCACAGCCAGCTTCTTCTGGAGTGGTCCCAGCTAGGGGAGTGGGCCCGCTTGCTGCTCAACAGCAGCTTGCCATTTAAACTGACGCCTCTAGACAGGGTCCCCAGGGCACAGACCTTGCTATAGAGGCCTCACTCTAGCTAGAGGCACTGTGGGACCATACCCACTGTACCCCAGGGCCCAGCACAGCCCCCTCCTCTGATTTCCCAAGGGATCCTGCCTCAAGGGGCTGTTCCCAGGCCTTCCTATGTTCTAAGCCATGTGCAGCCTGGCCTGCCAACTCTGGTGTCAGGGACATTTCTGGAAGGGGAAAATGCACATCTCCAGGCCTGGCCACTGACCATGAGCCAGGCTGGGGCCCAGAATCTGCATTTTAAGAGATTCCAAGCACTCTTGGGAGTGGCTAATCGGGGATCCTGGGCCCAGGGCTGCCCAGTGTTCCTTCATGTCTGTGTGGGCTGGGAGCCAAGCCAGGTGAAGTGGGCCTGTGGCTCCCTTCCCTGCTGGCTGCTCTCCTCTCACCTCTGTCCACGCTTCTCCCCAGCCACCAACACACTTCCTCCTGCCTCGGGATCTTTGTGCGGCTGCTCCGTCACAGGAAGATGCAGACATGAGGCCCTAAGAGATCACCTCTTGGGAACTGCAGAGCCTGTCCACCCAGAGGGCTCCTGTCCCATGGCCTGGCTGAGTTTCCTCCACTGCCAGCACTCAGCATCTCTATGTGAGAATTACTTATTCGCTGATGGTTGGATTCCTTCTACTCCAGAGTAGCTTTGTGCGGAGGGACCATAGCTTGCTGCTGCCTGACCACGGGAGCAGGCCTGACCACAGCAGGCAGGCATTCCCTGCTAATGCTCCATGGGCACAGTGGAGGGAGTGCCCTGGCAATGGAGGCTGTGCCTCCACCTGGTCACGTGCACATGACCAGGGCATCTGCTGTTTGCTTCTGGATGAGCTCACTCCACAGCCGAGGAATGCCTCCTGTGACAGCCACGGGGTGACATTATGACCTCGCACGCCTCCCAGTGGCAGTTATTGTTTTCTTAAAATGGCTCACACCCTTCCCTCACTGTGGAGTCACACCTGCAGAAGGGGACTCCATTCCCCCTCTAACACCTGGGGGAAGAGGGATGCCGCGTGACCTCCGACCACAGAGGGGAGACAGCTTCCTCCTGGTCCTCTGTGGGGGCTTGCTGCCATGCTGTAAGGAAGCCCAAGCCACAGGGAGGCCCATGGGGAAGAGTGCCAGGTAGGGGACGCTGACCCTACCTTAAAGTGCAAGGGGCAGAGAATGCACAGGGTGCTCACGAGAGGGGCAGGACCAGCACCAGATCTCATGAGCCGAGACCTTTGTCATCCCCACAGTAAAAAAGAAATAGAAACTCAGCCCTGAAATGCTGCTCTGAGCTTCCTTACAGCTGAGTTCTGTTCCACAGTGGTCCACCCTGCAAGGTGCACTGAGTCATAGGTGTCATCTGCCACTTTTGGCTTCACTCACCGAGAGGAGAGTAACTTGGTTAGCTTCCCCATCCGTGGCCACCTCTTCTGATTCCCTCTCGTTCAGAGTTATTGGTGCCAGGGCTGCTCCTGGCCCTGGGCAGGGTTGGAAGGTTGTCATGTTCCCCAGAACTAGGGACTCTGCTGTTGACCCAAATGGTGGCCTTCTTTGCCCTGCCTGGATCTCATCAGCTGGTACCAGTAGATGGTCTCCTGACAATACCCAGCCTCACCATTCTTCTCCAAGTGACTGAAACTGAAGGGGCCACCTCCAGGAGGGATGGCCCAGCTCACAAGGGGGCCATTGGCCAAATGTAGCATAAGCTGGACCTGGCTCCAGAGAGAGCAGGTACGAAGAAAACGTCTTAGGCCAGTCAGAGAACTATGCCCAGAGTCAGCCCTTTTCCCCAGGACACCTCATACCCACCCACCATCTGCCTGGCCCTTCAGCCCCAGGAGACAGCCCTTGGATGGCATCCTGACCCCTGGGGGCTTCTGGCAAAGTCTAGGTGGCTTCTGCCTTGGCCTCTTGGGCTCGGGGAGGGGCCGGTGACGAGGGTGGCTGAGACCCTTCCACTCTTTCCACCATGCAGCCCTAGAGCTGCCTGTCCTTGGGCACTCAACCCAGCCCTGGTCCCTGGGTCAGGGGAGGAGTCACAGTATGGAGACCAAGAGATGACAGGAAGAGTCAGCAGTGAAAAGAGGCAGGGGGCTGGAACTAGGAGGCCTGGAGGTAGGGAGGCTAGGAGTTAGGGAGGATGGAAGGTCTGGAACCGGGGATCTAGAGGTAGGGAGGTAAGGAGGCCGAGCGACCGGCAGGGTGTGGGCCTCTCAGTGAATCGCTGGTCCCGGAGGACAGCCTGAGTCAGGTGCAGTACCAACCCAGACGCCAATTAGCACTTCCTCAGCCGTGACGTGCTGCTTGGAGTACCAGGCTGCCAGAGGGAACCCTGCTGCTGGGTATGGCATCCAGAGAGGTCCCTGCCTTCCCTGTGGGGGGTGGGGAAGCCATTGCATTTAAACCTGTGGAGGGAGGCCCCATGTCCAGATCCCTGGGCCTCGCCCATCCTGCCATGGAATCCTCTAGAATCCCTTCATACAGTGAGAATTCCATTCCAGGAATGGGGGGTGGGAGGATGCTCACAGGCCTCCCGGGGCCTGGGGTAGAACTGAAGTAGGTTTGTTTCACACATCGGCATAGGTACAGGGCAGGTGGGTGCCTGGTGCACCTGGGACCTCTCCAGGTGATCCCATGAATGTCACCACCCCCTGACCCTCAAGCCCTGGGGTCCCAGGAAGGGACCACCCTGTGTAGGCCAGAGGAGGCTGGGCCAGGCAGATGGTCCAGGGCTTTGACCTGTGGCCTCCCTTGGTACTGGGTATGAAGCCTGGGGATGGTCTCTGGGGGTCACTCCATCTCTGCTGCTGCTCCTTCAGGGGCTGAGTGCAGGCCCCTATGGGTCCAAAGGGGCCTGCGTGCCATCCAGTGGGTGAGCACTGCCACCATCACCCTGAGGAGTGGGCCAGAATGGCGGGGGGTGGGTGGCAGTGGTGTAGGTTCTGGGTATGCCAAGGTCCAACGCCAAGGTCCTATCCAGGGTCTCAGAAGTGACTCCATGGTCACAACTGGGTGGTTGTGAAGTGGCGGGCTTGTGTCCTGGCCCAGGAAACCCTGCTGTTCTCTCTGTCCTTGCTTCCAGGACCACCACTGGCAGCAAGGCCCTTGCCTGCAGGTCAGGGACCTGGTTGCTGATGTTCCCAAGAGGCCTCGTGTGGAACCTCAGGGAGGGGGCCTCCCCCGGCCCCAGGGGTGGAACTGGCCTGCTTTGGCTGCTCCTCTGGGCGTCTCTGTGCTTGTCCCCGCTGCTTACTGCTGCCACCCCTGGGGTGAGGCCCTTTGATGTGCCCGACAGGCAGGCGGGCGTGGCCCAGCAGTTTTCTCTGGCCCTTTGAAGCTGGCCCTGCCCTGTGGCCCAGTCAGCCCATGTGAGCTAGCATCCACCCTCAAGGCCACCAGGCCTCCTGGAGCAGCGGGCAACCCATAGCCCTCCCATGGGCCCAGCCAGGCCAGAGGCCTGCTCGCCTTGGGTCCCCCAGCCAACTCCTGCCTGGACACGAGCGTCCTCCCTCCCTTAACCACAGTGTCCTCTCCCATGCAGAGCCATGGGCATGTGGAGGTGGCATTAGGCTTGGGGAGGTCAGGGGCTGGCGGGAGATGGGCTGTTCCTGATGCTGCGGGCCCGCCACACTGCTGAGGTGCTGACCTGGTGTGGCCTGCGTGGTCTCTAAGAACAGCTGGTGCCCTGTTCTTTGGTCAATAAATCAAGGCACAGGGACGTTGGGGGCAGGAGCTAGTGTCCATCCAGGTGGAAGGTGGTGGGTGGGATGGAGAAACAGGAGGCTTGCTGAGCCGGCGTCCTGGGGTGCCTGACCCCTCCAGGAGCCCATCCTCCAGGCCTGGGCAATCCCAGGCTTACTCGTACCCCAGCCCCCAGTGGGTACAGGAAGTCAAGTCAAGCCCTTATCAGGGCTGCCGCCTGCCACCCTGCCTGCGACTGACAGAGATGGGGAGATGGCCATAAACCTGTTTGTTCCCCCGAACAAGAGAGTGAATAAAAACATAAGCTAATAAAACTGAGCCAGAATCAAAGCTGACTTATCTCTTCATTTTGCTATAAAATTGCAGAATCAAAACGTGGGCGGCCTCTTTATGGTTCAGGGTTAGAGATTTCTGTGCCACTATGGCCCTGTGGGGTCCCCACTGCCCATCGAGCCGTGGAGTCCCAAGGGACGCTGCAGGAGGCCCTCCTAAGGGTACCGTTTTGAACGTGGGCTCAGGTGCCTCAAGGGCCAGCCAGAGTGGGTGAACAGCTCCAGGTGGTGACGTCCTCAGGGGGATGCTGACTGCAGGCCCTGATGGTCTCCCCAAATAATGGAATCATGGATAGCCCTGACATTGATGGCCCTGCACGCAGCAGGGCCTCCTGGCCTGGGGCTATGTGCGCTAGGATCTGCAGAGGACCTTCTGCCCCAATTCCTGTGACTCAGGTCCCTCGGAGAGGCAGGCCTACAAAGAGGTCTGGGCTCTGGCCATGTGGCCACATCCTTCTCAGGGTGCAGGGCGCACCCAGACCCTTGCTGGCTCTTCCCGGGCTGTGCAGCCCCCTGAGCTCTGCTGGGCCTTCCTGAGCCTCAGTGTCTCTGGGCGAGGTGGGGAGCATGCAGCAGGCTGGTGGTCGAGGGAGGACCAGGACCGCTGAGGTCAGTGAGGGCTGGCCATCTCCCTGGTTGCAGACTCATGTCCTTGTCACACGGGAGGCTGGCTCTGTCCGGGAAGCACAGGAAGAGGTCATGCTGAGGACACAGCCAGAAGTTGGGTTGCAAGCCTGGCAGGGACCCTCGCCAGGAGCCAGCTCTGCCCACGCCTTGATCTTGGACCTCCAGTCCCCAGAACTGGGAGAAACGATGCCTGCTGCTGTAGCCCCAGCCTGGGACGCCCTGCAGCCCGAGGTGAGCAGGAGCGGGGGTCGAGGAGGCCCTGTCTGAGAGGCTGC
>CM053399.1:1940216-2007670 GCA_028644305.1 Xerus rutilus | reverse complement strand
GTGTGCAGGTGTGGGGGAGCAGGTGTGTGCAGGTGTGGGGGAGCAGGTGTGTGCAGGTGTGGGGGAACAGGTGTGTGCAGGTGTGTGGGAGCAGGTGTGTGCAGGTGTGGGGGGGCAGGTGTGTGTGCAGGTGTGGGGGAACAGGTGTGTGTGCAGGTGTGGGGGAACAGGTGTGTGTGCAGGTGTAGGGGGGCAGGTGTGTGCGGGTGTGGGGGAGCAGGTGTGTGTGCAGGTGTGGGGGGGCAGGTGTGTGCGGGTGTGGGGGAGCAGGTGTGTGTGCAGGTGTGGGGGAGCAGGTGTGTGCAGCTCAGATCTTGTCTGTTCCGCAGTTTTCGTGATGGCAGCACCCCTGTGGTGGCCTGGCCCAGCTCCCTCCCTGGCCATTGTCCTGTGAGGGGGTCTGCGTCACACTGCAGAGCCCTGTTTGCTGCCACCTTTCCCGTGAAACCACCTGTCTCAGCAGCCCCCACAGGGATAACTGAATGGGCTGTCATCCTTCGCCTTTTCAATCAATGTGGCAGCAACTGTACCCAGAGGACAAATTGCTGGCCCTGCGCAACAGTGTGTGGGATTTGGATCGATATCGCCAAGCACTTGCCTCTGAGTGGCCCTGTCGATGCTCTGACAGCAGCATCTCTCTGAGAACACTCATATGCTGGGGTTGTTTATAAAACAAACTCCCTGGGGCCTCTACAGTGGTTAAAGTCGATATTCCAACATGCAAATGCCCAACAGTGTCTGGAAATTCTGGGACCCAGGAGCCCCTCCTGTGGGCTCTGAGAATGGGGAATGTGGAGGGTGCAGGCAGACAGGAGTGGTTGGGGGTGATGGAAAGAAGGGTTCAGGCTAGTCTGGGAGCTGTGCATGGCAAGGTATGAGGTCAGGCAGTGATTTATAGGCAGTGGGAGCTATTGAAGGTGCTTGAGTGAGAGAGTGAACAAGGAAGTATGTGTCGTGAGAGCGCTGAAGTGCCAGTGTTAGAAAACTGTTAGGACAGAGACAGGGAGTCAGCCACGAGGGTGGGAGTCAGCCACGAGGGTGGGAGTCAGCCACGAGGGTGGGAGTCAGCCAGGAGAGTGGGAGTCAGCCAGGAGGGTGGGAGTCAGCCACGAGGGTGGGAGTAGCCATTGGAGAGGGAGTAAGTCTAGGGGGTGGTGGGGCACAGGGCTGGCCTGGCCTCTTGCAGCCCCTGCAGCCCTGACGGATTCTCTCTGCTTTCTGTGACTCCTGACCTTCCACTAGGCATCAAACCCCAGCATCCACTCCATGAAGCCAGGTCCACTTAATGGGACTCACTGATCTGTCCACCCTGATCTGGAAGGTTCTCCCGCATCTTGTAGAGAAGAACTGGTGGCCTCAGCGACTGTCATCTAGGTGCAGGCTACACTTCAAGATGGAGGACTTTTTGGGGACCAAGGGCCCTGAGGATGAGGCATCTCCTTGCTGTGGGGGCATCGTCCTCCCTGGGGAGGCTCTTAGAGGAAACCCAGGCTGCAAACCCCTGAGGAAGAGTCCCCCTGGCTCCCCGAGGGCACAGGACACCAGACCCTCTCCATGACACAGGGCTCAGGAGCACAGTGGGGAGGGGCTGGGCCGGCGGCCAGGGGAAGCTGCATCTTGAGAAGGGGCTCAGGTCCAGAACACAGGAGGCTCTGCAGAAGGCACAGCCACCCACGGGGACCCGGGGGAGAGGCCAAGGGCCTTTGTGCACAGGGGGAGCAGCGGAGGCCAAGACCGGCAGGGCAAACCTGTCTCGTTCAAGTGGGAGACAGATGCTCCTGCTGCGCCTGCCCCGTGGCCCGGCAGCCCCTGGGAAGGACCTGCCTAATAAAAATGGTGAGGTTTCACCACCTCAGCTCAGGACCAGGCGGCAGCAGCAGCATGGGGACACTTCTGGATCTCTGAGGGTGTGGTCACAGGGGAATCTGCCGCTCCAACAGTCATGTGGAACAACACGCATGGGGAGGGGTGGGCACCCTGGGGCACTGTTGGCATGTCAAGGGGGAGCCCTGTGGAGAACAGAAGGGAGGTCCTCGGAAAGGCACAGGGAGCACTATCCGAGGACCCAGGGGTTCCTTTTCTGTCCAGACCTAAAAGAACTGAAAGCCAATCTTGAGAGACAGGATGCACACCCAGGTCCACGGCAACAGCATCCACTAGAGCCGAGGTGGAAGCCACCCGTGTCCTGGGCAGACAAGTGAACCAACAAAACGTGATCCATCCACACAGTGGACTCTTTTTCTTTTAAATATATATATATTTTTTCAATTTATTTATTTATTTACTTTTATGTGGTGCTGGGGATTGAACCTAGTGCCTCACACGTGCGAGGTAAGCTCTCTGCCACTGAGCCCCAACTCAGCCCCACACAGTGAATTCTTACTTGTCCTTAAAAACAAGGACTTTTGATGTCTGCTGCAACGTGGATGGACTTCGAGGACACTACCCAGGGACACAGGCCAGGTACAGAAGGACACAGACTGCAGGGTGCTATTCACATGAGTCCCCAGAGCTGACAGGTCCAGAGACAGGGAGGAGGAAGGAGCGAGGCTGGGGGCCAGGCCACGCTTCACAGGGCAGAGTCTCAGTCTGGGAGGCTGAGAGGGCCCTGGAGGTGGAGGTGGTGACGGCGGCCCCAGTGTGCCTGTCCCGGTACCTCCTGTGCACTGAACGTGGCCAAGACCGGGAAGCTCATGCTGTGTAAGATTCACCATGATAAAAATAATGACTATTTTAAAACTTAAATAATAACCAAGGATAGAAGTGCGTGGCCAGAGCAGGAGGCCTTTGGTGGGAGCCAAGGTGGTGAGGCCATGTTGGGGCCACTGCAGATGCTTCAAGGGTCCAGTGCACAGCCCTGAGCAGGGGGAGGGAGGTGAGAGGTAGCCGGGGGAGAATGGGCTGGAACAGGGCGGAGGGGAGCTATCTGTGCCTCCAGCCCCTGGAGCCGTGCTGGACAGGCCAGGTCCCGGGCTCCCCGGCCCGTGCAGTTCACCCCCGCCTGGCCACGTGCAGAGGTGGGCTTGGTGGCATGGCCCTGTGGGGACCCTGCTGCCCCTCCTTGCCAAGTCTGAGCCTAATCGCTACCTGCCCTCGGTTCCAGTATTAGCAAACTTAGAGGCCCACCCTGCAGGCAGAGGGCTGGGGGGGACAGGGGCGGGTGTGCCATGCTTCCACCCAGGGAGGACCCGGACTTGACCCAAGCGGTTCTGCAAATGAACGGAAGCCTTGCTGGGTGCTGCGGGTGGGGAGGGGCCTGGTGCACACTCTGCACGGCCCTGAGGAGGGCCCTCTGCCTTGGCAAACCTCAGGTAGGGTGAGGGCGAGAGGCTCCCAGGCAGGAGGGGGGTCCTGAGCAGCCCTGTCTCCGCGCCTTTGCTGGGCTGCAGACCCTGCTCCAGGCAGCCTGTGACCTTAGAGTCTTGGCTACAGGTTAGTGGGGCCAGATGGGACCACAGAGGACCCCACCCCCAGCCCCTGCACAGTCTGCCACCGCCCTTTGTTCAGAGGTAGCCCCCTCCCACTGGATCCTGTGCTGCAGGAGGAGGAGCTTCCCTCTTTAGGCCTGCCTGGCAAAGGGGAAAGCACAAAGGCTGAGGGACCCAGGGAAGGAACTGGAAGCCACTGTGGCCACTGTGTAGACAGCTAGAGGTGTCCCCAAGCCCCTGTTCCCTGCCCCCAGTGACAGGCTGCTCCTTCTCCAGTCTAACTGGACCTGCTGGGGGTCACTGCAAATTCGGTCAGTCTAACTGGACCTGTCTGGGGGTCAACTGCAAATTCGGAGGCAGTTTTTCACCCCAAGGGCTGTTTGTCCAGGCTTCTGGGGTTGGGTGGCCTCAGGCTTGTCTTCCAGCAGCTGTGACAGGCTCAGATGCCCCCGGGCCTCAGTTCTTCCCAGGCTCCGGCCTCTGGCTGCTTTCTCCACCCACAGGAAGCAGCCACAGCAGGGAGAATGGCCCAGAGGAACTCTGCCAGCTCCTCAGACCAGGTGGGAAAACTTCAGGGATTTGCAGTCCTCTCCTAGAGGAGAAGGCCAGCTCAGACTGAGAGGCCTCTCCCCGCCCACTCTCCCCACTGTTCTGCTGTGAGGCCAAGAGTCGAGGGCAGTGAGGGCCCTGGACCCCAAGGCCATGCCAGTGAGTTGGGGGCACCCATGCCTCCCACCAGGGCTGGGACTGGCCTGGTGCTGGTCCCTGGGAGGAGCCTCCAGCCTCCCTGGGAGGAGCCCCCAAAGATTTTACCTGTGAGGGTTGGGAAGTACTGTCCTTGGGTCTGTGTCCCCCCGACACTACCAGAGTTCAAAAGTGGACCCTGTGGTTTCCCCATAGGCAGCAGGGATGTTTACTGAGGAGGGAGAGAGAAAGAGAGGAAGAGAGAAGGAAAGACAAAGGGAGGAGGAGGAGAGAAAGGATGGACAGAGGGAGAGAGGGAGGAAGACAGTGTGGAAACTGAGCACCAAGTTCTCCATCTTGCCCAGGTGGGACCCGAGCACGCAGCTGGCTGGGTACCCGCTTAGCTGGGGACGAGTTTATTAAAAACAAGCTTTGGATCAAAGAGGACCAGCTTGGGCACCAGCCGAGTTCATCCCAGGCTCCGAAGTAATCACATGGCAAATAAGCCTATCTAAATATCACCAGGAGCCAGGCAGCCGAGCACGCAGCAGCCTGCAAATGTCAGCCGGCGTTGGGGCTCCTCTGGGCCCAGGCTTAGCCCTGGCACCTGAAATGCCTGTGCCCACCCTCCCTCCTGCCCTGCGCATACCCAGGATGGGCTGGTGCAGCACCTGAAAGGCTCTGGGGAGGGCTTCCCGCCTGCTTGGCAGGACCGAGCTCCTGTCCACCCCTTTGGCCCCCTGGGAGGGGAGTGTGGGGAGGTCAGCTGGAGCATGGAACATGGCCAGATTGAGGCGGACACACCCAAGTCCAGGGCAGGAGTCCTCAGGGCGGCAGTGGGCAGCCCCAGGGAGAAGGCTGCCCACAGGGGACCCAGTGGGCACGGTGGTGCTGTTCAGGGGAATAGCAAGGCTGCCTCTGACCCAGGCTCTGCCTCGTTCACCGTGTGACTGCCCACACCCACCTCTCTCTGGGTCTCGGTTTCCCCACTTGTACGAGGGGAATCCTATTTGCATGGGGGTGTGAGGCTGTTGTTTGGGCCATGGGGGCTTTTGGAGTCAGCTTCTGGGTCAAAGTGGTCACAGCAGTAGCTAGCAGGGTGGGGTGTTGGGAGTGGGGCTGTGTCTGATTCCATCGCCGGCGGTCCCCAAGAGGGGCAGCCCCTCTCCACCCCAGCTTCCCCTGCTGGAGTTTCCACTCCAGCTCTGCCCTCCAGCTCTGGGCTTCTCACGAGCACAGGCAGGAGAAGGGAGATGCTCCCGAGCCGGGTCAGCTTCCAGGAGGGTGATAACGCTACAGGGGGACCCCACAGCCTATTAGGGGGAAGCCGCCCCTGTGTAGCCCCTGAAGTATCCGTGTGGGGCCAAAGCAGGGGTGAGCTCCCTGAGAGAGAGTCTTCCAGACTCTCAGGGCAGGCAGGCGTAGGAAGATCGAGGCTGGGGGCAGGACAGGGGAGGGGCCCCCTCTGTCCCAGGAGGCCCCTAAATCCAAGCCCAGTTGTCCCCAGGACAGAGAGCACAGGAGGCCATGTGCGTGGACAGCCTGGAGGGTCTCTGGCCGAGCAGACCCCCTGCAAGGAGGCATCCAGTCTGGCTGCCCAGACTGGTCCAGGGACCTCGGGGGTCATCTTTGTTTCTCTGTCCCGACAGCGTGAAGGCCCCTGCCCCCACTAGCTGCCTCCTGGGTCTCCCATCGGGCACTGCACATGGAAGCCAGGCCTCCTCTTTCTGGTAGTCGCTGGGGAGGACACTGAGGGCACTCCTCCCCTGCAGAGTGTGTGCTTGTGGGTGAACGTTCCCAGCGCGTCCCCGAACCCCTGGCCCTTCCCACTGGGACTGTCCTCCTATGAACCAGCTGCCTGTCCAGGGCCCCGAGGGGTTTGGCCGGTGTGGTCTGGCCCAGTGGAGCAGTTAGACTGCTGTCCCCCCCTATCTTGGTCACTATATCTGTGTTATGCAGCGGGGGGCCATGGAGTCCCCCGGTGAGGGGGTGGTTGGTACTGGGAAGTGGAGTCCTATGTGGGGGTCTCTGTCCACATCTGTGGACCCAAAGGGGTCCTGGGGCAGAGGAACCGGAAGACAAGTCACCCCTGGCCACCTTGAGTCTGGGTGGGCGCCTGCTCTCCCTGCCACGTGGCCCGTGACTGGAACCCGAGCCTGAGCTCAGGAGCTGCAGGGCTCGGGCGGCAGTGGTCTTGCAATTAGATGTGATTGCTGTCAGAACACAGCTGCGGGCTGTGAGTGACTAACGGGGACAGAATGTCGCACTCACTGCTTTTCACCGGCTAATTTGTTGGAGGCTGTCAGGAGCCCGTGGAGGGGGTGGGGTTGGGGCCGTGGTCTGAGTCGTCCTGTGGGGGCGAGGCCAGGAGCCTGGAGTCCCAGCAGAGGCCTGTGCCCTGGCATGGTGTGAGGGCTGGGGACACATGTCCATGCCGCTCGGGCCCTCTGAGCCCCCGTGGTGTGCCCACGTGCACGTGGATGCTGATGCAGGCTCACCCCCTGGCGTGGATGCTGATGCACGTGCCTGGTGCAGGCGTGCAGGCGCCTCGGCACGCACACAGCTGCACACGCGTGCACTCACTTAACACGTGCACGTGCTCACGTGCACAGACCTGCCCGGACACGCAGGTGCGCAACTTCAGCGTCTCCACGCCCTGAGCCTCCGGGCAGGCCTGCAGGTGGTGCGGGCGAGCCCAGTGCGCCCACAGCCGCTCTGCCTCCAGGCCTCCAGCCTCCACCACATAAAGTTCAGGTTCGTCTCAGAGGAGGCCTAGTTGGCATGGCTACAGTGGCCTCTCGCTGGCCAGGACTGACCCACATTTGGCTCTGTAAGCTTCCCCTCTGTCCCCCTCCACCCATCTGCCCAGATGGATCCACAGGGCCTCTGGTCACGGGTTCCCTTGATCCAGTGCCCTTGGCCTGTGGGAAGCCAGGGACATGTAGGGCCCAAGGCCACCTCCCTGAGGAGTCTGCTCATAGAAGGGATACAGCAGACGCCAAGCCCCTCAAAGGTGCAGAGAGCTTCCCTGACACCTATGGTTGCCAGCCCTGGGGCCTCTACCATGTGAGTGCAGAGGCCCCAGGGGCTGAGCTGGACCCTCCTCCAGGCCTCCTAGTCAGGACCCAGGCAGACTCCATGGGACAAGGATGAAGGGACAGTGCTGTCCATCCCTAGGCTAGATGGGGCTTAGAGAGGAGGCTGGTAGGAGGGCTCCCTGGGGAGGAGGGGCCCAGGCCTGGCCGACTTGGTGGGGGAGGGAGTGAAGGCTGGGATGAGGACTACGGGAGTGGACAGAGTATGGGCCGCTCCCTCCATGGGGAAGGCTGAAGAGACCACAGGCCTGAGCTGGGGTGGGGACGAGGCAGCTTCTGCTCACACCCTCGCCTCTTCTCTGACTTCCAAATGCCCAATTATCCCTAAGTGCCTGTGATCGACCTCAGGCGGCTGGTCCTGGCCATCTTGTCAATACTCCGCGGCCAGCAGCCCTGCGGCTCCTGCTCCATCCAATGGCCTTGTTAGGGCTAATTGCTCTGGCATTTGGTCTGACAGGGATGGGACGGCTGGATTTTGCCCAACGCCGGTGTCTTGGTTCCCCTTCCAACTTGGGGGGGCCAGGAGTGCCTCCTTAGACTTTGGGAAAGGCCCTGCCTAGACAGCAGGCAAGGTGCTGGGTGGCCCACTCTAAGCAGCTGGGGATGGGGAGGGGTCTCAGCCTTACTCTCAGTCCTCTGCTCTCTTGGGCTCACTCCCAGCAGTACAGGGACAGCCCAGGGCAGCATGACATCCTGAGACCCCCAAGTCCCGAGAGGGCTCCACGGCCTCCCAGGATTTGTGTGTGCCTGTTGGTGACCCTGCAGATCTGTGTCCCTGACCCCCAGACCCCCTTGTGGAGGGGGCTTCTCTAGAGACCTTGGGGCCCTGGGACTGTGAAGAGTGGGCCTGGTCGAGGAGGGCAGCCTGCCTGTGTGTGTGTGTGTGACGTAAACGTGTGCCTTTGCCCAGGCGCTTGCAGGAGGAGAGGATGCTGTTGGTTGACAGATCCCTTCATCCTGTGCCATCTGAGAGGTGACCTTTGACCCCAGACTGCTGGGGAGCATGCGCCCCAAACTGCACATGATTTTCCAGTCAGTCCCAGAGCAGGTGGAGTCCACACTGGGTGCCAGGGTCAGTGTGTCTGGGGCAACTGTGTGCTGGCTGCAGGACCAGGCAGGGAGGAGGCCCACTGATGTGTCCATCATGGTCAGCCATGGCTGGGGCCTGTAGGACCACAGGTGGGAAACCTTCCAGAGGCCACGGCCAGGGGTCCCAGAGCAGTGCCCTTCTCGGTCCCCTCCCTCTGCAGCTCATCACGAGGCCCTTCAGGTGGGCCTGCATTTGAGGGGTGGCCCCAAGTGGGCCAGGCTGTGCAGCGAGGGCTGTGCCTTCCAGTGAGGGCCCCCGTGGGCGAGGTGGCCTCAGAGCGGGGGGTGAGACCCACGCCCTGCCCTGCCTTGTGGGGGCGCTGGCACACTGTCATTATGGGCTATTAAGCCTGGCGCTGGAAGAGGCTGTCGAGAGAATGCTCCTTCTGTCAGAGGCGGTTCAGCGCCCCTAATTGCCACCATGACGGGCTCCTGCAATTACTCAGGATGACTGCGAGGGGCTGGGCCCCGGCAGGGGCACAGGGCTCCAGGAAGGAGGCGGGGCTGGCCTGGTTGTCTCTCCTCTGTGTCCAGCACCTTCCACTAACCCATCCTACGGGGTTAGTCCTCAGCCCCTTGCTCCCTGGGGAGCACTGCTCTGGCCCGTGGGCTCTTGTGGCCTGTGTTTGGCCTCTGGGGAGCCTCTTTCCAGCCCCATCCTCTTGTAAGGGGAGGCACTGGCGTCAGCCTGGAAGATTTCTCTCCTGGCAGCCTGGGTCCTCAGACCCTGGCCCTTGAGGATAGTCACCACAGTGCCTATGAAAACCAAAGTCTTGGGAGCTGGGCACCTGGGCTGGAGACTGGCCATGTGACCAGAGGTCATGTCCTTGAACCTCAATCCCCCCACCTATAGAATGGGTCTGCCTGAGGTGGGTGGGGCAGGTCCCCCTGAGGGCCTCACACCGGCTCCATGGAGGCAGGGTTGACCTCATGCCCTCCAGGTCCATCATGGAGGAGAGACTCTCCACTCTGGGTGTGCCATGACTGAGTAGAGGCACTTCTGGGAGTCTTTGGGCATGGCTCTGGCTGGGAGGCAGGGTGCTGGCCAGGGTGGCTCTTGGGTTGGGGAAGGGCACAGTGTAAAGCAGGGGTCAGGGCTGGGCCTGGCCAGGGCTAGAGAGTGGGGCCCCTCAGCCCTGGAGCCAGTGTGGTCAGCCACCCTGGAGGGGTGGGGTTGTGGGAAAGGTTTCCCAGGTACAGTGACCCACAGATGGGCGAGTGGTGAGGCTGGAGGCTTGAGCAGGGGCAGGGGGCTGGGCAGAGCTCACCTCTGAAGGTCATCCAGGGGGCTCCTTGCCCTGACACCTGGTCTGTGCTCTGGTCAGGGTGTGCTGAGCCCAGGGAAGGGTCTAGAGAGCCCAGTCCCCGCACTGCTCCCCACAGTCTCCATGCAAGCTCAACCAGCCCAGGCAGGAAAGCAAATTAAAAAGCAATATTTGTGTCAGTGAAAAGACATTTGCTGAAAGGTTAAATCCACATCCGGCGGCGGGGCCATGATCCTTCTGCTTGGAGTTTGTTGGTATGTCACCTCCTTCCCTGAGCCACCTGAGCAAACGGGCCTGGCCAGGGCAGGGCGGGGTGGAGGCAGGGCCGGCCCGCCTGGACCTGTCTCACTGAGGATTCCCCAGCAGCACGCCGGGAGGGGCAGCGGGCCTCTGGGGCTCCCAGGGCAGCAGGAGAGCCATCTGGAGCTTAGGCAGGCCTAGGTGCTGGCACGGAAGCCACACCACCTCTGGGCCTATGAGGTCAGGGTGCGGGCCTTTGGGGTGGACGACCAGGGTAGAGGTGGCTTCGCCTTGCCACTGCGGTCTAGGGCAGGTACTTTCAGTGCCAGTGGGCACACGTCCCGGCCTACTCTGCCCCAACCCTGGACTCCTGCTCCTTTGGAAAAAGAATCTAGGAGGTGACACAGGCCAGGGCTGATGCTGGGCACCAGGAGACAGAAGGAAGCCCAAAGGAGCAGGTTCCTACCCTCAGGGACAGAGGGAGCAGAGGAGAGGGTGGTCAATGTGGTAAGAAAGAGTAGGCATTGCGGAGGGGATGGCAGCTGGACTGGGTTCTGTGGGATGCATAGGAGCTTGCCAGAAGATAGGTGAGGAAAGGCATTTCAAAGTGGGTATCACAGTCCAAACCCTCCTGGTGCAGGAAGTTAGAACTATGGAGGGTGAGAAGACCAGAGTACATAGGAGAGGCCTTCCTGGGAACTGACTGAGCATAGGGCTTAGACAATAGGGAGCCACTGAGGGTTATGGAGCAGGGGAGTGAGGTGTTGGCCACTATGGGAGAGGCGTGGGCTAGGGCTGTGTTGAAGGGAGGATTGGAGAGGGAGGAGGCTAGAAGCAGTGAAGGAGAGGGTGGCAGTTCCTGGAGGGCGAGGGGGTGGAGATGTCCCAGAGGTGGATTGTCACAAGGTACCACTAGGGTGGCTGTAGGGAGGAGGAGTCGGGGCCACCAGCTCCTGCTGTGAGTGGCACACTGGGCACCCAGGACCCTGCTGGGTCAGGACCTTCCTTCTCTCCAACCTGCCCTTTTCAGGGTGGGCTCTGTCCTTCAGCATCCCTGCTGCCAAACCTGCTAAGCCCAGGGGTGAGGGGAGTACCTTCCACTAGCCCCCCAGTGAGAGAGGATGCCTTTCCAAGAAAGGCCCCCAAAGCTGCCCTGTGCCACCCACAGCAGGGATGGTAGGGTGGGTAAGTCGGCCATGCACACCTGTTGCTGAGAGGAACCCCCACTGTTTCCTCCCTGGAGACCCTGGCGTGAAGCCCTGGCCCCCGGCTGGCGGCAGCGCCTGGGATGAGGTGAGTGAGAGACCACTGGCCAAGGGTCTTTAGGGTGCCTAGGGAAGCGGCTGCAGTGCTGTCACCCCAGGGCCGCTGAAGAAGGGATGGTGATGGAGAGCTCGAGGGAGAGGTTGGGAGGGGAGCCTAGGACCCTCAGTGCCTAGGGGGGTGTGCTTCCTGAGGGAGGGGGGAGGTGGCAGGGGGCCCTAGGGAGGCAGGGGTTGGAGGTGGGCAGGGGGGCTGCCTCGGGTGGGTGGGCATCACCCCCTGGCACACTTGAGGAGGGCTGAATCAGGGGAGAAGGCCTGTGGAAACAGGTGGGACTCTCCTTAGAGATGCACTGGAGGGACGGGCCTTCTGGAACATTCCACAGCTGACTGGACCCAGCTGGAGATGCAGCACTGGGACCAAATGGGCAGGCAGGGCTGGGGTTGCAGGCAGATGCCAAACCTGGTTTACCTCTGATGGAAACGTGACCCTGGGCCCGTGGGGAAATTTGGCAAAGCATCTTCTATGCACTCCTGGGTGTAGGGCTGAGGGGCCCTGTGCTGTCCCCTGCCCCAGCAGAGCATCCGCCAGACCCTGGTCCACGTGCTGCAGGACGGTGACTCAGAGCAGGTGCCTGCGACACGGAGGCAATTAGATCTAATGGGACGGAGCCCTCTCTCCTGCATCTCCCCGCTCCTCGCCCACCCCGCCTCCCTCAGGCACAGCAGGCAGGGAGGGGGAGGCGGGAGGTGGGAGGTGGAGGACCCAGAGGGGCTTTGACGTCAGCTTAGCCTTTAAGAGGCTGCCCGGCAAGGGCTGTGGAGACAGAGCCCTGGACCACCACGCCACACCATGCCTACACCCAACGCCACTGCGCCACAGCCCAAGGGCTTCCGAAGGGCCGTCTCAGAGCTGGACGCCAAGCAGGCAGAGGCCATCATGGTAAGGAGCGTGTGCTGGAGTCTGTTAGCCAGAGTGCACCAGATGCCCAGGGGCAGCCAGAGCAGCCTCTGTGTCCCATGGGTGGGCAGCCCTAGGTTGGAGCTCGGGGTGATGTGGGTCCCAGCACTAGCAGCCATACCCATGCTCTGGCACGTGTCTCTGCTGTGTCCTGCTGGATTCTGAGTGAGACAGTGCCTGTCCCCCCTGTGCTAGCCTCTTCAGGGTTTGTGAGCCCTGTTTCATGAATTGGGAAAAAATGCTCTCTTGGGGTCCTTGGAGGGAGCCCCATGAGCAAGCCTGCCCGTGGCCAGGGAGGCCAGAGGAGCC
Source organism: Xerus rutilus (assembly GCA_028644305.1). NCBI lineage: Eukaryota > Metazoa > Chordata > Mammalia > Rodentia > Sciuridae > Xerus > Xerus rutilus. The sequence goes on along the minus strand of CM053399.1, from coordinate 1,995,337 downwards.
CAGAGCAGCCCCTGCCGCGCGGAGCCTCCTCTGCCGGCTGCCCTGCCAGCAGACCAGCAGCTCACTTGCAGGGGGAGGGGCCATGAGCCTTCCCAGCCTGGCGGCAGCTCACGACGGGGCTCCTGGCACACAGGGGTGCAGGCCCAGGTTCTGGGGTGTCAGGTGACCTTGGCCCCACCCCTTATTCCACTCCACCCTCCCTTCTCTGCCATGCCTCTGCTCCCTGTGAGGCCTGGCACCTGGGGGACCCCAAATGTAGGGGGGTATGCAGGGCAGAAGGCTGCCCTGGCTCTGCTGCACTGCAGTCGGGGCCTCTCGCCCAGCAGAGGGGTCTTCTGCCCAGCCTCGCGACTCCGAATCAGCTCCCTGGCATGCCTGGGATGGGCTTGTGTTTAGAGACCTTAACGTCACTTAGAAACTTAATTTCCAGGTACTTCTCAGGGAAAAGTGTGGGGTCAAGAGCACCCCCCACTATCAGCTTTCTAGCCGGACGCCCTCTTCCCAGGGAGCACGGGGCCCACCCAACCTCATGGGTTCTCCCCAGGTTGGGACTGTGGCCCCGGTTGTGGCCACAAAACCCACCCCTGGGTTGGGATGAGGCTTCAGAGGGGCTTCTGGCCCTCCCTCCATTTCCAGGAGCCCAGGAACGAGGTAGGAGGCAGGTCCTGCTCTCCTGCCAGGGACCCAGACCTTCTCGGAAGTTCAGCTCTGAGTGATGAGCTGACACCTCCGGTCCAGGCCCGGGCAGGCTGTAGGGGATCAGACACACTGACCCAGGGACTGCTGGAAGAGACAGACGGCCAACAGTGGCCGCTCAGAGGCAACCGGCCTCCAGAGCTGTGGGGGCGATGGAGAATGAGGAGCTGGCCAGGAGAGAGGGGCGAGCTGGGGTATCCGATGGGGGAGGACTCCAAGGCGAGGAGATCACGTGGGTGGGCTGCTGGGCTGAGAAGCACCTGTGTCCCGATGAGGGCGTGAGGAGGGGCCTCGGCCCCGTGTTTTGGCTGAGGAAGGACAGGACATGCACTGGGCAGAGGCGGGGGGCTCCTGCCTGAGCCGTGGACATGTGTGCTCTGGCCTTCCTGGGACTTCTGGCTGCTGACGTCTGGGGAGTGGGAGAGGCAGGTCTTGAGTCGCCCTCCCATCATTAGTCCAGTTAGGGCCAGGCCTGGGGACAGTGACCCAGCGTCTCTGCGGAGGCCGGTGGCCAGGCACCCACGCATGCCCCCTCACCCCCACTCTGCCATGGTTTCCAGCGTCTCCAGCCGGCTGCCGGTGCCCTGTCTCAGGAGAGCGTGGGGAGCCTGGAGCGGGCGGCCTCGGTCGGCACCCCCAGCAGACGCACAGGGCGGGGGCGTGCTGGTCTCCTGCTCCTGGGTGTCGCTGCGCAGCCTGCCTGGGGCGCGAGGGCAGGGTCGCAGGAGCAGGGCTCAAGGTGAGGAGATGCACAGGGTCTGTGTCTCCGCAGTCCCCGCGTTTCATCGGGCGGCGCCAGAGCCTGATCGAGGATGCCCGCAAGGAGCGGGAGGCGGCAGCGGCTGCGGCTGCGGCAGCAGCAGCCTCCTCAGAGCCGGGGGACCCCCTGGAGGCCGTGGCCTGCGAGGAGAAGGACGGGAGGGCCCTGCTGAGCCTGCTCTTCTCTCTGAAGGGCACCAAGCCCAGCTCGCTGTCCCGGGCTGTGAAGGTGTTTGAGGTGAGGGCTGTGGCCAGCCTGTGGCCTGGGGCAGGCTGGCCTTGCCACATGTGGGTGGTGTGGACAGGGCCAAGTGCGAGGGTGGTCCGTGTCCCCCTTAGGCAGACACATGACTGCCCAGGTCCCAGAGGGCCACCCGAGGTGAGGATCCCTTGCCTAGTCTGGGGAAACTGGACCCCTGGCCCCCACCTTCCCCCAACACCTCCCCCACACAGGGTAGGGTGAGGTGGGGCTCCCAGGAGGGCAGCCTGGGAAGTGGAGGCAGGGGTCATGGTGCCCCCCCTAACTGTCTCTGGCCGCAGGGGCTAAGGGGGTGGCTGACTGCCCTGGTGGATGACTTGGTTCCCAGGGGACACTCCCAGGTGACGTTAGAGCCAGGCTCCTTGCAGACTGGCCTCCCAGAGCTGCTGTGTGGACCCAGGTCTTGCTGCTGGGTGCCGGGAGGTGGTGTAGATGGATGCTGCCCACCAGTCCTGAATGCTCAGCTGTCATCCTCAGGAACCTGAGTCTCAGGTCCTCTGCTTGGTGGGGTCCAGGCCCACCCATCAGCCCTGGACATGGGAGGTGGCTCAGAAGAGGCCATCAGAGAGGTAGTCCTTCCACTAGCAGCCCAGGAGTCAGGCTGTCTGGACACAGCCTTGGGACACACAGACAGGGTCACCTGGAAGATGGGTCAAAGGTCACAGCTGTGACGGCTCCTGGGGGATGTATTAGACAGAAACCCATTTGCCAATGGCAACTCTGTCCAGGCAGCTGGAGCCCCATAGAAGTCTAGGAGACAGTCTTGTGTGATCACTGCAAAAGCAAGAGCGGGCCGGGGGCCCACCGACCTGCTCCCCTCCCATCTCCGCTATCTCCACCTCTCTCCCCACCTGCCTCCATCTGTCTCTCCTTCTCTGTCTCCATCTCTGTCCATACTCTCTGTCTCTCTACTTTCTTTTCCTGCTTTTGCTCCTGAAGACATTTGAAGCCAAAATCCATCACCTGGAGACCCGGCCAGCCCAGAGGCCACGGGCGGGGGGCCCTCACCTGGAGTACTTTGTGCGCTTTGAAGTGTCCAGTGGGGACCTGGCTGCCCTGCTCAGCTCCGTGCGCCGGGTGTCAGACGATGTGCGCAGTGCCGGGGAGGACAAGGGTGAGGCCAGCTGTCTGTCCTTAAGTACAACCCAATGGCTTGGAGGTGTGAGGGGGCGGAGGTCCCTGTAGGGCCACAGGGTAGTGGCCTCCCGCCCCTCTAGCCCCACCCCTCCCCCACCTCTGCTCCATAGCCACATCCGGGCCTCCTCCAGGACCCCTAGAGTCACAGCCCGCAGCCTCTGCCTCGCAGGGGGTCCCCAGGAGAGGCTGCACTCAGGGTGAAGGAGTCTGCGGGGGAGCATGCTCACCTGGCTCTCTTGCTCTGTCCTCTGAGAAGTCCCGTGGTTCCCAAGAAAGGTGTCAGAGCTGGACAAGTGTCACCATCTGGTCACCAAGTTTGATCCTGACTTGGACTTGGACCATCCGGTGAGCGGATGCCCAAGTCCTCCTGCCTGGACTGTGTCTACCCATTGCCAGTGGGGTGGGTGTGGCCCCCAGCTGGCCCCAGACAGGTCTGTCTGCTGACTGGCTTAGGGGCGGGGAGGGCAGGCCACCTCCTGACCGGGGCTTGTTCCCCTACCATCAGGGCTTCTCGGACCAGGTGTACCGCCAGCGCAGGAGGCTGATTGCTGAGATTGCCTTCCAGTACAAGCAGTAAGGGCCTGCACCCAGCCCCAGCCTGCAGCCCTAGCCTGCAGCCCCAGCCAGCCCTGGGGGAGCATCTTGGTCACCTGCATCCTCACCTCACTGTCCCTGTGGCTGCCACTGGGGTCCAGTCCCCTGAGAGCTGCTTTGCTCCAGGGCTTTGCACATGCCTAATGTCACCATCCACTTTAAAATGCTCCAAGGTGGGCACTGGCACTGTCCCCAAATCACAGCTGAGGAAACAAGCACAGAGGCCCAGCAGCCTGCCAAGGCCACATAGCGGCCCAGCCTGGCACACCCTGTTCCCTGCCCCCAAGGCTTCGCTGCAGTCTGCTGGTGTGGCTCTGGCTGAGCAGGGCTCCTGCCACCCGCCCTCCCTGCCGCTGTTTCCCCTCCCCTGGGGCAGGGGACTGTGGCTGACAGATGACCCCCCACAGTGGCGAGCCCATTCCCCGTGTGGAGTACACAGCCGAGGAGATTGCTACCTGGTGAGACCCTGCTGACAGCTGGCTGGGAAAGGGCAGGGCTGGACAGAGGAGAGCAGGAGAGACAGCTCCTGTGAGCGAGGGCTGCCTCCAGGGACACTGGTGAAGCAGGGCAGATTAAGGCCAGTGGAGGAAGGACTTCCCAAGGCCTGGAATATCAGGTTGTTTCTAGGGATGTCCTTCCTGCCCCAGGTTCCCTGGAATCCCCCAAAGCCACCAACAAAATCTCCACCCAGCAGCAGAGAGGCTGTGGGGGGCGGGCGGGGTGCCCACAGGAGGGGGTGTGGAGTGGTTCCCCGGGCACAGGCAGAACCTTGGGGCCAGGGTGGCCTGGTGGGCCCTGAACCCCTGAGCTTGCAGGAAGGAGGTCTACAGCACGCTGAAGGGCCTGTACGCCACCCACGCTTGCCGCGAGCACCTGGAAGCCTTCCAGATGCTGGAGCACTTCAGCGGCTACTGCGAGGACAGCATCCCCCAGCTGGAGGACGTCTCGTGCTTCCTGAAGGGTGTGGGATGGGGGCTGGCCAGACAGGGGAGGCGGGGTCGGTCTGCTGGCCTCCCAAGACCTGACCTGTGGCCCCTTGCAGAGCGGACGGGCTTCCAGCTGCGGCCTGTGGCTGGCCTGCTGTCTGCCAGGGACTTTCTGGCCAGCCTGGCCTTCCGTGTGTTCCAGTGCACCCAGTACATCCGCCACGCCTCCTCGCCCATGCACTCTCCGGAGCCGTGAGTGTACACCCAAGGCCAGGCAGGCCCTGCGCGTGCTCCTGAGCTCCCTGCATGAGGGCATGGGGATGCCCATGCACAAACGGGACCAGAGACGTAGGGGGGCTGGGGCTTGGGCTGGGGTCCTGAGCCAGGCCCCCTCTGGCCAGCCCCGCCCTCCTCCTTCTCTCCTGCCCCCACACAGGGACTGCTGCCACGAGCTGCTGGGGCACGTGCCCATGCTGGCTGACCGCACATTTGCACAGTTCTCCCAGGTGTGTCTGGGCCTCAGCCAGGGCCAGGGGTTGCCGAGGGGCTTGGCCAGGGCCAGGGCTGGCAGGACTGATGGGCCAGGTGCATTCTGCCGCACTGTGGGGCTCACCCAGGGCTAGCACCCTGCAGCAGGGGGCCCTGCCCTGCTGGGTGTCCAGGCCACCCAGGGGAGCAGGGCTCAGACAGAACTCACTTGGGCTCAGGGCACTGCCACTTGCTGGCCCACCCAGGATCAGTGAGCCCAGGGCCCTGGGTGGCCTGCCTCCCAGGCACAGTGCCAGGCTGAGCCTTTCCAGCCTTTCCCTCCCCCCTCCTGCACAGGACATTGGTCTTGCATCCCTGGGCGCTTCAGATGAGGAAATTGAGAAGCTGTCTACGGTGGGTTTTTTCCCCTACAGGGCCGGGAGTGGGAGGCCTGGGGTTGCCTGTGTGGGTGCCCTGGCCATGGCCAGTGGGGCCGCAGCACCAGGGCAGCTGCCTCTTGGCCACCCCCACAGCTGTACTGGTTCACGGTGGAGTTTGGGCTGTGCAGACAGAACGGGGAGGTGAAGGCCTATGGTGCAGGGCTGCTGTCATCCTACGGGGAGCTCCTGGTGAGACCCTGTCCCCACAGCAGCACAGCGGAGGGCGCCAGCCTCGCGGTGGGGTGGGACCCCTCAACCGGGACTGCCTGGATCAAACCCTCTTTGAGAGAAAGCTCACCCCTGGCCAGCCCCCACCCCACACTGTCCTCAGGCCTCCAGAGGACCCTTGGGGAGGAAGGGGCAGGCCCCTACCCACAGCCACCATGGAGTCAGGTCATGGTTCCTTTGGGCCCTGGGGACTGGCTAACTCAGGACACCTGTGGTCTCCCTCCAGCACTCCCTGTCTGAGGAGCCGGAGATCCGGGCCTTTGACCCTGAGGCTGCTGCTGTGCAGCCCTACCAAGATCAGACCTACCAGCCAGTCTACTTCGTGTCTGAGAGTTTCAGTGATGCCAAGGACAAGCTCAGGTAGGCCAGGGTGAGGTCCCCCCTGCCTCAAGGACAAGCTCAGGTAGGACAGGGTGAGGTCCCCCCTGCCTCAAGGACAAGCTCAGGTAGGCCAGGGTGAGGTCCCCCCTGCCTCAAGGACAAGCTTAGGTAGGCCAGGGTGAGGTCCCCCCTGCCTCAAGGACAAGCTCAGGTAGGACAGGGTGAGGTTTCACCTGCCCCAAGGACAAACTCGGGTAGGCCAGGGTGAGGTCCCCATGCCAGCCAGGCCTTCATCTCCCTGTGATCTGGGCTCAGCTCTGAACCCATTTCACAGAGGAGAAAACTGACCCTCAGGTACAGCATGCTTTCATAGCAAGGTGCCCTCTCCGAGAGGAACCCCAGGGAATCTGAGGAGAGGAAGCCCGTGGGGCTGAGATTGCTGTGTGGCCAGGTCAGGGCCAGGGCCAGGGCCGCCTGCTAGGCCATGGCAGAGCCTGAGCTTCGTAAGGAGGAAGCGTGGGGCCTTCCCAGCCTCCTGCCTGGGGCAGCTGGGCCTGGGATGGGGTGGGGGACATGTCAGTGTGGGACAGAGGGGCAGAGGTGGCTGAGGGCTGTGGTGGGGAGCATGGGCAGCATGTAGGGAATGGGGTACAGTGGCCAGTGGGTCCCAGAGACAGGGCAGAGCCCAGCAGGCTCATCTTGGCAACAGGTCTTGTCATTTCCCCTCCAACTCCTCTGTGCACTGGGGAAATGGAGGCCAGGGACTGTGTCCAGCAGGAAAGGACAATTGGGTCCCATACGAGCTTAGGGACACTGCAGGACACTGAGTCAGGGAAGGCTTCCTGGAGGAGGAGGCCCTGCTGATATTCCTCCTGGCTGAGGGCTCCTGGCTGAGGATTGCCTGGAGAAGGTGCCTGGCCCAGATCTACCTCAGCCCTGGAGGGGGCCTCAATTGCTTTGGGGGCTCAGTTGCTCTCCCCAGGCTGTTCTGGAGGCTGCAGACCTGCCCTGGCTGCCCAGCCCCAGCATGCCTCCTTCAGGTGCTCACCAGGTGAGTGGGGATCCACTCAACTCTGACTTCCCTCCCCAGGGGTTATGCCTCTCGAATCCAGCGCCCCTTCTCTGTGAAGTTTGACCCATACACGAGGGCCATCGATGTGCTGGACAGTCCCCACACCATCCGTCGCTCACTGGAGGGTGTCCAGGATGAGCTGCACACCCTGACCCATGCGCTGAGTGTAATCAGCTAGGTGCATGGTGCATGACCCGTGGCTCCAGCAGGCTCGCCCTGGAGTCTCCTGGCCCCCGTATCCCCCAGCTCCTGCCCTGTCCCAGAGCTCAGGCCCACGTGAGTGACTGGGTCATGGGCACCCCAGAACCCACCCTCCTGCCACGCCGGCTCCTTGCTGCCCCTCCTGCTGCTTCTCAGCACCATGACTAGTGTGTGTCCTGTGAGGTCTTGTTGCCACCACCTGTGCTCCAAGGGGTGGCCTTGCTTGTCACCTTGCCCCCGATGCTGTCTGCATCCTGTTCATCATCCCAATAAAGAAAAGGTCTCTCTGTACCACCTTGCCTCTGTGTCCCTGGCCTTGCTGGGACAGTGCCCCCTATGCTCCTCCTGGTGTAGCTCAGCTTTGCCTGGCACCCCAGGCCAGGCAGGAGGCACTCTGGCCGCATTTCCTCATTTCCACCCAAAGGCCTCTGTGACCTCCAAGCTTCCTGGCAGCCCAAGGAGGGCTGGATAAGGCCTGGACGAGTTGCCCATCTCCATGAGGTGGCAGCTGAAGGTGGGGACCAGGAAGGGAGTAGGAATCACAGCTTGGGGGTGGTCCCTGGTACGGGGCTACAGACCAGACCCCCCTTGCATGTCTGGGAGTCCTAGTCCTTGAGAAAAATCAGGCACAGGGATAGAGGGAGAGGGGTCCCACCACCCCAGCCAGAGGAGTCCTCTCACCACAGAACAGGACCCTGGAGTTAAGAGAAGCTTCCGTGCTGTCCCCCAAATGCATGCTGATGGAAAGGGTTTGGCTAGACTGGCCCAAGGCAAACCCTCCAAGCTTCAGTCTCCAGAAAGGCAGTGGGAGCTGGATTGTGGGTGCTGTGATACCCCCAGCACCCCAAAAGGGCCCGGACATTGCCTACAGCTAGAGCGCCAGCATCTTCTAGGCCAGGCCAGCCGGGCCCTCTTCCCACCCCATTTCTGTCCTTGCAGAGTGCAGGCAGGCCTTCCTGTGAGGTGGCGGCTTCCTACTCCCTATGGAGTTGCAGGGGACACCAGCGAGTCTTCAAGACCCTATTCACTTTCTCCAGGTGCCCTGCCAGACCCTGCCAGAACCCTGGTGTTAAGCTCTGAGGACGACAGCACAGGACACCTCTGCTCTGTCCTTAAAGCTCTCCTGGGAAAGGGGTCCCCCAGCCCTCCTCGGTGGCTGTCTTCCAATCAGCCGCTCCTTCAGTACCGACTGTGTCCAATTACCAGCCTCCATGTCCCATGAGCCCTAGGGTACTACCAGAACAATTTCCAAAAGACTGCAGGGACAATTAGACACTGGGGAAAAGCTCAGGCTCCAAAGAGACCCAGGGAAGGAAATGAGCCCCACTGATGTCCTGAGGAAGGCCCTGAGGCCCAGTGAGCCGTTGGGAAAAGCCTTAAGCCCTACTAAAACTCTGGGGAGGATGGTGGGTCCCACCTAGACCGGGGAGATCAATGAGGTCATATGACTCTGGAGAAGACTTAGAGCCCACTGAGAATTGTGAAAAGGTACAAGACTCTGGATAGGCCATTGGCCCCTTGAAACACTGGGGAAGGCCCCAAACCTTCACTGAGATCCTGAGAAAGGCCCTGAGACCCAGTGAGACCCTGTGGAAGGCTAAGTCCCAGAGACACGAGTAAGAATTCAAGCCACAATGAGATCCTGTGGATGGCCCCGAGCCCCACTGAAACTCTGGGGGAATTTGTTACTTTCACTGGGAAAGCTGCGAGGTTCACTGAGACCCCAGGTAAGGCCCTGAGTCCAGTTGGTCCTTGGGGTAATCTATGAGACCCACTGAGATTCTGGCTATAGCACTGATCCCCCGAGTCTCTGAGAAAGGGCTTGATACCAGGTAGACACCCACTAATATCATGAGACCCATAGAGACTTTGAGGAAGAATCTGAGCCCTGCTGAGAACCCAAGGAAGGCCCTAGGCCCTTCTGATAACATCTCAAAGAATCTGAGCCCTAATAAGAGTCTAGGGATAGCACTGAGCCCCACTGAGTCTCTGGGAAAGGTCAGGAAGCTAGAGGGAACTTGGAGAAAGACCTGAGCTCCAGTGAGACACTGGGGAAGGACCTGGTTCAGCTGAGATATCCACAAAGATCATGAGACCCACAGAGAGTTTGGGGAAGGTGCTGAGTCCCACCTAATCTCTGGAGAAGACCATGAGCCCCACTGAGACCTTGGGAAGTCCTTGAGCCTCACTGAGGACCTGGGAAAATTCTGAACCTCATGGAGACCCTAGCAAAGGTCTTGAGTGCCACTGAGACCCTGGGAAAGGGCCTGATGCCCACTAAGAATCTGGGAAAGAACCCAAGTGCCAGAGATCCTAGTGAAGATTCCCTGAGCCCCACTGAGACCCTGGACAACATTGAGACCCAGGAGAAGGCCCTTAGTCCCATGTAGAATGTGGGAAATGACCTGCACTCCACTGAGACCATGGGAAATGCTCTGAATGTGGTGGAGCCCTGGGGAAGGCTCTGACTGGGACTGAGTCGGTGGAGGGCCCTAATCACCAGGGACTCTAGGTAAGAATCCAAGCTCCACTGAGAATCGGTGGACAACCCTGAGTCCCACTGAAACTCTGGGTAAGCCCCAAAACCCAAGGGCCCTCAACCCCAATGAGTGACTTAGGTAGTCCCTGAACTTCAGTGAAACCCTGAGAAGTTCTTGAGCCTCCGTGGAGACTCTGGACATGTACGTGAGCCCCATTGAGAACCTCTAGGCCTCACTGAAACTCTGGGTATGACACTGAGCCCAGTGAAGCACCAGGGAAGGTCCTGATACAAGGACACCCAAACGACCATGAGACACACAGAGACCTTGGGGAAGTCTCTGAGCTCCACTGAGACTCCGGGAAAAACCTTGAGCTCTAATGAGACCCTGGGAAAAACCCTGAGCCAATGGGCCCATAGACCCACAGAGAACTTGGGGAAGATTTGCAGAAACAATAAGACCCTGTTGAAAGCTGTGAGCCCCTCAGAGATCCCGATGAAAGCCTTAATTCTCATAGACATGTGATGGTAAATCTGAGTTCCAAAGAGATGCTTTGGGAAACCCTTAACCCCACTGAAACTCTGAGAAAGACCATGAGCTTCCCTAAGATCCTTTGTTTGGCCCTGAGCCCCACTGAGAACATCTGGAATGATCTGAGCTCACTGAGATAGTGGGAAGAGCACTGAGCCCCATGAGACACTGGGGAAGGCCCTGATTACAACTGAAAGGCTGAATAAGGCCCTGACAACTACTGAGACCCTGGGGAAGGCCCTGAGTTCCAGTGAGACCATGGGGAAGGGCCTGGGCCCTACTGAGAATCTGAGGTAGGCCCAGAGTCCACACTGAGATACTTGGGATAGCTCAGTCCTCCCACAGAGACCTGGGGATGGTCCTGAGCCATATTGAAACTCTAGCAAAGCCATGAGCCCCATTGATGACTGGCCTGAGACAATCAGATACTGGAAAAGGCCCCAACCAGAGTTCCACTGAGACCCCAGTGAAGGCCCTGAAGCCCACTGAGACTCTATTGAAAGCCATTAGCCTCACTGAAACACTGGGGTACATTCTGAGCCCCACTAAGATCCTTTGGACAGCTATGAGACCCAGTGAAATTCTGAGGAAGCAGAATAGCACTCTTTCGAAGGTTCTGATCCCCAGCTAGACCCTAGGGAAGGCCCTGAGCCCATATACAATCTGGGGGAAGGCCCTGAGCCTGACAGATACACTGGTGAAGGTCCTGAGGATCAAGGAGACCCTGGGAATGGTGCTGAGCTCCACTGAGAAACAGGAAAAGGCCCTCAGATTCATTGAGACCCTTGAGTGGGTCCTCAGCCCAGCGTGTGCTATGGGAAGTTTCTGAGCTCCACTGAAAATCTGGGAACATCACTGAGAAACTGTGAAAGGCCCCAGAACAAACTGAGACCCTTGGATGCCTGTGAGTCCCACTGACAGGGCCAGATCCCTAGTTGGAGACCAGGTATTTTCTTGAAACCCATTGAGATCCTAGAAATACCATGGATCCCAATGAGTGCCTGGGGATGGCAATGAGAACTATAAAATTGGGTAAGGCCCTGTGCATAACTGTGATGCTGGAGAAGGTCTTGAATCACACTGAGACCCTGGGGAAGGCCCCAAACCATGTTGAAATGCTTGTAAAAGCCATAGGCCCCATTGTTTCCCTAAATAAAGACCTGAGACCCAATGAGATACTGAAAAAGAGAACAAACCCTGAATCCCATTTACACTACAGTAAAGGCTCTGAACATTGTTGGCACCCTAGGAAATACCTTTAGCCTCACAAAAACACTGGGAAAGCATATGAGCCCCACTAAGATACTGTGGACATCCTCAAGGCCCACTGAAATTCTGGGGAAGGCCCTGAGCCCAGAGATTTTGGAGAAAGTTGATCCCCAGTGAGAACTTGGGAATGTCTCGAGCCCTGTGCACACACGAGGAGGTGTTGAGCCCAACTGAGGCCCTTGGGAAAGCCTGAGATCACTGAGAACCTGGGGAAGTTGATGAGCCCCATGCAGATACTGGGGAAGGCCTTGAGCATGACTGTGACCTTGAGAATGGTGTCGAGCTCCACGGAGTGCCTGGGAAGCCAAAGAGACCACCACAACTCTTGGGAAGGACTGCATGCCACTGGGACATTCAGGAGGGCTCTGATCCTCAGACACTGTGGAAGACTCTGAGCACCAAAGTGACCCTAGGAAGAGTGATGAGCTCCTCTGAGAAACTGGGCAAGCCCTGAGATTCACCGAGACTGTGGGCCCTCAACCCGGTGTGCACTTGAGGAAGTTTCTAAGCTACACTGAGAATCTGGGAATACCATTGAGACATGGCAGAAGACCCCGAGACAAACTGAGACTCCAGAGATGGCCATGAGTTCCACTGTGTCCCTAGGCAAGGGCCTGAGCCTCCATGAAAACCCTTGGGAACATTCTGAGACCTTGAGAATGTCCAAAAGCTCCACTGAGTTCCTCAGGAAAGTGATTCATTTAGACTCTGGGAAAAAGCCTAAGCACTGCCTTGATTTTGGGGAAGGCTCTGAACCACACTTCCACACTTCAGAAAGCCTTGAGAACCACTGTGACACTCAGGATGGCCTGAGCACTACTCAGATGTGACACTGCATGCCTGGGAATGGCCCTGAGCTCCACCGCATGCCTAGGAGGTCCATGAAACCACTGAGACTCTGGGGAAGAACCTAAGCACCACTGTGACCCTGGCAAAGACCTGAGCATTAATTAGACCATGAGATAGGCCTGGACAACATTGTGACCCTTGAGAAGACCCTGAGCCCACTACCACACTTGAGAAGGCCCTGAGAACTACTGTGACACTGGGGATGGTCTGAGTGACACTGAGACCCTGGGCAAGGCCTGATCCCCTCTGAGAACCCATGGAAGACCTGGAGCCTCACTAAGCCTCAGAGGAAGGTCCGGAGCAGCACTGTGTCCTTCAGACAGGCACTGAGTTCCACTGAGGGTCTAGTGTTTAATGGAAATTCCAGTGGTCCATTTTCAGAATATAGTATTAAACCTTAATTGAGATGTAAGATCCAATCATAGCCATTTTGATCTTCCCAGCCTATATCTAAACATAGCCATTTTAACTATAGCCCTCCCCAATTTTATTATCAGCCAACCATGTAGATTGTAACTCCAAGCTCCTTCTATCAGAGTGAGGGACAGTGCTGCACTGTGGATAAAAGCAGGTGAACTGCCCACCTAAGTCTGCTTAAGCATGCCCTTGTGCAGAGCAGTTTCCCTCTTTCTGAGCATGTGTTTGATTCCTGAGGTACCCACCTGGGGATCCATACATACACAGGAGTTCATGGGGACTTCCTCCTTAGAGGAGAGGCATCTTGTTCCTTGTTGCCATGGCCTCAGAGTGAGGGAGGGTACCTGCAATCCCTGGGGCTGACAGCAGACCCAATATCAAGACTTGATTTATAACAGGGAAAGAGCCCTAGCAAGTACAGTGCCTAGGTAACTCCATGCATGGACCAAGGTAGAAAGATCTATTCTGGAGAAAGAAGTATTTTCTTGGTGTGGGGACATCCAGAGGTTGTGCGATATGACTGAGATGTGAGTGCAAGAGGCCTCCAAAAATGGTGGTTGAACCTCTATTCAGAAACATGAGACCACACCCAGGACAGTGGGATGGGGGTGGGGATCAAGAAACCACTGGTGGCAGGTTTGAGCCTCTAAGGAAAAAACTCCAGTCCAGAGAAGAGGATAGAAGCAGAAGAAAAGACTGAAATTCCCCAAGATAGCCCTCTGGGCTTTATGTTAAAAGATTGGAAAAAGAGCATTAGAACAAAAGGGGCAAAGCATCCTGGCAGATGGCACAACTGCTACAGGAGAAGGTAAAGGCGCCAAGAAGCTTCTCCCATGTGCCCAGGGTGATCCCTGAAAATATCAGCTGTGTCTAACAGTAGAAAGGAAAAAGGTCAATTTTGACCAACTTAGTCTTGAACGCCTGGCAGGAGAGAATAACCACATCACAGCCATACACGGGCATTTAAAAGATAGGATAATGGTTCTTTTATTGTCAATTGAGATGTGGTTTTATGTCAGTTCTCTCAAAAGTAAGTAAAACTGAGAGGTTTTAAAGGAAGGATTTTTATACAGTAGTGCCTGATAAATATCACAAAAAATCTGTCAGAGTCACAAGATTGTTCTGAGTCAAAGTGACACTTTACAAATCTTCCTGACCTCCTGCATAAGTGAACTTGAGCTCTGTTTTTTTTTTCTTCCTAGTATGATTTTTATGAGCTGCTGCTCAGACCCCTCCTTTGGAGTTTGCAATTCATCACTTCCATCTGGTGACTTGGTTTTAACACAAGCTTCAAATGAACTGAAAAGAACCAAGTGCTCTTAATCACCAGGCTGGCTATCCAAACTCCTGAGCTGGGAGAGCACATTACCATGGGCAATTTCCACCTCAAAAATTTAGTATATCTAGGATGAATGGCAGTACCAAAGGGTACAAGAAAATAGATGACAATGAAACCAAAAGGTATAAAAAGAAAAGGGGAGGACTTGTGAAAAATAGGAAGTCTGGTGGCCCATTTTCAGAATATAGTATTTAGCTTTAATTGGGATATAAGATAGAATGGTATCCATTTCCAACTTCCCAAACTGTAGCCAAGTGTAGCATTTTATCTGTAGATATTCCCTTTGCCCTTCCCAATATTAAAATTAATATTGGTCTAATCTTGTAGACCGTAAAGCCAAGCACCGCAGTGCTGCATTAGGCATAGAAACAAGCAGACTGCCCGCCCCACTGTGCCTGCTTGCCAGACACTGCCTGGTAGCATGGCCCTCCGCAGAAGTGAAGTTGGCCTTGTTGATCAGCTTCTGAGCGTGTGTTTGATTCCTTGTGGTGTCCTAGTGTCTAACATGAGGAAGGCCATGAAAACCCTAAGTCTCTGGGGAGGATTGGGAGCACCCCTGCGACCCTGGAAGAGAATTGCATCCCAATAAGACTGAGGGGAAGGTGCTGAGCAGCACTTACTTTGGGGAAGGCTGTGAACCTCAGTATGATGCTGGGAGAGGCCTGAGCATGACTGTGACCCTGGGAATGGCCCTGAGCTCCACTGAGAACCTGGGCAGGCCCTGAAACCATTGTGTACTTGGGGAAGTTTCTGGGCCCCACTGAGACTCTGGGAATAACAACGAGAAACTGGGAAAAGCCTTGGGACAAAGGGGTTGATCACGAGTCCCACTCAATCTCTAAGCAAGGCCTCAAGCTCCATTTGATGCTCTCCAGAAACCACTGAGGCCATGGGAATGTCCAAGAGCTCTACTGAATGTGTGGGAAAGAAAATAAGATAGAAAAGCTCAGGAGAGGCCCTGTACAAGACTGGCTATGAGGAAGGCCCCGAATCCCACGTACCCACAACAAGGCCATTGGCCCAGCTCAAATACATGGAAAGCCCCAAGCCTCATTGACTTGGGAAAGCACTGAGACTCAATGAGACCTAGGAAGGCCCAGAACCATATGTAGAACCCAGTGAAGGCCCTAAACCTCACTGACACTCTAGTGGAACACTTAGACACCCAGGAAGAGTGGGGGAATATTCTCAGCAAACAAAAATACAGAGGATAACCCCAAGAACTACAGAAATTTCAGGAATGGCCCTAAACCCTAGTAAAATCCTAGAGAAGGCCATGGCCAACATCAATGAACCAGGAGAGCTCTGGGAAAAAAAAAAAAAAAAGGGACACCGTGAAAGGCCCTCAAGTCCATTTTGACTTCAGCAAAGACCCTGAAGCCCACTGAGAATTTAGTGTAGGATTTTGGCTTCAAGGGAACACTAAGGAGGGGATGTGAGGCCCTCTAGATATGAAGGACAGATGTGAAGTCCACTGAAATTCTGTGGAAGAACTTTCACAATAGTGACAGCCTGGGGAAGAACCTGAGGCCATCTGAGACCCGTGGAAAGGCCACGAGCTCCACTAAGAAACAAGGCAAGGCCCTGAGCACAACCATGACCCTAATGATGGTCCTGAGTACCACTGAGACACTGGGCAAGGCTCTGAGCCCCAGTGAGATTCTGGGAAGGGCCTTAGCACACCGTCATTCCGGGAATAGCACTGAGGATCTCTGAGAGTCTGGGATGAACACAAGACCACCAAGACCCGTGGGAAGACCCTGAATACCCCTGTGGTACTGTGCAAGACTCTGAGCCTCAATGAGACTCAATTAGGATGGTGCTGAGCTCCACTGAGAACTTGGGAAAGGCCCTTAGCTCCACTAAAGTCCTGTGAAAGGCCATGGTCCTCATTGGTGAACTAGGAAAGCTCTGATGAACAATGAGACAGTGGGAAAAATAAAACACAGTGAAGGCTGTGAACCCCACTGACACTCTTTGAAGATCTCCCAGAAGCACTGAGAAAGAATCTGAGAACCACTAACATTCTCTTAAGAGCCCCAAGACTTATTAAAATTATGGGGAAGGCCTTGAACACAACTGACACCCTGGCCAAGTTCCTGAACTCTGTGTGTCCTTGGTAGGAGTCTGAGCCTCACTGATACTCTGGGACTATTACTGCACACCACTGGGAAATTTGGGAAGGACCCAGCCCCACTGTGACCATGGGAATGGTGCTGAGGTCCAGTGAGAACACGGAAAGACCTGGGGTTCACTGAGACCATGGAGAAGGCACTAAACTCAGAATGTTCTTGGGAAAGTTTGTGAGTCCCACTGAGATTCTGGGAAGAGCTCTGAATGACACTGAGACCCTGGGAAAGGCCCTGAGAGAAACAGATCCTGGGGATGGCCATGAATCCCACTGAGACTTGGGACAAGGCCTGAGACTTATTGAGAAGACAGGGAACATCGTGAGTTCCAGAAGGTCTGGCCGTGATGATGAGCCTCACTGAGTGCCTATGGAAGGCACCAAATCCGCTGAGGCCCTGGGGAAGGCCCAGAGCACCACTGTGATTCTGGAGAAAATACTAAGCCCCACTAAAATTCTTGAAAAAGCCAAGAGCATCATTAATGATAAGGAAAATCCCTAATACCCAGTGAGACACTGGGAAAGTCCTTGTACCGCATTTATATTCTGCCAAAGAACCTGAATACCACTGAGCCGCTAGTAAAGGTCTTTACCATGTCAGAAACACTGAGTGAGAATCTAAGGCCCACTATGATCCCATGTGCAGCCCCAAGCTCCACTGAAATTATGGGGAAGAATCTGAGACTCAATAATACTCAGGAGAAATTAGGATCCCCAAGAAGACCTAGGGATTGCCCTGAGTCCTGATATGCCATTGGAGAAAGCATTGAGCCAGACTGAGACCCTGGAGAAAGCCCTGAGGTACACGAAGAAACTTGGGATGACCATGAGTTCCACTGACACAGTGAGGAAGGCCCTGAGCACCACTGTGACAATGGAAGTGGCCCTGAACTCCAATGAGGACTTGAGAAAGGGCCTGGATTCACTGAGACATTGACAAATGTGCTGAACCCAGTGTGTCCTTGGGGAAGTGTCTGAGCCTGATTGAGACCCTGAGTTCTGCACTGAACATGACTGAGACACTGGAAAGACTCAGAGAAAACCTGAGAATGTCCATGAGTCCCACTGACAGTGGCTAAGGCCATGGCCTATTGACAACCTGAGCCACACTGAGACCCTGGCACTGTCCAAGAGCCCATGAACTGCTTTGGGAAGACCATGAAGCCATGACACTGTGGGGGAATCCCCTGAGCACAACTGTGAGACTGGAGAAGGCCACTGTAGGGCAGGCCTACAATGTCCATAGTGAGCTCTATCATTGAGGCTTCTGGTAGGGGCAGGGGCTACTGCATGGTTTTCTGGTGCAGTCCAGGTCATACATTCAGCATATGTATTCAAGGTCATAAACGTTTGCTGGTGAGCACGCATCCACTGATGGAACCTGTTGCCAGTAGGCCTTCTCAGGCCTGCATATGAAGTTCTATGGAATGGAATGGACTCAGGGGGCTAAATGGAACAGGCTGTGGACAGAAGCCGGAGCCAGGGGCTGGCCAGGAGTTATATCTGCCTTTGTAAAAAGAATGTCTATTATCCCAACTGCATCTTGCATCTTCTTCCACATGGTGGGATCTCAAATCTCTTTCCTATGGTCCAAACCTCCACAATGGGCTTAGTCAGCAGGATGTCCCACAGGTGAGAGATGCATCTACCCTGGCAGATGGTGGAGAACAGTGGCCAAAGGATAGCATGTGGCATTGGATCACCACAGTCTTATAGACATGGACTCCTGTGGAGAATTGTGATACTGTGAACGGGTCACCTGTGAGTATAGAGAAAGCTTTTCAAGAAGTGAGTTCCCGCTTACAAGATCGTACTGCCCAGAAACAGTGGGACAAATGGGGTCGATTTTTCTCACTATTCTGAAAGCAACAAGGGAGCAGGCTCTGTTGGATTCCACCCAGTCCAGGGCCTCCAAGAGAACCAGGAAACCTTGGAACACGGCATCAATACTTTGGAAACTAAGATAAACGAGTCAGAAGGGTCAGAGCTATGGCCTCCAAGGGGAAGGAGGTGGAATCTGGGGAGGAGCAGGAGAAGAAGCCCCTGCTGTGAGCCCACTCTGTGGTGTGTCTGAAGATGAAACATGAGCAGCCCAGGGCCCCTGGAGGTGAGGCAATGGGTCAACTGCATGTTACAGAGTACACTACATGGCAGGCATGCATGCAGGAGGATTCCCTAAAGGAATGAGTGGAAACCAGGAGACACATCCGCTGGCTTCCAGCAATGTGCAGAGGGTATTGGCCCTGGTGGACACTGGAGCTGAGCACAGTCTCGTGTTTGGCAAACCTGATAAGTTCCCAGGCACATATGCCGATGTTGATGGTATGGGGAAAACATTCAAGGTAAAGGCAGGGTCTTCACTGTTGGAGATTGGTCATTTGCCCCCACAGCATTTGCGGTACCTGTGTGTCCTACCCCAGAGTACATCTTGGGTATGGAAGTGCTCCAAGGACTGTGTCTACAGACCACAGCTGGGCAATTCCACCTCTGTGTGAGAGCTGTGAAGGTGGTTATGACAGGACATGCAGGCCCAGGTCTTGTCACATCCCTGGGGGACAGTGAGGGTGAACTGCCTTTCAGGGTGACATGGAGAAATTAGAGCTACTGTCCTGCAACTGGAGAAAGTGAGCATAATATGGCCCCCACACAGCCTGGCTACCTCTCCTTTGGGGCCAGTGAAGAAGCCTGAGGGCCTTGGAGAGTGACTGTACACGATGGAGGACTGAGCACAGCGGTGCCTTCCCTGAGGCAGCAGTTCCCTGAGTGCATGACGTCATGGACCAATTGGCTTTGCCACTGGGCACACACCTATGTGTTGGATCTGGCTGATGCTTTGCTCTCTATTTTCTTGGTCTTGGAGAGAACAGGAGCAGTTGACCTTCACACGGGAAGGCTAGCAGTGGACATTTCAAATGTTGCCACAAGGTTATTTGCATAGCCTGACCATATACCATGGTTTGGTGGCCAGTGACTTGGCCTAGTGCCTTAGCCACCTACTGTACATTTGTTTTCTTCCATTGATGATGTGTTGTTGACTTCTGATGCTCTTTCAAATTTAAAGCTTGTAGCTTCGACTTTGGTGGCTTATTTGGAGACGTGGAAGGGCAGTAAACATGGCCAAGGTGCAGAGACTTGTTTTGTCAGTCAAGTTTTTGGGTATTTTTTTGTTTGGGTAAGACAAAAGTTGTGCCCAAAGATGTTATTCATAATACTCAGGCCAATCTGTGACCAACATTGGTTATGCAATTTCAGACCTAGGTGGCTTGTTGGAATATAGGTGGGTTTTATTCCCCATGTGGCCTAATCGTATCATCCCTGTATGCCACAGTGGAGAAAGGGGCTCAGCAGACTGGACTGAGCAAGCTGAGCTGTGGCTCTCAGAGTGCCGTTCAGGACGCTCAGGCCCTGGAGGGAACAGACCTATACTAACTCTTTGAGCTGGATGTTCATGTAACCCAGGAGGTGTCAAGGAGGCCTGTGGCAGTGGCATGAGCAGCTGTGGAGACCAGGAAGCTTCTGGTCACAGTTTGGAAGGGTGCAGAGGCCAACTACACTCTGATAGAGAGGCAGCTGGCAGCGGGGTATGCAGCCCTGGTGGCCTGAGACCATCATGGGTGCTGCTGAAGTTTTGGAGCATACCACATGTCTTTGGCAAGAGCTGTGGGGAATTAGGCCATCACCTGAGGATAGGGTATCCCAGACACATATCCTAGCAAGTTTTTGTGCATATTTGTAATACAGGCGTGCCTTGTGTCTGTTCCCTTGTCCTATGTGTTCTAAGAGATTCCAGGGCCCACACTGATATGCAACCGAGGAAGCGCCAGGCAGTGCTGATAAACATGAGCCAAGGAAGGGCCCATCACCCTAAAGGAAGAGGTAGCTCTGTCAGTCACAGTGCCTGGTACACTGAGGATCCAGCAGAGGGCCTTGGTCCCTTTACACTGTTATACAGCCTTGTGATCTACTGACACCTTGTGGTATAATGTGGGAATGGACAGAGCAGCCAGTGGGCTGAGTTACAGGCCATAAGGATGGTGGCACCACAGAAACAAGACATCTGATTTTGTGTATGGACAGCTGGGCTGTGTTTAAGTGGCCAACTCTGTGGATTACTACATGAAAAAGAGACAACTGGATGGCAGGGTATCAGCTTTTGTGGGGCTGAGGATTTGGCATGACCTTTGGGCCATGGGCCATACAAAGGAGATGACTAGTACATGTTACTGGCCATGTCCCTGTCAAGCCCAGGAATTGGGGAAGCCAATGCTTTAACTATGGTGCAGTGGTTACAGTGAATGCCACCCACTGACCTGGTGGCTTGGCTGCACCCCTTCCTGCAGCATGCAAGTGTGAAACCACGTGGAATGGAGTCAAAAGTGGGGGCAACATTTACCCTGGGATGCCCTGGTAGAGAACTGCCTGGCATGTGTGGTTTGTACTCAGGAGTATCCTCACCCACATGCCTTTGAGCCATGGTTGTCCAGGTAATGTGGTGCATGTAACTACTTTGTCTTTAATCCGTTGGTGTTTCCTCACCAAAACCACTGTGACCTGGGCACACACGTACGCCAGTGTAGCCATTCTTCTGCTGCTAAGTGTTCACTCAAGTGCCTGTGAGTTTGGCTGAGACTACCCTGGCAAATCCAGAATATGTTTCTGGAGAATTGAGTGTGGCTGGGAAGACTTTTACTGCCTCCCATGCTGTCAGTATGGGAGGAGGCTGGCAGTGGTTTTTAACATTCCTAGGTGATGGAGCCAGCTTTCTGATTGTGTGTTGTTTCAACCTGTGTTGTTATTGTGGTCTGTGAATTCAGAGCTCTGCCCTCCTCACTAAAGGTTCATTACAGATGACTTCAGATGTTCACGGGTATAAAATGTAAGTCAGAGAATTCTAAAAGGGTGGGTAGTAGGGTAAGCCCAAAATGGCTATAGTTAAGCTCCCTTGCTGAGGCTTCAGTGGGCTAGGTTTTTAGGGTGTAATCAAGATCATGAATGCTCTGATATAGTATATGTACTCAGGTCATCAGCATTTGTTTGTGAGCATGCACCCACTGAGGTATCCTGTTGGCAGGGTGCATATTTCTTGGCCATCAGGTAAAAAGCCTATGGAACAGACTCAGGGGGCTCACTGGAACTGGCTGGGGGATGAAGCCAGAGATGGGGACTGGCTAGGTGCTACTGTGACACCTGAATAAAGAATGTTACTATCAAAACTATTTCTTGTAGTTTCTTCCACTTGCCAGAATCCCAAATTTGTTTCCTAGGATCATGGTTCACAGTGAAAGCCATGAAACCTACTGATACCCTGAGTAAGGATCTGATGTCCACTGAACCACTAGAAAAAGCCATTAGCCTCATTGATTATTGGGAAGATCCCAGAAACACAATGATACACTGGAAAAAATCCTGAAATAACATTCAGACCCCAGTGAAGGCCTGAATTCCACTGAAACACTTTTGATGGTCTTCAGATTACAAAAACACTGGGAACGCATCTGAGCCCCACTAAAATACTATGTACAGTTCTGAACCCCACTGAAGTACTGGAAAATATCCTGAGACCTACTGATAGCCAATGGAAGTCACTGAGACCAGTGATGCCCTTGAAAAAGCCATGAGCCCCGTTGATGTGCTGGAAAAACCTTGAGACACAATGAGATATTGTAAAAGGCCCTCAACCCAACATAGATTGTCGTGGATGCCCTAAACCTCAATGACAGTCTAGTGAAGGTGTTTAGGCTCACAAAACCTTTGGTGAAAAATGTCATCCTCACTAAGATCCTGTGGAAAGCCCTAAGTGCCTTTGAAAATTTGAGGAAGGTCCTGGGATCTAATAATGCTCCACAGAAAGTTAGGATTATACAAGAGCCCCCTATGGAATGCCCTGAGACCCTATGTAACCTAGGGGAAAGTGCAGGGATGGAGTGAGACCCTCTGGTCCACTGAGAATCTCCACTGAGCATGACTAATAGATTGAGGAAGGCTCTGAGCACAACTGTGACAATGGTGGCATCTCTTCATCCCAGTGAGACCCTTGGCAAGGCACTGAATCCCATTGAGACAGTATAAATGCTTGAGCCTCACTAGGACTGTGAGGGAGTTCCTCAGCACCATGGTGACCCTGAGAAATATTCTGAACCTTACTGAGTGCTTGGGAAGTTAATGAAACAACCTGGACTCTGTCATAAGGCTCTGAGTACCAATGGTACCTGTGGAAGGCTCCGAGTTTAAGTAAGAGTAAGAGCAAAACTTTGAGTACCACCATGGCCCTGGAAATGGCACTGAACTCCACTGAGACTCTGAGCATAGTGCTGAACAAAAGTGATACACTGCAAAAGGTGCTGAAAAAACTGAGACCCTAGTAATGGCCATGAGTCCCACTGAGACCCAGGGTCAGGCCTTTTCCCAATTGAGAACATGACAAATATCCTGAACCACATTGAGAACAAAGGAATGTCCAGGAGCTCCACTGAATGCAGGGAAAGGCAAGGAGACTGCTAAGACTCTGGGGAAGGGTGTGAGCACCACTGTGACACTGAAGAAGACGAGGCTCCACTGAATGGCTAAGGAAGGCCCTCAGCCACTGAGACACTTGGAAAGGCATGAGCCCCATTGATGATCTGGAAAATCCTGAGAACCCTGAGACACTGGTAAAGACCCTGAAAGCCATGTAGACCCCAGTGAAGGCCATGGAAACCACTAAGACACTAGTAAATGCTGATGGACTTGTAGAAACACTGCGGAAGCATCTGAGCCCCACAGAGATGCTGTAAAGGGTTCTGAGGACCACAAATATACTAGCATGGACCCAGAGCCTTGCTAAGACACTAGTGAAGGTAGCTAGCACCCAGAAACACTGGGGAAGCCTCCAAGTGCCACTAAGATTTTGTAGAGTACTCTGAGATCTACCGAAGTACTGGCATAGACCCGGAGTCTCCTTAAGACATTTGAGAAGACACTGACCACCACTGTGACACTGGTGAAGGCCTGATCTTCAATAAGAATCTGGAGAAGACCATGGTGATCCTGTAAATGTAATGACCTTGACTGAGGACCCGAGCAAGGACTGGGATCCACTGAGACCAAACTAAAGTCTGAAATCAGTGGGTCTGGGGAAGTTTCTGAGCTCCTTAGTGTATTGGAAATAGCCCTGAGCTCCACCGAGAACTTGAGAAAGGCCAATTGAGATCTTGGGGAAAATGCGAGGAATGTCCTTAACCCCACAGAACCCTTGGGAAGGATTGTTTCTGAGGAAGTTGATGAGGTTACTAAGATTATAGGAAAGGTTCTACACAGGATTGTGACCCTGAGGAAACCTTTAGCCCCATGATAACTTGGGGAAGGACCTGAGCCCCACAGGAAAACTTGGGAAGGCTGTCAGCAACATCATGACCTGCAAGAGACTGGAGACCCCATGAGAGACTGGGAAATGCTGGCAATGGCACTAAGACCACACTGAAGGGGCAGAACCCCACTAGTTAAAGCCTGTAGCCTGTCAGAGAGAGTTCAGAAGGCTCTGATCCCCACAAAGTCATGTGAACTGCCCCAAATATCACTGCAATTCTGGGGATGAGCAACATTAATGACTTTGAAAGACCTAAAGCAAAACCAGAAACAAAAAGACCCTGAACTCCATTTGGATTTCAACAATGGTCCTGAAATCCACTCAGACTCTAGTGTATGATTGTAATATCAAAGAAACATTGGGGGAGAGGAATATAAGGCCCTTTAAGATATTGGGGACAGCCATGAGGCCCATTGAAACACTGTGGAAAAACTTTCCCACCAATGACAGCCTGGGGAAAGACATGAGGTCATCTTAAATGCTTGTAAACACCATGAGCCCAAATCAGAACTGGGGAAGGCCCTGAACACAACCAGGACACTGATGATGGTCCTGAGTACCACTGAAACACTGGAAAAGGCACTGAGCCCCAGTGAAATTCTGGGGAAGGGCCTGAGCACACTGTGACTCTGGGAATGGCACTTGGGATCTCTGAGAGCCTGGGAAGGACACAAGACCACTAAGACCCTTGGGAATATCCTGTGTAGCCCTGTGATATTGTGGAAAGCTCTGAGCCTCAATGAGACTCATTACAATGGTGCTGAGATCCACAGTGAACCTGGGGAAGGCCCTTAGCTCCACTAAAATCCTGTGAAAGGCCATAATCCTCATTGGTTAACTGGAAAACCCTGAGGAAAAAAGAGACACTGGGAAAAATACTGAAAACCACTTAGACCACAGCAAAGGCCATTAACATTGACACTGTAGAGAAGGCCTGTAGCCTCCCAGAAACACAGGGGAATGATTTGAGAATAAATAAGATTCTCTAAAGAGCCCCAAGACTCACTAAAATTCTAGGGAAGACCTTGAGCACAAATAACACCCTGACCAAATCACTGAACTCTATATGTCCTTGGTAGGATTCTGAGCCTCACTGATACTCTGGGAATAGTACTGCACATCACTGGGAAATTTGGGAAGGACTCAGCCCCACTGTGACCATGGGAGTGGTGCTGAGGTCCAGTGAGAACATGAACAGGCCCTGGAATTCACTGACACTATGGTGATGGCCCTGAACCCAGTATGTCCTTGGGAAGTTTGTGAGTTTCACTGAGACTCTGGGAATGGCTCTGAATAACACTGAGGCACTGGGAAAGGCCCTGAGAAAAACAGAGATCCTGAGGAATGGTCAGGAATCCCAATGAGATCCTGGGCAAAGCCTTGGCCTTATTGAGAAAATGGGGAACATCTTGAATACCACTGAGGCCCTGGCCATGACCATGAGCCCCACTGAGTGCCTGTGGATGGCACCAAATTAACTAAGGCACTGTGGAAGGCCAGAGGCACCATTGTGATTTTGGAGCAGGTCCAAATCCCCACTAAAATTCTTGAAAAAGCCAAAAGCCCATTGATGGTAAGAAAAATTCCTGACACCTAGTGAGACACTGGGAAAGTCCCTGAGCCACATTGAGACTCTGCTTGTTGTAGAAACAGATGAGGCAGACACCAAAGACAGCAGGAAACAGTTTTATTTGACTGCAGTCAGTTCAGAGGGTAAAGCTTTTTCTGTAATCAATTAATGTCCCTGAATCCTGAGTCCAGGCAGTTTCAGAACTTTATACCCAGCATGTAAGGGGAGGGGCTCAGTGGTTCACAGTCTGCTGAAGTTCACACTAAAGAAGCTTTTTTTTTTTTTTAAACTGTTTGGGGCAAGTTAACCCTTCAAAGACAGTGCCTGAGATGGGGAGGGCTCCCCTTTATCCCTCCACCTGCTAGCTTTCATGATGGAACCCAAGCAGTAACATTTTCTCTTATCTTTAAAATGTAAACATCTCTGTGAAGGTCATGCTCAAGGCTAGAGGCCTTGTGAAAGGACCTGTCTTTTGTACCATCCTTTGTACTTACAAACACACTTCTATAAAATATTACCTTGTTACTATACTAGATAGTCCATAAATGTTTATAAAAAAAAACTAGCAAAGGGGCATTCAACACCTGGAGTGCCGATCTCTATCAGGCCAGTGGGCAAGTAAGACAACTACATTGAAATCTTTTGTAGAGACTCTTTTTCTGACAGTCCTAAGATCAATTATGGTGCAGATTTCTGGAGAAGCTTAATTAAGATTTTCTGTGGAATAGGGTGTGCCACTATATGCTGAAGAATCTTAAAGCCACTGCGAAACTAGAGAATGCCTTTACCATCCCAGAAACAATGAGGGAGAATCTGAGCCCCAGGATAATTCTGTGTACAGCCCCAAGCTCCACTATAATTCTGGGGAAAGATCTAGGACCCAATAATACCAAGAAAAAAAGTTAGGATCCCAAAGAAGATCCAGGGAATGCTCTGCATCCTGGGATGTCATTTGAGAAGACATTAAGCCAGACTGAGATGCTAGAAAAATCCTTGAACTACACTAAGAAACTTGAGATGGCTGTGTGTTCCACTGACACAGTGGATAAGGCCTTGAACATCACTGTGACAATGGAGGTGGCCCTGAGTCCCACTGACACCCTAGGCATGGCACTGAACTCCATTGAGACTATAGAGAGGGCCGTGAGCATCACTAGGTCTTTTGGGGTGGCCTTAGCACCACTGTGGCCCTGGGAGCTACTCTGAGCTCCACGGAGTGCCTGGGAAGACAATGAGATACCTTGTCCTCTGTGGAAGGACCTGAGCACCATAGTGACATAGGGAAGGCACTGAGTTCAACACTGAGGAAGGCCTTGCATATCACCATGTCCCTAGGAATATACTGACCTCTACTGGGAACATGAGCAGGGCCCTGGGATTCACTGAAACCCTAGGAAAGATATTCAACCCAGTGTGTCATTCAGAAACTTTCAGAGCCACATCAAGACTCTGAAAATAGCACTGAACACCACAGATACTAGAAAAGGTCATAAACACAAGGAAATGGCATTGAGATCCAGCAAGAAGCTATTATGTACCTGGGATACACTGAGACTCAATTGAAAGCCCTGAAATCAATGGGACATGAGGTAACTTTTTGATCCTCACTGAGGCTCTGGGGATAGCACTGAGCCTTGCTGAGAACTTGGGAATTGCCTGAG
Source organism: Xerus rutilus (assembly GCA_028644305.1). Lineage (NCBI taxonomy): Eukaryota > Metazoa > Chordata > Mammalia > Rodentia > Sciuridae > Xerus > Xerus rutilus. The sequence continues at coordinate 1,968,647 of CM053399.1, read as the reverse complement.
AACAACTGAGATCCTGAAGAAGGGCCTGAGTCCCACTGAGAACCTGGGGAGTGCTCTGAACCACACTGAGACACTGGGAAAGACCATGAGCCCCACAGAAAGTCTAGGAAGAAATGGGACTACTGGAACACAGGGGAAGGCCCTGCACAGGACTGTGACCTGGGGAAACCTCAGCCCTATGATACCTGTGCAGAACTGTGACCTGGAAGGCCCTGAGTGCCACTGAAAATCTTGGAAAATCCATGAGCAACATTGTGACCTACAAAAGCTTTGAGAGCCAATGAGATACAGGGAAAGGGTTTGAACACCATTTAGACAACAATGAGGTTGCTGAACTCCACTGAGACTCTAGTGAAGGCCTTTAGCCTCTCAAACACTGGGGAAGAATCTTAGCCCCACTAAGTTTATGCAGGCAGCCCCAAATGTCAGTAAAATGTAGGAGAAGATCATGAGTTCCTCTTAGATCCTTTTATGATATTAAGTCCCTTTGAGACTCTGGGGAAGGCCCTGAAACTGACTAAGGCTCTGGAAACTTCCTGAGCTCCACTGATGTTTTATAAGAGACCTGGTACACATTGAGACACTGAATAAAGGCCATGAGTCCCACTGAGATCTTGGGTAAGAGATTGGGCCCCATTGAGATCATGGAAAATGCTCTGAAATTCAGTAATACACTGGACAAAGCCCTGAGCACCACTGGGACTATGTTCATGGCACAGAGCCTCACTGTGGACCAGGGCAAGGTCCTGGGATTCACTGAGAGCCTCCTGAAGGCTTTGATGTCAGTGGGTTCTTGGGGAAGATTCTGAGCTTCACTTAGCCTCTCCTGATAGCCATGTACCTCTCTGAGACTCTGGGGATAGCATTGAGACTGTTATGGTGTCAATATTAGGTATCCCCCAAAAACTCATGGGTGAGACATGCAAGAATACTCAAAAGTTAAATAATTGGTTTATGAGAGTCTTAACACATTCAGTGAATTAATCCTTTGATAGGGATTAACTGTGTAGCAACTGAAGGCAGGTAGGCTGTCACTGGTTTGGAGGTGGGCTTTCTGGGCATGCCTTTGGGGTATATAGTTTGTAACTGGTGAGTGGATTCTCTCTGTTTTCTGATCATTATTTGAGTATTTTCCCTCCACCAAAGTCTTCTGATATGTTGTTATGCCTCACCTTGAGCCCCAAGCCAGCTATATGTGGAGAGAGATCTCTGAAACCCTGAGCCTGAAGTAAATTTTTCTCCTGCAAAATAATTCTTGTTAGGCCTTATAGTCACATCAACAATATGATGACTAGTACATAGTCTCACTGAGTCACTGAAAAGTACCCCGAGAAAAAAATGGGATGTTGAGGATGGTCCTGAGATCCACTGAGCCCCTGAGTGATGCTTGATGTTCACTGAGGCTCTGTGAAAGTTTCTCAGTACACTGTGACCTTGGAAATGGAAATGAGCTCTAGCAAGTGCCTGGGAAGTTAATGAGACCACTAAGACTCTTGTGAATAATGTGCTCACAACTATGACCCTGGGAAAGGCCCTAAGCCTCACTAAGATTCTGAAGAAGGCCATCAACCCCATCAAGACAGCAGTGAATGCACTGAGCCCTCTAAGATTCTTTTCTAAGGCCTTTAGTCTCTTGTAAACAGTGGGGATGGATCTGAGCCCCCCAAATTTATGTGGATGTTCCTGAGCTTTTTTTGTATTTTGGGTAAGGTCCTGAAACCCTGTGATACCCTGGGAAGATTGGAGCAGTACTGGGACTCTAAGTTTGTCTGTTATAGGGCAGACCACTCAGGAAACACACCAAATAACAGTGATGTCCAAATTGGAGAGTCTTTAATAGATGGTCAGTCCCAGTGATGTTCTATTAGCCAGCCAATGACTGTTTCCTATAAGACTCCACAGGGATTAGTGTCAAGCCTGAGCATTTCAGTGTATTTAAAGGCAGAAACCACAGCCAGGTTTGCATAGCTGTAAGCAAGCAGGGGTCCAGAAGCTGAATTGAGCCCTTAGCAAAAGGGCTAAGGGCTCATATTGTGTATGAGGCAATGCATGCCTTCTGTGCACATTCGGTAGTTTCCATGGTCATTTGCAACTGACACATTTAGTACTTTTTATAATTATTTATAATTGACAAAGTTCTGCATTCAGGACAGGGTCATAAGAAACTAAAATGGATGGCTTAGCTAGGATGGGTTCACTAATGTTAAACTAGTCTACAACATTGTGTACTGGTCTTATGGGACTAATCAAATCATTGATTTATCATCATCAATGCACTGTTGATTGTAATGAGTATGGTGGGCCATCAGTTTTACAGTTTGTATCCTTTGTTTTATCTATTTAATCAGATAATTTAGAACTCAGGGTCCAATTAAATATTTCAAGAGGGTTAACAGCAATGGACCAGCTAAAGCTGATATGAGTAGTTAGCCAAGGGGACAAGGAGAATAAATTTTGATATCAGTTTCCCTCATATTTTCTTGTTTTTTTCTATTCCTTTAGTCATTTCCTGATCAGAGATGAACTCTTTTACCATTCTTGAATGATTGGTGTAGAAGAAATGTGTTTCCTTTAATGCAATACAAGGCCTCCTTATTTTAAGAATAAAAGATATAAACTTCTCCTGTTTTGTAATATCACTTTTGTCAGAGAATCAAGAGAGGTTTTAAGTCTACTTATTGATTGTTCTAATTCTCCTAGATCTAAATCTATGTGTTCAGGTTTCTGAAATTTTCATTTCCAGTTAGAAGTGTTGTAGCCAGGGCTGAAGATCCTGCAATTTCCAGGCCCATCAGTAGGGGGACTAGAATGGAGGCTGCGCTCCCAGCATGGTGTTCAAGCCCCAGATGCTCTCATTTAGCCTCTCCACTGTAATAATACACTTGGAGAATAATGTGAATAGTTACACAGAATTTGTTTTATCCTGATGTTCCAAAAAACTGTAGGGAGAAGCGTGGAGTTTTTCCTGATAAATAGGCAAACCAAATGCCCTCTGGAGCCATTTATCTGTTGAGGGGAACAGCTCCCAGAGGAGTTTGTACCCAGTCTCACATAGTAAGGTGGTTCTGGGTTTAAACAATCAACAGTCCTGGGTGACATTAGGTTCTGTCTGATTTAGAAACAGGAAGACTGAGTCTAATAGATCTAGAAGAGGCTTATGGGGACCCAAGCCTAGAGTTGGGGGTTTGACTGATGAGATGTGTTGTTTTAGCAGCTCAGACTTTATGACATTTTTTGGACCCCCACCAGCCTCCATTTTGTGATTTGAACTGACTGCCTATTTACATTGATTGTATTTTCCCCTTTAATTTTAGGAAACTCCTACTGCTGTAGGAAAAGGGTAATAATCCCTCTTGCTGATTTTGAGAAAAGAGGGGGAGATGCACAGTGGGGCAAGGAGTTTGGAGCCTCTTTTAAGAAATTGGGTCAAGGGGTCCATGAGGAAAGTCTGGTTTGGGAAGAACAGGTTGTAAATTCAGCTGGGGGTGGGTGCTTCTATGAGACAAACAAAAAGACATGAGTACTAAAATAAAATCAATACACAATATTTATCTCAGGTGAGGTGGAGATGTTTAGAAATCTTAGGTGAAGTGTTTTAGTTCTGAAGCTGACCTTTGTCTCCTTTTTTAGGTATCATTTTATAAAGGTAACATATATTGTTTCTTGAGTCACACTATTAACCTTTAAACAGATCAGGTTCTTCTTTAAAAAAATACCTTAAAATTTTCATATCCCAGAGTAAAAAGTAACATAAGGTTGAGGTTTGGTTACAAAACAACAAATAATATAAATAAATCTCCAATAAATTGTGTCATTCTTATAACTCTAAAATTACTGTTAGATACAATCTTAATTTGTAGAACACCAGCTTAATAAATTGTTCCTTTAATCCTTTTACTTTAAAGATTTGTATAACTGTAAGATATTAACCCATTTAACGTATAAATAAGATTAATATTACCACAGTTACATTGATGTTTTCATATTAATCCAGTTTAGCTTTTAAAGAAAAATCTAGACTGTATAATTTAGTACAATACTTAAAATGAAAGTTGCTGTTTAACCAGAGTGGTACAAACATTAATTTTTTCAGGACTAATTTTTCTAGAGAATAAAATTTAACAAACACAATGTTAGTAGTAAATTAATATTTTAAAAAATCCTTATAATTTTAACAGATTAAACTTTGATTTATACTAGTACATTAATATTCAGACTTAGGAAAAAAAACTTGAATAGCTTTTACTCTTTGTGTTACATATATATAACCAACTTAGTTACACACAAACCTTTTAAAATTTACCCTTTATTTATATAGACATTTTTTATCACTTAAATAGACTCTCTGGTTTACTTAGATGTATTACAACTTTACCATAGAAAGACTTTTTTTTAACCAGAAAATTTTTTTCCTTTTACTAAATATATGTTTATATTTAGAGTTTTTGATTTTTAATTTGTTGATATCTCTTTTTGTTCACACTCTGAAATAACCCTTATGAAATCCTGAATTTAAACAATTACTCTACTTTAATAAGATGAAATACTTCATGTTATTTATATGCTTTAATTGAAATGTAGTTGGAAAATTTAGACCCCTTATATAACCTTGCTTTTAGTGAAGACACAAAGTAATTTTAAACTCCTTTTTTAATTTACCAGTTTATAAAAAAAAAAACCAATAATGTTTAAGTATAATACCTTAAGGAATTGAAGGAGTTAAGAGTACTTGATATCATATTTAACAGTTAGAATTTTAACTTCATAAACCAATCTCATGTCTGTAACAAACACATTCATGACCAGTCTCATACATGTCAGATCTAATTTACTTATTTTTAAAAACCAAGATATGAGAAAGTGCATTGAAGAGCATCAGTCATTTTTTTCCAGTTGAAGAAAAATCACAGAAACAATGGATATTAGACATTTTATAGACATTAACATTTTATTAACAGCTGTTTTTACTTTCATTTGTTTACATAATTTAAATTGAACCATTTGAATCACTTAACCAAAGGTATTTGGATCCATTTTTTAAAAATTTTAATTTATGAGCTCATATGCCAATTTTGGTACCTAATGTAGACGTGGCATTACATGTAGACTGACAATACACTGGTGTACCAAAAGAAAACAAACAAGCAAACCAAGGCCTTGTAGCTTATTTTTAAAAACCTATTAGATTGAGAGCTAACCCTTGTAAATTGGCCTCTGAATAAAACAGAGTGTAAAAATAACTTTTACAATTGGATAAAATGAATCTACTCAGAAAAAACATATTAACTTAGGAGCACCAGATCAAAATCATGAGCTTGAAAAAAAATAGAATTTAAAAATCCTTCCTGGTTTCGTCCTGATGTTGTCCCACTTATCACAGGTGAAAAGAGTTAAGAGAATATAGATAAATGGGGCCCCATTCCTCCCTGACAGAATTTTTCCTTGGGAGGGCCCCCTCACATTAGGGGTCTTGTCCTAAACCATTTTTTCTGGTCTCTTGCATAGTGGCCACAAAAATCTTGCTCTGATATTTTGAAATACACATATAAGCTGGGCTGTGATGTTTAAAAAACTTTTGGGTCACCTCCAATAGTTGGAAGTTATTCTGTAAACCCTTTAAGCTTTTGGAGTTTTCTGTGAATATCTGGGGCTGACTGAGAGACAAAAGCCAAATTTCCTAGACAAAATGATGCTTTTGCATATCTTAAAAATGGTAATCCTATAAAACTCTCTAGTTTTAATCTGCCCTCTATAGAAACTTATATTATCTACTCTTGGCCACCTGGCCCAGTTTCTAAATGAAGCAAATCTCAAAAATGCTTTTTTCCCTTTAGCTTGTACTCTTGACATTGTTGTTTTTTTTTTCTTACTCCTGTTGGCAGCCACTTACGTTTTAATGCAAGCTTTAAAGCTTTAATGCAAGTGAGCAGGTAGTGACACCCCCTCCTCCACAGAAAATCTTAATTAAGGTACTTCAGAAATCTGCACCATAACTCATCTTAGGACTATGAGCAGAAGAGTCTCTACAAAAGAGCTCAATGCAGTGAAGCTTTTTATTTCCTGTTACTCTATCTCACTTGGCCACCAGCCTGGCAAAGGTCGGCACTCCAGGTGCTGAAGGTCCCTTTACTAGTTTTGTCACAAACATTTATAGACTATCTGTTAATGGAACAATATAGTATTTTATAGAAATGAGTTTTCAAATAGAAAGTGTGATAGGAAAGACAGATCTATAACAATGCCTCTGGCCTGGGGCCTGAGCTTCACAGAGATGTTTACATTGCAAAGATAAAAGAAGATGTTACTAATTGGGCTCCATGGTAACAGCTGGCAGGGAGAGGGAAGAAAAAGGACAAAAAGCTCTCCCCTTCTCACCTGCTGCCCTTGAATGGTTAACTTGTCCAGAACAGTGAAAGAAAAAGCTGCTTTTGTGTGAAGTTCTGCAGACTGTGAACTTCTGAGCCCCTCCCCTTACATCTGGTTATAAAGTTCTAAAAGCGATTAAACTCAGAGTTCAGGGGGATTGTTTGCAGCAAAAGCCTTACCCTCTGAATTGACTGCAGTCAAATAAGACTGCCTTTTGCTGTCTTTGGTGTCTGCCTGAGCCATCCGCAGAAGCACAGTTAAAAACATTTTTAACCATTGTTTCTTCTGGTGGGTATTCAGGTCAGGTTTGGAATAAATATCTGGGTGGCCAGGCTGCTTCAAAATAATTTTTTTGTACCCAGTAGGCAGTGGGGAGGTCAATGGTCCTTTCTGGAGGCTATCTGAGCTCAAATATGGACCATTCCATTTTACAAAATTTTCTGAGGGAGAAAACATCACAGGAAGTGCCATAATCTGCAGGCTTTTTATGGAATTCCTGAAAATGGGACAGGAAACATTGAAGAGGTGAACAGGACAAATGGGAGGTGGATTGATTTTGACACATAATAACCAGACCAAGACAGACAAAAACACACAACAGGTAAGGTGCCAAAACCAGATTTAACTAAAAGAAGACCAGACCTGGGCCAGTGGACGGAACAACATCTTGCCAGCCGTGGAGTCACAAAATATTGCTGCATCCAGCTTTCCTGAGGTTCCCCAGAAGGAGATCTGCACAGACCAGGCTTAACTTCACCAGGGAAATACAGGTGACTCCCAGCAGTTTTATCTTGGTGGGGCCTGTGAAGAGATGACCAGGAGCTGAGGAATGCCCCTCAGAGGCCTTCCTCTAGGCAATCTCACTTTCAATGACCTACCTGGGTGGTCTCCAGCAATCTCCTGACTGTGAGAAAAAGCGGAGCTCCCTGGGGCCTCCAAATGTTATGGGGGCAGACTATTCAGAAAACACCAAGTCCCAGTGATGTCCAAATTGGGGGGTCTTTATTAGCTGACCAGTCTCAGTGATGTCTTTATTAGCTGGCCAAGAACTGCTCACTGTAAGACCCCACAGGGAACAAAGAGCATCAAGCCTGAGTTTTTCAGGGTACTTAAAGGTAAAAACCACATCCTGGTTGCCATAGCTATCAGCAGGCAGGGGTCCAGGAGCTGAACTGAGCCCTTAGTAAAACAATGCGTAAGAGGCAGTGCATGCATCTGCGCACATTCGTACTCTCCATGATCATTTCTAACTGACACATTCAGTAATTTTTATGATAATTTATAATTGACAATGTTCTGGGTTCAGCACAGGCACAAAAGGAACTAAAATGGATGGCTTAGCTAAGATGGAGTGTCTCATGTTAACCCAGTCTACAGCATTGCCCACAAGGCCCTCTCAGACCCTGCAGAAGAGCTTGAGTGTCACTAAGAGTTATTGGAGTCTCCAAAGACTTATTCCCAGTGGGGTTTTTTAAATATAAGAGAGAATAAAGAAATCTTCCTTCTGACAACCAGCATGACCTAGCTAGCATCCCCTGAAGGACTCCTTTTACCTCTAAAATTGGTCAGATGCCTGAGGGGAGATAATGATGTTCTTGAGGTAAGTGGTTACTGAGTTCTCCTGAGTGAGCCAAACCCATGGAAAAGGCAGCATTCTTGAGATGTTCCATGAAGGGTGTGTGAAGGTCATGGTAGGCACATGTTCAGGGAAGCTCTTTCCTATTTTCCTTAGCCCTTTACTGTCCCTGAGACCATGATTGTAGAAGAGTCACAGGAATGGAGAAGGTAATCACTCCCTGAGAGACTGGATTGGTGTGGCTGCATGAACTCTGTGCACTGACACTGGTGAGCTGCCAGAAACTGTGGGTAAATGGCAATCCTATGCTGATTTGGAGCAGATCCTTTGTGAGCTGGGTATGCATTGGGCAACAGTTAACCTGAATACATGGGGCCAGATGATGGAAGATTTTTGAGTGGCCTGGGAGACTGGGTTCTGCAGCATGCTCCACCCACCACCTTTGGGTCTCTGGTGGCTATTTTGTCTCATATGTTGGTTGCCCCACTAGTGAGGTTACTCCCATGGTGGCTAGCCTGGGAGAAGCCCAGAGCAGATGGCAGTCAAGAAGTGTGCACAGAGTGAGAGGGCCTGGAGGTGGGACAAAGGGAGGAAGAAAGAGTCCAGCAGAATCACCTGCATGCAAAGGAGGTCTGCCCTCCTGGCAGCAGGGGCAGATCACCAGGAGATAGGCACTCAGCCCAAAGTGGTTGAGGTGTGAGTGCAGCCGCGCCCAGACCAGCAGTGCCTGAAAAGAGGCAGAGGTGAACAAGCACCCTGAGAAGCCGGACCTGTGCCACTGAAACACCATTAGCCTGCTTCTGGAAGAAATGAGGGGACCTTGTTTCAGTACAACTAGTATTTGGCAAAGGAATAAGTGGGGACCATGGGACACATCCCCTGGCCTCCAGCAATGTGCAGCAGGTATTGGCCCTGGTGGACATTGGGGCTGAGTGCAGTCTGGTGTTTGACAAACCTGATAAGTTCCCAGGTCCACATGCCTATGTCAATGGTATGGGGAAAACATTCAAGGTAAAGGCAGGGTCTTCACTGCTGGGGATGTATTGTTTTCCCCCAGAGCATCCTCGGTACTTGTGTGTCCTATCCCAGAGTACATATGAGACATAGATGTGCTTTCAAGACTGTGTCTACAGACCACAGCTGGGCAATTCCACCTCTGTGTGAGAGCTGTGAAGGTGATTATGACAGGACATGCAGGCCCAGGTCTTGTCACATCCCTGGAGGACAGTGAGGGTGAACTGCCTTTCAGGGTGACATGGAGAAATTAGAGCTACTGTCCTGCAACTGGAGAAAGTGAGCATAATATGGCCCCCACACAGCCTGTCTACCTCCTCTTTGGGGCCAGTGAAGAAGCCTGAGGGCCCTTGGAGAATGACTGTATACGATGGAGGACTGAGCACAGCGGTGCCTTCCCTGAGGCAGCAGTTCCCTGAGTGCATGACGTCATGGACAAATTGGCTTAGCCACTGGGCACATACCTATGTATTGGACATGGATAATGTGTTGTCCTCTATTTTTTTGGTCCTAGAGAGACAGGAGCAGTTTGCCTTCACATGGAAGGCCAGCAGTGGACATTTCAAATGTTGCCACAAGGTTATGTGCATAGCCTGACTATGTGCCACAATTTGGTGGCCAGTGACTTGTCTCATTGACTCAGCCAACCAATGTACATATGTTTTCTTCCATTGATGATGTGTTGTTGACTTCAGTAGCTCTTGCAGACTTAAATCATGCAGCTCTCACTTTAGTGGCCCACTTGAAGACATTTGGCTGGGCAGTAGACCTGGTCAAGGTGCAGAGACCTGGCTTTTCAGTCAAGTTTTTGAATATTTTTTGGTTGGGGTAGACAAATTTGTGCCCAAAGCTGTTATCCATGTACTTCAGGCCAAACTGTGTCCAACATCAAATACACAATTGCAGACCTAGGTGACTTGTTGAGGTATATGTGGGTTTCATTCCTCATTTGACCCAATTGTCATCCCTGTATGCCAGGTGGAGGAAGGGGCTCAGTAGTACTGCACTGAGTGAGCTGAACTGTTGTTCTAAGTGTCATTCAGCAAATTTCAGACATGTAGGGAGAAGACTCAGCTTGTCCCTATGAACTGGATGTTCATGTAACCCAGGAGGGGTAACCTGTGGCAGTGGCATGAGCAGCTGTGGAGACCAGGAAACTTCTGGTCATAGTTTGGAGGGGTGCAGAGGCCCACTACATTCTGATAGGCAGCTGGCAGCTGGGTATGCATCCCTGGTATTTTGGGAGTCCATCACAGGTGCTGCTGAGATTTTGGAGCATACTACATTCTTTGGCAAGAGCTATGGGGAATTAGGCAGTCACCTGAGGATAGGGTGTCCCAGACACATACCCTAGCAAGTTTGGGGGCATATTTGTAATAAACAAGTGCCTTGTCTATTATTCCCTTGTCCTGTGAGTTCCAAGAGATTCCAGGGCTTGTGCAATATGCAACTGAGGAAGCACCAGGCAGTGCTGATAACCATGAGCCCAGGAAGGGCCCATCACCCTAAAGGAAGGAGCAGCCCTGGTAGTCACAGTGTCTGTTACACTGAACTTCCAGCAGAGGGCCTTGGTCCTTTTACACTGTTGTACAGCCCTGTAATGTACTGACACCTTGTGGCATAATGTGGGAATGGACAGAGCAGCCACTGGGCTGAATTACATGACACAAGGATGGTGGCGCTGTAGAACCAGGACCTCTGATGTTTTGCACAGACAGCTGCACTGTGTTTAAGGGGTCAGGTCTGTGAATTACTACTTGGGAAGTGGACAATTGAATTGTAGGACATTGGCTTTTGTGGGGTTAAACATTTGGCAGGACCTTTCTGCCATGAGCTATGCCAAAGAGATGACTAGTACATGTCAATGGCCATGCCCCTGTCAAGCCCCAGTGATGGTGAAGCTGAAGCTTTGACTATGGTTACAATAGCAATTGTGGTGCACCTTCTGGCCTGGTGGCTTGACTGCACCACTGTCTGCAGCATGCAGGTGTAAAACCATCTGGAATGGAGACAACAGTGGGGGTCCTCAGCTCCACTGAGACACTTGGAAAGGCTGAACTCCATCAATGATCTGGAAAATCCTGAGAACTGTGAAACACTGGGAAAGGCTCTGAAAGCCATTTAGACTCCAGTGGAGGCCACAAAAACCACTGAAACACTGGTAAAGGCTGACAGATTTCTAGAAACACTGGGGAAGTACCTGAACCCCACTGATATTTTATGAAGTGCTCTGAGTCTTACAAAACACTGCTCTGGACCCTGAGCTTCACTAACACACTAATGAAGGTAACTAGTTTGCAGAAACACTGAGAAGACTCTAAGACTCCTATGAATTTGTGGAGATCTCTGAGATCTACAGAAATACTGGCCCTGAGGCTCACTAGACTCTTAGGAATACACTGATCACCACTGCAACACTGGTGAAGGCCCTAGCTTCAATAAGAATCCGGACAAGAACATAGTGATCCTGTAAATGTAATGACCTCGACTGAGGACCTGAGCAAGGCCTGGGATCCACTGAGACCAAACTAAAGTCTGAAATCAGTGGGCCTGGGGAAGTTTCTGAGCTCCTTTGGGTATTGGGAATAGCACTTAGCCCCACTGAGAACTTGAGAAAGGCCCTGAGACAAATTGAGATCCTGGGGAAAACATGGGGAATGTTCTTATTCCTACAGAATCCTGGGGAAGCATCATGTTTCTGGGGAAGGCGATGAGGCCAGTAAAGATTGTGGGGAAGGCCCTACACAGGATTGTGACCCTGAGGAAACTCTTAGTCCTGTGATAACCTGGGGAAGGACCTGAGCCCAACAGGAAAACTTGGGAAGGCTGTCAGCAACATCATGCCCTCCAAGATACTGGAGACCCCATGAGAGAGTAGGAAATGTTCTGAACTGCACTAAGGCCACACTCAAGGGGCTGAACCCCACTAGTTAAGACCTGTAGCCTGTCAGAGACAGTTCAGAAGGATCTGATCCCCATGAAAATCATATGAACTGCCCCAAATATCCCTGAAATTCTGGGGATGAGCAAAATTGATGACTTTGAAAGACCTAGAACAAAACAAGAAACAGAGAAAGACCTTGAACCCCAATTGATTTCAGCAATGGTCCTGAAGTCCATTCAGACTCCAGTACAACTATAATATCAAAGAAACATTGGGGGAGGGGAATATGAGGCCCTTTATGATATTGTGGACAGCCATGAGGCCCACTAAAACTCTGTGGAAGAACCATCCTACCAATGACTGCCTGGAGAAAGACCCAAGACCATTTGAAATGCCTGGAAACACCTTGAGCCTGAATCAGACATCGGGCAAGGCCCTGAACACAACCAGGACACTACTGATGGCCCTTAGTACCACCGAGACACTGGTCAAGGCTCTGAGCCACAGTGAGATTCTGGGAAGGGCCTGAGCACACTGTCACTCTAAGAATGGCATTCAGGATCTCTGAGAGCCTGGGAAGGACACAAGACCACCAAGACCCTTGGGATGCCCTGCATACCCTTGTGATACTGTGGAAGTCTCTGAGCCTCAATGAGACTCAATTAGGATGGTGCTGAGCTACACTGAGAACTTGTGGAAGGCCCTTGGCTCCACTAATGTCCTGTGAAAGGCTATGATCCCCACTGGTGAACAGGGAAAGCCTTGATGAACAAAGACCCTAGGAAAAATACTGAAAACCATTTACACCACTGTGAAGACTGTGAACTCTACTGACCATCTAGCCAAAGTCATTAGCCTCCCAGAATCACAGGGGAAGAATCTGAGAACCAATAAGATTCTCTAAAAAAACCCCATGACTCATTAAAATTCTGGGGAAGGCCTTGAGCACAAGAGACACCCTGGCCAAATCGCTGAACTCTCTGTGTCCTTGGTAGGATTCTGAGCCTCACTGATACTCTGGGCATAATCCTATACACCATTGGGAAATTTGGGATGGACCCAGCTCCATTGTGACCATGGGAATAGTGCTGAGGTCCAGTGAGAACATGGAAAGACCCTGGGATACACTGAGACCATGGTGAAGGCCCTGAAACCAGTGTGTCCTTGGGAAAGTTTGTGAGTTTCCATGAGACCCTGGGAATGACTCTGAATAACACCGAGACACTGGCAAAGGCCCTGAGACAAACAGTGATCTTGAGAGTTGGTCATGAATACTGCTTAGACCCTGAACAATGCCTGGGCCATCTTGGAAAGTTGGGGAACATCTTGAGCTCCACTGAGGCCCTGGCCATGACCATGAGCCCCACTGAGTGCCTGTGGAAGGCACCAAATCAACAAAGGCACTGGTGAAGGCCTGGAGTACCACTGTGATTCTGGAGCAATTCCTAAGCCACATTAAAATTCTTGAAAAAGCCATGAGCCTATTGATGATAAGGAAAATCCCTGACACCTAGTGAGAGACTGGTAAAATTCTTGAACAACATTTGGACTTTGCAGAAGAACCTGAAATACACTGATTTACTACTGAAGGCCTGTACCATCCCAGAGCAACTAAACAAGATTCTGAGCCCAACTATAATCCTGTGTACAGTCCCAAGTTCCCCTGAAATTCTGGGGGAAGGATCTGAGACCCAATAATACTAAGGAGAAAGTTAAAATCCCAAAGGAGATGCTCAGGAATGTCCTGAGTTCTGATACTCTGTTGGAGAAAGCTCTGAGGCAGTCTGAGAACCTGGAGAAAGCCTGAGCTACACAAAGAAAATTTGGATGCCCCTGAGCATCACTATGACATGGGGAAGCCTTTGATTACCACTGTGTCCCTGGGAATATATTGACCTCTACTAGGGACATGGGAGGACCTGGGATTCACTAAAGCCCTGGGAAAGGTGTTTAACCCAGTGTGCCACTCAGAAACTTTCTGAGCCACATTGAGACTCTGCAAATAGCACTGAACACCACATAGATACTGGGGAAGGTCATGAACACCACTGTGACCCTGAAAATAGCATTGAGCTCCAGTGAGAAGCTAGTCTGTCCCTGGGATACACTGAGACCCAATTGAAATCCTTCAAATCAATATGTCATTAGGGAACATCCTGATCCTCACTGTGGCTCTGAGGATAGCACTGAGCTTTTCTGAGGTCTTGGGAAATGCCTGAGAATAACTGAGACCCTGAACAAGGGCCTGAGTCCCACTGAGAACCTGGGGAATGTTCTGAACCTCACTGAGACACAGGGAAAGACCATGAGCCACACTGAAATACTGGGGGAAGGAATGAGACCACTGGGGAAGGAAACTCTGGGGAAGGCCCTGCACAAAACTGTGACATGAGAAAACCCTGATTCCCATGATACCTGTACAGGACTGTGTCCTGGAAAGGGCCTGAGTCCACAGAAAACTTGGAAAATCTTTGGGCAACATTTATGACCTTCAAATCATTGACAGCCAATGAGACACAGAGAAAGACCTTGAACACCATTTAGACAACAGTAAAGTTACTGAAACCCATTGAAACTCTAGTGAAAGCTTTTAGTCTCTAAGAAACACTGGTGAAGTATTTGAACCTCACTAATTTATGCAAACAGCAACATCATGTCTGCATGACATCAATGAAATTCCAGGGAAGTTTATGACTCCCACTGAGATGCTTTTAAAGGTATTAAGATCCTTTGAGACTCTGGGGAAGGCCCTTAAACCCACTAAGGCTCTGGGAACTTCCTGAGCATCACTGGCATCATATAAAAACCTGGGACCCATTGAGACACTGAATAAAGGTCATAATTCCCACTGAGATCCCAGGTAAGTGATTGGGCCCCCTTGAAATCAAGGAAAAAGCTCTGAACCTCAGTAAGATGCTGGACAAAGCCCTGGGCACCACTATGACCCTGGTAATGGCACTAAGCCTCTCTGGGATCCTGGCAAGGTCCTGGGATTCACCAAGAACTTCCTGAAGGTCCTGAGGCCAGTGGGTTCTGGGAGAAGATTTTGAGCCTCATGTAGCCTCTTATAATAGCAATAAACATCTCTGAGACTCTCAGGATATCACTGAGACTATTATGCTGTAGATATTAGGCATTCCCCAAAAGCTCATGGGTGAGATGATGCAAGAACACTCACAGTTTAAATGATAGATTTATGAGAGCCTTAACCCAATCAGTGAATTAATTTCCTGATAATTAACTGAGTAGTATTTGTTTAATTAAGTAGTATTTGAGTAGTATTAATTTGAACAGGATTAATTGAGTAGTATTTGAAGGCAGGTAGGCTGTGGCTGGAGGAGGTGGGCACTAGGGGCATGCCTTTGGGTTATATAGTTTGTGACTGGTGAGTGGATTCTCTCTCTGTTTGCTAATCATCATTTGAGTCTCTTCCTTCCACCAGTCTGACAGATTAGTCTGCCTCATGTTGAGCCTCAAGCCAGCTGTATATGGACTGAGACTTCTAAATCTGTGAGCCCACAAGTAAATTTTTTTCCTCTAATATCATTCTTGTTAGGTATTATAGTTATTACAGTCACATCAGCAAAAATGATGACTAATACATAGTCCCACTGAGTCACTGAAAAATACCCTGGGACATAATGGGATGGTGAGGATGGCCCTGAGTTCCACTGAGCCCATAGGTGAGACACTGATTTTCACTGAGGCTCTGTGGAAGGTCCTCAGTACACTGTGACCTTGGAAATGGCAATGAGCTCTACCACATGCCTGGGAAGTTAATGAGACCAGTAAGACTCTTGTGAATGCTGTGCACACAACTGTGACCCTGGGAAAGGCCGTGAGCCTCAGGAAGACTCTGAAGAAGGCCATCAACCCCATCAAGACAGCAGTGAAGGCACTGAGCCCTATAAGATTCTTGATAAGAATTTTAATCCCTTATAACACTAGGGATAAATCTGAGCCCCACAAAATTTATGTGGATGTTCCTGAGTTTCCTTTATATTTTGGGTAAGGTCCTGAAACCCTCTGATACCCTGGGAAGGTTGAAACAATAGTAAGACTTTAGGTTGTACATGAGCCCTCTAATACTCTGCAGAAGGACTTGAGTGTCACTAAGTCTCTGGGGCAGGCTCTGAGCACTGCTGTGACCTGTCAGGGCCTATAGCTTTACTGAGTGCCTGGTGATGCAACGACACCACTAAGTCTCTGGAGAAGGCCCTGAGCACCACTGTGACCCTGGGAGTGACACTGAGCTCCACTGAGGACTTGAGAAAGGACCTGGATTCACTGAGACATTGACAAATGCGCTGAACTCAGTGTGTCCTTGGGGAAGTGTCTGAGCCTGATTGAGACTCTGAGTTGTGCACTGAACATGACTGAGACACTGGGAATGGCCCTGAGAAAACCTGAGAATGTCCATGAGTGCCACTGACACTGTGGCCAATGTCATGGCTTATTGACAACCTGGGCAACATCCTGAACCACACTGAGACCCTGGCACTGTCCAAGAGCCCATGAACTGCTTTGGGAAGACAATGAACCCATGACACTGTGGGGGAATCCCCTGAGCACAACTGTGAGACTGGAGAAGGCCACTGTAGGGCAGGCCTACAATGTCCATAGTGGGCTCCAGCATGGAGGCTTCTGGTAGGGGCAGGGGCTACTGCATGGTTTTCTTGTGCAGTCCAGGTCATAAACTGTCTGATTCAGCATATGTATTTAAGGTCATAAACATTTTCTGGTGAGTACTCACCCACTGATGTAACCTGCTGTCAGTCGGCCTTCTCAGGCCTGCATAGAAAAGTTCTATGAAATGGAATGGACTCAGGGGGCTAAATAGAACAGGATGTGGACATAACTGGAGCCAGGGAGTTATTTCTGCCTTTGAAAAAAGAATGTATTCTAACCCAACTGTGTCTTGCATTTTCTTCCACCTGCTGGGATCCCAAGCCTGTTTCCCATGACCAGAGCTTCCATCCTGAAAATTGGCTTAGTCAGCAGGATATCCCACATGTGAGAGATGCATCTACCCTGGCAGATGGTGGAGAACAAGTGCCAAAGTGTAGCATGTGGCATTGTGACCACAGTCTTATAGACATGGACTCCTGTGGAGAGTTGCAATACTGAGACTGAGTCACCTGTGAGTATAGAGAAGATTTTTCAAGAAGTGAGTTTCCATTAATGAGAGAGTGCTGCCCAGAAACAGCAAGAAAAGCAGGGACAATTTTTCTCACTATTCTTAAAGCAAACAGGGATCAGGCTCTGTTGGATTCCACCTAGTCCCAGACCATCAAAGAGTGCATGCAGGTACCTTGGAGCAGAGCATGAACAATTTGGAAGCTAGGGTATATGATTCACCAGCATCTGACCTATGGCCTCCAAGGGGAAGCAGATGAAATTTGAAGAGGAGCAGAAGGAAGCCCCTGCTGTGATCCCACTCTGTGGTGTGTCAGAAGATGAAACATGAGCAGCCCTGGGCCCCTGGAGGTGAGGCAATGGGTCAACTGCATGTTACAGAGTACACTCCACAGCAGGCATGCCCACAGGAGAACCAGTGTACTTGTGTAAGCAGGGTTGTCAGCAACCTGGGGAGCCCCTGGCAGCATGTTTTCTAAGGCTGTGGGATGCAGAGGTAGACAGCATTGTTTGCTCTCCAGGAGATGGACTGATTCCATCCATCACCACTCGCCTCTCTGTGACCTTAAAGCATTACGTATATTTTCAGCTGCTGAATTTGGCAGGTTGGATCCTGTACATAATAAAGACCCTTTAATTATACAGGATAGAATTTATGTTACAAATAATATGGAAGCAAAAGCAAAAGTGATAGCAAGAGAGAAAATACATCACCAGACAGGGAGACATCAACACCTGAAATCAGGTGCTTAGGAGTTGTGGGGATTCTTTTTAGAGTGTACTGGGAAGTCAATGGCAGAGTGTCTGCTCCATGTATGAGACTCCACAGAATGTTTCCCAGTGGGGTTCCTTAAATATAAAGGAGAACAAAAAAAAATCTCCCTTCTAAAACTTGACATGATCTAGCTTGTAGAGAGCTGTCTGTGGGCTGTGTGTGGACCACTGCACATAGTAGCCATTTGAATAGGGAAATCTGGTGTCTGGGAATGCCATTTGACATTTCATCTGGTTTAACTGCCCAGACTTCTGCATTTTTATTCAGGCTCTACCAAGAGTCCCATGCAGCACCAGAGATGGGCTGACCTGCCATAGCTGCGCAGCCCCTCTGAGATGGGTGTGATCTGCTAGGATGCCAATCAATCTTCTGACTGCAAGACAGCAAGAAGCAAGACTCCACCCTTGAAACCATATCCTTGCTTTTGATGTGCCCCTTTAAACAAACCAGGGGAGCCATTTTCTTGTTGTCTAGCTCCAGCTCCCATGTGGACTGGACCTATCAGAGGCTCCAACATTTGAAACTATAATTCTGTCTTTGTCTTTTGTTCTTTACCACTCATTCTAGACTTTGGTTTCTTAGGTGGCCTACATACTCCTTAGTGGGAAGAAGAACCTCTTGAGAAGATACTGGACATCTCCCTGCACTAGCTAGCATCCACTCAGGGACACTTAATTCCCCAGGATTAATCAATTGCCTTAGGGGAGATATTGACAGTCTTAAGGTAAGTGGTTACTGAGTTCTCCTGAGTGAGCCAAACCCATGGAGAAGGCAGCATTCTTGAGATGTTCCATCAAGGGTATGTGAAGGTCATGGCAGGCACATGGTCAGGGAAACTCTTTCCTATTTTTCTTAACTTTTTACTCTCCCTGAGATGATGATTGCAGAAGAGTCACAGGAATGGAGAAGGTAGTCACTCCCTGAGAGACTGGATTGGTGTGGCTGCATGAACTCTATGGACTGACACTGGTGAGCTGCCAGAAACCGTGGGTAAATGGCAATCCTCTGCTGATTTGGAGCAGATCCTTTGGGAGCTGTGTATACACTGGGCAATAGTTAACCTGAGTAAATGGGGCCAGATGATGGAAGATTTCGAGTGGTTAGGGAGAATGAGTTCTGCAGCATGCTCCACCCACCACCTTTGGGTCTCTCATGGCTATTTTGTCTCATATGCTGGGTGCCCCATTAAGGAGGTTACTCCAATGATGGTTAGCCTGGGAGAAGCCCAGAGCAGATGGCAGCTAAGAGGTTTGTGCAGAATGAGAGGGCCTGGAGGTGGGATAAAGGAAGGAAGAAAGGGCCCAGCAGAATCCCTTGTATGCAAAGGAGGGCTGCCCTCCTGGCAGCAGGGGTGGATCACCAGGAGATAGACAAGCAGCCCAAAGTGGTTGAGGTGTGAGTGCAGCCACGCCAAGACCAGCAAAGCCTGAAAAGCTGCAGAGGTGAACAAGCATTCTGAGAAGAGTGACTTGTGCCACTGAGACTGTTTGCCTGCTTCTAGGAGGAATGAGGGGATCTTGATACAGTACAAGTAGTATGGCCAATGCTTACCCTCAAGGAATCAGTGGGAACCATGGGACTTATCCCTTGGCCTCCAGCAATGTGCAGAGGGTATTGGTCCTGCTGGACACTGGGGCTGAGTGCAGTCTGGTGTTTGGCAAACCTGATAAGTTCCCCATGTTGATGGTATGGGGAGAACATTCATGATAAAGGCAGTGTCCTTACTGCTGGGGGATATACCATTTACCCTCAGAGCATCCTTGGTACCTGTGTGTCCTATCCCAGAGTACATCTGGGATATAGATGTGCTCCAAGGACTGTGTCTATAAGACCTCAGCTGTGGAATTCCACCTCTGTGTGTGAGCTGTGAGGGTGGTTATGACAGGACATGCAGGCCCAGGTCTTGCTACCACCCTGGAGGAAGTTGAGGGTGAAGCAACACAAGGTTATATGCATAGCCTGATTATATGCCATTGTTGATGGCTAGTGACTTTTCCCAGTAGCTCAAGCACCTACTGTACAGGCATTCTTCCATTGATGATGTGTTGTTGACTTCTGATGCTCTTGCAGTGTAAAGTTTACAGCCTCAACCTTGGTGGCTTATGTGGAAACATGTGGCTGGGCAGTAAACCTGGCCAAGATGCAGAGACCTGGCTTGTCAGTCAGGTTTTTGGGTATTTTTTGTTTGGGTAAGACAAAAGTTGTGCCCAAAGGTGTTATTCATAATACTCAGGCCAATCTGTGACCAACGTCGGTTATGCAATTTCAGACCTACGTGGCTTGTTGGGATATAGATGGGTTTTATTGCCCCATTTGGTCCAATCGTGTCATCCCTGTATGCCCCAGTGAGGAAAGGGGCTCAGCAGGACTGGAAGGAGCAAGCTGCACTGTGGCTCTCAGAGTGCCGTTCAGGAGGCTCAGGCCCTGGAGGGAGCAGACCTATACTAACCCTTTGAGCTGGATGTTCATGTAACCCAGGAGGTTTTCAAGGAGGCCTGTGGCAGTGGCATGAGCAGCTGTGGAGACCAGGAAGCTTCTAGTCACAGTTGTGGAGGGGTGCAGAGGCCCACTACATGCTGCTAGGGAGGCAGCTGGCAGCTGGGTATGGAGCCCTGGTCCATCATAGAAGCTGCTGTTGTTCTGTTGCATATCATATAGCTTTGGCAAGAAGTGTGGGGAATTAGGCAGTCACCCTGAAGATTTTGTTGCCCAGAGACCTACTCTAGCAAAAGGGGGGGGTATTTTTTTAAAGAGTGCATTGTCTACTATTTTCTTGTCCCATGAGTTCCAAGAGATTCCTGGGCCTATGTGATATGCAGCTGAGGAAATGCCAGGCAGTGCTTAGAAATGTGAGTCAAAGGAGCCATCACCCTAAGAAAGGAGCAACTGTTTTATTCAAAGTGCCTGATAGACTGATGATCCAGCAGAGGGCCTTTGTCTGTTTAGACTGCTGTACAGCCCTGTAATCTACTGACACCTTGTGGTGTAATGCAAGAATGGACAGAGCACCCAGTGAGCTGAGTTGCATGCCATAGGGATGGAGACATTGTAGAACCAGGACGTCTGATTTTGTGTACAGATAGCTGTGCTGTGTTTAAGGGATCAACTCTGTGGAGTACTACATAGAAAGTAGACAATTTAAAGTTAGGGCATTTCCCTTGTGGGGTTGAGCATTTGGCAGGACCTTTGGGACATGGGTTGTGCAAAGGAGATGACTAGTACAAGTTACTGGCCATGCCCCTGTCAAGCCTGGGGAATGGTAAAGCCAATGCTTAGGATATGGTGTGATGGTTACAGTGGATGCCTCATGCTGACCTGGTGGCTTGGCTGCATCACTGCCTATAGCAGGCATTTGTGAAACCATGTGGAATGGAGTCAACAGTGGGGTCTGCTTTTACCCTGGGATGCCCTGGTAGAAAACTGCCAGGTATGTGTGGTTTGTGCTCAGGAGTATCCACACTCACATGCCTTGAAGCCACAGTTGTCCAGATAATGTGGGGATATGTCCCATGAGAAGATGGCTTGTTGATGTCATTGGCCCTTACAGAGGTCAAATGGGGCCATATTTGCCTTGATGGTAGTGGACATACCTACCTCCTTGTTGTTTACATAGTACTGTGGTCAATGAATCTCATGGTGTTGTTTTATGCCCTGATTATGTTGACAGCCTTTTATGGGGCACCCATAATAATACAGAGGGACCAAGGCACCCATTTCATGAGTCAGAGTGTGCAGTGATGACAACTCAGTTACAGATTCAACAGAAGCTCCCTGGCCCACACCATCCACAGGCTGCGGACATGACAGAGTAATATAATGACCTGCTACAGGAAGGAAATAGGATGGCAATCAACCCACCATCCCTGAAAACATGGGCACAGGGCCTGTGGAAATGTAGTTTCTTCTACTTGTCAGAATCCCAAATTTGTTTCCCAGGATCTGAGCCTTCACAGTGAAAGCCACAAAACCAATTGATACTCCAACTAAGGATCGGATGTCCACTGAATCACTAGAAAAAGCCATTAGTCTCATTCATGATTGGGAAAAGCCCTGAAACCCAGTAATACACTGGGAGAAATCCTGAAATAATATTTAAACTCTGGGGAAAGCCTGAATTCCACTGAAACACTTTTGATGGTTTTAGATCTCACAAACACTTGGAAAGCACCTGAGTCTCACTGAAAAACTATGCACAGCTCTGAACCCCACTGAAATACTGGAAAATGTCCTGAGACCTACTGATACCCAATGGAAGGCACTGAGACCAGTGATGCATTTGGAAAAGCCATGAGCCCCATTGATGTGCTTCAAAAGCCTTGACACAATGAGACAATTTAAAAGGTCCTCAACCCAGCATGGAGTCCTGTGGATGTCCCAGTCTTCAGTGAGAATCTAGTAAAAGCCTTTAGGCTCACAAGAGCACTGGTGAAAAATCTCATCCTCACTAAGATTGTGTGGAAAGCACCAAATGCCACTGAAAATTTGCAGAAGGTCAAGTGATCCAATAATGCTCCACAGAAAGTTAGGATTACACAAGAGCCTTCTATGGAATGTCCCGAGACCCTGTGTAACCTAGGGGAAAGTGCAGAGCTAGAGTGAGACCCTCAGGTCCACTAAGAATCATGAGATGTACCTGAGCACCACTAGAACAATGAGGAAGGCTATGATTATGACTGTGGCATTGGGGGCATCTCTTTATCCCACTGAGACCTTTGGCAAGGCACTGAATCCCATTGAGACAGTACAGATGCCTGAGCTTCACTAGGACTGTGAAGGAGGCCCCAAGCACCACAGTGACCCTGAGAGATACTCTGAAGTTCATTGAGTGCATGGGAAGATAATGAGACAACATGGACATTGTTGTGAGGCCCTGAGTTGCCCTGTGACCTGGAGGAAATCCCTGAGTTTTGTAAGAGTATGGAGAAAACTTTGAGTACCACCATGGCCCTGGATATGGCACTGAGCTCTTCTGAGACTCTGGGAATATTGCTGAACAAAACTGATACACTGCAAAAGGTGGTGAGAAAAACTGATACTCTGGTAATGGCCATGAGTCTCACCAAGACCCTGATTCAGGCCTTTTTCCCACTGAGAACAGGAGAAACATTCTGAATCACACTGAGAAGAAAGGAACATCCAAGATCCCAACTGAATGCCTGGGGAAGGCAAGGAGACCACTAAGACTCTGGGGAAGGCTGTGAGCACCACTGTGACACTGAAGAAGATGAGGCTTCACTGATAGGTTAAGGAAGGCCCTCAGCCCTACTGAGACATTTGGAAAGGCATGAGCTCCTTTGATGACCTGGAAAATCCTGACAACCCTGAGACACTGGTAAAGGCCCTGAAAGCCATGTAGACCCCAGTGAAGGCCATGGAAACCACTAAGATACTAGTAAAGGCTGATAGACTCCTAGAAACACTGGAGAAGCCTCTGACCCCACTAAGATCCTGTAAAGTGCTCTGAGGCCCTCACATATACTAGCATGAACCCAGAGCCTAAGACATTAGTGAAGATGTTACCTCATTCAGAAACACTGAGGGAGCATCTAAGCCCAACTCAGATTTTGTAGAGTACACTGAGGTCTACAGAAATACTGGCAATTGATATGGGAAATGAAAAGTCCTCAAAATAATGTGGCCTGAGAAAAAGGGAGTAAAAAAAAAAAGCCACGCACTGACGGCTTTCACCTCCCAAGACAAATGTTTTCCTGGTCCTAACTGCAGGCAGGAGGGAGGTGTCTAATCACACTGAGGTGATGGCCTCTGAGGGCCACTGATCTTCTACAAAGCACAGACCCCTGACCCAAGAGCTCAAATTCCTAAGCACTAAAACTGACCCCTTTACTGAACAATCCCCAAATTCCAGGGTGCCCAAGAAAAATGATATCATCATATCACCTCTCAGGATAACCTATATAAGCCTAGTCCCTTTCTTTTTTTGGTGGCTCATTTTCTGCCAGTAAAGTAGGTCCATTTTCACAGGTGTAGTCCCATTCCTGAATAAAGGCTGAAATGATCTTTGAAGTTTGTTTCCAGCCCCAATCTCTTTGTTCTAAAAGTTTGATTCTATGACTGGGTTGGGAGCAAGGCAAAATTAATTCTTTCTTGTTCCCATGAATGCTTTCTTTCCCCCCACAATCAGTTAAAGAGTTGATGAGGCCTGGAAAGTGATTGTGATTATCTAGCACCTCTGAGGCTCTCTGAAAACTGGGAGACTCCCTAGCCACCACTCGTAAGAGTTACTGCTGAATCTCTAAACTGACTCCATTTCCCTACCCTGTTGAATTTAGGCCTCCCATGCCCTCCCACTCTATGCAAAAGAAGTTCAGTGTGAGGGAGAGGCAGAAGGCCCAAGACAATTGAATCCAGCGGGCCAGGGCCACTCTCTCATGCCGAATGAAGGTCTTGGGTCTAAAACCTTACCCCAACAGCCTTTAGGGGTATCAAATGTCAACCACTGTGTGGGAGAAGTTTGGTGCATATGGCGAGTTAGAGGCTCAGTGTGACTGAAGGCATCTGACTGGGACAACTCCCTAGTGTTTCATGAAGACTTTGAGCCTAAAATCTGACTCCAACAGTCCCCAGGGGTACTGAATATCAACTACATGTTAAAATCTTATGGCTTCATGCCACGTGGACAATAAAGGGATTTATGCCCAGCCCACTGTTGGCATTAAGGAAGGCCTACTTCTTCAGGTCCCCCACCTTCCCTTCCCTTGTGCATTCAGCAATCTTCACAAATCAGGGACCTACTTGCCATTTTGCTTCTGCATCCACCACTGGCCTCATCTCTTCAGAGAGGTGAGACCCCTTCATTAACTGGGACCCTGTCCCTCTCTGCTGGACAGAGACTCCACCATTAGGCTAACCAGGACCTTGTCATTTACCAGTGGAATTGAGGGAAAGATGTTTCCTCAACCCCTCATGAGGAAATCCAGTCTGGAATTGGCACATTGGTGGCACAAAGAGTGCAAGGGACACCTTGCCTTCCATTGTCACCTTCTCAGTGGAGCCTCTCCAAGGAGGGGAACTACTCAGTCAATTCCCAGCCAATACCCTCTTGGGCTATCTCTCTGCTGATTTTAAAACCCTCTATTCTCATAGTGGACTTGAAATT
Organism: Xerus rutilus; assembly: GCA_028644305.1. Lineage (NCBI taxonomy): Eukaryota > Metazoa > Chordata > Mammalia > Rodentia > Sciuridae > Xerus > Xerus rutilus. Next base: position 1,943,779 of record CM053399.1, on the reverse strand, counting down.
AAATGCCTCATTAGACTCAGTACTCAAATTTGGCCACAGCACAAATTAAACGGCTAACACATACAGCCCCAATATGAAACTCTCCATGAAGGGATTCTACAAGCTTTGGAAAATATCTCACCCCAAATGGCAAGTACTCAGAACTCCCATATCTTCAGACCTTTTTTCTCCTCCACTCAAACCTCTCCCTATATCAACCTTATACTACTTTGCAGTTACTAGCTACAAAGGCACAATCCTCTTTGCCATTCACAGCCCAGAGATAGCTGACGGACCTCCTCCCTACAGATCTCAGGGACCCATGGCCTCCCCTGAGGCCACCTCTTCCCCTACATATTCCCCTCCCTGAAGCTCCACTACTAACCAACCTAAAGACCCCAAGGTTATCAGGTTACAGCATATGATCACTTGCCTCCTTGAAGCAATGTCAAAAAACAAAAACAAAAACAAACAAAAAACCCCAAAAAAGCAACAAAACAAAACAAAACAAAAAAACCCAAAAAACTCTCACCCCAGTAAATTGGAAAAAGATAAAGGAAATTACCCAGGGACCCAATGAGAATGCCAAGATGTCCCAGAAGCAATTTCTAGACACTGCCTTCAAGACCTTTAACAATAAAGAAAATGAAGGCAAAGAGGAGAAGGTAAAACATCTTAAAATTAAACATTAGCTCCTAACCTCAGCCATACATAGGCCTAAGAAGCCACTAATGCTCATGGCTTCACTAGATCCTCTAATACATCTACTGGGCCCTGTTTCTGATATAAGTGGACTGGACATTTGGCAAAAGCCTGCCATCACACCCCACTGAGCCCTGTCCCAAATGTGAGCAATGGGGACACTGGAATGTGGATGGTCCCTAAGGAAAGACATCCCTCCCTTTGATGCAGCCAGCTTTCTAGGTTCCATACACTGAGTTGCTGGAAGGAGAGGCCCCAAATCCCACTGCCCTTGTCACCTCAAATAACACATCTTAGGAGCCACCAATTACAGGTTTAATAAAGGGCCAAGCATCAGGCAAATAGTCCCCTTATGAAGAGATTTTAAAGGTACAACAAGCTGATAAATGTCCTCCCTTAACTATGACCAGCCCAACAGCCAGTGACATGTCCCAGTAAAGAGTGTGATCTAACAGCCTCATTCCTCAAAAGTAATGGGAGACAATGTTTTATAGTTTTTTGCATCCAAACCTGGCCTTAATACCAACTGTGAAAAAAATTGTTAAAGAGCCCTAGGCAGCAATTTCCCTGACCAGACTGCTGAAGTTTGCATTCCAATGCAAAAAGAAGACCCAGTAGGGGACCTAAGACTAAAGGAAAAACAGTACTTTAAAAAAAAAAACCTGTCAGGTTTTTCTCTTTCTTTCCCTCTCTCCCTCTTTCTCCCTTTTTTTTTTCATTCTCTCCTGTTGCTTTACTCAAATAATTAACAGCCATATCATTTTTTCTAGGACTCTTGTTTTTTAAATTTTATATTTTTGAGCTCACTATTTTGATTCTGTGCTCCTAAATTAAAATTTTGGATCAGATCTATTTTATCGAAGTATAGAAGTTATTTATGCTCTGCTTTGCTCAGAGGCCGGTTTACAAGGGTTGACCCTTAATCTAATAGGTTCTAAAAATATGTAAGGCCTTTGTTTTTTGTTCTTTGTATCATCGACTCTACATGTGTTTGTGTATCAAAACCAACATATAGAACACTCATAAAATAAAATTTTAAAAAATGGATCAAAATACCTTTGATTCACATTATTCAAAAGTTCAATTTAAATTGGTAAACAAATAAAAATAATGATGTTGTTAGGTCAGTTTAAAGTGACCAAAGAGAGGGAAGCATCAAGCAGCCTGCACACCTCAAATTGACCTCAAGGACCTCCCTCTCCAGCCTTTGAGGAAGTACCTCTTTTTCGTAATTCATTAGGACACTTTTCCTGCTGCTGCACTTCCTCTGGTCTGGCACCATGTGACCAGATCATCCAAATAACTTCCTCAACCTTTGCCCTGCCAGGTTTCTTTTTCTGGTGCAATGGTATCCTAACAAAAAATTGAAGCCTCAGCATGCCCTTTGCCTTTTGTGTTCCCTCCACCTTGGTTCCTCAATTAACCCTATATAGCAAGGCCGAATTAAGATGGCTTGTTACTACCTCCATTTCCAGGGCAAATAGGGCCATCTTTCTACTGGTAATAGTTGGGCTCTCCTTGGCCTCCTCATTCACTGCCTCCAGGCTGGGGGCAGGAGGACTTGGTTGTGCGGTAACTGCCACTCAGAAGCTTGAACAACAACTTTGGGAATCAGTAGAGGCATCAGCCACTTCTTTTTCTTCAGTGCAAAGGCAGATAATATCTATTGCCCAAGTTTCATTACAGAACTGTCAAGCCCTGGATCTCCTAACAGCAGACAAAGGAGGAACATGCCTATTCCTGAAAGAAGAATGCTGCTACTATATCAACAAAACTGGAGGAGTTGAGAAGAATGTCAACACCCTTCATCATTTAAGTGAAAGACTTAAACAGCAACAACCAGAGAACCCTTGGGCAGCCTGGCTAAACTCTACCCTCATTACATGGCTGACTCCCATTTTCACTCCTATAGTAGTAATAGGACTTCTATTAATGATTGCTCCTTGTCTCCTCAGACTCACCCAAAAGCACCTAGAAAAAGTCACCGGAGTGACTTACAATCAGATGCTCCTACACCCCTACAGTCGCCTCCAAACTGAACTGACACACAAGCCATCTCCTCCCCTCTGGCACCCCCTAGCCAGCAGGAAGTAGCCAGACCAAAAATGTCATCCTATATCATCAAAAAGGACAGGATGATAGGTTGGTTTAAGGCGACCAAAGGGAAGGAAGCATCAAGCAGCCTGCATGTGCAAAAGAACAACCAATCAGATGCTGACATGTAAGCAGTAATGGCATCTCCTAACAATCAGCAGATTTCTTCTGACACATCTTGGAAGGACACTGACCTCAGCAGGACCCACTGACCAACCCCAGGGGTTCACAGGACTCTAAATACCTCCTTTTCCTGCCCCAATCCCTCCCCTTCCTGCCCTGAGCCCATAAAATTTCTATACCACAGAGCACAGGTGTGATTCTCCCAGAACCACTCTGTTGGACTGAAAAGTCTTGCCTGGGAGTGTACATCAACAAAGCCTTGCTCAGCAGTTTTAATTTGCCTCCTTTTGGTCACCTGGCCTTGCAGATGTCTTTAAGGTTACTAACACACGGTTCTTTTTCCAGATAATCAGACAATGAAGGGTGTTGTTTTCTATAAAATGTTTGAAATATAACTGTGGGGGAAATGGGCCCAGCTGGGTACCAAACTCCCTTTTCGGCCAGCGAGTGAGGGAGAGGCACTCTGGGTGTCTCCAGTGGGGGTCGAACTGAGAGAGGAAGGCCGCCTGGTCAATTCACCATGAACCAGGGGGTCTCGTCTAAGCAAGTACCGATTTATTGAGGGGGTTCACAGGCTTATATAGAAGGAGGGACCAGTGGTATCTGGTTTCCAAGCTAAAGAATCGGAAGGGGCTATCCACCTGGAAACAGTATAGGGTCACTGG
>CM053399.1:1912644-1939716 GCA_028644305.1 Xerus rutilus | reverse complement strand
TCCCACTTCACTGTGCTTGACCTCAAAGGTGCCTTTTTCTCAGTCCCCTTACACCTGATTCCTATTACCTCTTTGCATTTACATGTTATGATCCCACAACACACAGATCCCAACAACTAACATGGATGGTCTTACCTCAAGATTTCTGGGACAGCCCCCACCTTTTTGGGCAAGACCTACTCTTCTGGGTCTTGGGAGACAGTGTACTTCTACAGGATGTAGGTGACTCCTCCTGTGCAGCCCATCTTTACAAGCCACACAGGCTCACACAGCCCAACTGCTCAACTTCCTGGGTTCCTGAAGCTATAGAGTTTCCCCAGCTAAGGCCCAGCTCTCTGTTCCTCAAGTCACTTACCTAGGCATCCTGTTGACCCCTAACTCTAAGTCTCTTGCAGTGGACAGGACTCAAGCCCTCTGGGACTTACAACCACCTACCACAGAAAATTATATTCTCTTGTTCCTAGGACTGGCCAGCTTCTTCCACCACTGGATCCCAAATTTTGCTATTGTAGCCAAACCCCTATATCAGGTGGCCAAAAAGACTCTACAGGGACCCCTTACCTCCTCTGCTATTGTGACCCAAGCCTTCTACAAACTTAGAGATGTCCTCACCTCACCTCCTCCTCTCTAACTACCAAATCCTGGCTGCCCTTTCCACCTCTTCACTGATGAGAAACAAGGTATTGAGATGGGTGTACTTGCCCAACTGGTTGGGCCTTCCTGTCATCTGGTCACATATCTTTCTAAGCAAATTGACCCTACTGCTCGCAGCTGGCTGCCATGCCTCCGTGCATTGGCTGCAGCGGCTGAACTTACTAAGGAAGCCTTAAAACTGACTCTCTTACAGCCAATCACTGTCTTTTCCACCCATCATTTCCAGGACCTTTTGGAACATTGGTCTCTCCCTCTTCTGAGCCCATCAGGAGTACAGGGAATTCATCTCCTCTTCATAGAAAATCCCTCCATCACCCTTTGTTCCTCTCCTCCTCTTAACCTGGCAATCCTTCTCCCCTTACCCATGCCTCCCTCATTCGTGTGCCATCCTTGCCTCTTAGAGGCTCTACATTCACCTTGAGAAGGCTTCTTTGATCACCCCCTTTCCTCAGCATATTTGACCCTGTTTGTAGATGGCAGTTCCCTGCTGGGGCCGGATGGTTACTGTAAAGCCGCTTATGTGGTAGTTACTGCCATCTTAGTCTTAGAGGCCAATGCCTCCCAGATGGAACCTCAGAGAAGGCTGAAATCTTTGCTCTCACCTGGGCACTCACTCTATCTAAAAACAAAAAAAGGTTTATATCCACACAGACTCTAAGTATGTCTTTTTGATTGCCCACTCCCATTCTGCAATCTGCAGAGAATGAAGATTTCTTACTACAAAGAGGTCACCTGTGATTAATCCCACACTGATCTCCAAACTCCTAGAGGCCCTTCAGTTACCATCTCAGGTGGGTATCATACAGTGCCAAGGACATCAAATCTCTTCTGACCCCGTGGCCATGGGCAATAATAAAGCCAATTCTGTGGCACAGGGACTGACGTCTGGCTCTTCTCCCACTCCCGTCCTGTTTCTGTCCATTTCCACTAAACCAAACTATTCCCCAGAGGAATAGCAGAACTTACTGACTCAGGGAGGCCAACTTGGGGATAATAATTGAATCTTTTGGGGGGATATAATCACCCAAATAGGATGCACATGGCCTCCTAAAAGAAATAAAAAACTCACTACTTATCATCTCAGACCCTTCCAGCAGTTTCTCCAACCTCTTTTCTTTTATCCTGTGCCAGTACCTGCACCAGACCAAAGTGAAACCGAGTCAGCGAGGGAGCCATGGATGAAAAACACACACACAACATCGACGATTCTGAAGAAAAAGAAGCTCGAAGCTCGTGGCTTGTAGCTCGTTTATTTCAGCACTCTGGGCTTATATATCTTTTCTACCCCCTGAGGGGCATCGGAGGCGTGGAACTGCAGACCCAGGTGTGGAAATTGCTCAGGCTGCAAAACAAGCTCAGACCACAAGAACACGGGAGTTCAAGGAATGGTCAGCACCTGTGGCTTCTCTCAGAAATCAGGGTACAGCTGGTTCTGGTAAACAGAAAGTAGCCATGCACGCAAGAATGCTCTCACAATCCTGCTCTCTCTACTCTTCTCCAGCAGATTCATTCCACTTGTGAGATATGCTCTACAGTCTCAGCACAGGGAGGACTTAAACCCATACTCCCAACTCACTAGATGAGAGGCCACCAACCAGGTGAAGATTGGCAAATTGAATTTACTCATATGCCCAGACACAAAAAACTCTGTTATTTTCTCACTTTTGTTGATACTTTCTCAGGCTGGGTAGAAGCCTATCCCACCTGCAGGGAGACTGCAGATAGAGTGGTCTCCATCCCCATTGAGCAGATTATTGCCAGGTTTGGACTTCCTGCCTCTATTCAGTCTGACAACAAACCAGCCTTCATCTCCCAGATTGTTGAACTGATCTCCAAAGATCTTCACATCACCTGGAAACTTCACATCCCACATTGACCTCAATCATCAGGAATAAGACTCTTCACTCCTAACAGGCAGGAACAATGCTGCTACTACATCAAGACTGGGGTCATGGAACAAAACCTTGATGTCCTTCAGAAGCTAAGGGAGAGACTCAGACATCAGAATCATGAAAATCCTTGGTCCACATGGCTAAATTCTTCCCTTATCTCCTGGGCAGCCCCTAATTTTATAACTCTTGAAATAATAGGCATCCTACTGTTAATGGCTCCTTGACTCCTCAGGCTTTCTTGTCCATTGATGATAAGAAAAATCCCTGACACCCAGTGAGACAAAAAGAAAATCCTTGAACCACATTTAGACTGCTTGTTCTAGGGACAGATGAAGCAGACACCAAAAACAGCAGAAAGCAGTCTTGTTTGACTCTAGTCAGTTCAGAGAGCTATTGCTGTAATGAATTAATCCCCCTGAATCCTGGTGGGTGCCTCTATGAGAGAAACAAAATGACATGAGTACTAAAATGAGATCAGTGCACATTAAATGTTGCAGCATCTGGAACATGTCAATGAATATCATGAAGATAATAGAAATTAATAATCTCTTACCAGCAGGTGCAAGAACTGAGAAGTGATCCCCATAACAAGGCCTAACAGAGCCCAATAAGGCCTTTATTTGGGAATGTAAATCTTTAATATTGTCAGTGTTATCAGGAATGTAAACACAACACTCAGTTTTTACCTTACAGTTTTAATCTGTCTTCTATGTTAACTGATATTGTCTACTCTTGGCCACCTGGCCCAGTTTCTAAATGAAGGAAACCTCAAAAATGATTTTTCACCTTTAGCTTGTACTATTGACATTGTTTTTTCAGTACATTGGCAGCCATTTACACTTTAGTGCAAGCTTTAGTGAGCATGTAGTGGCACCCACTCCTCCACAGAAAATCTTAATTAAGCTTCTTCAGAAATCTGCACCATAATTGATCTTATGACTATCAGCAGAAGAGTCTCTACAAAAGAGTTCAATGTAGTTAAACTCCCTATTTCCTGTTGATTTATTTTACTTGGCTCCTGGAAGAGATCAGTACTCCAGGTGCTGAATGCCTCTTTACTAGTTTTGTGACAAACATTTATAGATTATCTGTTAAGGTACCAATATAGTATTTTATAAAACTGTGTTTTCAAATACAAAGTGTGACAGTAAAGACAGATCTTTTAACAATGCCTCTGGCCTTGGGCCTGAGCTTCACAGAGATGTTTACATTTCAAAGATAAAAGAAGATGTTACTAAATGGGCTACAGGGTAACAGCTGTCAAGGGGAGGAAAGAAAGGGAGAAAAGCTTTCCCTTTCTCAGATGCTGTCCTTGAAGGGTTAACTTGCCCAAAACAGTGAAAGAAAAAGCTACTCTGGTGGGAAGTCCTGTACAAATAAGACTGCTTCCTGCTGTCTTTGGTGTGTGCCTCAGCCATCCCCACAACAAGCACAGTTAAAAACCTTTTAACCATTGTTTCTTCTGGTGGGTATTCAGGCCAGGTTTGGCATAAATATCTGGGTGACTTGGCTGCTTCAAAATAATTTTTTTGTGCTCAGCATGCGGTGGGGTGGTCGGTGGTCCTTTCTGGAGATTATCTGAGCTCAAATATGGACCGTTTCATTTTCCAAAATTTTCTGAGGGAGAAAGCATGACAGGAAGTGCCATAATCTGCAGGCTTTTTCTGGAATTTCTAAAAATGGGACAGGAGGCATTGAAGGGGTAAACAGGACAAATAGGAGGTGAACTTACTTTGACCCCAAAATTTAACCAACAGAAGACCAGACCTGGACCAGCGGACTGAGCAACGTCTCGCCAGCCCTGGAGCTGGGAGATAATGCTGCACCCAGCCTTCCCTGAGACTCCCCAGAAGCAGATGCACACAGATTAGACTTACCTTCACTGGGGAAATGCAGGTGACTCGCAGCAGTTTTAGCTTGGTGGGGCCTGTGAAGGAATGCCCCTCAGAGGCTTTCCCCAAGACAATCTCACTTTCAAGGACTTCCCTGGGTGGTCTGGAACAATTTCATTCCAAACTGGACACAACACACTCCATATAACCACAGGATCTTTATTCTTGGGGCTCAGTGCAAGAGGAAGCTTGGAGAGACAGGGGGGTGGTGCAGGGCATGGGATTTATAGGGCCTGCAGTAAACCCATCATGGACTGTGGATTGGTCATTTCAGGCTGGCGTGTCCATTAAAGATTGGTAGTCTTGGTTGTGAGTGTCCCTGAAATAGTTGAAGGTTAACTGGGGCGGTTAGGTTTTGTTAGCTTGGGTGGGAAACTTCCCGGGGCAGGAACTTTAGAGAAGGGAGGGATGAAACTGGGTATGGGGGCGCTGTTTCTACCTTATACTCATGACTGTGAGAAAAAGTAGATCTCCTTGGGGACTCCAAATTTGTGGGGGAGAAAATGCCTAGTCCCAGTAATGTCTAAATTGGAGAGTCTTTATTAGCTGGCCAGTCCTAGTGATGTCTTTATTAGTTGGCCAAAGACTGCTCACTAAAAGACCTCTCATGGAACAGCACCAAGCCTGAGCATTTTAGGGCATTTAAAGGTAAAAACCACATCCTAGTTGGCATAGATATATGAATTGAGCCCTCAGTGAAACAACGCATGAGACAATGCATGTATTCTGCGCACATTGGCACCCTCCATGATCATTTCTAACTGATGCATTTGGCACTTTTATGATCATTTATAATTGACAAAGTTCTGGGTTCAGTATAGGGTCATAAGGAACTAAAATGGATGGCTTAGCTAAGATGGAGTTTCTCATGTTAACCTAGTCTACAACATTGCCCATGAGGCCCTCTCAGACCCTGCAGGTCTTGAGTATCAGTAAGACTTATTGGAGTCTCCAAAGACTTATTCCCAGTGGGTTTTTTTTAAAATACAAGAGGGAATAAATAAATTGTCCTTCTAACAATCAGGATGACCTAGCTGAAGGACTCCTCCTATCCCCAGGATTGGTCAGATGCCTGAGAGGAGATAGTGATCATCTTGAAGTAAGGGATGACTGAGTTCTTTTGAGTGAGCCAAAGCCATGAGAAGGCAGCATTTTTGAGATGTTCCATCAAGGGTGTGTGAAGGTCATGGCAGGCACATGGTCAGGGAAGCTTTTTCTTATTTTTCGTAGCCCTTTACTCTCCCTGAGACCATGACTGCAGAAGAGTCACAGGAATGGAGAAGGTAATCCCTCCCTGAGAGATTGGACTGGTATGGTGGCATGAACTCTGTGGACTGACACTGGTGAGCTGCCAGAAACTGTGGGTAAATGGCAATCCTCTGCTGATCTGGAGCAGATCCTTTGGGAGCTGGGTATGCATTAGTTAATAGTTAACCTGAATAAATCAGGCCAGATGATGGAAGATTTTTGAGTGACCAGGGAGACTGGGTTCTGCAGAATGCTCCACCCACCACCTTTTTGTCTCTGATGGCTATTTTGTCTCATCTGTTGGGTGTCCCATTAAGGACATTACTACCATGATGGCTAGCCTGGAGAAGCCCAGATCAGATGGCAGTCAAGAAGTGTGCACAGAGTGAGAGGGCCTGGAGGTGAGATAAAAGAAGGAAGAAAGGGCCCAGCAGAATCACTTTCATGCAAATAAGGGCTTACCTCCTGGCAGCAGGGGTAGATCACCAGGAGATAGACAACCAACCTAAAGTGGTTGAGGTGCTAGTGCATCCATGCCCAGACCAGCAGTGCCTGAAAAGAGGCAGAGGTGAACAAGCATCCTGAGAAGTTTGATCTGTGCCCCTAAAAGACCATTTGGCTGCTTCTTGAAGAAATGAGGGGATCTTGTTTCAGTACAACTAGTATTTGGCCAATGCTCACTCTGAAGGAATAACTGGGGACCATGAGACACATCCCCTGGCCTCCAGCAATGTGCAGAGGATATTGATCTTTGTGGAAAGTAGGACCAAGTACAGTCTGGTGTTTGGCAAACCTGGTAAATTCCCAGGTCCTCATGCCTATGTTGATGGTATAGGAAAAACTTTCCAAGAAAAGGTAGTGTTCTTACTGCTGGGGATGTATCATTTGCTTACAAAGCATCCTCAGTACCTGCGTGTCCTATCCCAGAGTACATCTGGGATATGGATGTGCTCTAAGTCCTGTGTCTACAGACCATACCTGGGAAATTTCACCTCTGTGAATGAGCTGTGAAGGTGGTTATGACAGGATATGCAGGCCCAGGTCTTGTCACATCCTGGAGGACAGTGAGGGTGAAGCAGCACTGTTTTCCAGGGGGACATGGAGAAATTGGAGCTATTGTCCTACAACTGGAGAAAGTAGGCATAATATGGCCCCCACACAGCCTGATTAACTCTCCTTTGGGGTCAGTGAAGAAGCCTGAGGGCCCTTGAAGACTGACTGTATATTATGGAGAACTGAGCATGGTTGTACCCGCTATGCATGCAGCAGTTTTCTGAGTATATGATCTTATGGACCAATTGGCTTTGCCAGTGGTCACATGCCTATGTGTTGGACCTGGCTAATGCTTTGCTCTCTAATTTCTTGGCTTGGAGATACAGGAGCACTTTGCCTTCACATGGAAGACCAGCAGTGGACATTTGAAATGTTGCCACAAGTTTATTTGCATAACCTGACCATATGCCATGATTTGGTGGCCAGTGGCTTGTCCCAGTGACTCAACCAACCAATATAGGTATGTTTTCTTTTATTGATGATGTGTTGTTGATTTCAGTAGCTCTTGCAGATTTAAAGCTTGCAGCCCTCACCTTAGTGGCTTATTTGAAGACAAGTGGCTGGGCAGTAAACCTGGCCAAGCTGTTGACACCTAGATTGTCAGTCAAGTTTTTCATAAATCAAGTTGTTCATAAAATTCAGGCTGATCTGTGATGAACATTGGTGATGTAATTTCAGAACTAGGTGGCTTTTGGGGATATAGACGGGTTTTATTCCCCAAATGGAATAAAACCCAATGGCCCAATCATGTCATCCCTCTACACCATGGTGAGGAAAGGGGCTCACTAGTACTGACCTGAGTGAGTTCAACTGTTGGTCTCAGTGTCATTCAACAAATTACAGACCTGTAGTGAGAAGACTCAGTTTGTTCATATGAGCTGGATGTTCATGTAACCCAGGAGGTTCCAAGGAGACCTGTGGCAGTGACATGAGCAGCTGTGGAAACCATTAAGCTTCTGGTCACAGTTTGGAGGGGTGAAGAGGCCCACTACACTCAGATAGAGAGGCAGCTGGCAGCTAGGTATGCAGCCTTGGTAGTTGTAGAGTCCATCACAGGTACTGCTGAGGTTTTGGAGCATACCACATCCTTTAGCAAGAGCTGTGGGGAATTAGACAGTCAACTGAGAATAGGGTATCCCAGACACATACCCTAGCAAATTTGGAGGCATATTTTAATAAAGAAGTGCCATGACTTTTATTCCCTTCTCTTATGAGTTCTAAGAGATTCCAGGGCTGAGGCCCTTTGAGATCCTGGAAAAAACATGAGAAATGTCCTCATTCCCACATAAGCCCTGGGAAGCATCATGTTTCTGGGGAAGGTGATGAGGCCAGTAAAGATTGTGGGGAAGGCCCTACACAGGACTTTGAGCCTGAGGAAACCCTTAGCCCCATGATAACCTGGAGGAGGACCTGAGCCCCACAGAAAAAACTTGGAAAGGCTGTCAGCAACATCATGACTTGCAAGAGCATTGAGAACCAATGAGAGATGGGTAAATGCTCTGAACTACACTAAGATCACACTGAAGGGGTTGAGTCTCACTAGTGAAGGCCTTATTCTGTCAGAGACAGTTAAGAAGAATCTGATCCCCATAAAAATTCTGTGGATTGCCCCAAATACTACTGCATTTTTGGGTATGAACATTGATGACTTTGAGTGACCTAGAGAAAAATGAAAACTGGAGAGAGACCCTGAACACCATTTTGATTTCAATAATGGTCCTGAAGTCCACTCAGACTCTAGTGTATGACTGTATCATCAAAGAAACATTGGGGGAGGGGAACATGAGACCCTCTAAGATATTGGGCACAGCCATGAGGCCCAGTGAAACTCTATGGAAGAACCATCCTACCAATGACAACATGAGGAAAAACCTGAGGCCATCTGAAATTCCTGGAAACAGAATCAGCCTGAATCAGACATTGGGCAAGGCCCTGAACACAACCATAACACTGCTGATGGCCCTGAGTACCACTGAGACACTGGGCAAGGCACTGAACCCCCAATGAGACATGAGAACACTGATTCTGGGAATGATGTTGAGGTTTTATGAGAACCTGAGAAGGACACAAGGCCACCAAGACACTTGGGAAAATGCTGCCTACCCCTGTGATACTCTAGAAGGCTCTGACTCAATGAAGCTCAATTAGGATGGTGCTGAACTCCACTGAGGACCTGGGGAAGGCCTTTAACTCTACTAAAGTCCAGTGAAAGAACATGATACTTATTGGTGAACTGGGAAATCCCTGTTGAAAAAAAGAAACCCTGGGAAAAATGCTGAAATCCATTTAAACCACAGAAAAGACCATGAACCCCACTGACCCTCTAGTCAAAGCCTTTAGCCTCCCAGAAACACAGGGGAAGAATCTCAGAGCCACTAAGGTTCCCTAAAGCAATTCATGACTCATTAAAATTCTGGAGAAGGCCTGAGCACAAGAAACACCCTAGCCCAGTTGCTGAACTCTGTGTCCTTGGTAGGATGCTGAGCCTCACTGTAATGCCCAGACCCAAGACCACCAGAGACCACCAGGAGTCCGATTCTGATGTAATCACAAAAGGGTCTTTAATTCAAACTCTAGTAGGGTCCGCCAACCCACACCAACGCAGCGGGTTAGGAAGCACGGCCCCGAGTCTAGGGGAGCAGGGATTTTTATGGGTTACAATCACAAGCAGGGGAGTACATGCCTTGGCGTTACATGATTGGGTAAGGGAAAATGCATGTAGGGGGAACAGCAGTAGGATTGGATGGGGATGGGTGAAGTCACTGGGTGGTCAGTGGGCCTTTAGACTGATAGGTCTGGCTACTATGGGCCCAGTTGACCTTTAGGTTATTGATAGGTCTGGCTACAGTGAGCTCATTGCCTGGCCTTCTGATTAGCTGACTCAAGTTGCAGAACCACTTTTTGGCACTAGGGAGGGGTGCTGTTGATTGTGTTGCAACATCCAGTAACTGGGTGGGGGACCTAGGGCTCTGGACAAGAGGATTAGAGTCACAAAATGGCTTTAGTCTGTTCCTTTCACACTAATACTCTGGGAATAGTACAGCACACCACTGGAAAATTTGGGATGGACCCAGCACCACTGTGAACACAGGAATTTTGCTGAGCTTCACTGAGAATAAGGAAAGACCCTGGGAATCACTGAGACCATGGTGAAGGCCCTGAAACCAGTGTGTCCTTGGAAAAGTTTGTGAGTCTCCCTGAGATTATGGGAATGGTTCTGAATATCAATGAGACACTGGGAAAAGCCCTGAGACCAAAAGTAATCCTGAGGGTTGGTCATGAATCCCACATAGACCCTGAAAAATGCCTGGCCCTTATTGAGAATTTGGGGAACATCCTGAGTTCCACAGAGGACCTGGCCATGACTATGAGTCCAACTGCATGCCTGTGGAAGGCACCAAATCAACAAAGGCATTGTTGAAGGCCTGGAGTACCATTGTGATTCTGGAGTAATTCCTAGGACACAATACAATTCTTGAAAAAGCCATGAGCCTATTGATGATAAAGAAAATCCCTGACACCTAGTGAGACACTGGCAAAGTTCTTGAAACACGTTCAGAGTTGCAGAAGAACCTAAAATACACTGAGACAATAGTGAAGGCCTTTACCATACCAGAACAACTAAACAAGATTCTGAGCCCTACTATGATCCCGTGTACAGCCTCAAGCTCCACTGAAAATGTAGGGATGGATCTGAGACTCAATAATTCTCAGGAGAAAGTTAGGATCCCAAAGAAGATGCTAGGGAATGTCCTGAGTTCTGATACTCCATTAGAAAAAGCTCTGAGGCAGTCTGAGACCCTGGAGAAATCCCTGAGCTGCATTATGAAAATCTGGATGGCCCTGAGCACCACTGTGATGTGGGAAAATCTCTAAGTTCAACACTAGGGAGGCCTTGATTACAACTCTGCCCCTGGGAATGTGTTGACCAGTTCTAGGGACATGGGTAGGGCCCTGGGATTCACTGAAGCCCTGGGGAAGGTATTTAACACAGTGTGTCATTCAGAAACTTTCTAAGCCACATTGAGACTCTCCAAATAGCACTGAATACCACAGAGACACTGGGGAATGTCACAAACACCACTGTGACCATGGAAATAGCATTGAGCTCCACTGAGAATGTACTCTGTCCCTGGGATACACTGAGACCCGATGTGTCATGAGAGAATTTTGTGATTTTCACTGAGGCTCTGAGGATTTCACTGAAATTTGCTGAGGTATTCTGAAATGTTTGGGAACAACTGAGACTCTGAACAAGGGCCTGAATTCCATTTAGGAACTTGGGAATGTTGTGAACCTCACTGAGATACTGGGAAAGACCATGAGCCCTACTGAAAGCCTGGGGAAGAAATGAGACCACTGGGGAAGGAAACTCTGGGGAATGCCCTGCACTGGACTGAGACCTGAGAAAACCCTGAATCCCTTTATACTTGTGCAAGTCTGTGTCCCAGAAGGAGCCTGAGTACCACTGAAAATTTGGAAAATCTTTGGGCAACATTTATAACCTCCAAATCCTTGACATGTAATGACACACAGGGAAAAACCTTGGACACTATTTAGACAATAGTGAAGGTGCTGAATCCCACTGAGACTCTAGTGAATGATTTTATTCTCTAAGAAACACTGGTGAAATATTTGAACCTCACTAATTTATGCAGAAAGCTCCAAATGTCACTGAAATTCCAGGGAAGGTCTTGACTCCCACTGAGATGCTTTTCAATGTATTAAGTCCTTTTGAGACTCTGGGGAAGGCTCTGGAACTCACTAAGGCTCTGAACTTCCTGAGCACACTGAACACTTGGGACCCACTGAGACGCTGAATAAAGGCCATGAGTCCCACTGAGATCCTGGATAAGAGCTCAAGCCCCATTGAAATCATAGACAAAGCTCTGAACCTCAGTAAGACACTGGATAAAGCCTTGAGCACCACTATGACCATAGTAATGGCACTGAGCCTCTGTGTATTCCTGGACAAAGTCCTGGGATTCACCAAGAACTTCCTGAAGGTCTGGAGGCCATGGGTCCTGGGGGAACATTTTTGAGCCTTATGTTGCCTCTCCTAATAGCAAAGAACCTCTCTGAAACTCTGGGGATAACATTGAGCCTGTTATGGTGTAGATACTAGGCATACCCAAAACTCATAGAAGAAACAATACAAGAGTAACCAGAGGTTAAATGATTGGTATATGAAAGCCTTAACACAATCAGTGAATTAATCCCCTGATAGGAATTAATTATTATTTGAAGGGAGGTAGTCTGTGGATGGAGCAGGTGGGCACTAAAGGCTTGTCTTTGGAGTATTTAGTTTATAACTGGTGAGTGGATTATCTCTCTGTTTGCTGATTATCATGAGTCTCTTCTTTCCACTACAGTCTCTTGACATGATATTCTGGCTCACTTTGAGCCTCAATCCAGCTGTATTTGGACTGAAACCTATGAAACTGTGAGCCCACAATTAAATTTTCTTCCTCTAAAATCACTCTTGTTAGGTATTATAGTTATATTCACATCAGCAAAAAAGATGACTAATGTAGCATTTCACTCAATCACTGAGAAATACCTTGATAAATAATGGGATGCCGAGGATGGCCCTGTTCCACTGAACCCCTGGGAAAGACATTGATTTCCATTGAGGTTCTATGAAAGGTCCTCAGTACACTGTGACCTTGGAAATGGCAATAAACTCTACCAAATGCCTGAGAATTTAATGAGACCACTAACTCTCTTGTGAATGCTGTGCACACATCTGTGACCCTGGGAAAGGCCCTAAGCCTCATAAGATTCTGAAGAAGATCATCAACCCCATCAAGATAGCAGTGAAGGCACTGAGCTTTTTAAGATTCTTGTTAAGACCTTTAATCTCTTTTAACACTGGGAACAAATATGAGCCCCATAAAATTTATGGGGATGATTCTGACTTTATTTGTATTTTGGGAAATGACCTAAACCCCTCTGATATCCTGGGAAGCTTGGAGCAGTACTGAGAGTTTAGGGTTGTCCATGAGCCCTCTAATTCCCTGCAGAAAGACTTGAATGTCACTAAATCTTTGGGGCAGGCCCTGAGCACACTGTGACCTGTCAAGGGCTATAGCTTCACTGAGTGCCTGGTGAGGCAATGACATCACTAAGTCTATGGAAAATGCCCTGAGCACAACTGTAAACCTGAGAGTGACACTGAGCTCCACTGTGAACTTGAGAGAGGGCCTGGATTCACTGAGACATTGACAAAGGCCCTGAACCCAGTGTGTTCTTGGGGAAGTGTCTGAGCTCAATTGAGACTCTGAGTTCTGTGCTGAACATGAATGAGACACTGGGAAATCTGAGAATGTCCATGAGTCCCACTGACACCCTGGCCAAAGCCATGGCCTATTGATAACCTGGGAAACATTCTGAACCACACTGAGTCCTTGGCACCATCCAAGAGCCCAGGTACTGCTTTGGAAAGACAATGAAGCCATGACATTGTGGAGGAAGACCCTGAGCACAACTATGAGACTGGAGAAGGTCATTGTAGGGAAAGCCCACAATGTCCATAGTGGGCTTCGTCATTCATGCTTCTGGTAGGAGCAGGGACTACTAAATATTATTCTTGTGCAGTCCAGGTCATATAGTGTCTGATTCAGCATATGTATTTATGATCATAAACATGTGCTGGTGAGTATGCATCCACTAATGTAACCTTTTATCAATAGGCCTTCTTGGACTCAGGGGGCTAAATAGAACAGGCTGTGGACAGCAGCTGGAGCCAGGGCTGACTAGGAGTTATTTCTGCCTTTGAAAAAAGAATGTCCTCTAATTCAACTGTGTCTTGCATCTTTTCCCACCTTCTGGGATTTCAAACCTGGTTCCCATGACCAGAACTTCCATCCTGACAGGTAGCTTAGTTAGTAGGAAACCCCACATGTGAGAGATGCATCTACACTGGCAGATGGTGGGGAACAGTGGCCAAAGGGTAGCATGTGGCATTTGGTCACCAAAGTCCTATAGACATGGACTCCTCTGTAGAGTTGCAATACTGTGGATGGGTCACGTGTGAGTATAGAGAAGGCTTTTCAAGAAGTGAGTTTCCATTTATGAGATAGTGCTGCCCAGAAACAATAAGAGAAGTGGGGATGATTTTTCTCACTACTCTGAAAGCAAACAGTTGCTTTCAGACCAGGCTCTGTTGGTCTCCACCCAGTCCCAGGCCCTCCAAGAGTTGCAGCTACCTTTGAGCACAGCATTAACACTTTGGAAACTAAGGTATATAATTCAGGAAGTTCTGACCTATGGCTTCCAAGGGGAAGAAAGTAGAATGTGAAGAGGAGCAGGAGAAGAAGCCCCTGCTGAGAGCCCACTGTGTGGTGTCTCAGAAGAAAACATGAGCAGCCCTGGGCCCCTGGAGGTGAGGCAATGGGTCAACTGCATGTTACAGAGTATACTACACAGCAGGCATGCACTAGAATTAGTGTACTTGTGTAAGCAGTTTTGTAAACAATCTGGGGAGCCCTTGGCAGCATGGATTTTAAGTTGTGGGATGTCAGGGTGGACAGCATTGTTTGCTCTCCAGTGGAGATGGACTGATTCCATCCATCACTGCCTGATCTCTCTGTGACCTTAAAGAGTTATGAATGTTTTCAGCTGCTGAATTTGGCAGGTTGGATCCAATAGACAATAAAGACCCTTTCATTATACAAGATAGAATTTATGTTACCAATAATATGGAGGCAAAACAAAAGTGATAATGTGCATGAGAGAGAAGAGAAAATACATCACCAGACAGGGAAACAGCAACACTTGAAATCATATGCCTAGAGTCATGGGGCTTTTTCTCATGGTTCATACTAGGAAGTCCTGGGCAGGTGTTTTCTCCATATATAAGACTCCAAATAATGTTTCCCAGTGGGGTTCCTTAAATACAAAGGAGAACAAAAAAGTCTCCCTTCTAAAAATTTACATGGCCTAGCTTGCAGAGAGCTGTCCATGGGCTATGTGTGGATCACCACACATAGTAGCCATTTGGATAGGGGAATCTGGTGTCTTGGAATGCCATTCGACATTTCATATTGTTTAATTTCCCAAACTTCTAGCATTCTATTCAAGCTCTACCAATAATCCCATTCAGCACCTGAGATGGGCTAACCTGCTGTAGCTGCACAGCCCCTCTGAGATGGGTGTGACCTGCCAAGATGCCAAGTAACCTGTTGACTGCAAGACACCAAGAAGCAAGGCTCCAACCTTGAAATTTTGTCCCTGCCTTTGATATATCCCCTTAAATAAACTGTGAGAGCCATTTTCTTGTTGTCTAGCTCCAGCTCCCATGTGGACTGGGCCTATCATGGGCTCCAACTTTTGAAACTATAATTCTGTCTTTGTCTTTTATTCTTTACTACTCATTCTAGACCTTGGTTCCTCAAGTTGATTACATACTCCTCTGCAGGAAGAAGGACCTCTTAAGGAGATACTGGACATCCCCCTACACTAGCTAGCATCCACTGAGGGACAATTAACCCCCCAGGATTTATCAATTGCCTTAGTGGAGATATTGACAATCTTAATGTAAGTTATAACTTTATTCTCCTGAGTGAGCCAAACCCATGGAAAAGGCAGCATTCTTGAGATGTTACATCAGGGTATGTGACGGTCATGGCAAGCACATTGTCAGGGAAGCTCTTTTCTATTTTCCTTAGCCCTTTACTTTCCCTGAGACCATGATTGCAGAAGAGTCACAGGAATGGAGAAGATAATCCTTTTCTGAGAGATTGGACTGGTGTGGTGGCATGAACTCTGTGGACTGACACTGGTGAGCTGCCAGAAACTGTGGGTAAATGACAATCCTCTGCTGATTTGGAGCAGATCCTTTGGGAGCTGGGTATGCATTAGGCAATAGTTAACCTGGATAAATGGGGCCAGACGAGGGAAGATTTCCTAGTGGCCAGGGAGATTGGGTTCTGCAGAATGCTCCATCCACCACCTTTGGGTCTCTGATAGTTATTTTGTTTCATATGTTGGGTGTCCCATTAATGATGTTACTACCATGATGTCTAGCTTGGGAGAAGCCCAGAGCAGATGGAATTCAAAAAAGTGTGTGCAGAGTGAGAGGGCTTGGAGGTGAGACAAAGGAAAAAAGCAAGGGTCCAGTAGAATCACTTGCATGCAAATGAGAGCTAATTTTCTGGTAGCAAAGTTAAATCATCAGGATATAGACAACCATCCCAAAGCGGTTGAGGTGTGAGTGCAGCCATGCCCAGACCACCACTGCCTGAAAAGAGGCAGAGGTGAATCCTGAGAAACTCATCCTCTGCCACTGAAAGAGTATTTGACTGCTTCTAGGAGGAATGAGGGGACCTTGTTTTAGTACAACCAGTATCTGGCCAATGCCCACGCTGAAGGAATGAGTGGGGACATAAGACACTTCCCCTGGCTTCCATCAATGTGCAGAGGGTATTGGCCCACGTGGCTACTAGCCTTGCATGCAGGCTGGTGTTTGGAAATCTAATAAGTTCCCAGACCCACATATCCCTGTTGATGATATGGGGAAAACATTCAAGATAAAGACATGATTTTTCTGAGATGTACTCAGAGTACATCTGGGATATAGGTGTGCTCCAAAGACTGTGTCTACAGACCTCAGCTGGGGAATTCCACCTCTATGTATGAGCTGTGAAGGTGATTATGACAGTACATGCAGGCCCAGGTCTTGTCACCACCTGTTGGAAATTGAGAGTGAGGCAGTATAGACTTCCAGGGGTACATGCAGAAATTGATTCTACTATTTTGGAACTGCAGAAGGTGGGCATAATATGGTCCCACTACAGCCCCTTTTAAGCTCCTTTAGGCACCAATTAAGAAACCTTAGGCCTTTTGAAGAATGACTATATATTTTAAAGGACTGAGCACAGTGGTGCCTTCTCTCAGGCAGCGGTTCCCTCAGTGCATGTTCCCATGAACAAACTGGCTTTTCCACTGGGCACATACCTATGTGTTGGACTCTGATGCAACATATTAAAATCTCTGGGACACTACAAAGGCTGTGTTAAGAGGAAAGTTTATTGCATTGAGCTCATTCATTAAAAAAACAAAATGTCAACAAATAAACAACCTGACATTACATCCCAAAGCTTTAGAAAAAGAAAAAGAAATCAACACCAAAAGTAGTAGAAGACAAAAAATAAGTAAACTCAGGGCTGAAATCAATGAAATTGAAACAAAGGAAACAATTCAAACTGAGAAAAGAAAAAGCTGGTTCTTTGAAAAAAGATATAGAATTGACAAACTCCTAGCAACCCTAATGAGAAGGAGAGAGAAAATTCAAATTACTAAAATTCAAGATAAAAAGGGAAATATCAAAACAGACACTATTGAAATACAGAAGATAATTAGAAACTATTTTGAAAATATGTACTACAGTAAAATAGAAAATCTTGAAGACACTGACAAATTTCTAGGGGCACATGATCTGCCCAGACTGAATCTAGAGGATATATACAATTTAAGCAGGTAAATTTCAAGCAAGGAAGTAAGAGATGCCATCAAAAGTTTACCAACCAAGAACTCAGGACCAGATGTATTCTCAACAAAGTTCTACAAGACCTTCAAAGTAGAATTAATACCCAATACTCCTCAAATTATTCCATGAAATAAAAAAGAAGGGAACTCTTCCAAACTCATTCTATGAGGCTTGTATCATCCTGATTCCAAAACCAGACAAACACACATCAAAGAAAGAAAACTCAGACCAATGTCCCTGATGAAGATTGACACAAAAATTCTCAATAAAATTCTGGCAAATTGTATACAAAAACATATTAAGAAGATAGTGCACCATGATCAAATGGGCTTCAACCCAGGTATGCAAGGTTGGTTCAACATACAGAAATCAATAAATGTAATCCATCACATCCACGGACTTAAAGTCAAGAATCATATGATTATCTCTATAGATGCTGAAAAAGCATTTGACAAAATACAGCACCTTTTCATGTTCAAAACACTAGAAAAACTAGGGATAGTAGGAACATAGCTCAACATTGTAAAAGCTATCTATGCAAAACTGAAAGCCAACATCATCCTTGATGGGGAACAATTGAAAGCATTTCCTCTAAAAACAGGAATAAGACAGGGATGCTCTCTTTCACCACTTCTATTCAACATAGGCCTTGAAAATCTAGCCAGAGCAGTTAGACAGGCAGAAGAAAATAAAGGGATAAGAATGGGAAAAGCAGAAGTTAAATTATCATTATCTGCTGACAACATGATTCTTTACTTAGAGGATACAAAAAATTCTACCAGAAACCTTCTAGAATTAATAAATAAATTCAACAAAGTAGCAGGATATAAAATCAATACTCATAAATCAAACACATTTTCTATATGTCATTGATGAATACTTTAAAAGAGAAATAAACCCAAATGTTCATCATGTCGGATTAGGACTTTACTTCCTTAACAAGACTCCTAAAGTACAAGAAACAAAATAAAAAATCAATAAATGGGATATTTTCAAAATAAAAAGCTTTTTCTCAGTGAAGAAACAATGAACACATGCACATTAGATAGAACTGATCTCCAGAATCTGTAACATGCACCAAAAGCTTAAGAGTAAAAAACAAACAACCCAATTGATGAATTGGCTATGGAGCTGGACAGACACTTCTCAGAAGAAGATACACAATCAACAGACATATGAAAAAATGCTCAACATCTCTAGTCATCAGAGAAATGCAATTAAAATAAGATTTCATCTCCCACCAGTCAGAATGGCAGTTATCAAGAATACAAACAACAATAAGGACTGGTGAGGCTGTGGAGGAAAAGGCACATTCATACATTGCTGGTGGGCTGCAAATGGGTGCAACCAATCTGTAAATGAGTATGGAGATTCCTTAGAAAACTTGGAATGAAACCACCATTTGACCCAGCCATCCCACTCCTTGGTCTATACCAAAAGGACTTTAAAACAGCACACTACAGTAATGCAGCCACTTCAATGTTTATAGCAGCACAATTCACAATAGCTAATCTGGGAACCAACCTAGATGCCCTGCAATAGATAAATGGATAAAGAAACTGTGGTACATATACACAATGGAATATTACTCAGCAATAAAAGAGAATAAAATTATGGCATTTGCAGGATAGAGTTGGAGAACACCATGCTAAGCGAAGTGAGCCTATCCTAAAAAACAATAGGCTCAATGTTCTCTCTGATAAGTTGATGCTGATCCATAATCTGGGAGGGTGCATGGGAAGAATGGAGAAACTTTGGTCAAAAGGGAGAGAAGGAAGCAAATGGGACATGGGAGCAAGAAAGATGGTGGAATGAGATGGACAATAATGCCCTAGGTTCATGTATGACTGCACATATGGTGTAACTTGATGTTGTGTAAAACCAGAATAGTGAAAATTTGTGCTCCATTTGTGTAAAATGAATCAAAATGCAATCTACTGTCATATAAATTTAATTAAAATAAATAAATAAATAAAAATTACCCTTAGTGTTCTGGGGACCCTGGCCCTTCTCACCTTCTTAACATCACAGACACACTCATCTCTTCCCTGCCTATAATCAGCCTCCCTCTCCCCAGGACCATTTTTATAAGCTATATGCACACTGTGCAAGTCAAAATAACCAACATTGTTTTGGCAACATTATGAAAACACAAATAACCGGGATGGATGAAGACCTCAAACAGATCAGCAAGCTTTTCTTTATTCCACAGAAGAGTTAATCAGTCAGGCAATGGAGGGACTCACTTTTTAAAAATCTATCTCAACTGTGTCTTGTAGTTTCTTCCACTTGCCAGAATCCCATATTTGTTCCCCAGGATCTGAGCCTCCACAGTGAAAGCCACAAAATCTACTGATACCCTGAGTAATAATCTGATGTCCACTGAATCACTAGAAGATGTCATTAGTCTTATTGATGATTGGGAAAAGCCCTGAAATCCAGTAATACACTGGGAAAAACTCTTAAATAAAATTTAGAGCCCAGGGAAGGCCTGAATTCCACTGAAACACTTTTGCCAGTCTTTAGATCACACAAACACTGGAAAAGCATCTGAGCCACAATAAAATACTATGCACAGCTCTGAACCCTACTGATATACTAGAAAATGTCCTAAGACCTACAGATACCCAATAAAAGGTATTGAGGTCAGTGATGCTTTTAGAAAAGCCATGAGCCTCATTGATGTGCTTCAAAACCCATGAGACACAATGAGACAATTTAAAAGGTCCTCAATCCAGCATAGAGTTCTGTGGGTGTTCCAAACCTCAATGAGAATCTAGTGAAAGCCTTTAGGCTCACAAAAGCACCGGTGAAAAATCTCATCCTCCCTAAGATTTTATGGAAAGCACCAAATGCCACTGAAAATTTGTGGAAGGGTTCTGTGATCCAATAATGCTTCACAGAAAGTTAGGATTACACAAGAGGCTTCTATGGAATGTCCTGAGACCCTGTGTAACCTTGCAGAAAGTGCTGAGCAAGAGTGAGACCCTCAAGCCCACTAAGAATCCTGAGATGTACCTGAGCACCACTAGCACAGTGAGAAAGGCCATGATTATGACTGTGACTCTTCATCCCACTGAGACCCTTGGCAAGGCACTGAATCCCACTGAGACATTACAAATGCCTGAGTATACTAGGACCATGGAGGAGGCCCCAAGGCCACTATGATCCTGAGAAATACTCTGAACTTCACTGAGTCCATGGTGAAGTAATGAGACAACATGGCCATTGTTGTAAGGCCCTGAGTAGCCTTGTGACCTGGAAGAAATCCCCGAGTATTGTTAAGAGTATGGAGAAAACTTTGAGTACCACTGTGGCCATGGATATGGCACTGAGCTCCTCTGAGACTTTGTGAATTGCACTGAATAAAACTTATACCCTGCAAAAGGTGCTGAGAAAAACTGAGGCCCTAGTAATTGCCACGAGTCCCACTGAGACTTTGGGTCAGGCCTTTCCCCCATTGAGAACTAGAGAAACATTCTGAATTATACTGAGAACAAAGGAGCATCCAAGATGTTTTGCACGCACAGCTTTGTCCTCTTGAGACAATGTTTTCCAGTGCTTATTGTGGGCAGGAAGGAGGTGTCTAATCACACTGAGGTGGTTGTCTCTGAGGGGCACTGACCTTTTTCAGAGCACAAGCCTCTGAACCAAGAGCTCATATTTTTGAGGATTAAAACTGATCCCTTCACTGATGTATCAAACAAACCCCAAATTCCTGGGTGCCCAAGAAAACTAATGTGCTTGCCAGACCACCTCTCAGCAAAACCTATATAAGCCCAGTCTCTTTTAACTGGGAGGGTCCCCAGCCACTGCTTACATTAGCTACTGATGAATCTCTAAACTGACTGCATTTTCCTCCCCTGTTGAACTCAGGCCTCCCATGCCCTTTGCTGTCCACTTCATGCAGGATTTCAGTGCGAGGGAGAGGCAGCAGGCCCAAGACAATTGAATCCACCTGGCCAGGGCCACTCTCCCATGCTGTATGAAGATGTTGGGTCTAAAACCTAACCCCAACAGCCCATAGGGGTACCAAATATGAATGTCTGTATGTGGGAGGTTTGGTGCATGTGGTAGGAGGCAGGCTCAAAGTGACTGAAGACATCTGGCTGGGGCAACTTTCTAGTGTTGCACAAAGACTTTGAGCCTAAAACCTGACTCTGACAACCCTCAGGTTACCAAACATCAACTACA
This sequence comes from Xerus rutilus, assembly GCA_028644305.1. Taxonomy (NCBI): domain Eukaryota; kingdom Metazoa; phylum Chordata; class Mammalia; order Rodentia; family Sciuridae; genus Xerus; species Xerus rutilus. Next base: position 1,918,294 of record CM053399.1, on the reverse strand, counting down.
TGCTAAAATTTTATGGTTTCATGCCACGTGGACAATAAAGGGATTTATACCCAGCACATTGCTGGCATTAAGGAAGGCCTACTTCTTCAGGTCCCTCACCTTCCCTTCCTTTGTGCATTCAGCAAACCTCACAAATCAGGGACCTACTTGCCGTTTTGCTTCTGCATCCGCCACTGGCCTGCTCATCTCTTCAGAGAGGTGAGACCCCTTCATTAACTGGGACCCTGTCCTCTGCTAGACAGAGACTTCACACTTAGGCTAACCAGCATCCTGTCCCTTATTACTGGGATTGAGGGAAAGATGTTTCCCCAAACTTTTGTGTGGAAGTCCAGTCTGGGACTAGCACATTGGTGGCATAAAGAGTGCAAGGGACACCTTGCCTTCCATTGTCAAATTCTCAGTAGAGCCTCTCCAAGAGGGGAACTACTCAGTCAATTTCTGGAGGCACTTCCTTGGGCTGTCTCTCTGCTGATTTTAAAACCCTCTATTCTCATACCAGGCACAAACTTAAGCGCCTCATTAGAGTCAGTACTCAAATTAGGCCACAGTATAAATTAAATGGTCAATACATATGGCCCCGATATGGAACTCTCCATAGAGAGCTTCTATAAGCTTTGGAAAATATCTCACCTAAAATGGAAAGTACTTAGAAATTCCATATTTTCAGATCTTTTTTCTCCTCCACTCAAACCCCTATCTTTATTAACCCTATACTACTTTGCAGTTACTAGCTACAAAGGCACAATCCTCTTTGCCATTCACAGCCCAGTGATAGCTGATGAAAGTCCCCCCTACAGATCTCAGGGTTTCATGGCCTCCCCTGAGGCCTCATCTTCCCCTTCATGTTCCCCTCCCCAAGGCTCCACTGCTAAACAATCTCAAGACCCCAGGTTTATCAGGTTACAGCATATAGTCACTTGCCTTTTTGAAGCAATGTCAAAAAACAAAAACAAAAATAAAAATAAACTTACACCTAAGTAAATTGGAAAAAATATAAATTAAATTACCCAGTGATTCAGTGAGGATGCCAAGGCTTCCCAGAAGCAATTTCTAGATACTGCCTTCAAGACCTTTAATAATTAAAAAAGAAAAATGAGGCCAAGCAGGAGAAGAAAAAACATCTTAAAATTAAACATCAGCTTCTAGCCTCAGCCATCCATAGGCCTAAAATCTACTACTGCTCATGGCTCCACTAGACCATTTAATACATCTCCTGGGCCTTGTTTCCGATGTGAGTGGACTGGACATTTGGCAAAAGCCTGCCATAACCTGAGACCCCACTAAGCCCTGTCCAAAATGTGAGCAAAGAAAACTCTGGAAGGTGGATGGTCCTTAAAAAAAGACACCTGCAAGCAGGCAGGACACTGGAAAAGTGATTGCCCTATGGATGGCCCTTCCTTGGTGCCTCCATGTGGGGGTTGGGCTGACCAAGCAGTCCCTTCCCTAGAACTGCTGGGATTCATGGATGACTGAAGAAGCCTGGACTCAAGGACCCTTATCACCCTTGTTGAGCCCAAGGTAATGCTCCTGGTAGCAGGTAGTCCACCACCTTCCTGGTGGGTATGAGGGCTGCCTATTCTGTTCTGCCTGCCTATCCTGGTCCTTTATTTTTATCTCAGATCTCAGTTTTGGGAACTGATGGTACACTTTACTTTCCAAAATGGACAGCCAAACTGACCTGCCCTCTAGAAGGGCATATGTTTACTCACTCTTTCTTAGTTATCCTCTCCTGTCCAATTCCCCTATTTGGCCATGATGTTCTCTCCATTTTAGGAACTACCCTACAGATTCTCCCCCAAAGGCCCTCCACCCATCTTCTTTTACCTTTATTCCTTACTCTTTCCTCTGCCTAAGCTTCACACAATCTCCTATTACCTCCTGACCTTGTCAATTCCCAGGTATGAGACACATTCAAACCAGTAGTGGCTGCTCACCACATGGCCATCCATATTCAATTAAAACCTCAAGCTAAGTTTCCTTCCTGTCCCAATTCCCTATTTTTCTTACTCATAGGAAAGGGTTCAAACCCATTATAGACTGCCTACTTGATCAGGGGCTCCTTATCCCCACCAACTCTCCTTGCATAACCCTCATCTTGCCAGTATGCAAATGCTCAGGAGACTACTGGTTGGTCCAAGATCTGTGTTTAATAAATGACATGATAATTCCCATCCACCCTGTGGTACCTAGCCCTTATATCCTGCTTTCTCACATTCCTTCCTCCACCTCCCACTTCACTGTGCTTGACCTCAAAGGTGCCTTTTTCTCAGTCCCCTTACACCTGATTCCTATTACCTCTTTGCATTTACATGTTATGATCCCACAACACACAGATTCCAATAACTAACATGGATGGTCTTATCTCAAGATTTCTGGGGCAGCCTCCAACTTTTTGGGCAAGCCCTGGCCCAAGATCTACTCTCCTGTGATGTGGGTGACACTGTACTTCTATAGTATGTAGATGATCTCCTATGCAGCCCATCTTTACAAGCCGCACAGGCTCACACAGCCCAACTGCTCAACTTCCTGGGTTCCCAAGGCTATAGAGTTTCCCCAGCTAAGGCCCAGCTCTCTGTTCCTCATATCATTTACCTAAACATCCTGTTGACCCCTAACTCTAGTTCTCTCACAGTGGATAGGATCCAAGCCCTCTGGGACTTACAACCACCTACCACAGAAAATTATATTCTCTTGTTCCTAGGACTGGCCAGCTTCTTCCAACACTGGATCCCTAATTTTGCTATTGTAGCCAAGCCCCTATATCAAGTAGCCAAAGAGACTCCACAGGGACCCATTACCTCCTCTGCTATTGTGACCCAAGCCTTCTACAAACTTAGAGATGTCCTCACCTCACCTCCTCCTCTCTAACTACCAAATCCTGGCCACCCTTTCCACCTGTTCACTGATGAAAAACAAGGTATTGCGATGGGTGTACTTGCCCAACCGGTCGGGCCCTCCCATCATCTGGTCACATATCTCTCTAAACAACTTGATCCTACCACTTGTAGCTGGCTGCCATGGCTGGTTGCCATGCCTCTGTGCATTGGTTGTGGTGGCTGAACTTACTAAGGAAGCATTAAAACTGACACTCTTACAACCAATCACTGTCTTTTCCACCTATCATCTACAAGACCTTTTGGGACATAGGTCTCTCCCTCTTCTGAGCCCATCAGGAGTACAGGGTATTCACCTCCTCTTCATAGAAAATCCCTCCATCACCCTTTGTTCCTCTCCTCCTCTTAACCTGGTAACACTTCTCCCCTTACCCATGCCTCCCTCATCTGTGGGCCATTCTTGCCCCCAACTCTTAGAGGCTCTACATTCACCTTGAGAAGACCTCTTTGATCACCCATTTTCTTCAGCAGATTTGACCATTTTTGTAGATAGCAGTTCCCTGCTGAGGCCTGATGTTCGTCTTAATGCTGCTTATGTGGTAATTACTGCCATCTCAGTCTTAGAGGCCAAATGCCTCCCAGATGAAACCTCCTGAAAGAAGGCTGAACTCTTTGCTCTTACCTGGGCACTCACTCTATCTAAAAACAAAAAAGGTTAATATCTATACAGACTCTAAATATACCTTTTTGATTGCCCATTCCCATTCTGCAATCTGGAGAGAATGAAGATTTCTTACTACAAAGGGATCACCTGTGATTAATGCCTCACTAATCTCCAAACTCCTACAGGCCCTTCAGTTACCATCTCAGGTGGGTATCATACACTGCTGAGGACATCAAAACTCTTCTGACCCACTGGCCATGGGCAATAATAAAGCCAATTCTGTGGCAGATAGATTGACATCCAGCCCTTCTCCTGCTCCCATCCTGTTTCTGTTCACCTCCATTAAACCAAACTATTCCCCAGAGGAACAGCAGAACTTACTGACTCAGGGAGGCCAACTTGGGGAAAATAATTGGATCTTTTTGGGGTTACAGTCACCCTGCCCAAACATGATGCACATGGCCTCCTAAAAGAAATTCACAACTCACTCCATATCAGCCCCAGGCCCCTCCAGCAGTTTCTCCAACCTCTTTTCCTTTATGCTGGTCCTTCTCCAGCAGATTCATTCCACTTGTGAGATATGCTCTACAGTCTCACCACAGGGAGGACTTAAACCCAAACTCTCAACTCACCAGATGGGAGGTCCACGACCAGGTGGAGATTGTCAAATTGACTTTACTCATGTGCCCAGACATAAAAAACTCCATTATCTTCTCATTTTGGTTGATACTTTTTCAGGCTGGGTAGAAGCCTATTCCATCTGCAGGGAGACTGCAGATACAGTGGCCTCAATCCTCATTGAGCAGATTATTGCCAGGTATGGACTTCCTGCCTCTATTCAGTCTGACAATGGGCCAGACTTCATCTCCCAGATTGTTGGACTGGCCTCTGAAGAGCTTCACATCACCTGGGCACTTCACATACCACATCGACCTCAATCATTGGGAATAAGAATTTGCCTCTAACCAGCAGGAAGAATGCTGCTACTACATCAACGAGACTGGGTCATGGAACAAAACCTCAATGTCCTTCAGAAGCTAAGCTAGGACTCAGATATCAGAATCATGAAAATCCTTGGTCCACATGGCTAAATTCTTCCCTTATCTCCTGGCTATCCCCTATTGTTATACCCCTTGGTATAATAGGTCTCATATTGTTAATGTCTCCTTGCCTCCTCAGGTTTTCTCATGAGCTTGTTGAATAAATTGCGCAGGTAATGGTCAACCAGATGCTTCTGCTTCCCTATAGCCACCTCCACTTTGACCTCACATCTGAACCTCCACCCTATCATGTCCCCCAATAAGCAGGAAGTAGCCAGACAAATCTAGCACCCTATATCATGAAAGAGGTCAGAATGTTGGGTTGAGAGATGGTGACTAGACAAAGTGGGGCTGGGCACCTGAAGTTACCCATGCCCGTGAAGTTTTCCTACACACACCAAATGGTCATCTGCTCACCTCTCTGATGCCAACCAATCATCAATGAACATGCTGACCTCTGAAATTGGCCCATACCTGTCACTGGGCCTCAGCCAACTAAGAAGAGATGCCTCTTCATGAGAATCCTCCTCCCTCAACCTACCCATATAAATGGCCTCTTCCAATCTTGGGCATGACTTCCCCAGCCCACAGCAGTGGACCAGCAGACCTCACCCAAGAGCAGACCCCAATAAAGCCATGCTTATACACCTTCAGCTAATGGTCATGGTCTTTACCATCGATCTGATCTTACAAGGACCTTCTCCACACATCCTCTCCTGCATGCCCCCATGTCCAATTCCAGGACTCTGAAAGAAAATTCCCTTCACCCACATTACCTGTCTCAGCTTAAAGAAGCCAGAGACTTTGTTGCCCAACTCATTTCTTAATTTCATTGTCAGGACTAATAGATATGAGAAATAAAAAATCCTCAAAATAATAGGCCCTGAGTAAAAGGGAGTAAAACAAAAAGCCATGCTCTGACAGTTTTCACCTCAAGACAAATATTCCTGGTGCTAATTGCAGGCATGGAGGAGGTGTCTCATCACCCTGAGGTGATTGCCTCTGATGGGCACTGACCTTCTGCAGAGCACAGACCCCTGACTCAGGAGCTCAAATTCCTGAGAATTAAAACTGACCCCTTCACTGATTGATAGAACAAACTCCAAATTCCC
>CM053399.1:1892289-1912144 GCA_028644305.1 Xerus rutilus | reverse complement strand
AAGTAGGTACAATTGACTCTTGTTGTTACCAATGTTAAGAGCCACCTGACTTCACTCCTGAGGAACTTGGGAACAGCTTCCAGCTGTGTTAGTGCCATTTGTGCTAGGATAGGTCCAGGTCTGGCAGTGACTATGCAGCTTCCCCGGGAAGCCTGAGGGACACTTCCCTTTTTTGGTGACCTTCCTCTTCATAGTATGGCACTTGACTGGCTTTTTAATTCTCCAAGGGTCTCAGCAATCTCCCTGATCCGGAGGTCCTGCAGCCTAGAGGTGCAGAGAAGTTCCCTAATTTCTTGGATTCAGGCTGACTCAGAGGGCAAAAGCCAAATATTGCTTTTCTTGGCCCTTTAATTTAATTTTAGTTTTTAAGTCTTAATCTTAAACACTCATCAAGGCAATCTCACCAGTTACAAAGTAAGGGTACTGGGCTTTAACTTTAAGGTCTATACTATAGGTGATGGCTTATTTATCTTAAAAATAACCTGGGTTGGTTGTTCTCGAATTAGTACCTCTGTAAAATGTTAACAGGCAATAGCCATAGAGTTTAAGGAAAATATAAAATAAGATTAATAAGTTTAGTTTGTGTAATAGCTATCTTAAAATTTGGGTGATTTATATATTATACTTTCTGGTTGAAATCCTAGTAATCTTTACAACATAATCCTTTGAACATAACTTTAAATGAACTTTGAAGCCATTGTAATAGGCTGAGAGACAGAACTTTATTTCGGGTAAGGCAGGGCTCCTTGCAAAATCTTAAAGTATCTTAGTTCTGAAGTTGATCTTTGTTTCTTAAATATCATTTTATAAAGTTTTCATATATTGTTTTTTTGGCTTTACATGAATGCTAGTTAATATAATATGATATTACAGTTAAAACATGAATTAAGAAAGGCTGAGAGGGCTTTTGACCTTTCTCGGTGCAGAAAAGTAGTAAAGATTATGTCTTACAATATTAGACTTTAAATAGATTAGGCTCTCATTTACTTAAAGAAACACATTTAAATTTTAGCCCAATGTAAAAGTTAAAAAAACTATCTTATTGACAACAGATTAAACCCTCAATAAAATTGTTATCCTTATAAGTGTAAAATTACCATACAACTTTAGTTTGGAGAACATCAGCTTGATATGACATTCTTTTAAACCTTCTATTTTAAAGACTTGTATATGAACCTGGAAGATATGAACACATTTAATGTAAAAATAGGGCTAATAGCACCATAATTGTATTGATATTGTTATATTAATTAACTTTAGATCTTAAGGAAAAAATTGAGATTTTGGTACACAGTACAATATTTCAAAAATACCAGTTATTATTTAACCACAGTTATATAAACCTTAATTTCTGAAAATTAGTTTTTCCAAGTGATAAAACCTGACAAGCATAAGGAAGTTATCTTATTAAGAGCAGAACATTTTTTTAGATTTTTTACATCAGTACATTAAAGTTTAAATTAAATAAGCTTGTATTAATTATAGTCAGATTAGTCATAAAAATAAACCTTAGAAATTTACCCTTTATTTACTTTAAACTTTCTTTAACACTTACTTTAAACTCTCTTGTTTCTTTTACCATACAAAGACTTTCTTATCCAGAAACACTTCCTTTTTTCTTCCACTAAGTACCACATCGAGAATCCTTCTGTTCACATCCCAAAACAATCTTTGTAAATTTCTGAAGTTAGGCAGATTACTCCATTTCAATGATAAGAAATACTTTATGTTATTTATAGTACTTTAAATGAACCATTAGAAATCTTTAAAAATTTATAAACCTTTGTGTTGAAAGAAAGGACAATTGACTTTAGCTTTTAAATTAAATTAAGTAAGCTCATATTAGTCATGTGGTTGTCCACTTTAACCAGTGAGGGCAGCAGCTCCTTCCAGGAGCAGGGAAGTTTCTGTAACACAGAGAATTATTAAGGTAAATATCTCAGGAATTCACAACTGATAGGGTAATACAGAGAGGCAGATGGCAAACAAATGATTTACATAGCTTAGCATCCTAGATAAGGGGGAGACTCAGGTTTCAGCATTAAGGGCATGGCTTAGATTTTAAGAAGCATAATTACCTAATCAAAGCCAAACATAGTCCAAGCAAGCAAAACAAAAATAAACCTTTATGACCTCTTGTCCAGTTGGATTTTAATCTTAAGATAGAATTAGGCTGGGTTAGAGAATTACATTTATTTACCATTTATGAAAACACCATGTTTAAATATATAGAATTATACCTGTTGGGCTTTAAATTAAGTAATTCTGTTTCTAATGATGACAAAGCAATTTTATATCCCCTTGTTAAAATTTACCATTTACAAAAACATCAAAAATGTTACCCTATGGAATTTAAAGGAATTAAAAGTATTTGGTATTGGATTTAACAGTTAACATTTTATCTAACAAACACATTTGAGTACTCAATATCAGATCTGATTTGCTTATTTTCATTATAAAAAACCAAGGCATTAGACAAGCATATTTAGTAGTAACATTTTTCCTTGAAGAAATTTTTGACAATGAGATATATTAGACATTTTATAGACATTAACATGTTTTTAGTCCTTTGACTACCTAGAAAGACTTGTGAGTTGAGTAATTTTAAAGATGTCTTTATTTTATTTGTTCACCCAATTTAAATTGAAGCTTTTAAATCACATGAATTAAAGGTATTTGAATCCATTTTAATTTTAGTTTATGAGTGTTCAGTTTACATAAACACAAAAATAGAGCATGCAGAAGGCCTTTTGAATGAAAGGTATACCTAGTCTCAGTAGAGTGTAAAAAAAAAAAAAAACAACTTTTATAGTTGGATATGTTAGGGTAGCGGCCAGCCAGACACGGACACCTCTGTACAGCCAGGAAAATCCTTTATTCAGGGGAGTGGGCGCCCGGGCGAAGGAAAGAGGAAAAGAGAAAGAGGGGACACATGGGAGGGATTTTATAGAGCCCACTACAAACCGCGTGGTGGGCCAGGGATTGGTCACTTTAAAATCCGCGGGACAGATAAGCAGTCGTGGTCTTCCTTTGATGTGCTAACCTGAGGAGTTAGGCTTTGTTTCCCAGCTGGAAGATTCAGGAGAGGAACTCCCTGGGGCAGGAACTGCCTTGGGCTTTTAGAGAGGGGATGTGAAAATTAGAAAGGGGCTGTTTTTCACCTTACAGGATAAAATACATCTGATCAGAAGGTTTAATTTTAGTGCGCAGAATTAAAGTTGTAAGTTAAAAAATGTAAGAGCGAAGAGTCCTAGAGAGAGAAAATGATGGCCATAAATTATAAAGCAACATGAGAAAAGAAAGGGTGGAGAAGTGGAAGGCGGTCTGTCCTGGGGAATTGCTGCTTAGAGCTTTTAACCCTTTTTTTTTTTTTTCCTTGAGCTAAGGTCTGAAAAACAGAGGCCTGCAGGGAGGGGAGCAGCTGCATGGCAGGCAGCTAGTTTTAGCTGTGTTGTTTGAGTGAAAGGTTAGAATCTTCATTTTAATCCTTTCGTGCTGAAGAGCTGAGGATTGGATGGGGGTGCTGGGGTATTTCATATTTTGACCATGTAAGGTGGCTTTTTAATTGGTATTTTGGCCAGATTTTAGTGCTAAATTTAATAAGACATTTTAGTTTGAGTCCCATGTGGGAATAGTGGGTTTTTAAATTGGCAGAGAGACAGCCCAGGGTTATCACAAGGGAATAGTTGGGCTTAATTGCTGTGGGCTGGGACATTGTATCATGTGTTTTACTTAAGGAAAAAGGGGGTAAAGTTTGTCAAGATGTTTTAGAAGACAGCTTGTAAGGGGAAGGGAAAGCTGGAGGTGGAGGGGAGGTGTAAATAAGCCAGAAGAGGGCAGATGGCCGAGAAGCTTGTGATTGGAGTCTGTTGTATCCAGGGAAGAAAGCGATGGCGGGGGCTAAGAATGCAGGTGAGTGGCTGCGATGTGGGTGTGGTAGGGGTAGGCTTTAGGGTGTGAAGTGGAGTGTCAGGAGATTGAGGGGATGGGTGGCCATGGTGGTATGGGGAAGGTTCAGATTTCAGAGTCGACAGAAACTTGGATGAATTTGGTTTGTAAGTTAGGAGGACATGGTGAGACTTAGAGAGAGTGCAGAGGGAGGGGTTGGCTTGGAGAAGGGAGAAGGCCTGAATAAAGGGATCTCCACCCATTCTTTCGATTGCTGGCAATAGTTATGTAGGTTTCTAAGGAGACTAGGATCTAAGGAACCCATAGGTGGCTAAGAGAGTTATCCAAATGATAGGTAGGCCAATCCTGACTGCAAAGTTTTATAAGTTTTTTTGGCTCAATATCAGGAAGAATATTAAGAGTGGAAAGATTTTTAATGGGGAGTCTGCTGGGAGGGAAGAGTTTGATCCTATCCTGTTACCTGGAAGCGTCTGTTTAGCACACCTTTGAAGGCATCCCTAGGAAGCTATGAACAGACAAGGATGAGACCAAAACAGGTGAGACAGGTCGTCACCTGAGTCATCCTGGGTCTAACCTCTCCCAGAGAGGTGGGGCCCCGGATCAACCTGGTGCCAGGATTTTGGAGACTCCTCCTGGAGGAGCCATAAAATTTGATCCAGGGTGGAGGGAGGTAAACAGAGAGGGATCAGGCTACTCCAAGCTGGCAGAATTTGAGCTAAAAGGAAAGGAGAGAGAGAGAGGGAGTAAAAGGATCTGAGGGATGGAGAATCTAGGAAAGTGGGGTGGAGATTTTGGAAGTCCACCATAAGTGTGAAGGTCATGGTGGGGTGTGATCTTCCCTTTAAGACAGTCAGAGGGATCACTGGATGGTCACAGCTGGTTGTCTCTGATTCTCTGCCTGCAAAGTTGCAATCTACTTGAAAGGGAAACTCACCAAATGAAGTTCGTGGTGGGCATGGACAAGTGGCAATCAAAAGAATGAGCAAGGCTGTGAGGTGTGGTCGGTGGTTCAGGATGAAGGGTCTCAATAGAGAGCATCCCTCATCTGAGTCACCGGCACCAAATGTTGGGGTATCAGCCACCAGACACAGACACCTCGTGCAGCCAGGAGATTCTTTATTCAGGGGATGGGCACTCGGGTGAAGGAAAGAGGAAAAAAGAGAGAAGGGACGTGGGAGAGGGATTTTATAGAGCCCGCTACAAACCGTGTGGTGAGCTATAGATTGATCACTTTAAAATTGGGGGCAGATAAGCAGCAGCGGTCTTCTTTGATGTGCTAACCTGAGCGGTTAGGCTTTGTTTCCTGGGTGGAAGATTCGGGAGAAGAACCACCTGGGGCAGGAGCTGCCTTAGGCTTTTAGAGAAGGGATGTGAAAATTAATAACAAAAGGGCTGCTTTTTACCTTACATTAAGTCACTTTGAGACTCTGGAGAAGGCCTTGAAACTCACTAAGGCTCTGGGAACTTCCTGAGCACCACTGATATCATATAAAAACCTGGGACCCATTGAGAAAATGAATAAAGGCCATGAGTCCCACTGAGATCCCAGGTAAGTGATTGGGATCCATTGAAATTGTCAAAAATCTCTGAACCTCATGAAGATGCTGGACAAAGCCCTGAGCACCACTATGACCCTGGTAATGGCACTGAGCCTCTCTGGGGTCCTGGGCAAGATCCTGGGATTCATTAACAATTTCCGGAAGGTCCTGAGGCCAGTGGGTCTAGAGGAAGATTTTGAGCCTCATGTAGCCTCTCCTAATAGCAATGAACCTCTCTGAGACTCTGGAGATAGTACTGAGGCTGTTATGGTGTAAATATTAGGAATTTCCCAAAAACTAATGGGTGTGAAAATGCAATCATAATCAGAGTTTAAATGATAGGTTTATGATGGCCATAACCCAATCAGGGAATTAATCTTCTGATAGGGATTAACTGAGTAGTATTTAAAGGCAGGTAGGCTGTGGCTGGAGGAGGTGGGCACTAGGGGCATCCCTTTGGGGTATATAGTTTGTGACTGGTGAGTAGATTCTCTCTCTGTTTTCTGGTCATCATTTGAGTCTCTTCCCTCCACCACAGTCTTTGACAGGATAGTCTGCCTCACATTGAGCCTCAAGTCAGCCATATGTGGACTGAGACTTCTAAATGTGTGAGCCCATAAGTAAATTTTATTTCTCTAATATCATTCTCATATTACAGTTATTATAGGCACATCAGCAAAAGAGATAATTAATACATAGTCTCACTGAGTCACTTAAAAATACCCTGAGACATAATGGAATGGTGAAGATGGCTTGGAGTTCCACTAAGCTCCTAGAGGAGACATTGATTTCCACTGAGGCTCTTTGGAAGGTCTTCAGAACACTGTGACCTTGGAAATGACAATGAGCTCTACCAAGTGCCTTGGAAGTTAATGAGACCACTAAGACTCTTTTGAATGCTGTGCACACAACTGTGACCCTGGGAAAGGCCCTGAGCCTCACTAAGGGACTGAAGAAGGCCATCAACTCCATCAAGACAGCAGTGAAGGCATTGAGCCCTCTAAGATTGTTAACATCTTTAACCTCTTGTAACACAGGGACAAGTCTGAGCCCCACAAAATTTGTGTAGGTGTTCCTGAATTTCTTTTATATCTTGGGCAAGGACCTGAAACCCTCTGATACCCTGGGAAAGTTGGAGCAGTACTGAGACTTTAGGGTTGTACATGAGCCCCTCTCATACCCTGCAGAAGGACTTGAGTGTCACTAAGTCTCTGGGGCAGGCCCTGAGCACCACTGTCACCTTTCAAGGGCTATAACTTTACTGAGCACCTGGTGAGGCAATGACACCACTAAGTGTCTGGCAAAGGCCCTGAGCACTACTGTGACCCTGAGAGTGACACTGGGTTGCACTGAGAACTTGAGAAAGAGCCTGGATTCACTGAGACATTGACAAATGCCCTGAACCCAGTGTGTCCTTAGGGAAATATCAGAGCTCCATTGAGACTCTGATTTCTGAATATGACTGAGACACTGGAAATGGCCCTGAGAAACACTGAAAATGTCCATGACTCTCACTGACACCTCACCCAAGGCCATGGCCTATTGACAACTTGGGCAACATCCTGAACCACACTGAGATCCTTCTTTTTTTGTACTGGAAATTGAACTCAGGGGCACTAGACCACTGAGCCACATCCCCAGCCCTATTTTGTGTTTTATGTAGGGACAGGGTCTCACTGAGTTGCTTAAGGCCTCTCCATTTCTGAGGCTGGCTTTGAACTCACAATTCTCCTGTCTCAGCCTCCCTAAGTGCTGGGATAACAGGCTTGCACCACTGTGCCCAGCTCACACTGAGATCCTGACACTGTCCAAGAGCCCACGAACTGCTTTGGGAAGACCATGAAGCCATGACACTGTGGGGGAAGCCCCTGAGCACAAATGTGAGAGTGGAAAGGTCATTGTAGGGCAGGCCCACAATGTCCATAGTGATTTCTGTCATTGAGGCTTCTGGTAGGGGCAGGGGCTACTCAATGTTTTTCTTGTGCAGTCAAGTTCATAAACTGTCTGATTCAGCATATGTATTTAAGGTCATAAACATTTGCTGGTGAGTACACACCCACTGATGTAACCTGCTGTCAGTAGGCCTTCTCAGGCCTGCATAGAAAATTTCTATGGAATGGAATGGACTCAGGGGCCTAAAAGGAACAGGCTGTGGGCAGAAGCTGGAGCCAGGGGCTGGCTAGGAGTTATTTCTGCTTTTGAAAAAAGAATGTCTACTATCCTAACTGTGCCTTGCATCTTCTTCCACCTGCAGGGATCCCAAACCTGTTTCCCAAGGCCAGAGCTTCCATCCTGACAACTGACTTAGTCAATAGGATATCACACAGGTGAGAGATGCATCTCCCCTGGCAGAAATTCCATATCTTCATACCTTTTTACTCCCCCACTGAAACTCCTCCCTATATCAACCTTATACTACTTTGCAGTTACTAGCTAGAGAGGCATAATCTTCTTTGCCATTCACAGCCCAGAATAAGCTGATGAACCTCCTTTTTACAGATCTCAGGATCCCATGGCCTCCCCTCAGCACTCCTTCTTCCCCTTCTTGTTTCCCTTCCCAAAGCTCCACTGCTAATCAACCTCAAGACCCCAGGGTTATCAGGTTACAGCATATGGTCACCTGCCTTTTTGAAGCATTGTAAAAAAAAAATAACAACAACAACAACAACAACAAGAAAACTCCAAAACTCACACCCAAGTAAATTGGAAAAAGATAAAAGAAATTACCCATGGACCCAGTGAAGAAGACAAGGCTTCCCAGAAGCAATTTCTAGATGCTGCCTTCAAGACCTTTAACAATAAAGAAAATGAAGCCAAGCAGGAGAAGGAAAACCTTCTTAAAATTTAACATGAGCTCCTAACCTCAGCCATCTATAGGCCTAAAAAGCAACTGCTGCTCATGGCTTCCCTAGACCTTCTAATACATCTTTTGGACTCTGTTTCTGATGTGAATGGATTAGACATTTGGCAAAAGCCTGCCATCACCCAAGACCCCACTAAGCCCTGTCCCAAATGTTAGCCATGGGGACCCTGGAATGTGGATGGTCCCTAGGAAAAGACACCATTCTCTTTGATGCAGCCAGCTTCCCAAGTCCCATACACTGAATTGCTGGAAGGAGAGAATCCAAATCCCACTGCCCTTGTCACCTCAAAAAACACATTTTAGGAGCCCCCCAAAATAGAGTTAATAAATGCCAAGCAGCAAGTATTTCCTTATGAAGAGATTTTAAGGGCACAACTAACTGATAAATGTCTTCCCTTAACTCTGACCAGCCCAGTAGCCAGTGGCATGTCTCAGTAAGGAGCATGATATAACAGCCTCATTCCTCAAACGTAATGGGAGATAATGTCTCATAATTTTCTGTATCTAAACCTGGCCTGAATACCAACTGGGAACAAAAGGGTTAAAAAGCCCTAGGCAGCAATTCCCCTGACCAGACTGTGCTGAAGTTTGCATTCCAATGCAAAGAGAAAACCCAGTAGGGGACCTAAGAAAAAGAAGTGTGTTTTTGGAAAAGTCTCAGGTTTTTCTCTCTCTCTCTCCCTCTCTCCCTCTATCTCATTTTTTCATTCTCTCATGTTGCTTTACTGAAATAATTAAGAGCCATATCATTTTTTCTAGGAATATTGTTTTTCAAATTTTATATTTTTGAGCTCAAGATTTTGATTCTGTGCTCCTAAATTCAAATTGCTGATCAGATCAATTTTGTCCAACTATAGAAGTTTTTTAAAACTCTGCTTTGCTCAGAGGCCCATTTACAAGGGTTAACCCTTAATCTATTAGTTTCTAAAAAGATTTAAGTCCTTGGATTTTTTGTTCTGTGTATTGTCTTGTCTATATGTGTTTGTGTATCAAAACCAACATATAGAGTGCTCATAAACTAAAATTTTAAAAAATGAACCCAAAAACCTTTGATTCACATCATTCAAAAGTTCAATTTAAATTGCGTAAACAAATGAAAATAATGATGTCTTTAAGATAACTAATGCACATGTTTTTTTCCAGATGATCAGACAAAAAGGGTGTTTTTTATAAAATGTTTGAAAGGTAATCAATGATCATTTCTTTTTGGATATTCCTTCAACAAAAATGATGACTTGAAGTGTTAACTTAACTTGGTTTTTATGGATAACCTAAGTTATAAATGAGTAAATCACATTTTTTAAAAATATTATTTTTAGTTGTAGATGGACACAATATCTTTATTTTATTTGTTCTTATGTGGTACTGAGGTTTGAACCCAGTGCCTGAGGCATGCGAGGCAAGCACTCTACCACTGAGCCATAATCCCAGCCCCAGTAAATCACATTTAACATAAATGGGACAAACATCATAAATGTGATTTTCATAAATTCTTGCTCAATGGAAAATTTGATTGCTTTTTTTCCGGTCTTCACTAAAAGCAAAATGATAAAGGGTTAAGATTTCATTTTCATGTATGTTCTACATAAAAGGATAAAAAGAAAAAGCACCTGAGCCCTCTTAAATAGCTCCCATGCCTCCACCTGCCCCATATCTTTCACTATCAAAGCTTAGAAAGAAATTTGTATGTGCAAGGTTTTCTGTGTTAAAAGTTCTCATTTGTCAATGCTGGCTTTACTGATCCTTTCTTGTTTATCTGTTTTTCATATCTGTTACTAGCCCTTTAGGATGTGGGCCATATTACATTGATCTTACTGATAGTCTCTTAAAAGAGATCTTGGCTAAATGGGCCACCTATAGGTATGGGCCTGTTTAAAAGAAAAATGTTTCACTGTCACTCTTTGGTCTTTAAATGGTTTTCTGGATGCTTATACAGTCTTACACTTAAACTTAGTCTGTCAGAGATAAAATATATGAAATAAATTCTGTATGTGCAGACATTTACTCAGTTATATGATAAGGAGTCTGAACAGTCAGTCACTAAGTTGAAGGTTCTAAAAGGCACTGCCTGTGATGTTTAAGGACAGTAGAACACCAGAAGAAATGGTCTAAAACTAAAAGAGATAAAAGAAAATTATAGGTATAAAAAATTAAAAGGTAAAAGAAATGTTTTTGAATGAGAAAGTATTTTGTCTGGTAAAGTAAAATTCTTGTGCTAAAGTTCAAAATAAGAGAAGAATACTAAGGATGTAAACAAGTTGTGAATTCCTAAACAAGTCACAGAGGTTTGCAGAAGGTAAATCTAACACACACAAAAATAATACAGTTGTATTTGTGATTAGATTGACTTTGATTAGCACAGTTATTTAAACTGTAATGTACTAATATAAAACAAAGCCTAAAACGTTGGTGTGCTCTTATGTATCAAGATTATTTTCTTGTATTTATATTGATGAGGTTTTATTACTTGGGAAACTAAATCTTAAAGCAGTGATTTTTTTACATGTTTTTAGGTCTTAAATAATTACTTTGTAACTGTTTAAATAAACAACTGTTATTTAGGTTATAACAACATAATTAATACCCAAAATATGTGTGACTAAGTATAGGTTTGCATCAGGGAACTCTATGTAAGAGTTATCTAAGTGCTATGTAAAAGTGTACAAAATGAAAGTTTATGTAATTTTCCCATCAAAATACTCAATATGTTTTCTTTTTTTGTACATGGCCATAAAAGGGCCACACTGTCATTTAATAATCTGTCTTATATCTGTTTACTTTGACTAAGTCATTTTCTAATTATTAACACTGTTTTCTAAATTTATGAGAGATTTAAGGTTATTCCTTGAATTTTGTTAACCCATACAGACCTATAAATATTGTTACCCTACACTCTGGATTCTAAATTCTACCTCAAATTTTAACTTAGTTAGATATGAAGCTTAGGAGAGCCCTTTGTCCTGCTGATGTTCTCAAAATGAAAATTATCTGCATCAAAAGTCTCAGATTTGTATAGAAATAACAAACTGGGTTGGTATTTATTCATGTCATTTAATGTTTTATAGATGGATAAAATAACACATTGTTAATAAGTTATATACGTAATTAGTGTTACTCTTTACATTGGAATTAAATTTAAATGCATTTTTGAAAGATAATAAGGAGAGCCTGATCAAGTTAAAGGTAATATTGTAAAACATGAAAACATTATGCCACTTATGCACACCAAAAGAAAGTTTAAAACTCTCTCAGCTTTCTCTGATTCATGTTTTAAATGTAATGGTATATTTTGATAACTAAAGTTTATATAGACCCAGTAAACAACACATGCAAACTTTGTAAAAGGACATTTAAGAAAGAGTTAAAGGTCAGCTTCAGAACTATAACAATTCACCTAAAATTTGTCAAGAGCCCCGAAGCACCTAAATTAAGACTCTGTCTCTCACATTACTCCATATTAAGAAAACCTCAAAGTAGATAGACTTAAGCTCATTTAAAGTTATATTCAAAAGATAAATTTTTGTTATCAAGATAACTATAATTTTAAAATAAAAAGGAGACATAATACAAAATTCTATGAGGGTTTTAGTAAAGTATAAAAGGTACTTAAGGTTGTAAGAAAGTTTAAAAAAGAAAATAAAACTTGTGAGGGATTTCATAAGTAATTGAGTTCACAACTAAATGGATCCTTTTAGGGGCTAAATAGATGTCAAATATACATTAGTGCTATTATAGAGATTATGGTTTTGGTTCAAAGGTATTATACAAACTAAACATATTTTTACTTTTGTTAATTTCATTTTGTATTTTCCTTATAAACTTTATAACTATGGCCTGTTAATTTTTTGCAGTTACTGCTTCAAGAAAAATCAACCTGTGATGATTTAAGATAATAAGCTATCACCTACAGGACAGATAGTATATAAGTCTAACCTCCAGTACTAATACAGACCTCAATTAAACATAAGGAAAAAATAACTGTAAGGTTATGAACATTGAAGTTAAATACCAGTACTATTACTTTAAGACTGGTGAGACTGGCATGCTGGATGTTTAACACCAAGGCTTAAAGATTAAGGTTAAAATAAAAGGACCAATAAACTAATATTTGACTCTTGCCCTCTGAGTCAGCCTGAACACAAGGAATGAGAGAACTTCTCTAAAGAGCTTTACAATTTTGGGCCACATGATCTCTCAGTCATGGAGATTAATAAGACCACTGGAGAATGGAAAGCCAATCAGTGCACCTGCTCCAAGGAAGAGGGTCATTGAAGAAGGGAGACATTCCTGATGCTTCCAAGGGAAAACACCTCATCAGATAGACTTTAAACCATCCTACCTAGCAGATGCCACTAAAAGAGCTAAGAAGCTGCTCTCAAGTTCCCTAGGAGTAACCCCTATGGAAACCCAGCTGACTCTTAAGAACAGATAAAACCAGGTCAATTTGACCATCCATCCCTGGGCATTTTAGAGGAAAAACAATAATTCTTCTAAATAGAATGTAAGATGCACACTTATGTCAGTCCCAGAGCCCTGATGCCCCCAAACTTCTGAGTTTTTTTTCTTTGTGAGTCTCATAAACTGGCCTTTATACCTTAATTTTCTTTACTCCTCAAAATGACATATAACCCCACAACCAAAGCCTATGCTTTCCAATAACTGCACACACTAGACTAGGAGAGCCCCCAAATTATTTTCTTACTCATAGGGCTAAAAATATCCACCAGGATTAATACAGTAGCAGCAGGATTAGGAACTTATATTCACTACAAAAATAGTCAGCACAGGTTATTGTAGATATCCAACAGGCCACTGACTGGGTACTGATGTTATGAAATCAATTAGACTCCCTGGTATCTGTTATTTTGCAAAATCAGTGAAAAGTGCTATTTTTATGTAAACCAATCAGGAATGGTAAGAGACAAGGTTAAACAGCTCCAGGACCTCTTGAAATCTGAACAATAGTTTTGACTCAGGAGCATTTTCAAGTCTGGAATGGTTAGACTCAGTATGGGAAATCAAAAACTCTATCTTAACTGTTTCTTTCATAAGACATTGCACCTCACCACATGTGTATTAAATCCCTATGTTTTATTACCTGGGCCCATTCAAATATAATATAATTTTTCACAAAATATATATCATGCTACATGTGAAAGCTGTGTTGCAGCACTGCATTAAAAGATGCACGGCAGGAAACAGCTTCAATGGCAGTCACACAAGAGTTGCTAAGACATTGGAAACATTAGAATGAGCAGGTCTATTGAAGGCAATTGGTCCAATTCATTTCTGAGCAAAGTCAAGAAATAATAAAAGTCAGCCTGAAAGACATTTAAATTCACTGTAAGGCTGCTATGTAATTTACTAGGAATTTGTGTTGCCAAACCTTGGGGTACTTAGTAGAGTTTGTGTAGGTGTGATGCTGGCAAAAGGTAAATGTCCAATCAAATGGAGGGCTGAAAGTAGAATACAAAGGAAGCTGATCAACTAGATGAGTTTACAAATAGCTGTCCAAGGCCAAAGCAGAAGGTCACAGGCAATCTTTATATCACAGGAGAAAAAGATGTTGCATTTGTTGAAGTGGTGCTGGCCTTTGGCACCCTTCATTCAAAATAGTTTTTGTCTACAGATGTGATGATATCCTTTAAGGAAAGGGAGTGTTCTTTTGAATTTTAATGAGTGCTCTGAATGGGATTAGAGCATTGTTTATAGGTTGCGTATTAGGTAGTATAACAGGTGGGTCACAAGGAAAAGCAGTCTGAAAAAGGAGAATTTCTGTTTAACCAAGGTCTGTTATTTAATTTGAAGACCACACTTGGGATGGCCTTAGCTAGAGACAAATCAGCGAAGGCCATAATTTTAATTTTAAGTAGTTCAATCCATCATTCAATAAAACCACTGGCAGTAGGATTATAAGCAAAGTGGAAATTCCATTCTATGCCTAATATGTCAGATAAATTTTTAATATGGGCCCCTGTGAACTGTGTTCCCTGGTCACTTTCAATGATATTTGGTAATCCATACTGGCTAATCCATTGCACATGAAGTTATTATGGTGGCTTTCTGGTTGGATGATGAACAAGAGTTTATTAGTTTCAATCCAGAAAAGACATCTACAATTGTTCATGTGCATTTGTTCTGAGAAGTTTACAAAGTTCCTATAAAATCAATTTGAAGTATAAAATTAAAAATGTCAGGTTTGTGTCCATCTGAAGGTGAGATATGTCTAAATCATAATGGAGCATTAGAGCAATCAGTGCAATGTTATACACATTTAGAGTATTGCCATGACAGGGGAAGGTTTCTTTCAGAGGCTCACTGAAATAATGCATGTGTACCTCTATATCCAAGCCATCTATGTATATCTAAAATTTCTATATCAAAAGTTGTGGCATGTTTCTGGGATGGGATTTTGGCCCATTTATTAGATTGTTTAAATGAGATTGTGTTATGTGGTATAAAATAGCCATCAGGGGGTTAAACCATTTTAAAATTTGGTGTAGCTGTCCATTGATTTGTGCTGTCCATTGATTTGTGCTGTCCATTGATTTGTGTCCATCCCATGTGCTGTAATAGAACTGTTTTTATATCCCTGAGGTAACTTTTTGAATGGATATTGTTTGGTATTCCATGGAAATGTGGTTTACTCTGGATTGTTCATCTATGGGTATACTAAAGAAGGTACCTTTGAGATCAATACTAGCATAGCATTCTGGGTTATCCCGAGTAATAGTATTCATGATCTCTTCTAGTTCTGTGAGATTTCCTGGTAGTGGTGGTACTCTGTTTAAATTACAATAATCAACTGTAAATCTATATAAAACTTTGAGTTTTAGAATGGGTCAAATTGAACTGTCAAATTAAATGACTGTGTTGGTTCAATAATACCATTTTGTAATAATTCTTGTATTTTGTCATAAATTTTCTTGTGACCCCCGTTTAATGTGTATTGCTTTGTGAAAGAAAATGTAGCCAGAGGAAGTTTAACAGGCTTCATGTTCACTGTGGACAACATATAGAAGCTTTGAGTCTTTTTAGTAGCATGAAGGTTCCAAATATTGTGGGGATGTAATGCATCCCCGGACATCATGTGGGCTTTGTTGTACAACTAATAAATCAGCCATAATAGGATCTTGACTCTATACAAGAATATGGGCCTTTATAAGATAACCTGTACATTTTTCTCTGGTTATGCCTTATACTCTCATCTGTCTGTTTGAGCAAGGTTGTCTCATGCAATAGTTATTTGGCTACCTGTATCAATGACAAATTTTAAATTATAATTTTTTTCTATATAAAATATATGAGGATATATGTGGTCTGTCATCTGTGCTAGTTATGCATACCTGGGTTGGTTTCTCCAATTTGTCATCCTCCCTGGGGTGGGTTGTTGTTGAAAATTGTTTGGACCTTGGTGAACCTTGGTCCTGATGGCGAAGTCTCCTCCATCCAGTTTTTGAATTGGTTGTTGATCTATTAGGAGTAACTTGTTTGGCATTTGGGGAGTTCCTTCCTTCCTTATTAGACCATCCTCCTGCATTGGTCCATTCCTTCACATGGGGTGGTCCTATTTGTTCTCTTCCCTGATATTGACCATGATATCCATTATACCTTGGATTTCTACACCTGTTACATGTGTTAGGCCTGTTTTGTATATTTATATTTTGAAATTTTGTCAGGAAGGACATTTTCTCCTGAGCAATAAATGAAATGGTCTTGTCTATCTCAAGGTTTCAGGCCTGTCTTAGGTATTCTATTATGTCATTTATGGTTGTGGCATTAGCTAGTGCTGCTGTTAATGTTAGCCTCAGATGGCTTGGTCCTCCCTTAATAACTAAATTCTTTATCTTTTTGTTTATAGGAGCAACTAATGGAGAGTATTATCTTCAGAGTACTTTATTACAATAATCCCAATTTTATGAGACAGTTTTATACATTGGTCTATATTGGCCAACTATTACTGTGTACCAAGGAACAACAGACCCATCATTGGAAATGCCTCGCCACTGAGCTAAATATAAAGTATAACTCAAGGGTTTGATCCTTAACTAACTTTAGTACTGCATCTTGGATTTCTTTATTCTCTGTGATACCTACTAGGGCTGACATTTCTCATCCTTAAACTATCACTCCATTTGCTCCCCTGTTCCAATGTTTTAATAAGTATTTAACATCCCTGGTTTCTTTCTGTGCAAACTCACCTTTATATGCCCATATCTCCATCCTGGTTAAGTCTCTAATTTCAATAGTTTTTTCTGGATTTTAAGAGTTCCCTTCCCTAATTAATTTTTTGTTATGACCAGTAGGCATTCCTTGAGTTCCCAGACTTTCATCATGTCCTGTAGAAATGGATTATTTTTTACTTTTTTGATAATTCTTTTGGCTAGCCTTTTTTTCCTTCTGACTATCTTTATCTACATCTGCAATTATTTCACACAATATCACATGTATTCTTTGAGATTTGCTCAGGCCATTATGGGTTAACACTACTACATTTGTCCACTTTTGGAAATTTGTGTGTTTTCCTGTGTAGCCATCTCTACTCCTTGCATTGGTTTTGGGGTTTTAATTCCATTATGGTTCCTTTTGACTAGAATTTTAACTTGTCTAGTTTTTCCTTAATCTGAATCATTTATATAACTTGATAGCTACATGTACTTTTTACTATACCACAACATAGTGCTATCAGTACATACATTTGACAGAGATCATTCAATTAATAATTCTGCATGTCTATATTAACTATTTTACTAATAATTTCTGCATGTACAATTTGATATTTATGTCAGCTTTGTGTTCACTGATGTCCTGCCAGAGCAAATCTTACTACTGACACTCAGCAGGTGTCATTTGGAGATTGATCATGTGACCTGCAACTATACTTGAGACCTGGTCCCTTGCTTGGTAAGTTCCCTTCCACTGGGCTGTTGTACCCAAACTGAGCTGATCTTACTACCGAGTTTCCCTGAAGGGGCACTCAGCAGATACCCTTTGGAGGTGAACAACATGTAGTGTTAATGAAAACTACCTGGGTTCACAACTTTTATTTCAGTCAATTTCCCCAAAATTTGGAAAATTAGATTATCCTGCCAACTACACCAACTGTCATGAGCAGCATTATTAATAGTATCTTGGAGGCAAATTATCTTTAAATGAAAATGTATATTTAATTACATCAATCATAAATTATAAACAATTAATGTAAAAATATTGTGTGTGCTAGAGCACCCCAACCAGCATTCAATGAGCACTAATTAAACACTATAAGCAATCACACTATCCTAGGGCACCTAAACATTACAAACAATTCACACAATCTTAGGGCATGCATGAGCCTCAAAATACTTCTAGTGCCACATGATTTCTCTTAGCAAAAGAGCAGACATTGTGTTTGTCTGGTAGTTCTTTTCAGCCAATAGCTAGATATCAGGGAATGGACAGGAATGGACAGCAAGGTGGCCAATCTCATTGATGTCATTGGGGCAAAAGCACTCAATATGGCAGGACCAGCAGTTTAAATACAATTCCAAGTTGGTGGTGTGAGCTGGTGATTGGTTACACCCAGTGAAGGTCAATGTCCATTGGTTATGTCCAGTGAGTTGATGTAATTGCAAGTGGACATACTTTTTGTGCAGGTCTATAGAGCTCTGCTCCCTATCTATTGTAACCAGTCATTGCCAAACATGCCTATGACTAGTGCCCCTTATAGCTCATTATCAACTGCAAGCAGACATGACTAAGCATGTCAATGGCTGCTGGTTTTTTATGGCCAGCAAGTTAGTGTGTCCTGGCATGTCCAGGCATGTCTATGGCATGTGCTTCTTATAGTCTTCTCTCTCAACAGCATCTTGCAATTTCTTCTACCTGCAGTGTCCCAAACCCATGATCAGTTTCCCATGATCTGAGCACCCACTGTAACAATTGGCTTAGTCAGAAGATTATCCCACAGGTGTGAGATGCATCTACCCTAGCAGATAGTGGGGACAAGTAGCCAAAGGCTAGCACGTGGCATTTGGTCACCACAGTCTTTTTTTTTTTTTTTTTTTTGGTACTGGGGATTGAACTCAGGGATACTCGACCACTGAGCCACATCCTCAGCCCTATTTTGTGTTTTATGTAGAGACAGGGTCTCACCGAGTTGCTTAGCGCCTCACCATTGCTGAGGCTGGCTTTGAACTCGCGATTCTCCTGCCTCAGCCTCCCTAAATGCTGGGATTACAAGCGTGAGCCACCGCGCCTGGCTTGTCACCACAGTCTTATAGACATGGGTCCTTTGGAGAGTTTGGATATCATGGATGGGTCACCTCTGAGTATAAAAAAGGTTTTTCAAAAAGTCTGTTCCTGCATACAAGGCAGTGCTGCCCAGAAACAGTGAGACAAGTAGGTTTGAATTTTTTTGCTTCTCTGAAAGCAAACATGGACCAGGCTCTGTTGGACTCCACATAGTACCAGCCCCTCCAAAAGAAGCAGGAAACCTCAGAGCAGAGCATTATTACTTTGGAAACTAAGGTACATGAGTCAGGAGGGTCCAACCTATGGCCTCCAAGAGGAAAATGGTGGAATCTGAAGAGGAGCAGGAGAAGAAACTCCTGCTGTGACACCACTCTGTGGTGTGTCAGAAGATGAAATATGAGGAGCCCTGGTCCCCTGGAGGTGAGGCTATGGGTCAACTGCATGTAAAAGAGTATGATACACAGCAGGCATGCATGCAGGATTTCCTGAAGAAATGGGTGGAAACTGGGGGACACATCCACTGGCCTCCAGCAATGTGCAGAGGGTATTGGCCCTGGTGGACAACGGGGCTGAGCACTGTCTGGTGTTTGGCAAACCTGATAAGTTCCCAGGCATATATGTCCATGTTAGTTGTATGGGGGAAATCATTCAATGTAAAGGCAGTGTCCTTACTGTTGGAGATAGGTCATTTGCCTCTACAATATCCATGGTACATGGGTGTCTTATCCCAGAGCACATCTTGTGTACAGATGTTGTTGCATCCACCCCGCACTCTCCCCAAGAAGTGCAGCCCAGACAACTCTGAAGAAGCAGCAAAGTTTATTGAGAAAATAGGCACACAGGCCAATCGATTGGGGTCAGCTCTCCTTTCCTTCAGAGAGTGACCCCAAAGTGAGGGTTTCAGAGGTTATTATAGGGTGGGCTAGCTACATGATGCAGGAAAACATGATTTGACAGGTATTCAACCTATAGTTATTTACAGTTCAACTGTGACAGTGTCTCCTATGTTCCCTTTCAGTTCCTGGAACTTTAGGTAACTGGCCAGGGGGTCTTGGCAGCCTGTGGTTATGCACCCCCATCCATGAGAAGCAAGCATAGCAAAGCACTAATCACAGAAGCACAAAGAGCAGGTTAGCAGATACATGCAGGCCTGAGCCAGAGTGACTCCATTTTGTGTTTGGATTTTATAATGTGCTCCAAGGACTGTGTCTACAGACCACAGCTGGGTAATTCCACCTCTGTGAGAACTGTGAAGGTGGTTATAACAGGACATGCAGGCCCAGGTTTTGCCACTACCCTGGACAGTGAGAGT
>CM053399.1:1861808-1891789 GCA_028644305.1 Xerus rutilus | reverse complement strand
CAGTGACTTGGCCCATTGACTCAGCCACCCAATGTATATATGTTTTCTTCCATTAAAGATTTGTTGTTGACTTTGGTAGCTCTTGCAAATTAAAAGCTTCCAGCCCTCACCTCCGTGGCCCATGTGGCTAGGAAGTAAACCTGGCCAAGGTGCAGAGACCTGGCTTGTCATATTTTGATTGGATAGACAAAAGTTGTGCCCAAAGCTGTTATTCATAAAATTCAGGCCAATCTGTGACCAACATTGATTAAGCAATTGCAGACCTAGATGATTGTTGAGATAAAGACGGGTTTTAATCTTCATTTTACCCAATTGTGTCACCCCTGTTTGCCCCAGTGAAGGTGGCTCAGTAGTACTGTACTAGCTGAGCTGAACTGTTGCTTTCAGAGTGTCATTCAAAAAATTCCAGAAATGTAGGAAGAAGACTAAGCTTGTCCCTATGAGCTGGATGTTCATGTAACCCAGGAGGTTCCAAGAAGGCCTGTGGCAGTGGTATGAGCAGCTGTGGAGACCAGTAAAGTTCTGATCACAGTTTGTGGGGGGTCCTTCTATGACCATGAACCTCACTGAGTGCCTGTTGAAGGCACCAAATCAACAAGGGCACTGCTGAATCCCAGAAGCACCACTGTAATTCTGGAGCAATTCCTAAGCCACATTAAAATTCTTGAAAAAGCCATAAGCTTATTAATGATAAGGAAACTCTCTGATACCTAGTGACAGCCTGACAAAGTTTTTGAACCACATCTAGACTTTGTAGGAAAACCTAAAATACACTGCAACACTACAGAAGTCCTTTATCATCCCAGAACAACTAAGCAAGATTCTGAGCACCACTATGCTTTTATATGCAGCCCCAAGCTCCACTGAAATTCTGGGGAGAATCTGAGACCCAATAACACTCAGGAGAAACTTAGGATCCCAAAGGAGATGCTATGAAATGTCCTGAGTCCTGATACTCCATTGGAGAAAGCTCTGAGAGAGTTTGAGATGCTGGAGAAAGCCCTGAGCTACATAAGAAAATCTGCATGACCCTGAGATCCACTGTGACATGGGAAAGTCTCTAGGTTAAATGCTATGGAAGGCTTTGATTACCACTGTGCCCCTAGGAATGTGTTGAACTCTACTGGGAACATGGGCAGGGCCTTGGAATTCACTGAAGTTCTGGGGAAGGTTTTTGACACAGTGTGCCATTAAGAAAGTTTCTGAGCCACATTGAGACTCTGCAAATAGCACTGAACACCACAGAGATACTGGGGAAGGTCATGAACACCACTATGACCCTGGAAATAGCACTGAGCTCCAGTGAGAAGCAAGTCTGTCTCTGGCATTTACTGAGTCCTAATTGAAATCCTTGAAATCAATGTGTCACTAGGAAACTTTCTGATCCTCACTGAGGCTCTGGAGACAGCATTGAGATTAGCTGAGGTCTTGAGAAATGCCTGAGAACAAACAAGACCCTGATTAAGAGCCTGACTCTGAGTGAGAACCTTGGGAAGGTTGTGAACTACACTGAGACACTGGGATAGATCATGAACCCAAATGAAAGCCTGGGGAAGAAATGAGACCACTGGGGAAGGAAACTCTGGGACAGGCACTCCTCAAGACTATGACCTGAGGGACTGGGGTAATGGCTCAGCGGTTGAGCGCTTGCCTCACATACGTGAGGCACTGGGTTCGATCCTCAGCACCACATAAAATAAATAAAGATACTGTGTTCATCTACAACTAAAACAAAATATTTAAAAAAAAAAAAAAAAAAAAAAAAAAAAAGACTATGACCTGAGGAAACCCTGAGCCCCATTATACCTGCCCAGGTCTGTGTCTTGGAAAGGACCTGAGTGCCACTGAAAACTTGGAAAATCTTTGGGCAACATTTATGACCTTCAAATCCTTAACATCTAATGAGACACAGGGAAAAACCTTGAACACCATTTAGACAACAGTGAAGGTGCTGAACCCCACTGAGACTCTAGTGAATGCTTTTAATTTTAAGAAACACTGGTGAATTATTTGACCTCAATAATTTATTCAGAGAGCCCCAATGTCACTGAATTTTCAGGGAAGGTTGTGACTCTCAGAGATGCTCCAAGGTATTAAGTCCCTTAGCAACTCTGGGAAATGTTCTTAAACTCACTAAGGCTCTGGGAATGTTATGAGTATCACTGATGTCCTATAAAATACCTGGGATGGGTTGAGACACTAAATTGAGGCCTTGAGTAACACTGAGATACCTGGTAAGTGATCAAGCTCCATTGAAATCATTGAAAAAGCTCTGAACCTCAGTAAGACACTGGACAAATCCCTGAGCACCACTATGACCCTGGTAATGTCACTGAGCCTCTCTTGGGTCCTAGACAAGGTCCTGGGATTCACTGAGAACTTCCTGAAGATCCTGAGGCCAGTGGTTCCTGGGGGGAACATTTTGAGCTTCATGTAACCTCTCCTAATAGCAATGAACCTCTCTGAGACTCTCAGGATAGCATTGAGCCTATTATGGTGTAGATATTAGGTATTCCCCAAAAGTTCATGGGTGAAAAAAGGCAAGAATACTCAGGTTAAATGATTTGTTTATGAGAGCCTTAACATAATCAGTAAATTAATCTGATGATAGAGTTTCCTTGAGTAGTATTTGAAGGCAAGTAGTCTGTGGATGGAGGAGGTGGGTACTAGGGGCATGCTTTTGGGGTAAATAGTTTGTAACTGGTGAGTGGATTCTCCCTCTGCTCTCTGACCATCATTTGAGTCTCTTACCTCCACCACAGTCTATTGACATGATATTCTGCCTCACTTTGAGCCTTAATCTAGCTGTATATGGACTGAGACCTATGAAACTGTGAGCCCACAATTAAATTTTCTTCCTCTAATATCATTGTTGTTAGGTATTACAGTTATTATAGGCACATCAGCAAAAAAGATGGCTAATATGTAGGCCCACTGAGTCACTTAAAAATACCCTGAGACATAATGGGATGGCTAGATGGCAATGAATTCCACTGAGCCCCTAGGCAAGACACTGTTTTTCATTAAGCCTCTGTGGAAGGTCCTCAGTACACTTGACCTTGGAAATAGTAATGAGCTCCACCACATGCCTGAGAAGTTAGTGAGACCACTAAGACTCTTGTGAATGCTGTGCACACAACAGTGACCTTGGGAAAGACCCTGACCTCACTAAGATTCTGAAGAAGGCCATCAACCCCATCAAGACAGCAGTGAAGGCACTGAAACCTCTAAGATTCTTGTTAAGACTTTTAATCTCTTGTAACACTGGGGACAAATATAGTTCCACAGAATTTATGTGGATGTTTCTGGGTTTTTTTGCATTTTGTGGAAGGACCTGAAACCCTCTGATATCCTGAGAAGTTTGGAGCAGTACTGAAACTCTAGGGTTGTCCATGAGCCCCTCTCATACCTTGCAGAAGGACTTGAGTGTCACTAAGTCTCTGGGGCAGGCCCTGAGCACCACTGTGACTTGCCTGCCAAGGGCTATAGCTTTACTAAGTGCCTGGTAGGCAAGAACACTACTAAGTGTCTGGCAAAGGCCCTGAGCCCTACTGTCATCCTGAGAGTGACACTGAGCTCCACTGAAGATTTCAGAAATGGCCTGGATTCACTGAGACATTGACAAATGCCCTGAACCTCTTTTATGCTCCTTTGGGAACAATTAAGAAACCATAGGGACCTTGGAGAATGAGTGTATATGATGGAGGACTGAGCACATGGTGCCTTCCCTGATGCAGCAGTTCCCTCAATGCATGTTTCCACGAACCAATTGGCTTTGCCACTGGGCACATACCTATGTGCTGGACCTTGATAATGGTTTCTTCTTTATTGCCTTGACCCTGGAAAGATGGGAGAAGTTTGCCTTTCCATGGGAAGGCCAACAGTGGACATTTCAAATGTTGCCACAAGGTTATTTCCACAGCCTGAATATATATCATGTTTGGTGGCTAGTGACTTGGCTCAGTACCTTGAGTGCCTACTGTACATGTATGCTTCCATTGATAATATGTCGTTGACTTCTGATGCTCTTAAAGATTTAAAATTTGTATCCCAAACCTTGGTGGCTTATTTGGAGACATGTGGCTGGGCAGTAAACATGCCACAGTGGAGAAACCTGGCTTGTTAGTTAAGTTTTGTTTTTTTTTTTTTTTTTGACTAAAACAACAGTTGTGTCCAAAGCTGTTGTTTATAAAATTCAGGCTGATCTGTGACCAACATTATTTATGCAATTTCAGACCTAGGTGGCTTGTTGGGATATTTTTGGGTTTCATTTCCCAATTGGCCCACCCAAATATGTGATCCTTTTATGCCCCAATTTAGAATGGGGCTCAGTAGGACTGGACTGACCCAGCTGAATCACAGTTCTCATAGTGCCTTTCAGCAAGCTTCTGCACTGCAGGGTGCAGATCCAGGTTTTCCCTATGAGCTGGATGTTCATGTAACAGGAGGATTTCAATAAGACTGTGGCAGTGAAGTGAGTAGCTATGGAGAGCAGTAAGCTTCTGGGCACAGATGTGGAAGGGTGCAGAGGCTCACGACACTTTGACACAGAGGCAGCTCACAGCTGGCATTTGTTTATGGAACACTGGTGTCCTCACAGTCCATTACAGGAGCTGCTGAAGTTTTGGTGCATATCATAAAACTTTGGCAAGTAGTGTGAGGAATTAGGCAGTCGCCTTGAGGATATGTAGCCCAGAGACCTACCCCACCTAAATGGGAAAGGAGACTATTAAAGTGTACATTGTCTATTATTCCCTTGTCCTATGAGTTCCAAGAGATTCCTGGGCCTATGAGATATGCAACTGAGGAAATGCCAGGCAGTGCTTATAAATGTGAGTCAAAGGAGCCATCACCCTAAATAAAGGAGCAACTGTTTTATTCAAAGTGCCTGATAGACTGATGATCCAGCAGAGGGCCTTTGTCCTTTTAGACTGCTATGCGGTCCTGTAATCTACTGACACCTTGTGGTGTAATGCAGGAATGAACAGAGCACCCAGTGAGCTGAGTTGCATGCCATAGTGATGGTGGCACTGTAGAACCAGGACCTCTGATTTTGTGTACAGGCAGCTGTGCTGTGTTTAAGGGGTCAACTCTGTGGATTACTACATAGAAATTAGACAATTTAAAGATAGGACATTGCTTTTGTGGGGTTGAGCATTTGGCAGGACTTTTGGAACATGGGACATGCAAAGGAGATGACTAGTATAAGTTACTGGCCATGCCCCTGTCAAGCCCAGGGAATGGTAAAGCCAATGCTTAGGATATGGTGTCATGGTTACAGTGGATGCCTCACACTGACCTGGTGGCTTGGCTGCACCACTGCCTATAGCAGGCAGGTGTGAAAACGTGGAATGGAGTCAACAGTGGGGTCCACCTTCACCCTGGGATGCCCTGGTAGAGAACTGCCAGGCATGTGTGGACTGTGCTTAGGAGTATCCACACCCACATACCTTGTAGTCACAGTTGTACAGATAATACAGGATTTGTTTCAATACAAGATGGCCCTTATAGAGGTTAGATGGGCCCATATTGATGGTAGTGGACATAGCTACCTGCTTGTTTTTTATGTAGTCCTGTGGTCAATGAATCAGCATGTTATGGTTTGGACACTTACTGTGCTGACAGCCTTGTATGGTTCACCCATTAAAATAGAGAGAGACCAAGGCACCCATTTCGTGGTTTGGGTGTGCTGTGATGGCAACTCAGTTACAGATTCAACAGAAGCTGTCTGGCCCACAGCAACCACAGGCTGTGGGCTTGACAGAGTAATATAATGGCCTGCTTAAGGAAGGAAATAGGATGGCAGTTATGGGCACCTATGATGTCATGGGCACAGGGCCTGTGGGAATGTGAGAGCTTTGAGTGAGAGTCTCGACGAGGGGATCCAGCTCTTGTCAAGGCTTGGATCAGTGCACAGCAGCATCAATACAGGTCCAAGTGACAACAGGGGATGCTCTACTGAAGCCTGGTTTTGGAAAACAAAGGAAAATTTTTTACCCACTCCCACTGGATTAATTTGGGGAAACTGTTTAGTTCCTATGTCCCTACTTGATTTTTCCCATTGGTTGGGGGCCCTGTTAGCCCTATGAAGGAAAGATTGGAGTGTGATCCTTTTGTGAAACCGTAAGTGACTAGTGAATTCCGCTTCCCCAGGTACATGTGAGATGGTCAGTCCCCTCAAATGGGACACAGATTTTAAGACAGCATTTATTATTTCTCTTTGGACTTTTATGTGTTCCCTGGTGTTGATGTGCATACAGCCTGCTGAATGTTCAGACCAGGCTGGTGGAAATGTTATCACCACCCAGGTAAGCTGCTCCAGGCAGGCACTGTGCTATCCCAGGACTGAGAGCTGGCATACATTCTCCCAGAGGGATGTAAATTTTCCTTGCTAGTGCCTGTAACTGCTTTGTTTTATCATCCATGCATGTGTTCTCACCAACACGACATATGCCAATGTAGCCATTCCTCTGCTGCTGAGTATACACTGAAGTGCCTGTGAATTTTGCTAGGAGACTATCCTGGTGAATTCAGAATATGTTCCTGGTGTCTTCTTCCACCTCAGTATGGTTTGAGGCCAGCAATTATTTTGGTAGTCCAAAGTGATTGAATCAGCTTTTTGACTGTATGTTGTTGGAGCCTGTATTTACATTGTGGCCTGTGAATTCAGAGTACCTCCATCCTCACTAAAGGTTCACTATAGAAGACTTCAGACATTCACAGGTGTGAAATATAAGGCAGAGAATTCTAAAGGGTGGATGGTAGGGTAGGCCCATTTTGGCTATATTTAGGATCCCTTGCTAAAGCTTCAGTGGGCTGGGTTCTTTCTATGTAGTCAAGGTCATGGATGCTCTGATTCAGTGTATGTTCTCAGCTCATTGGCATTTGTTTGTGAGCATGCACCCACTGATGTATCCTGTTGGCAGTGCACATTTTTCTTGGCCAACATACAAAAAGGCCTATGGGGGCTAAATGAACCTGGATGGGATATGAAATCAGAAATTGGGACTGGCTAGGTGCTACTGTGATATCTGATTAAAAAATATTTCTATCTCCTCAACACGTGGACGTGGAGACAGACAGCACATGCATGGAGGAAGAGACAACCACACGTGCATGGAGCAGGAGACCAACTATACTGTTGTTCTCTATCTACCAACCAGTGGCTGTCCCTGCCTACATCCTTGTAGAGTCAATAGCCAGGACCAGAAAGATCATCCCTGAGGTCCCTGCAGGTCCAATTATACCAGAGGTGAGGTACTGGTAACTTGAGGGCACAAAAAGATTATAGGTTAGAAACTGTAATACCTTTGGTTGGCACTGATAGAGGGGAAGACACATAAACTACATGGAATAAGTAGGGAAGGAAATGCCCCAATCAAACCAAGATGCTACAATAATAGAATCTATTGATAGCACAGTAAATGAAATGTCAGAATATACATAATTAAAATAATCTGTGAAGCACAGTATAATATAAGAGAGCAAATACAGGCACCTGTTGATAACTCCAAAAAAGAAATAAAAAAGAAAATGTGGGGGTGGGGAGGGCGGGGAGATTACTTCAAAAAAGATATAAAGACTTTGAAAAAAAACCAAGCAGAGGGGCTGGGATTATGGCACAGTGGTAGCATGCTCGCCTAGCATGCATAAGGCACTGGGTTCGATCCTCAGCACCACATAAAAATAAAATAAAGATATTCTGTCACCTACAACTAAAAAATAAACATTTTAAAAAAAAAGAACCAAGCAGAAATTCTTGAAATGAAGAAAACAATAAACCCAGTAGAAAATTCAATAGAAAATAATTCCACCAGACTAGATAACTTAGAAGATAGAACCTCAGACAATGAAGACAAAATATATAATCTTGAAAATAAAGTTGACCACACAATGAAGATGGAAAGAAAGAATAAAAAAAAAAAAAATCCAAGACTGTGGGATAACATTAAAAGACCAAATTTATTGGGATAGAGGAAGAAGGCACAGAGATACAAACCAAAGGAATGCACGATCTCTTTAATGGAATAATATCAGAAAATGTCCCAAACATAAAAAATAAATTGGAAAATCAAATACAAGAGTTTTACAGGACACCAAACATACAAAACTACAACAGATTTACATCAAGGCATATTATAATGAAAATGCCTACCTTACACAATAAAGATAGAATTTTAAAAGCTGCAAGAGAGAATGCACAGATTAAATACAGGGGGAAACCAATTCAGATTTCTGCAGATTCTCAACCCAGACACTCAATGCAAGGAAATCCTGGAATAACCTATACCAAACTCTAAAAGAAAATAGGTGTCAACCAAGAATCTTATATCCAGCAAAATTAAGCTTCAGATTCAATGATAAAATAAAAACCTTCCATGATAAACAAAAGTTAAAATAATTTACAATGAGGGGCTAGGGTTATAGCTCAGTGGTAGAGTATTCGCCTAGCATGGGTGAGGCACTGGGTTTGATCCTCAGTACCACATAAAAATAAAATAAAGATATTCTGTCCACCTACCACTAAAACATAAATATTTTTTTTAAAAAAGAATTTACAATGAGAAAGCCTGCACTAAAGAACATTATCAGCAAAATATTTCATGAGGAAGAAATGAACATCAACAATGAAAATCAGCAAAGGGAGGAACTACACTAAAGGAAAAGTCAATCAAAGCAGAAACCAAGTCAAACTAAAAACCAAAAATAAACCAAAATGAATGGGAATACAAATCATATTTCAAGAATAACCCTGAATGTTAATGGCCTAAACTCATTAATCAAAAGACATAGACTGGCAGATTGGATTAAAAAAAAAAGACCCAACAGTATGTTGTTTTCAAGAGACTCATATCATAGATAATGGCATCCACAGACTGAAGATGAAAGGATGGGAAAAATCATACCACTCAAATGGACCACACAAACAAGCAGGTGTCTCCATCCTTATATCAGATAAAGTGGACTTCAAACCAAAGATAGCCAGAAAGGATAAAGAAAAACATTTTATACCACTTAAGGGAACCATGCATCAAGAAGATGTAACAATCATAAATATCTATGCCCTGAACAATCAAGCATTAACATATATTAAACAAATCCTTCTCAATTTTGAGAATCAAATAGACCACCACAAAATAATACTGGGTGATTCTAACACACCTCTCTCACCACTGGGAAAATCTTCCAAACAAAAACTAAACAAAGAAATCATAGAATTTAATAATACAATCAATAATTTAGAATTAACAGGCATATACAGAATATTTCATCCATCAACATGTAAATACACTTTTTTCTCAGAAGCACACAGATCCTTCTCTAGAAGACCATATGTTATGCCACAAAGCGAGTCTTAGCAAATAAAAACAGAGACACTATTCTGCATTCTCTTAGACCATAATGAAAAGAAGTTAGAAATCAATGATAAAATAAAAAATAGAAGCTACTCCATCACCTGGAGACTAAATAATATGCTATTGAATGATGCATGGATAACAGAAGACATGAAGAGGATATAAAAAAAATTCTTAGAGATAAATGAGAACTCTGATATAACATATCAAAATCTCTGGGATACTACAAAGGCTGTGTTAAGAGGAAATTCATTGCATTGAGCTCATTCATTAACAGAAGAAAAAGTAAACAAATAAAAGACCTTACATTACATCTCAAAGCTCTAGAAAAAGAACAACAAATCAACACCAAAAGAAGTAGAAGACAGAAAATAAGTAAAATCAGGACTGAGATCAATGAAATTGAAACAATGAAACAATTCAAAAAATTGACAAAAAAGTGGGTTCTTTGAAAAAACATAAATAAATAAATAAATAAATTTGACAAACCCCTAGCCACCCTAACAAAAAGAAGGAAAGAGAAAACTCAAATTACTAAAATTCAAGATAAAAAGGGAAATATCAAAACAGACACTATTAAAATGCAGAAGAAAATTAGAAAATATTTTGATAATCTAGACTCCAGTGCAATAGAAAATCCCCAAAACACTGACAAATTTCTAAGGACACATGATCTGCCCAAATTGAATCAGGAGGACATACACAACGTAAAAAGGTAAATTTCAAGGAAGGAAATAGAATATGCCATCAAAATCTTATCAACAAAGTAAAGTTCAAAACCAAACAGATTCTCAGCTGAGTTCTACAAGACTCAAAGAAGAATTACCACAAATACTCACCAATTTATTCCATAAAATAGAAAATAAGGAAGCCCTTCCATACTCATTCTATGAAGCTAGTATCACCTTGATTCCCAAACCAGATAAAGACACATCAAAGAAAGAAAACTTCAGACCAATATCTCTGATGAACATTGACACAAAAATTCTCAATAAAATTCTGGCAAATCATATAAAAAACACATTAAAGTGATAGTGCATCATGATCAAGTGTGTTTCATCCCAGGTATGCAAGGTTGGTTCAACATACAGAAATCAATAAATGTAATTCATCACATCAGTAGACTCAAAGTCAAGAATCACATACTTATCTCTATAGATGCTAAGAAAGCATTTGACAAAATACAGCACCCTTTTATGTTAAAAACACTAGAAAAACTAAGGATAGTAGGAACACCTCAACATTGTAAAAGCTATCTATGCAAAACTGAAGGCCAACATCATCCTCAATGGGGAAAATATAGAAGCATTTCCTCTAAAAACAGGAACAAGACAGGGATGCCCTCTTTCACCAGTTCTATTTAACATAGTCCTTGAAACTCTAGCCAGAGTAGTTAGGCAAACAGAAGAAATTAAAGGGATAAGAATAGGAAAAGAAGAAGTTAAATTATTATTTGCTGATGACTTAATTCTTTATTTAGAGGATCCAAAAAAATTCTACCAGAAAACTTCCAGAATTAGTAAATAAATTCAGCAAATTAACAGAATATAAAATCAATACCCATAAATCAAACACATTTCTATACATTATTGATGGATACTTTAAAAGAGAAATTATAAAAATTACCCCATTCACAGTAGCCTCAAAAAAATAAAATAAAATACTTGGGAATCAATTTAATAAAAGAAGAGAAAGAACTTTATAAAGAAAAATACAGAACACTAAAGAAAGAAATTGAAGAAGACCTTAGAAGATGGAAAGATCTCTCATGCTCTTAGATAGGCAGAATCAATATTATCAAATGGCTGTACTACCCAAAGGGCTATATAGATTCAATGCAATTACAATTAAAATTCCAACATCACTCTTTATAGAAATAGAAAAAGCAATTATGAAATTCATTTGTAAAAATAATAATCCTAGAATAGGCAAAACATTCCTTAGGAAGAAGAGCAAAGTAGGAAGCATCACAATACCAGACATTAAGCTATATTACAAAGCTATAATAACAAAAACAGCATGGTATTGGTACCAAAATAGACAAGGAGATCAATGGTATAGAATAGAAGACAGAGAGACAAACCCACATAAATACCATTATCTCATACTAGACAAAGGTGCCAAATACATACCCTGGAGAAAAGACAGCCTTTTCAACAAATGGGCCTGGGAAGACTGGAAATCCAAATGCAGGAAAATGAAAGTAAATTCCTATCTCTCACCATAAACAGAACTCACCACAAAGTGGGTCAAGGACCTAGAAATTAGATCAGAGACCCTGCACCTAATTGAGGAGAAAGTAAGCCCAAATCTTCATCATGTCAAATTAGGCCTCAACTTTCTTAACAAGAATCCTAAAGCACAAGAAATAAAACCAAAAATCAATAAATTGGATGGATTCAAACTAAACAGCTTCTTCTCAGCAAAATAAACATTCAATGAGGTGAACAGAGAATGTACATTGTGGGAAAAAATTTTTGCCACATGTGCATCTGATACAGCACTGATCTCCAGGATATATAAAGAACTCAAAAAACTTAACAGTGAAGAAACAAACAGTCCAATCAATGAATTGGCTATGGAGCTGAACAGACACTTCTCAGAAGAAGATACACAATTGATCAACAGAAATATGGAAAAATGCTCAAAGTCTCCAGTCATTAGAGAAATGCAAATCAAAACTACTCTAAGATTTCATCTCATGCCAGTCAGAATGGCAGTTATCAAGAATACAAACAACAACAAGGATGTGGAGGAAAAGACACACTCACATTGCTGGTAGGACTGCAATTGGTGCCACCAATCTGTAAAGCAGAATGGAAATTTCTTAGAAAACTTGGAATGGAACCACCATTTGACCTAGCCATCCCACTCCTCGTTCTGTACCCAAAGGATTTAAAGACAGCATACTACAGTGATGCAGCCACTTCAATGTTTATAGATGCTCAATTCACAATAGCTAAACTGTGGAAACAACCTAGATGCCCTTCAATACATAAATGGATAAAGAAACTGTGGCATATATACACAATGGAATATTACTCAGCATTAAAAGGAAATATTATGGCATTTGCAGGTAAATGGATGGAGTTGGTGAACAACATGCTAAGAGAAGTAACCCAATCCCAAGAAACCAAAGACCAAATGTTCTCTCTGATTAGAGGATGCTGATCAATAATGTGGGAAGGAGCAGGGGAAGAATGGAGAAACTTTGGTCAAAGGGGAAGGAAGAGAGAGAATGGGATATAGGGGCAAGAAAAATGGTGGAATGCAATGGACAACAATGCCCTAGGTTCATGTATGACAGCAAATATGTTGTAACTCAATATTGTATATAAACAGTGAAGTGAAAAGTTGTGCTCCATTTGTGTACAATAAATCAAAATGCATCCTGCTGTTATGTAAACCTAATTAGAGTAAATAAATGTAAAAAATCAATTACCCTTAGTGTTCTGGGGATCCTTGCCCTTCTCACCTTCTTAACATTGCAGACACACTCATTTCTTCTCTGCCTATAATCAGTCTCCCTCTCCCCAGGATCATTATCACGAGCTATAAGTACACTGTGGAAGCAAAAATAACCAACAAGGTTTCGGCACCATTATGAAAACTCAAATAACCAGAATGGACACAGACCTGAAACAGATCAGCAAGCTTTCCTTTATTCCACAGCAGAGTCAATTAATCAGGCAATGGAAGGGCTCATTTAAAAAAAATTACACTCTCAACTGTGTCTTGTAGTTTTTTCCACTTGCCAGAATTCCAAATTTGCTTCCCAGGATCTGAGGCACCACAGTGAAAGCCACAAAACCTACTGATACCCCAAGTAAGGATCTGATGTCTACTGAATCACTAGAAAAATCCATTAGCCTCATTAATGATTGGAAAAAGCCATGAAACCCAGTGATACACCCTGAAATAACATTTAGACCCCAGGGAAGGCCTGAATTCCACTGAAACACTTTTTCAGGTCTTTAGATCACACAAACACTGGGAAAGCATCTGAGCTGCACTAAAATACTATGCACAGCTATGAACCCCACTGAAATACTGGAAAATGTCCTGAGACCTACTGATACCCAATGGAAGGCACTGAGACCAGCAATGCTTTTAGAAAAGCCATGAGCCCCATTGATGTGCTTCAAAAGCCTTGACACAATGAGACATTTTGAAAGATCCTCAACCCAGTATAGAGTCCTGTGGGTGTCCCAAAACTCAATGAGAATGTAGTGAAAGCCTTTAGGCTCACAAGAGCACTGGTGAAAAATCTCATCCTCACTAAGATTTTGTGAAATGTCCCAAATGCCACTGAAAATTTGCAGAAGGTTCTGTGATGCAATAATGCTCCAAAGAAAGTAAGGATTACACAAGAGGCTTCTATGGAATGCCCTGAGACCCTACATAACCTAGGGGAAAGTGCTGAGCTAGAGTAAAACCCCCAGGCCCACTAAGAATCCTGAGATGTACCTGAGCACCACTACCACAATGAGAAAGGCCATGATTATGACTGTGATAATGGGAGCATCTCTTCATCTCACTGAAACACTTGGCAAGGCCCTGAATCCTATTGAGACATTCCAAATGCCTGAGCTTCACTAGGACTGTGGAGGAGGCCCTAATCACCACTATGACCCTGAGAAATACTCTGAAATTCACTGAGTGCATGGAAAGTTCATGAGACAACATGGTCATTGTTGTATGACCCTTAATACCCCTGTGACCTGGAGGAAACCTCGGAGTTTTGTAAGAGTGTGGAGAACACTTTGAGTATCACCATGGCATGGGCATGGCACTAAGCTCTTCTGAGACTTTGGAAATAGCACTGAACAAAAGCGATATACTGCAAAAGGTGCTGAGAAAAACTGATAATTTCCATGGGTCCCACTGAGACCTTGGGTCAGGCCTTTTTCCTATTGACAACTTGAGAGACATTCTAAAACACACTAAGAACAAAGGAGCATTCAAGATCTCAACTAAATGTCTAGGGAAGGCAAGGTGACCACTAAGACTCTGGGGAAGGGTGGGAGCACCACTGTGATGCTGAAAAAGATGAGGTTCCCCTGATATGCTGAGGAAGGTCCTCAGCCCACTGAGGAGATACTTGGAATACATGAGCCCCATTAATGATCTGGAAAATTCTGAGAACTCTGAGACACTGGGAAAGGCCCTGAAAGCCATGTAGACCCCAGTGAAGGCCATGGAAACCACCAAGACACTAGTAAAGGCTGATAGACTTCTAGAAACACTGGGGAAGACTCTGAGCCCCACTAAGAACCTGTAAAGGGCTGTGAGGACTTCACATATACTAGCATGGACCCAGAGGTTCAGTATTTTATTGGTTAAAGTGTTAGCTCATCCAGAAACACTGGAGAAGCATGTAAGCCCAACTCAGATTTTGTGGAGTACTCTGAGGTCTACAGAAATACTGGCAATAGATATGGGAAATGAAAAGTCCTCAAAATAATGTGGCCTGAGAAAATGGGAATAAAAAGAAAAGACGTGCACTGACAGCTTTCACCCTTCAGAACAAATGTTTTTCAGGACTAATTGCAGGCAGGAAGGTGGTGTCTCGTCAGTGAAGTGGTTGTCTCTGAGGGGCACTGACCTTCTGCAGAGCACAAACCTCTGACCCAAGAGCTCAAATTTCTGAACATTAAAATTGACCCCTTTACTGATTTATAGAACAAACCCCAAATTCCTGGGTGCCCCAAAATCTGATATGCCCATGAGCCCACCTCTCAGGATAACCTATATAAGCCCAGTCTCTTCAAACTGGGAGACGCCCTGGCCACCACTCATAAGAGATACTGCTGAATCTTTAAACTGACTTTGTTTCCCTAACCTGTTGAACTCAGGTCTCCCATGCTGTGTGCTTTTTTTTTTTAGTTGTTGATAGATCCTTATTTTATTCATTTATTATTTATATGTGGTGGTGAGGATCGAACCCAGGGCCTCATGCATGCTAGGCAAGCGCTCTACCATTGAGCTACAGCCCCAGCCCCATGCTGTGTGCTTTTTGCAGAAGTTCAGTGCAAAGGAGAGTCAGCAGGCATGAGATAGTTGAATCCAGCTGGCCAGGGCCACTGTCTTGTTCTGTATGAATGTCTTGGGTCTAAAACCTAACCCCAACAGCCCTTAGGGGTACTAAATGTCAACCTCTGTGTGAAAGAAGTTTGGTGCATGTGGTAGGAGGAAGGCTCAAAGTGACTGAAAGCATCTGGCTGGGACAACTCCTCAGTGTTGCAAGAAGACTTTGAGCCTAAAACCTGACTCCAACAGTTATCAGGGTACCAAATATAAACTACATGTTAAAATTTTGTGGCTTAATGCCATGTGGACAATAAAGGTTTTATACCCAGCTCATTGTTGGTATTAAGAAAGGCCTACTTCTTCAGGTCCCCAGCCTTCCCTTCCCTTTTGCATTCAGCAATCTTCTCGAATCAGGGACCTACTTGCCATTTTGCTTCTGCATCCACCACTGGCCCTCTCATCTCTTTGAAGTGGTAAGACCCCTTCATTAACCAGGACCCTGTCCCTCTCTGCTGGACAGAGACTCCACCCTTATGCTAACTAGGATCCTGTCCTTTCACTGGGATTGAGGGAAAGATGTTTTCTTACCTGCTAATGGGGAAGTCCGACTGGGAGAAGGACATTGGTGATATAAAGAGTGCAAGGGACACCTTGCCCTCCATTGTCACCTTCTCAGTGGAGCCTCTCCAAGGAGGAGAACTACTCAGTTCCCAGAGATACCTCCTTGGGCTCTCTCTCTGCTGATTTGAAAACCCTCTATTCTTATACTGGGCTCAAAATTAAATGCCTCATTAGACTCAGTACTCAAATTTGGCTACAGTACAAATCAAATGGCCAACACATATATGGAATTTCTAAGTACTTGCTATTTTGGGTGAGATATTTTCCAAAGCATGTAGAATATCTTTATCAAGAGAAATGGAACTCTTGGAAAATATCTCACCCAAAATGGCAAATACTTAGAAATTCCATATCTTCAGAACTTTTTCCTCCTCTACTCAAACCTCTACCTATATTAACCCTATACTACTTTGCAGTTACTAGCTACAAAGGCACAATTCTCTTTGCCATTAACAGCCCAGAGGTAGCTGATGAACTTCCCCCCTACAGATCTCAGGGCCCCATGGCCTCCCTTCAGCCCCCCATCCCCTTCATGTTTTCATCTGCAAGGCTCCACTGCTAACCAAACTCAAGACCCCAGGGTGATTAGGTTATAGCATATGGTCACATGCTTCCTTGAGGCAATGTCAAAAAAAAAAAAAAATAACCTCACACCCAAGTAAATTGGAAAAAGATAAAGGAAATTGCCCAGGGATTCAACAAGGATGATGAGGCTTCCTAGAAGTAATTTCTAGATACTGCCTTCAAGACATTTAACAATAGGAAAAATGAGGCCAAGCAGGAGAATATATTTTAAAAGTAAACATTGGCTCCTAGCCTCAGCCATCCACCGGTCTAAAAAACATTGCTGCTCATGGATACACTAGACCCTCCAATACATCTCCTGGGCCCAGTTTCTGATAGAAGTGGACTGGACATTTGGCAAAAGCCTGCCATAACCTGAGATCTCACTAAGCCCTGTCCAAAATGTGAGCAATGGGGACACTGGAAGGTGGATGGTCCCCAAGAAAAACACCTCTTTCCTTGATGCAGCCAGGTCCCCAAGTCCCAAACACTGAGTTGCTGGAAGAAGATGACCCAAATCCCACTGGTCTTGTCACCTCAAATAACACATCTTAGGAGCCACAAATTATAGGAATAATTAGTGGCAAAGCATCAGGCAAATATTTCCCTTATGAAGAGGTTTTAAGGGCACAACTAGCTGATAAATATCCTCCCTTAACCCTGACCAGACCAACAGCCAGTGGCATGTCTCAGTAAGGAGCGTGATATAACAGCCTCATTCCTCAAAATAATGGGAGATAATGTTTTATAATTTTCCCTATCCAAACCTGGCCTGAATACCAACTGGGAAAAAAAGGGTTAAAAAGCCCTAGGCAGCCATTTCCCTGAACAGAT
The DNA here is from genome assembly GCA_028644305.1 of Xerus rutilus. Lineage (NCBI taxonomy): Eukaryota > Metazoa > Chordata > Mammalia > Rodentia > Sciuridae > Xerus > Xerus rutilus. The sequence continues at coordinate 1,874,384 of CM053399.1, read as the reverse complement.
TGTGCTGAAGTTCCCATTCCAATGCAAAGAGAAGACCCAGTAGGGGATCTAAGACTAAAGGGGAAAAAAGTGTCTGTTTAATTGGACTTCAGGTTTCTCTCTTTCTCTCCCTCTCTCCCATTCTCCCTTTTCTCATTCTGTCATGTTGCTTTACTGAAATAATTAATGGCTGTATCATTTTTTCTAGGACTCTTGTTTTTTAAATTCTATATTTTTGTGCTCATGATTTTGATTCTGTGCACCTAAATTCAAATTTATGATCAGAACTATTTAATTCAACTATAGAACTTTTTTTTACCCTCTGCTTTGCTCAGAGGCCCATTTACAAGGATTGGCCCTTAATCTAATAGGTTCTAAAATGATTTAAGGCCTTTTTTTTTTTTTATTGTTGTTGTTGTTGTTCTGTGTATTCTCTTGTATACAGGTGTTTGTTTATAAAAAGCAACACAGAGAGCACTCATAAACTAAAACTTAAAAAATGGATTCAAATACCTTTAATTCATATGCTTCAAAAGTTCAATTTAAATTGTGTAAATAAATAAAAATGATGTCTTTAAGATTGAAAGACCTGAGCTAAATAAACCCCATGACAGGCTTCAAACCCTCCAGAAAAACTAATAGGCCTGAGTTTAGATCCCAGAAAAAGCCACACATTGCTCGAGGCTGAAGCCACCCTGGGAACACCCTCAGACCAGCCAATCAAAAAAAGTTTAAAAAACATACCTAGCATTCCTGTGTTCTGAGTCAGGGTCAGGAGACTGTAGAATAGTTACTTTGTACAACCTAGCCAATCACTCGCCACTTGCCCAAATCCCACGTGGACCCTTTAAACTCACCTCATTTTCAAAAGATTCTCAAAAGTCATAATTGGGTCCTGCCAAATGTAATGAACACCACCCAGATTCTGAATGGTCAATATTGTCACCATAGGTGCTGTATGATTATAATTGGTGCTTGTGTAATGATGAGGTGCATATGTCCACTGAAACCACGCCCATCCCTTCCCCCCACAAAAACCCTGCTCAGCTATTGTTCTGGGCTCTCTGCAAGGACCCGCTGTGTCTGTGTCAGTGAAGTCTGAGAGTCTGAGCTTAAGCCCCAATAAAGGCTCTTTGCTTTTACATACATGCCTTGTCTCACTGGTGTCTTTGAGGACTCCATGATCTGGGCATAACAAAAATCACTAACACACACATTTTTTCCCCCAGATGACCAGACAATGAAGCGTGTTGTTTTCTATAAAATGTTTGAAAGGTAATCAATGGCCATTTTTTCTAAGATTTTCCTTCAACAAAAAATGATGACTTAAAATGTTAACTAAACTTGGTTTTTATGGGTAGCCTAAGTTAAAAATGAGTAAATCAGATTTAACATAAATGGAACAAACATCATAAATGTGTTTTTTATAAATTGTTGCTCAATGGAACGTTTGTTTTGGGCCTTCACTAAAAGCAAGATGAATAAAGGTTAAGATTCTACTTTCAGGTATGTTCTACATATAAGGATAAAACAAAAAGCACATGAGCCAGCTGCATGGCTCTCATGCCTCCACCTGCCCTATCTAATCTAAGGAAGAAATTTGTATGTGTAAGTTTTTCTGTTTTTAGAAGTTCTCACCTGTCTTGGTGATCCTTTCTTGCTTATCTGTTTTTCATATTTGTTACTAGCCCTTTAGCATGTGGGCCATATTACTTTGATCTTACTGGTAGTCTCTTAAAAGAGATCTTTCTCTATCCAAGTTAAGGAAGGAATTTGTATGTGCAATTTTTTCTGTTTTAAAAGTTCTCACCTGTCAGTGCTGGTTTTAGTGATTCTTTCTTGTTTCTGTGTTTTTCATATCTATTACTAGCCCTTTAGGATGTGGGCCATATTACATTGATCTTACTGGTATTCTCTTCAAAGAGATCTTAGCTAAATGGACCACCTATAGGTATTGGCCTGTTTAGAAGAGAAATGTCTTACTATCACTCTCTGATCTTTAAATGGTTTTCTGGATACACACTTACAGTTAATGTTGGTCTCTCAGGGGTAAAATATATGAAATGAATTCTGTATGTAAAGATACTTATTCAGTTATATGATAAGGACTCTGAACAGTCAGGCACTACATTGAAGGTGCCAAAAGGCACTGCCTCTGATGTTCAAGGATAGCAGGACACCAGATGAAAGGGTCTAAAACTAAAAGAGACAAAAGAAAATTATAGGTATGGAAAATTAAAAGGTAAAAGAAATGTTTCTGAATGACAAAGTATTTTGTCTGGTAAAGTAAAATTCTTTACAGGGGAACTCACCCAGGTGAAGGACTGCCTCCAGCAACCCCTGTTGGAGAGTGGGTCTAAATGAGGCCTAGGACTGACTCCAGTTCCACGCCAAAGTACTTACCGATTAGCAGGAGCACAGACCAAGGCCCAGGACCACCTTTGGAGACCTCTGTGGGAGCCTAGCCAAGGTCAGGCCCAAGATTGCTACCCACCAATTCACTGACCCACAGGGGAACCAAGACTCAGATGAAGGATGGCCTTCAGGACTTTGGGGGCTGAGGCTGGGGACTGCCCCCAGGTCAGCACTAGAGACCCTGCAGATCTGCAGGAGGCCAGGCCCAGGGCTAGACCACCACATGGAATCCACGAGGGAGTCCAGCCTAAGATCAGGCCTATGACTGCCTTCACAGGTCTATGTGAGAGCCCAGGCCCAGGACCACCCTTGCACATAGTGAGGATCCATGCTGTTGCCCCCTTCCTGTATCCATCTTGTACACTGCAGCCATCCCCATAGTTCTTCCCATGTATTAGCTTCTACTTTGGGTCAACTGAGACAGCCTGGAAGAAGTAGCCCACCAAAGTGCTGTATCTCACAGCAATCAGCCCAAAGCCACTGTAAATCCCATCCTTTTAGCCTCATCTCTGAAACTGTTTGAATCCATCTTGGGTCACTCTCACTGCCATCTTGAGTTACCTCCACTACCGCTGCCACCATCATTAGTGGCAGTAGTGTAAATGTGGGGACACTTGCTGGAAATGGAAGTGAACTCCAAGGTGACACACAGGTAATCTGTAGGGTCACTACAAGATTATAGGATAGAAACTGCAATACCTCAGATTGGCATTGCAAGAAATGAACATACAAAATCAACATGAAGAAATAAGGGAGAAAAGTGCCCCAAATAAACCAAGGTACTACAATAATAGAATCCATTGACAGCACAGTTGGTGAAATGTCAGAGAAAGAATTCAGAATGTATCTAATTAAAATGATCTGTGAATTAAAGAATAGCTTAAGTGAGCAAATACAGGCAAAAATGATTACTCCAACAAAGAGATAAGAGAGCAAATAAAGGCAACCATTGATTACACCAAGAGATAAGGGAGCAAATACAGGTAGAAAAAGATTACTTTAAGAAAGAGCTAGAGATTGTGAAAAAGAATCAGAAATTTTTGAAATGAAGGAAACAATAAAACAAATATAAAACTCAATAGAAAGCATGACCAGCAACTAGATCACTTGGAAGACAGAACCTCAAATAATGAAGACAAAATATATAATCTTGAAAATGAAGTTGACCATACAGTGAAGATGGCAAGAAAACTAAGAATTGAGATAGCAGACCAAATCTAAGATTTACCAGGATAGAAGGAGGCACAGAATTTCAAACCAAAGGAATGCAAAATCTCTTAAATGAAATAATATGAGAAAATTTCCCATATGTAAAAAATAAATTGGAAAATCAAATACAAGAGGCTTAACAGGACACCAAATGTACAAAACTACAACAGATCTACACCAAGGCACATTATAATGAAAATGCATAGCATACAGAATAAGGATAGAATTTTAAAGGCCACAAGAGAGAGAAATCAGATTACATATAGAGGGAGACCAATTCAAATCTCAGCAGATTTTTCAACCAGACCCTAAAAGCCAGGAGATCATGGAATAGCATATGAAAAGGCCTGAAAGAAAATGGATGCCAACCAAGAACCTTATATCTAGCAAAATTGAGCTACAGGTTTGATGATGAAATAAAAACCTTCCATGATAAACAAAAGTTAAAAGAATTTACAGCAAGAAAACCTGCACTACACAGCATTCTTGGAAAAATATTCCATGAGGAGAAAATAATAACCAACAATGAAAATATACAAAGAGAAGAACTACACTAAAGAAAAGACCAATCAAAGGAGAAACCAAGTCAAGGTAAAAACCAAAAATAAACCAAAATGACCAGGATTACAAATCATATTTCAATAATAACCCTGAAAGTGAATGGCCTAAACTCATCAGTTAAAAGACATAGATTGACAGACTGGATAAAAAAAAAAAAGACCCAACAATATGCTGCCTTCAAGAGACTTATCTCAAAGGAAAAGACATCCAGAAAATAAAAGTGAAATGGTGGGAAAAAATGTATTACTCACATGGACCATGTAAACAAGCAGGAGTTTCCATTCTCATATCAGATAAAGTGGACTTCAAACCAAAGTTAGCAAAAAGGGATAAAAAAGGACATTTCATATTTCTTTTTTTTTTTTTTTAAGGTTTACCAGATAGACATTTAATAAATAAAAGAAGCACTTGGAAAAAGTCCTTTGAAAGCAGGCCTAGGAACATTACCTGCATCCTTTGCACAGATTTTGCTAAGAAAAGGTCAGATCTAAAAATGCACTCTGTCAAGGAACAAGCAAACCAAATGCATACGTAACAGCAGGTATTCTAGAGACAGGTTTATGTGGTGGTGTCCCTTGGGAGTGACTGCAGCAAGTACCATCTGTAGAGGCGTTAATCTAAATCTTTTACCCGGCGACAGATTTCTTCTGTGAAGTCTGAGCATTTTGCATTGCCTCCCAAATCTTTAGTTAAACTCTTTCCATCCTTAATTGTAGCAAAACACGCAGCCTCAATTCTTGCAGCGTGGTCAAAAAGTCCCATGTGGCGCAGCATCATCACAGCACTGAGCAGCAGGGCTGTGGGATTGGCCATGTCTTTGCCTGCGATGTCTGGAGCAGTCCCATGAACCGACTCAAAGATGGCAACCCCGTTGGCTCCAATGTTGCCACTTGGGGTCACACCAAGACCTCCAATCAGTCCTGCGCACAGGTCACTAAGGATATCTCCGTACAAATTTGGCATAACAAGAACATCAAATTGGGATGGGTCTTGTACCATATTCAAACATACGGTATCAAGGTACATCTCATTAAATTTAATGTCTTTACAGTTTTCTGCAACTTCCCTGCATTTCTGCAGAAAAAGTCCATCTGACATTCGCATGATATTGGCTTTGTGCACAGCTGTGACATTGCTCCGGTGGTTGTTCCGGGCATACTCAAAGGCAAACTCAGCAATGCGCTTGCTCGCCTCCTCAGTGATGAGCTTGATGCTTTGCACAACCCCGTCAACGATCACATGCTCAATTCCACTGTATTCTCCTTCTGTGTTCTCTCGAATGGTGACAATATTTACATCAGTGTAAGGAGTTTTATACCCTTCAATAGAGACACATGGTCGGACGTTGGCATAAAGGTCAAATGTTTTACGCAGCAATAAATTCATAGATGGGTGACCGGCTGCTATTGGGGTCTTTAAAGGGATAGAGTGTTGGCTTTACAAAAGGATGGCTTCTCTTTAATTGATGCAAGGCCTTACTTAGTTTATGTACAGGAACTTTTGAAAATGTGACACTTTGGCAGCATCAAAAATCTTCATAACTGCAGCTGAAATTTCTGGGCCAATTCCATCTCCTGGAATTAAAGTTACTGTCTGAACACCACCAGCAAAACCTCTGGTCACCTGTTTTGGGTTGTGGAATGCACCCAGCAGCCGAGAGACCTTGGAGATCCACGCGGACCCGGCCATCGTTTCTGCTCCTCTCACCGCCCATTTCATATTTCTTAAGAGAATCATACATCAACAAGACATGACAATCAAACTATCTAGGTTTCAAACAATGGGTCATCTATGTATATCAAACGACCCCTTCTCAACTACAAGAATCAAATAGACCATAATAATACTTGGTGACTTTAACACAGCTCTCTCACCACTGGACAGATCTTCCAAACAAAAACTAAACAAAGAAACCATAGAACTCAATAAAACAATCAACAATTTAGACTTAACAGACATATATCAAGTATTCCATTTATCAACGAGTGAATATACTTTTTTCTCAGCAGTACATGGATCCTTTTCCAAAATAGATCATATGTTATGTCACAAAGCAAGTCTTAGCAAATACAAAAAAACAAAGATACTACCCTGCATCCTATCTGATTACAACAAAATAGAATTAGAAATCAATGACAGATTAAAAAATAGAAACTACTCCAACACCTGGAAACTAAATAATACAATATTGAGTGACACATTAATAACAGAAGACATTAGGGAAGAGATTTTTAAAAAGTGCATAAAGGTAAATGAAAACTCTGATACAACATATCAAAATCTCCGGGACATCATGAAGGCAGTGCTAAGAGGAAAGTTTATTGCATTAAAAGAAGGAAAAATCAACAAATAAATGACTCCACAATACATCTCAAAGCCCTAGAAAAAGAAGAACAAATCAACATCAAAAGAAGTAGAAGACAGGAAATAATCAAAATCAGGACTGAAATAAATGAAATTGAAACAAGGAAACAATTCAAAAAATTGACAAAACAAAAAGCTAGTTCTTTGAAAAAATAAATAAAATTGACAAACCCTTAGCCACCCTAATGAAAAGAATGAGAGAGAATTCAAAGTACTAAAATTCATGATGAAAAAGGAAATATCATGACAGACACTACTGAAATACAGGGGATAATTAGAAACCATTTTGAAAATTTATACTCCAGTAAAATAGAAAACTCTGAAGACACTGCAAATTTCTAGAGTCATATAACCTATCCAAACTGAAACAGGAGGTTATATATAACTTAAACAGATCAATTTGAAGCAAGAAATAGAAGATGCTATCAAAAGCCTACCAACCAGCCGGGCGCTGTGGCTCAAGCCTGTAATCCCAGCACTTAGGGAGGCTGAGACAGGAGAATCGCGAGTTCAAAGCCAGCCTCAGCAATGGCGAGGCGCTAAGCAACTCAGTGAGACCCTGTCTCTACATAAAACACGAAATAGGGCTGGGGATGTGGCTCAGTGGTCGAGTACCCCTGAGTTCAATCCCCAGTACCACAAAAAAAAAAAAAAAAAAAAAAAAAGCCTACCAACCAAGAAAAGCCCAGGACCAGATGGATTCTCAGCCAAGTTCTACAAGACCTACAAAAAAGAATTAATACCAATACTCCTAAAACTATTTCAGGAAATAGAAAATGAGGGAACCCTTCCAAACTCATTTTATGAGGTGAGTATCACCCTGATACCCAAACCAGACAGAGACACATCAAATAAAGAAAATTTCATACCAATATCCCTGATAAAAATAGATGCAAAAATTCTCAATAAAATTTTGGCAAATTGCACACAAAAATATATTTTAAAAATAGTGCATCATGATCAAGTAGAGTTCATTCCAGGGATGTAAGGTTGTTCAACATATGGAAATCAATTAATGTAATTCATCATATCAATAGACTTAAAGATAAGAATCATATAATATTATCAATTGATGCAGAGAAAGCATTTGACAAATTACAGCACCCTTTTATGTTCAAAACACTGAAAAAGTAGGGATAGTAGGAAAATACCTCAACTTTGTAAAAGCTATCTATGCTAAACCCAAGGCCAACATCATTCTAAATGGAGAAAAGTTGGAAGCATTTCTTCTAAAAGTGGGAAAAAGATGTGGATGCCTCTTTCACCCCTTTTATTCAACATAGTCCTTGAAACTCTAGCCAGAGCAATTACACAAACAAAAGAAATTAAAGGAATATGAATAGAAAAAGAAGAACTCAAAGTATCATTATTTGCCAATGACATGATTCTACACTTAGAGAATCAAAAAATTCCACCAGAAAACCTCTAGAATTAATAAATAAATTTAGCAAAGTAGCAGAATATGAAATCAATAATCATTAATCAAATGCATTTCTATACATCAATGATGAATCCTCTGAAAGAGAAATTAGGAAAACTATCCCATTCACAATAGCCTCAAAAATAATAAATTACTTGAGGATCAATTTAACAAAAGAGTTGAAAGACCTCTACAATAAAAACTATAGGACACTAAAGAAAGAAATTAAAGAAGACCTTAGAAGATGGAAAAATCTCTCATGCTCCTGGATAAGCAGAATCAATATTGTCAAAATGGCAATACTACCCAAAGTGCTATATAGATTTAATGTAATTCCAATTAAAATCTCATCATCATTCTTTATAGAAATAGAAAAGGCAATCATGAAATTCATTTGGAAGAATAAGAGACCAAGAGTAGCCATAGCAATCCTTAGCAAGAAGAGCAAAGCAAAAGAAATCACAATACCAGATTTTAAAGTATACTACAAAGCTATAGTAAAAAAAAAAAATGGCATAGTATTGGCACCAAAGTAGACATGTAGACAAATGATACCGAATAAAGGACACAGAGACAAACCCTCTGAAATACAGTTATCTCATACTAGACAAAGGTGCCAAACATGTAAATTGGAGAAAAGATAGAATCTTCAAGAAGTGGTGCAGCGAAAACTGGAAATCCATATGCAGCAAAATGAAAATAAGCCCCTATCTCTTACCATGCACAAAATTCAACTCAAAGTGGACCAAGGACCTAGGAATTAGACCAGAGATCCTGTGCCTAATTGAGGAGAAAGTAAGTCCAAATCTTCATCATGTCTAATTAGGCCTTGAATTCCTTAACAAGACTTCTAAAGCACAAGAAGTAAAATCAAGAACCAATAAATGCAATGGATTCAAATTAAAAAGTTTCTTCTCAGCAAAAGAAACAATGAGGTGAACAAAGAGCCTACATTGTGGGAATAAATTTTTGCCACATGCACATCTGATAGAGCACTGATCTCCATGATATATAAAGAACTCAAAAAACTTACACACACACACACACACACACACAAAACCCACTCAATAAATGGGCTAAGGAACTGAACAGACACTTCTCAGAAGAAGATATACAATCAATCAACAGGCATATGAAAAAATATTCAACGTCTCTAGCCACCAGAGAAATGCCAATCAAAACTACTCTAAGATTTTATCTCACACCAGTTAGAATGGCAGTTATCAAGAATACAAAAAACAATAAATTTTGGTGAGGATGTGGAGGAAAAGACACCCATACATTGCTGGTGGGACTGAAAATTGGGGCAACCAATCTGTGAAGCAGTATGGATATCCCTTAGAAAACTTGGAAAGGAGCCACCATTTGACCCAGCTATCCCACTCCCCCATCTGTACCCAATGAACTTAAAAACAGCATACTACAGTGAAACAGCCACTTCAATGTTTATAGCAGCTCAATTTACAATAGCTAAACTGTGGAAGAAACCTAGATTCCCTTCCATAGATGAATGGATAAGGAAACTGTGGTGTATATACACAATGGAATATTACTCAACAATAAAGGAGAATAAAATTATGACATTTGCATGTAAATGGATGGAGTTGGAGAATATCATGCTAAGTGAAGCAAGCCAATCTCAGAAAACCAAATGCCAAATGTTCTCTCCGTTAAGTGGATGCTGATCCAAATGGGGGAGAGGAAACCTGAAGAATGGAGGATCTTTGGTCAAAGGGAGGGAGTGGGAAGGGGGCATGAGGACAGTAAAGATGGTGGAATGAGATAAATATTATATCCCTAGCTTCATGTATGACTGCATACAGAATGTGATTCTGCAACACATACAGCCAGAAAAATGAGAAATCATGCTCCATCTGTGTACAATGAATGAAAATGTATTCTTCTATCATGTATACCTAATTAGAATAAATAAATTAAAAAAACAAATAAAACAAAAAATGTTAAAAAATTAAACAAAATTAAAAAAATTCAGCAACCTCCAAAAAAAAAGAACACAGGATACACATCTGTGTTTGCATTTAGTTGACTCTAACATTTTTGTTTCTCAAATTATATGAAGACCATTTGACCCAACACAGATAGTGTTTGAAAAAAAGGGAATGTAGAAAAGGGAATGTAATAATACCTTTTTAGATAATTGTGACTATTCTTTGGTGCTGCAACAAAAATTGAGATGTGGTAGTTTCTAAAAAGTTAGTTGCAGAAATATGTGGATAAACTTTCTGTATTTGACTAAATTTAATTCCAATGGTAAAAAGAAAATAATAATACTCTTGTGCTTAAGTCCAAAATGAGAGAAAAAAACTAAGGATGTAAACAAGTTGTGAATGTCTAAATAAATCACAGAGGTTTGCAGAAGGTAAATCTCACACACACAAAAATAATATGATTGTTTGTGATTAGATTGACTTTAATTAGCAGTTACTTAAACTTTAATGTACTGATATGAAACAAAGTCTAAAACATCAGTGTGCACTTATCTATCTAGATTATTTTCTTGTATTTATATTGGTTACATTTTATCACTTGGGAAACTAAATCTTATAGAAATTAAGATTTTTACATGTTTTCAGGTCTTAAGTAATGACTTTGTGACTGGTAAATAAACAGCTGTTATTTAGATTATAACAACATAATTGGAACCCAAAATATGTGTGACTAGTTATACTCATGCATCAGAGAACTGTATCTAACACTTTTCTAAGTGCTATGTAAAAGTTTATAAAATGGAAGTTTATGTTAGTTTACGGAAAGATAATCAATCTGTTTTCTCTCTTGTACATGGCCATAAAAGGGCAACATGTCATTTAATGATCCGTCTTATGTCTGTTTCCTTTGACTAAGTCATTTTTTGATTATTAACACTGTTTCCTAAATATATGAGATATAAGGCTATTCTTTGATTTTTGTTAACCCATATAAACCTATAAATATTGTTACCCTACACTCTGGATTCTAAATTGTACCTTAAAATTTAAATTTTATTAGATATAAAACTTAGGAGAGCATTTTTCCATGTTGGTGTTCTCCAAATGAAAATTATCTGCATCAAAAGTCTCAGATTTGTATAGAAATAACAAATTGAGCTGGTATTTATTCCTGTCATTTAATGTTTTATAAGTAGATAAAATAACCATTATCAATAAGTTATATACATAATTTAGTGTTAGTCTTCACACTGGAATTAAAATTTAAATGCATTTTTGAAAGATAGTGAGGAGAGCCTGATCAGGTTAAAGGTAATGTTGTAAAACATGAAAACATTTTGCCAATTACCCACACAAAAAAGTTAAAAACTCTCTCAGCATTTCTCTGATTCATGTTTTAAGTGTAATGTTATATAGTGTTAACTAATGTTCATATAGACTCAGGAAAAACTATATGCAAATTTTGTGGGGCTGGGGTTATGGCGCAATGGTAGCGTGCCCGCCTAGCATGCATGAGGCACTGGGTTCGATCCTCAGCACCACATAAAAATAAAATGAAGATATTCTGTCCACCTACAACTAAAACATAAATATTTAAAAAAAAAATGCAGGGAGCTGGGATTGTAGCTCAGCGGTAGAGCGCTTGCCTCACATGCGTGAGGCCCTGGATTCGATCCTCAGCACCACATACAAAGCAATATAATAAAGACATTGTGTCCATCTACAACTAAAAAAATATTTAAAAAAAAATGCAAACTTTGTAAAATGAAATTTAAGAAAGAGTCAAAGATCAGCTTCAGAACTATAACACTTTACCTAAAATTTGCCATGACCCCCAGTGCATCTAAATTAAGACTCTGTCTCACATTATTCAATGTTAAGATAATCGCAAAGTAGATAGACTTAAGTTCATTTAAATATATATTCAAAGAGTGAAGTTTTCTTATCAAGATAACTGATTTTAAAATAAACAGGAAATAATACAAAATTACAAGAGGATTTTAGAAAATTATAAAAGGTCTTTAAGATTGTAAGAAAGTTTAAAAAAGAAAATAAAACTTGTGAGGGATTTTATAAGTTATTTAGTTCACAAAGTAATGAGTCTTTTTAGGGACTAAATAGATATCAAATATACATTAATGCTATTATAGAGACTATGTTTCTTGGTTCAAAGTTATTATACAAACTAAATGTTTTGGCTCTTGTTAATTTCATTTTGTATTTTTCTTGTAATCTTCATAACTATTGCCTGCTAATTTTTTGCAGTTATTGCTTCAAGAAAACACAACTTGTATTAATTAAAGATAATAATCCATCACCTACAGGGCAGATAGGATATAAGACTAACTTCTGCTACTAATACAGATCCCAATTAAAAATAAGGGGTAAATAACCATAAGGTTATGAACATTGAAGTTAAAGCCCAGTACTCTTATTTTAAGACTGCTGAGAGTGGCCTGCTTGATGTTTAACACCAAGATTAAAGATTAAAGTTAAAATAAAAGATGAAAGATTAAAGTTAAAAGATTAAAGTTAAAAGATTAAAGTTAAAATAAAAGGGCCAAGTAAACCAATATTTGGTTCTTGCCCTCTGAGTCAGCCTGAACACAGGGAATGAGAGAACTTCTCTAAGGAGCTTTACAACTCTGGGTCACATGACCTCCTGATCAGGGAGATTAA
>CM053399.1:1787597-1861708 GCA_028644305.1 Xerus rutilus | reverse complement strand
ATGTAAAATCCTAACACAAAATGGAGTCACTCTGGCTCAGGCCTGCATGTATTTGCTAACCTGCTCTTTGTGCTTCTGTGATTAATGCTTTGCTGTGCTTGCTTCTCACGGATGGGGGTGCAAAACCACAAGCTGCCAGACCCCCTGGCCAGTTACCTAAAGTTCCAGGAACTGAAAGGGGACATAGGAGGCACTGTCACGGTTGAACTGTAAATAACTATAGGTTGAATACCTGCCAAATCCTGTTTTTCTGAATCATGTAGCTAGCCCACCCTATAATAACCTCTGAAACCCTCACTTCGGGGTCACTCTCTGAAGGAAAGGAGAGCTGACCCCAATCGATTGGCCTGTGTGCCTATTTCCTCAATAAACTTTGCTGCTTTGCAGAGTTGTCTGGGCTGCACTTCTTGGGGAGAGGTGCGGGTTGGATGCAACACATAGAAGAAGGGAGACATTTCTGATCTTTCCTCATCAAGAAGACTCTAACCCATTCTACTTAGCAGATGGCATTAAAAGAGGTAAGAATATACTCTCAAGTTCACCAAGAGTAACTTCTATGGTAACACAGCTGACACTTAACAGCAGATAAAAACTAGGTAAATTTGACCAGTTTAGTTTTGAACACCTAGCAAAGATATTTACAACCAAAACACAGCCATACCTGGGCATTTTAGAGAAAAAACAATAACTCTTCTAAGTTGAATGTTAAGTGTGCACTTATGTCAATCCAAGAGCTCTGATATCCTTGAACTCCTGAGTAGTTTTTTCTTTGTGAGGCTCATAAATTGGCCTCTATATCTTAATTTTCCTTCCTTCTCAAACTGACATTTAACTCCACAACAAAGCCTGTGCATTCCAATAACTCACACACTAGGCTAGAAGAGCCCCCAAATTACTCCCTTACTCATCAAGCAGAAAACATCCACCAGGACTAATATAGGAGGAACAAGAGTAGGAAACTCTATTCACTACAAAAATAGTCAGTACAGGTTATTGTAGATATTCAACAGGTCACTGATTTTGTATTGACTTTATAAAATCAATTAGATTCTCTGGCATCTGTCATCCTGCATATTCAGTCAGGGAAAAATGCTATTTTTAAGTAAAAAAATCAGGAATGGTAAGAGACAAGGTTAAACAACTCGAGGATCACTTAAAATATGAAAAATGGATTTGACTCAGGAGCTTTTTCAAGTCTGGAATGGTGAGACTCAATATGGGAAATCAAAAACAGTTATCTGTCTTAATTGTTCCCTTCAAAAAACATTCAACTTCACAAAATGTGTATTAAATCCCTGTTTTTTTATCTGGGGCCATTCAAATATAATATAATGCTTCACAAAATATATATCATGTTACATGTGAAAGCTGTGTGTTGCAGCACAGCCTTAAAAGAAGCATGGAGGGAAATACCTTCAATAGCAGTCATGCAAGAGTTGCTAAGACATTTGAAACTTTAGAATAAGCAGTTTATAGTGTTGTTAATAGCTGGTATTGTTGGCTTGGCTGGCCTGATTGTCTCTACCTCCACAGCATCAATGGTCTTGCACCAAGAAGTTTAAAAAACACATTACATCATCTGTTTCATAAGAATTATACTGAAACCTGGCAAACTCAAGTACATATTGATCAGAAAATTCTAAGCAAAGTCCAGCAACTAAAAGACTATGTTATATGGTTAGGAGAACAAGTGCCAGATTTAAGGTGGACTCAGAGACTCTAGTGCCATGATAATATTACTTTTGTGTTACTAGAATTTCATAGAATGACACTGAGGTTCAATGGCAGACTGTACACAATCATCTAACGGGACTTGATCTTTTTTATAATGCTTTTTTGGAAGTATTACAATTAGTCTCATGTTCTGGCCTTGGGTAATCCCCAAACACCTAATTTGGTAATAAAAAAGTTTGGGGCAGTTTAGCTTAAGGAATCTCCTCCCTTAACCATTTTAAGAAGTTTTCTACACATACAGCTGGACTACTAGCCTGAGCTATATTGTTAATTGTAGCCCTGTTCTTATTTTGTGTAATTTGTCAAGCAGGATGGAAGCAAATAGACCACCAGGAAAACATGATTCCAAGATTAATCACGCTGGCTATTCTCCAAAGGAACTGAGCCCATGAACTCATGGGATGAACACCCCATATCTGAATGGAACTTGATTAAAAATAACAGAGAATTTAGTTATGTTACATGACACAATTATTTTCCTAGCACTAACAAATTTGTCTTTTAATTATAAGTATCCCCTTAACATTAACAAACTAATTCATATTTGCATATTGCTATAATGCTTTTCTTCTCTCTATTTTTAGTTTCATAATCTTATAATAAAGTGGTCACCTCAGATCCAACTGCCTGGAAACATCCCAGAACATCCCTTCTCCCACTGCCCACTGCCTGTTCTCCTGAAAAGAGTTAACATTGCTCGGGATGACATAAGTCCTTCCCCCACACATACTCTCCTGAATTCCCTTGATGTTCAATTCCAGGACTCTGAAAGATAAATCCATTCCCTGACATTACCCTCTCAGCCTGAAGTGACTAGCGACCTCATCTCCCAATTCATTTCTTCCTTTTAGAGTATGGAATAATAGATATGGGAAATAAAAAGTCCTCAAAATAATGTGGCCTGAGGAAAAAAGAGTAAATGAAAAGCCATGCGCTGACAGTTTTTACCTCTCAAGACAAATGTTTCTGGTGCTAATTGCAGGCAGGAAGGAGATGTCTCATCACACAGAGGTGATAGCTTCTGATAAGTACTGACCTTCTGCAGAGCACAGACCCATGACCCAAGAGCTCAAATTCCTCAGCACTAAAATTGATCTCTTCACTGATTAACAGAACAAACACCAAATTCCTGGGTTCCCAACAAACCTGATATGCACACCAGACCACCTCTCAGGATAACCTATGTAAGTCCAGTCTTTTGTTTGTTTGTTTGGTGGCTCCTTTTCCACCAGGAAAGTAGGACCATTTTTGTAGGTGTAGTCCAATTTTTGAATAAAGGCTGAAATAAATTGTGAAGTTTGTGTTCAGTCCACTTTCTTTGTCCTACCAATTGTCATAGACCCCCAAGCCTCACTAAAATGGTAGGGAGGACACTGACCAAGATGGCAACACTGGTGAAAGCCTGAGCCTCAATAAGACTCTGGAGAAAGCATGGTGATCCTGGGAATGCATTGACTTGACTCTGGACCACAGTAAGGCCTGGGATCCACTGAGACCATAAGAGTGTCTAAAATCAGTGAGTCTTATGGAAGTTTTTGAGCTAAGTGGGTATTAGGAATAGCACTGAGACCCACTTAGAACTTGAGAAAGGCCCTGAGAACAATTGAGATCCAGGGGATAATGTAAGGATTGTCTTAAACCTTATTGAATCCCTGGGAAGGATTATGTTTCTGGGGGAGGTGATGAGTCCAGAGTGTAGGGAAGGCCTTACACAGAACTGAGAACTTGAGGAAACCCTTAGCCCCATGATAACATGGGGAAGGACCTGAGCTTCAAAGAAAAACTTGGAAAAGCTGTAAGCAACATCATGAACTGCAGGAGACTGGAGACTCAATGAAAGAGGGAAATGCTCGAAACTGCACTAAGACCACACTGAAGGAAATGAACCCCACTAGGTAAGGCCTGTAGCCTGTCAGAGATAGTTGAGAAGGATCTGATCTTATCAAAAATCATGTGGACTTCCCCAAATATCACTGCAATTCTGGAGATGAGCAACACTGATGACTTTGAGAGACCTAAAGCAAAATGAGAAACTGAGAAAGGGCCTGAACCCCATTTTGATTTCAGCAATGATCCTGAAGTCCACTAAGACTCTAGTGAAGGATTTTAGCATCAAGAAAATATTGAGGGAGGGGAGCATGAAGCCCTCTAATATATTGGGGACAGCCAGGAGGCCCACTGATACTCTGTGAAAAAATCTTCCTACCAATAACAGCCTAGGGAAAGAAATGAGACCACCTGAAATGCCTGGAAACATCATGGCCTGAATCAGACAATGAGGAAAGACCTGAACACAACTGTAACTCTGCTGATGACCCTGAGTACCACTGAGACACTGGGCAAGGCACTGAGCCCCAGTGAGATCCTGGGAAAGGGCCTGAGCATACTGTGACTCTGGGAATGTCACTGATTATCTCTGAGAGCCTGGAAAGAACACAAGATGACCAATCCTTTCAGGAAGACCCTGTGTATACCTTTGACACTGTGGAAGGCTCTGAGCTTCAATAAGCCTCAATTAGAATGGTAGTAAACTTCACTTAGAACCTTGGGTTGGCCCTTAGCTCCACTAAACTGCAGTGAAAGACCATGATCCCCATTGCTGAACTGGGAAAGCCTGATAAACAGAGACACTGGGAAAAATACTGAAAATCATTAGACCACAGTGAATGCTGCAAAATCCAATGACACTCCAGCAAAAACCTTTAGACTCCCAGAAACATAGAGGAAGAATCTGAGATCCACTAAGATTCTCTAAGGCACCCCATGGCTCACAAAATTTTGGGGAAAACCTTGAGCACAAGAGACACCCTGGCTAAATTGCTGAATTCTGTATGACCTTGGAGGATTCTGAGCCTCACTGATACTTTGGGATTTGTACTGAATACCACTGGGAAATTTGGAAAAGATCAAGCACCACTGTTTCCCTGGGAATTGTGTTGAGCTCCAGTGACAACACAGAAAGTCCCCAGGATTCACTAAGACCGTGGTGAAGGCCCTGAACCCAGTGTATCCTTGGGGAAGTTTGTGAGTACCACTGAGATTATGGAAATGGCTCTGAATAACACTGAGATGCTGGAAAAAACTCCGAGATAAACAATGATCCTGTGGAATGGTCAGAAATCTCACTGAGACCCTGGGAAAAGCCTTGGCCTTATTAAGATAATGGGAAACATGTTGAACTCCTGTGAGTTCTTGGTCATGACCATGAGCCCCATTGAGTGCCTGTGCATGGCACCAAATTAACTAAGGCAGTGGGGAATACCTGGGGTACCATTTTGATTCTGGAGCAGGTTCTAAGTTCCACTAAAATTCTTGAAAAACAAAAGTCCTTTTATGATAAGGAAAATCCCTGACACCTAGTGAGACACTGGGAAACTCCCTGAACCACATTTAGACCCTGCTTGTTCTAGGGACAGATGAAGCAGACACCAAAAACTGTAGAAAGTAGTCTTGTTTGACTGTAGTCAGTTCAGAGAGTAAGGCTATTGCTGTAATCAATTAATCCCCCTGAATCCTGGTGGGTGTTTCTATGACAGAAACAAAAAGACATGAGTACTGAAATGGGATTAATACACATTAAATGTTGCAGCATCTGGAACACATCAATGAATACCATGAAGGCACTGGGGAAGGCCTAGGGTACCACTGGGATTCTGGAACAGGTCCTACATTCCAATACATTTCTTGAAAAAGCCAAAAGTCCATTGATGGCAAGGAAAATCTCTGATACCCATTGAGACAAATGGAAAGTTCTTGAACCACAATTAGATTCTGCTTGTTGTAGGGACAGACATGAATACTGAAATGAGATTAAATGTTGCAGCATCTGGAACATTCAATGAATATCATGAAGTTAATAGAAATCAATAATCTCTTACAAGCTGATGCAAGAACTGAGAAGTGATCCCCATAACAAGGCCTAACAGAACCCAATAAGGCCTTTATTTGGGAATGTAAATCTTTAGTATTGTCAGAGTTATCAGGAATGTAAACACAACACTCAGTTGTTACTTTCCTTAGGACTAGATAATCATACTAGTAAACATTGACTAAGCCTACCTATGTGAGAGGTTAGAAAGATCTGTAGGCCTTGAACTGACTAAAAACTTCTGTCTCTGGCCATTTAACCTTGGTATTTATTAGGGACTCTTGCCTAAAAATTCCTCTTTTGTTGCCTCTAATCTTCATTATTTTGGGAGGCTAATCCAAGTGTACATCTTATGTTACAAATAATTATTTTTTCAAAAATGCCCAGGAATGGCTGTGTTTTGGTTTTAACTGTTTTTGCTAGGTGCTTGAGATTAAGATTGCCCAATGGACCTTGCTTCTATCTATTGTTAACAGTCAGCTGAGTTCTGTTGGAGGATAATCCTGGGGAATGTGTGAGCAGGCTTTTAACTCCACTAGTGCCATCTGTGCCAGGATGGCTTGAGGTCTTGCTGATGATATAGTTTCTCTTGGAAGCATCAGGAATATATCCACTTTCTAGTGAACCTCCCATTTGGCAGCATGCACACTGATTGACTTTCCATTCTCTAGTGGTCTCATTAATCTCCCTGATGGGGAAGTTATGAGCCCATAGTTGCAAAGTTTTCCCCCCTTTTTCCTGAGTTCAGGCTGACTCAGAGGGCAAGAGCCAAATATTGGTTTTCTTGGCCCCTTTATTTTAACCTTAATCTTTAAGCCTTGGCCTTAAACATCCAGCAAATCAGTCTTACCATTCTTAAAGTAAGAGTACTGGGCTTTAACTTTAATGTTTATAACATTATGAAAATTTAAAATAAAATTAACAAAATTAAATACTTATTTATTTTTTACATGATAGTGAACCTTGGCTGAATTATATATTATATCCCCTGAATTATATATTATATCACAGTAATCTTTATAACAAAAATCAATTTTTTTGTGCAGAAATTTAAATGAATTGAAGTTTGGCCTACTTTGGAGCAATTTTGACATGCAGTGAAGTGGGAGGCAGAGCCTTATCTCAGGTAAGTAGTGCTCTTATAAATCTTAGGTAAAGTGTTTTAGTTCTGAAGCTGATTTTTGTCTCCTTTTTTAGATATCATTTTATAAAGTTTACATATATTGTTTCTTGAGTCACATTATTAACATTTAAACAAATTTGGGCTCTTTAAAAAAATACCTAAATGTTTTTATATTTCATTGTAAAAGGTAACAAAAGGTTGGGTTTTGGATACAAAACATCAAATGATATAAATAAATCTCCAATAAAGTTTGTCATCCTCATAAGTCTAAAATTACTATTACAGACAACCATAATTTGTAGAACACCAACTTGATAAAATGTTTCTTTAATACTTTCACTTTAAAGACTTGTAAACCTGAAAGATATGAACATATTTAATATGTCAAGAAGAGTAATCATACTGCACTTATACCATACTTATATTGATGTTTTTATATTAATCCAGTTTAGTTTTTAAAGAAAAATATAGATTATGTAGTGTAGTACAATAGTACTGTAAAATAACAGCTGCCATTTAACCAGAGTAGTACAAACCTTAATTTCTCTAGTTGTTTTAGAGAATAAAACTTAACAAACACAATGTTAAGAGTGAATTAATGTTTGAAGAAATCCTTGTTACTTTAACAGATTAAACTTTGGTTTATGCTAGTACATTAATAGTTGACCTTAGGGAAAAACCTTGAATAGCTTTAACTCTTTGTGTTACATGTATATAACCAACTTAGTTACACATAAACCTTTTAAGATTTACCTTTTATTTACATAGACATTTTTATCACCTAATTAAACTCTCTGGTTGTTTACTTAGATGTATTAAAACATTACCATATAAAGACTTTTGTTTACCAAAAAATGTTTTTTTCCATTTACTAAATATATTTTTATATTTAGAACCTTTAAATTTTTAATTTGTTGATGTCTCTTTTTGTTCCCCATGTGAAATAACCCTTATGAAATCCTGAATTTAGACAATTACTTCATTTTAATAAGATAAAATAATTTGTTACTTATATACTCTAATTGAAATATAGCTGAAATCTTTAGATGCCTTAAATAACCTTGTTTTTAGAGATGACACAAAGTAATTTTAAACTTCTTTATAAATTCACCAGTCTATGAAAATAACAATAATGTTTAAGGAATTTAAGGAGTTGAGAGTACTTGATATTATATTTAACAGTTAGCATTTTAACTTTATACACCAATCAGATGTCTCTAACAAACACATCCATGACCAATCTCATACATGTCAGATCTAATTTACTTATTTGTTAAAAACCAAGATATCAGACAAGTTCATCAAACAGCATCAGTCATTTTTTCCTGTTGAAGAAAAATCCTAGAAACAATGGATATTAGACATTTTTTGATGTTAACATTTTATTCACAACTGTTTCATTACCTAGAGAAGCTAGTGAATTAGTAAATTTTAAAGACATTTTTACTTTCATTTGTTTACCCAATTTAATTGAACTATTTGAATCATATGAACCAAATGTATTAGGATCCATTTTTTAAATTTTAATTTATGAGCTAATATGTCAATTTTGGTACCAAACATATGTAGACATGGTATACACTAAACATACACTGACCATACACTTGTTTACCTACACACACACAAAAAAAACAAGCAAACAAAAAAAAAGTTGTAGCTTATTTTTTAAAACTTATTAGAGCTAGCCCTTGTAAATTTGTCTCTGAATGGAAGAGTGTAAAAAACAACTTTTACATTTGGATAAAATAAGTCTAATCAGAAAAACATATTAACCTAGTAGCACAGTATCAAAAACATGATCTTGAAAAAAATATAATTTTAAAAGCCTTCCTGGTTTTTGTTCTGATGTTGTGCCACTTATCAGAGGTGAGAAGAGTTAAGAGAATATAGATAAATGGAGCCCCATTCCTCCCTGACAGAATTTCTACTTGGGAGAACCCCCTCACATTAAGGGTCTTGTTCTAAACCATTTTTTGTGGTCTCTTGAATAGTGGCCACCAAAATCTTGCTATGATATTTTGAAAAACATGTATAAACTTCTCTGTCATGATTAAAAACTTTTGGGACACCTCCAATAGTTGGAATTATTCTGTAAACCATTTAAGGTTTTGGAGTTTTCTATGAATATCTGGGGCTGACTGAGACAAAAGCCAAATTTCCTAGATAAAATGATGCTTTTACATACTTAAAAATGACAATCCCATAAAACTCTCTACATTTAATTTGCCTTCTATATAAACTGATATTTCTACTCTTGTTCACCTGGCCCAGTTTCTAAATAAAATAAATCTCAAAAATAATTTTTTACCTTAAGCTTTTACTCTTAACATTTTTTTTCAGTCTTGTTGACAGCCATTTACATTTTTTTTTTTTTTTGGTACTAGGGATTGAACTCAGGGGCACTTGACCACTGAGCCACATCCCCAGCCCTATTCTGTGTTTTATGTAGAGACAGGGTCTCACTGAGTTGCTTAGCTCCTCGCCATTGCTGAGCCTGGCTTTGAACTCACGATTCTCCTGTCTCAGCCTCCCTAAGTGCTGGGATTACAAATGGCCATTTACATTTTAATGCAAGCTTTAGTGAGCATGTAGTGGCACACCCTCCTCCACAGAAAATCTTAATTAAGCTTCTCCAGAATTCGGCACCATAATTGATCTTAGGACTATCAGCAGAACAGTCTCTACAAAAGAGTTCAATGTAGTTAAACTTCCTATTTCCTGTTGATTTATCTCACTTGGCCACAGGCCTTGAAAAGATCAGCACTCCAGGTGATAAGTGCCCCTTTACTAGTTTTGTCACAAACATTTATAGACTATCTGTTAAGGTAACAATATAGTATTTTATAGAAGTGTGTTTTCAAATACAAAGTGTGATAGTAAACACAGATTCTTTAACAGGGCCTCTGGCCTTGGGCCCGAGCTTCACAGAAATGTATACATTTCAAAGATAAAAGAAGATGTTACTAATTGGGCCCCATAGTAACAGCTGTCAGTAGGAGGGAAAAAAGGGGAGAAAATGCTCTCCCCTTCTCAGGTGCTGTCCTTTAAGGGTTGACTTGCCCAGAGAAGTGAAAGAAAAAGCTGCTTTTGTGTGTGTGAAGTCCTGTAGACTGTAAACTTCTGAGCCTCTCCCCTTACACTTGGGTATAAAGTTCTAAAAGTACTTAAACTCAGGGTTCAGGGGGATTAATTGGTTACAGCAAAAGTCTTACCCTCTGAAATGCCTGCAGTCAAATAAAACTGGTTCCTGCTGTCTTTGGTGTGTGCCTCAGCCATCCCCACAACAAACAAGGTTAAAAACATTTTTAACCATTGTTTCTTCTGATGGGTATTCAGATGACATTTGGAATAAATATCTGGGTGGCCAGGCTGCTTCAAAATAATTTTTGTACCTAGTATGCAGTGGGGAGGTTGGTGGTCCTTTCTGGAAGCTATCTGAGCTCAAATATGGACCATTCCACTTTACAAAATGTTCTGAGGGAGAAAAAATCACAGGAAGGGCTGTAATCTGCAATTTTCTTTTCTGGAATTTCTGAAAATGGAACAGAAAACATTGAAGGAGTGAACAGTACAAATGAAGTATACTGACTTTGACCCATATTTTAAAGTAAGGTTCCAAAAACAGATTTAACTAATAGAAAAACAGACCTGGACCAATGGATAGAGCAACATCTTGCCAGCCATGGAGTCACAAAAGATTGCCGTGTTCAGCTTTCCTGATAATACCCAGAAGCAGATCCACGCAGACCAGACTTAACTTCACCAGGGAAATACAGGTGACTCTCAGCAGTTTTAGCTTGGTGGGGCCTGTGGAGAGATGACCCGGGGCTGAGGAATACCCCTCAGAGGCCTTCCCCTAGGCAATGTCACTTTCAATGACCTCCCTGGGTGGTCTTGAGGAATCTCCTTAGGCTGAGAAAAGTAGAGCTCCCTGGGACCTCCAAATGTTATGAGGCAGACAACTATGAAAATACCAGTCCCAGTTGTCAAAATTGGAGAGTCTTTATTAGCCAGAGTGATATCAGTCCTGGTGATGTATTTTTAGCTGGCCAAGAACTGCTCACTAGAAGACCCCATAGGGAACAGCCTCAAGCCTGAGCTTTTCAGGGTATTTAAAGGCAAAAACCACAATCAGGTTGCCATAGTTGTAAGCAAGCAGGAGTCCAGAAGCTGAATTGAGTCTTTAGTAAAACAATACGTAAAGGCAAGGCATGTATTCTGCGCACATTTCGTAGTTTCTGTAAAGACTAGATGACCAGAAGGAGATGAATTAAAGCCGCTCGGCAAGGCTTTATTGAAAATACACGCTCTTGGGCTGAATCCTCCCATCCATCACAGTGTGTCTGGGAGAATGATGCTGGGACTCCGGTGTAGGAAGAATTTGAAAAGCCCGGTCAGGAAGGGGAGGGCCTGGGGGCAGGAAGAGAAGGCCAGAGTCCTTCCTGGATAGGTCAGGAAAACCTGCTGATTGCTGACGGCAACTGCCCTGACCGGTCCCTTTAATTGGACATCTTGGACCCAGATCCGACCTAACAGTTTCCATGATCATTTGTAACTGGCATATTTGGTAATTTTAATGATCATTTATAATTGACAATGTTCTGGGTTCAGCACAGATTCATAAGGAACTAAAATGAATGGCTTATCTAAGATGGAGTGTCCATGTTAACTTATCTACATTTCCCATGAGGCCCTCTCAGACACTGCAGAAGGTTTTGGTTGTCACTAAGATTATTGGAGTCTCCAAAGACTTATTCCAAGTGGGGTTTTTTAAATACAAAAGAGAATAAAGAAATTTACTTCTGACAACTAGCATAACCTAGCTAGCATCCCCTGAAGAACTCCTTTCCCCCTAAAATTGGTCAGATGCTGAGAGGAGGTAGTGATCATCTTGAAGTAAATGATGACTGAGTTTTCCTGAGTGACCCAAACCATGGAGAAGGTAGCATTCTTTAAATGGTCCATCAAGGGTGTGTAAAGGTCATGGCAGGCACACATTCAAGGAAGCTCTTTCCTATTTTCCTTAGAAATGAGGGGATCTTGTTTCAGTCCAACTAGTATTAGGCCAATGCCCACCCTGAAGGAATGAGTGGAGACTATGGGACACATCCCCTGGCTTCCAGCAATGTTTCAAGATTATTGGTCCTGGTGGACACCTGGGCTCAGGGCCATCTTGTTTTTGGCAAAACTGATGTTTCCAGGTCCACATGTGCAGGTTGATGGTATGGGAAAATCATTCAATGTAAAGGCACTGTCCTTACTGCTATGGATATATCATTTGCCCCCAGAGCATCCTCGGTACCAGTGTGTCCTATCCCAGACTACATCTAGGATATATATGTGTACCAAGAACTGTGTCTACAGACCACAGCTGGGGAATTCCACCTCTGTGTGATAGCTTTGAAGGGGATTACGACAGGATATGCAGGCCCAGGTCTTGTTACATCCTGGAAGACAGTGAGGGTGAAGCAGCACTGTTATCCAGGGGGACATGGAGAAATTGTAGGTTGTGTCCTGCAACTGGAAAAAGAAGGCATAATATGGCCCCCACACAGCCTGTTTAACTCTCTTTTGGGGCCAGTAAAGAAACCTGAGGGCCTTGAAGAATGATTGTATATTATGGAGTACTGAACACAGTGGTGCCTTCCATGCATGCAGCAGTTTCCTGAGTGTATGATCTCAATTGGCTTTGCTACTGGGCACATACCTATGTGTTAAACCTGGCTAATGCCTTGTTCTCTATTTTCTTGGTCCTAGAGAGGCAGGAGCAGTTTTCCTTCACATGGAAGGCCAGACATTTTAATTGTTGCCACAAGTTTATTTGCACAGCCTGACTATATGCCATGATTTGGTGGCCAGTGACTATTCCCAGTGACTCAGCCAACCAATATACATACATTTACTTCCACTGATGATGGGTTGTTGACTTTTGTAGATCTTCCAGATTTAAAGCTTGACAGCCTCACCTTAGTGGTCCAGTTGAAGACATGTGGCTGGGCAGTAAACCTGGCCAAGGTGAAGAGACCTGTCTTGTCAGTCTAGTTTGTGGGTATTTTTTGTTTGGGTAAGACAAAAGTTGTGCCCAAAGCTGTCATTCATAAAATTTAGGCCAATCTGTGACCAACATCAGTTATGCACTTGCAGATCTAGGTGATTTGTTGGGATGTAGGATTTTTTCCCATTTGGCCCAATCATGTCATCCCTGCATATCCTAGTGAAGAAAGGGGCTCACTAGTACAGCACTTAGTGGACTTTTGCTCTGAAAGTGTCATTCAACAAATTCTAATCTGTAGGTAGAAGACTCAGCTTGTCCCTATGAGCTGGATATTCATGTAACCCAGGAGGATCCAAGGAGACCTATGGAACTGGCATGAGCAGCTGTGGAAACCAGTAAGTTTCTAGTCACAGTTTGGAGGGGTAAAGAGGCCCACTAATTTCTGATAGAGAGGCAAATGTCAGCTAGGTATGTAGTCCTGGTAGTTTTGGAGTCCATCACAGGTGCTGCTGAAGTTTTAGAGCATACCACATTCTTTGGCAAGAGGTAGAAGGAATTAGGCAGTCAACTGATAATAGGGTATCCTAGACACATACTCTAGTAAATTTGGAGGCACATTTGTAATAAAGAAGTACCTTGTCTACACTTAACATTGCTGGTGGGATTGCAAATTGGTGCAACCAATCTGGAAAGCAGTATGGAGACTGCTTAAAAAACTTGGAATGGAACCACCATTTGACCCAGCTACCCCACTCCTTGGCCTATACCCTAAAGACTTAAAAACAGCACACTACAGTAAAGCAGCCACTTCAATGTTTATAGCAGCAAAATTCACAATTGCAAAACTGTGGAAGCAACCCAGATATCCTTCAATAGATGAATGGATAAAGAAATTGTGGTACATATACACAATGGAATATTATTCAGTGATAAAAGAGAATAAAATTATGGCATTTGCAGGCAAATGGATGGAATTGGAAAGCATTATGCTAAGTGAAGTAAGCCAATCCCAAAAAACCAAATGCTGAATGGTCTCTCTGATTAGTGGATGCTGATGAATAAGGGAGGTGGGAATGGGAAACATAAGAGAAATAGAGAAACACTGGACATGACATGGGAGAGGCGGGGGGCAGGAAAGGGGAATGGGTATAGTAAAGAGGGTTGATAAAAAATATATATAAATATATATATATATATACTGTTCAATGAAAGTGCATATAAAGGTGTTTAATATGAAGAAAAAAAAATACCTTGTCTATTATTCCTTTGTCTTATGAGTTCCAAGAGATTTGAGGGCTGAGACCAATTGAGATCCTGGGAAAAGTATGGGCAATGTCCTTATTCCTACAGAATCCCTGGGAAGCATCATGTTTCTGGGGAAGGTAATGAGGCCAGTAAAGATTGTGGGGAAGGCCCTACACAGGACTTTAAGCCTGAGGAAACCTTTAGCCTCAGCATAACCCAGGAAAGACCTGAGCCTTAGAGAAAAACTTGGAAAGGCTGTTAGCAACTTCATTACCTGAGAGAGCCTTACGATCCAATGAGAAACTAAGAAATGCTCTGAAATATACTAAGATCACACTGAGGGTGTTGAACACTTTCAGAGATAGTTTAGAAGCATCTGCTTTCCATGAAAATAATGTGGACTGACCCAAATATCACTGCAGTTCTGGGGATGAGCAACATTGATGACTCTGAATGACCTAGAGCAAAATGAAAAACTCAGAAAGACCCTGAACCCCATTTTGATTTCAGCAATGGTCCTGAAGTCCACTCAGACTCCAGTGTATGACTGTAACATCAAAGGAACCTTGGGTAAGGGGAATATGAGGCCTTCTAAGATATTATGGACAGATATGAGGCCCACAGAAAATCTGTGGAAGAACCATCACATTAATGAGAACCTGAGGAAAGACCTGAGGCCATCTGAAATGCATGGAAAAACCATGAGCCTGAATCAGACACTGGGCAAGGCCCTGAACACAACCAGGACTCTGGTGATGGCCCTGAGTACCACTGAGACACTGGGCAAGGCACTGAGATTCTAGAAATGGCCTGAGAATACTGTGACTCTGGGAATGGTGCTGAGGTTCTCTGAGGGTCTGGGAAGGACACAGGACCACCAAGACCCTTGGAAAGACCCTGAGCCTGATTGAGACTCTGAATTTTGAACATGACTGAGACAATGGAAATGGCCCTTAGAAAACCTGAGAATGTCCATGACTGCCACTGACACCCTGGCCAAGGCCATGGCCTATTGACAACCTGGGCCCCACTGAGATTATGACACTGTCCAAGAGCCCACAAACTGCTTTGGGAAGACCATGAAGCCATGGCACTGTGCAGGAATCCCCTGAGCACAACTGTGAGACTGGAGAAGGCCATTGTAGGGCAGGTCCACAATGTCCATAGTGAGCTCTATCCTTGAGGCTTCTGGTAGGGGCAGGGGCTACTCAATGTTTTTCTTGTGCAGTCCAGGTCATAAAGTGTCTTTTTCAGCATATGTATTTAAGGTTATAAACGTTTGCTGGTGAGCACACATCCACTGAGGTAACCTCTTGTCAGTAGGCCTTCTTAGGCCTGCATATAAAGTTCTATGGAATGGAATGGACTCAGGAGTCTAAATGGAACAGGCTGTGGACAGAAGCTGGAGACAGGGGCTGGCTGGGAGTTATTTGTGCCTTTGAAAAAAGAATGTCTTCTAACCCAACTGCGCTTTGCATCTTCTTCGACCTGCAGGGATCCCAAGCCTGTTTCCCATAGCCAGAGCTTCCATCCTGCAATGGACTTAGTCAATAGGATATCCCACAGGTGAGAGATGCATCTCCTCTGGCAGATGGTGGGGAATGGTGGCCAAAGTGTAGCATATGGCATTGGGACATCATAGTTTTATAGACATGGAGTATTTTGGATAGTTGTGATACTGTGGATGGGTCACCTGTGAGTATAGAGGATTTTCAAAAAGTGAGTTTTCCTTAATGAGAGACTGCTGCCTATAAACAGTGAGACAAGTGGGGATAATCTTTTTTACTATTCTGAGAGCAAACAGGGACAGGGCTTTTTTGGAATCCACCCAGTCCCAGGCTCTCCAAGACATGCAGGTACCTTGGAGCAGAGCAGTAACAGTTTTGCAAATAAGGTATATAATTTAGGAGGGTCTGATCTATGGCCTACAAGGGGAAGAAGGTGGAATTTGAAGAGGAGCAGAAGGAAGCCCCTGCTGTGAGCCCACTCTGTGGTATCTCAGAAGATGAAACTTGAGCAGCTCTGGGCTCCTGGAGGTGAGGCAATGGGTCAACTGCATGTTACAGAGTACACTCCACAGCAGGCATGCCCACAGGAGAATTAGTGTGCTTCTGTAAACTGTTTTGTCAGCAACCTGGGGAGCCCCTGACAGCACATTTTTTAAGGCTGTGGGATGTAGAGGTAGACAGTATTATTTGCTCTCCAGTGGAGATGGACCGATTCCATCCATCACTGCCCATCTCTCTGTGACCTTAAAGCATTACATATGTTTTCAACTGCTGAATTTAGTAGGTTTGATCCAGTAGACAATAAAGAATTTTTCAGCATACAGGATAGAAATTATGTTATAAATAATATGAAAGCCAAAGCAAAAGAGATAGCAAGAAATAAAGAAAAGAAAAGGCATCACTAGACAGGGAAACAGCAACTCCTGATATCACATGCCTAGTAGTCTTGGGGCTTCTTTTCAGGGCATCTATCATGAATTCCTGGGCAGAGTGTCTGCTCCATGCATGAGTCTGCACAGAATGTTTCCCAGTGGGGTTCCATAAATATAAAGGAGAACAAAAAATCTCCCTTCTGAAAATTCACATGATCTAGTTTGTAGAGAGCTGTCCTGTGTGTGGACCACCACACATAGTAACCATTTGAATAGGGGAATCTGGTGACTGGTAACACCATTCAACATTTTATCTAGTTTAACTGCCCAAACTTCTGGGGTTCTATTCAAGCTCTGCCAAGAGTCCCACACAGCACCAGAGATGGGCTGACCTGCTGTAGCTGCATAGGCCCCCTGAGATGGATGTAACCTGCCAAGATGCCAAACAACTTGCTGACTGCAAGACACCAACAAGCAAGACTCCAACCTTGAACCATACCCTTGCCTTTGATTTACCCCTTTAAGTAAACCATGGGAGCCATTTGCTTGTTGTTGAGTTCCAGCTCCCATGTGGACTGGACTGATCAGGGGCTCCAACTTTTGAAACTATATTTCTGACTTTGTCTTTTGTTCTTTATTACTTGTTCTAGACTTTCGTTTCTCAGGTGGCCTACATCCTCCTTGGCAGGAAGAAGAATATTTTGAGGAGATACTGGACATCTCTCCACACTAGCTAGCATCCACTCAGGGACACTTGACCCCCCAGGATTAATCAATTGCCTTATGGGAAATATTGACAGTCTTAAAATAAATGATGACTGAGTTCTCCTGAATGAGCCAAATCTATGGAGAAGGCAGCATTCTTGAGATGTTCCATCAAGGGTGTGTGAAGGTCATGGCAGGCACATGGTCAGGGAAGCTCCTTCCTATTTTTCTTAGCCCTTTACTCTCCCTGAGACCACCATTGCAGAATAGTCACAGAAATGGAGAAGGTAATCACTTCCTGAGAGATTGGATTGGTGTGGCTACATGAACTCTGTGCACTGACACTGGTGAGCAGCCAAAAACTGTGGGTAAATGGCAATCCTCTGCTGATTTAGAGCAGATCATTTGGAAGCTGGGTATGCATTAGTCAATAGTTAACCTGAAAAAATGGGGCCAGATGATGAAAGTTTTACTAGTGGCCAGGGAGACTGGGTTCTGCAGAATGTTCCACCCACCACCTTTGGGTCTTTGATGGCTATTTTGTCTCATATGTTGGGTGTCCCATTAATGAGATTAATACCATGATGTCTAGCCTGGGAGAAGCCCAGAGCAGATGGCAGTCAAGAAGTGTGCACAGAGTGAGAGGGCCTGGAGGTGAGACAAAGGAAGGAAGAAAGGGCCCAGGAGAATCACTTGCATGCAAAGGAGGGCTGATTTTTTTTTGCTGCAGGAGTAGATCACCAGGAGATAGACACTCAGCCCAAAGTGGTTGAGGTATGAATGCACCATGCTCATACCAGCAGTGCCTGAATAGATGCAGAGGTGAACAAGCACCCAGAAAAGCCTGACCTGTTCCACTGAAAGACTATTTGCCTTCTTCTAGGAGGAATGAGGGGACCTCATTTCAATACAACTAGTATGGCCAATTCCCATTCTTTAGGAATGAGTGTGTCCATGTGGCACATCCGCTGGCCTCCAGCAATTTGCAGTGGGTATTTGTCCTGGAAGACACTGGAAATAAGTACAGTTGGGTGCTGGCAAAACTGATAAGTTCCCCATGTTGATGATATGGGGAAAACATTCAAGGGAAAGGCAATGTTCTTGTTGCTGGGGATATATCATTTGCCCCCAGAGATTTCTCAGTACCTGTGTGTCCTATCCTTTAATACATCTGGGATATAGGAGTACTCCAAGGACTGTTTCTACAGACCACAGCTGTGGAATTCCACCTGTCTGTGTGAGCACTGAAGGTTGTCATGACAGGACATGCAGGCTAGGTCTTGCTACCACCCTGGAGGAAATTGAGGGTGAAGCAGCACTGCCTTTCAAGGGAACATGCAGAAATTGCATCTACTATTTTGCAACTGCAGAATATGGGCATGCTATGACCCCAAAACAGACTATTTTATTCTCCTTTTTGGCCAGTAAAGAAGCTTGCGGGCCCTTGGTGTTGGACCTGGATAATGGTTTCTTTTATATTGCCTTGGCCCTGGAGTGATGGGAGCAATTTGCCTTCACATGGGAAGGCCATCAGTGGACATTTCAAGTGTTGCCACAAGGTTATTTGCATAGCCTGACCATATACCATGATTTGGTGACCAATGACTTGGCCCAGTACCTCAAGTACCTACTGTACATGTATTCTACCATTGATGATGTATTATTGACTTCTGATGCTCTTGCAGTTTTATAGTTTGCAGCCCTGGCCTTGGTGGCTTATTTGGAGACATGTGGCTGGGCAGTAAACATGGCCAAGGTGCAGAGTCCTGGTTTGTCAGTCAAGATTTTGGGGTAATTTTTGTTTGGGTAAGACAACAGTTGAGCTCAAAGCTGTTGTTCATAAAATTTAGGCCAATCTGTGACTAAATCATTTATGCAATTGAAGACCTATGTGGCTGGTTGGGATATTGATGGGTTTTATTACCCAATTGGCCCAATTGTGTCATCCCTGTATCCCCAGTGAAGAATGGGGCTCAGTAGGACTGGACTGATCCAGCTGATCCACAGTTCTCACAGTGCCATTCAGCAAGGTCAGGCCCTGTAGGGAGCAGATCCAACTTGTCCTCATGAGCTGGATGTTCATGTAACCCAGGAGGTTTTCAAGAGGAACTGGCAGTGACATCAACAACTGTGGAGACCAGTAAGCTTTTGGTCACAGTTGTGGAAGGGTGTAGAGGCTCACTACACTGTGATACAGAGGCAGCTAGCAGCTGGGTATGGAGCCCTGGTCCATCACAGGAGCTGCTGAAGTTTTGTTGCATACCATATAGCTTTGGCAAGAAGTGTGGGGAATTAGGCAGTCACCCTGAGGATAGTGTAGCCCATTGACATACCCTAGCAAAATGCAATGGGGGGGGGGGGCTATTTTTTAAAGAGTGTATTGTCTACTATTTTCATGTCCCATGAGTTCCAAGAGATTCCTGGGCCTATGTGATATGCAAATGAGGAAATGCCAGGCAGTGCTTATAAATGTGAGTCAAAGGAGCCATCACCCTAAATAAAGGAGCAACTGTTTTATTCAAAGTGCCTGATAGACTGATGATCCAGCAGAGGGCCTTTGTCTGTTTAGACTGCTGTACAGCCCTGTAATCTACTGACACCTTGTGGTGTAATGCAGGAATGAACAGAGCACCCAGTGAGCTGAGTTGCATGCCATAGTGATGGTGGCACTGTAGAACCAAGACATCTGATTTTGTGTGCAGACAGCTGTACTGGTGTTTAAGGAGTCTACTCTGTGGATTACTATATATAAAGTAGACAATTTAAAGATAGGGCATTGCTTTTATGGGGTTGAGCATTTGGCAGGACCTTTGGGACATGGGACATGCAAAGGAGATGGCTAGTACAAGTTATTGACCATGCCCCTGTCAAGCCCAGGGAATGGTAAAGCCATTGCTTTGGATATGGTGTGATAGTTACAGTGGATGCCTCACACTGACCTGATGGCTTGGCTGCACCACTGCCTGTAAAAGGCAGGTGTGTAACCATAAGGAATGGAGTCAACAGTGGGGGCTGCCTTTACCCTGGGATGCCCTGGTACAGAAGTGCCAAGCATGTGTGGTTTGTGCTCAGGAGTATCCACACTCACATGCCTTGGAGCCATGGTTGTCCAGATAATGTGAGGATATGTCCCAAGAGAAGATGGCATGTCAATGTTATTGGCCCTTACAGAGGTCAGATGGGGCCATATTTGCCTTGAAAATAGTGGACATAGTTACCTGTTTGTTGTTTACATGGTCTTGTGGTCAATGAATCAGCATGGTATGGTTTGTGCCCTGATCATGTTGACAGCCTTGTATGAGGCACCCATCATAGTAGAGAGGG
Source organism: Xerus rutilus (assembly GCA_028644305.1). Classification (NCBI taxonomy): domain Eukaryota; kingdom Metazoa; phylum Chordata; class Mammalia; order Rodentia; family Sciuridae; genus Xerus; species Xerus rutilus. The sequence goes on along the minus strand of CM053399.1, from coordinate 1,841,334 downwards.
ACCAAGGCACCCATTTTGTGGGTTGGGGTGTGCAGCAATGGCAACGCAGTTACAGATTCAGTAGAAGCTGCATGGACCACACCAGCCACAGGTGGCAGGCTTGACAGAGTAATATAATGTCCAGCTTAAAGAAGGAAATAGGATAGCAGTCAACCCACCTTCCCTGAAAGCTTTGACAATGGGCCTGTGGGAATGTGAGAGCTCTGAGTGAGCATTTCTGTGATGGGGACCAGCTCCTGTGGAGGCATGGCTCAGTGTACAGCAGCACCAGTACAGGTCCAGGTGACAGCAGGAGATGCTCTACTGAAGCCTGGTTTTGAAGTAAGGGGAAAAAAAATTTTTTTAGTTGTAGATGGACACAATGTCTTTATTTTATTGCTTTGTATGTGGTGCTGAGGATCAAACCCAGGGCCTCACGCATGCGAGGCAAGCGCTCTACCACTGAGCTACAATCCCAGCCCCAAGGGAAATTTTTTTTACCTGCTCTGATTGGATCAACAGGGAGAAACTGGAGTGAACATGGTCCTATTCAATAAGGGCTCCACATCATTTGGGGAACCTTGTTAGCCCCATGAAGAAAATTTTTGAGTGTGATCTCTTTGTGAAACCATGAGTGAACAGTGAATTTCCCTCCCACAGGTACATGTGACATGGCCAGGCTCCTCAGTTGGGACATGGATTTTAAAGGCAACATTTATTATTTCCCTCTGGCCTTTTATGTATTCCTTAGTGTCGATGTGCATAGAGCCTGCTGAACATCAGGACCAGGCTGTGTGGGCTGGTATCACCACCCAGGTAAGCTGCTACAGACAGCCACTGTGCTATCCCTGGACAGAACTGGCATGCATTCTCCTTGATGGATGTGAGTTTCCTTTGCTAGTGTCTGTAACTGCTCTGTCATTACCTCCATAGGTGTGTCCTCACCAACACTATGTATGCCAGTGTAGCCATTCCTCTGCTGCTGAGTGTGCCCTGAAGTGCCTGTGAGTTTTGCTGTGAGACTACCCTGGTGACTCCAGAATATGTTCTTGGTGTTTTCTTCCACATCAGTATGGGTTGTGGCTGGCAATAATTTTAGTAGTTCAAGGTGATTGGGCCAGCTTTTTGGTTGCATGTTGTTGCAGCCTATATTGATATTGCAGCCTGTGAATTCAGAGCTCTGCCATCCCCACTAAAGGTTTACTACAGAAGACTTTGGACACTCACAGGTGTGAGATGTAAGGCAGAGAATTCTAAAGGGTTGATGATAGGGTAAGCCTAACATGCTATAATTAGGCTCCCTTGCTGAGGCTTCAGTGGGTGAGGTTTTTTATGTGTAATTAAGGTCATGGATTCTCTGATTCAGTGTATGTACTCAGCTCATCAACATTTTGTTTGTGAACATGCGCCCACTGATATAACCTGTTGGCAGTGCACATTTTTGTTGGCCAACATATAAAAGGCCTATGGAAAAAACTCAGGGGGCTTAATGGAACTGGTTGGGGGATGAAGCCAGAGATAGGGACTGGCTAGTTGCTACTGTGACATCTGATTAAAGAATATTACTATCCCAACTGTGTGTTGTAGTTTCTTCCACTTGCCAGAATCCCAAATTTTTTTCTCAGCCTCTGAGCCTCCACAATAAAAGCCATGAAACTATTGATACCCTGAGTAAGGATCTGATGTTCAATGAATCACTAGAAAAAGCAATTAGCCTCATTGATGATGAAGAAAGGCCCTGAAACTCAGTAACACACTGGGAAAAACCCTGAAATAATATTTAGACCCCAGGGAAGGCCTGAATTCCACTGAAACACATTTGACAATCTTTAGATCTCACAAACACTGGGAAAGCATATGAGTCCCACTAAAAATACATGCACAGCTCCGAACCCCACTGAAATACTGGAAAATGTCCTGAGTACTACTGATAATCAATGTTCTGGTTACTACTGATAACCATCACTGAGAGCAGTGATGTCCTGGAAAAGCCATGAGCCCCATTGATGTGCTGCAAAACCTTGAGACACATTAGACATTTTAAAATGAGATACATTTAAAATGTCCTCAACCCAGCATAGAGATTTGCGGATGTTCCAAAACTCAATGAGAATGTAGGGGAGCCTTTAGGCTCACAAAAGCACTGCTAAAAATCTCATCCTCATGAAGATTTTGTGGAAAATCCCAAATGCCACTGAAAATTTGTGGAATATTGTGTGATTCAGTAATGCTCCACAGAAAGTTAGAATAACACAAGAGCCTTCTGTGAAACACCCTGAGACCCTATATAACCTAGGGCAAATTGCTGAGATAAAGTGACCTTCAGGTCCACTAAGAAACTCAGAATATACCTGAGTACCACTAACAGTGAGAAAGGCCCTGAGCATGACTGTAACAATGGGAACATCTCTTCATCCCACTGAGATACTTAGCAAGGCACTGAATCCCATTGAGACAATTCAAAAGCCTGAGCATCACTAGGACTGTGGGGGAGTCCTCGAGCACTACTGTGACTCTGAAACATTCTCTGAACTTAAATGAGTGCATGGGAAGATAATGAGACAACATGGACACTGTTGTAAGGCCCCGAGTATCCTCGTGACTTGGGGAAGGCTGTGAGTTCAATAAGAGTATGGGAAAAGCTTTGACTACCACCATGGCCCTGGATATGGCACTGAACTTCTCTGAGAAGCTGGGAATCACACTGTACAAAACTAGTACACTGCAAATGGTGCTGAGAAAAACTGGGACCCTGGAAATGGCTATGAGTACCCCTGAGATACTGAGTCAGGCCTTTTCCCCACTGAAAACTTGAGAAACATTCTGAATCACATGGAGAACAAAGGAACATCCAAGAGCCCATCTGAATGCCTGGAGAAGGCAAGGAGACCACTAAGACTCTGGGAAAATACGTGAGCACCACTGTGACACTGAACAAGAGAAGGCTCCACTGATATGCTAAGGAAGGTCCTCAGCCCCACTGAGACACTTGGAAAGGATTGATAACCTGGAAAATCCAGAGAACCCTGAGACACTGGTGAAGGCCCTGAAAGTCATGTAGACCCCAGTGTAGGCCATGAAAACCACTAAGACACTAGTAAAGGCCGATAGACTCATAGAGACACTGCAGAAGAATCTGAGGCACACTAAGATCCTTTAAAGTGCTCTGAGGTCCTCAAATATACTAGCATGGTCCCAGAGCCTCACAGAGATATTAGTGAAGGTGTTAGTTCATCTAGAAACACTGGGAAATTATCTAAGCCCAACTCAGATTTTGTAGAGTACACTGAGGTCTACAGAAATACTGGAAATAGATATGGGAAATGAAAAGTCCTCAAAATAATGTGGCTTGAGAAAAAGGCAGTAAAAATAAAGCCATGCACTGACAGCTTTCACCTCCTAAGACAAATGTTTTCCAGTGCTAATTGTAGACAGGAAGGAGATGTCTCATCACACTGAAGCGATAGCCTCTGAGGGACACGTACCTTCTGCAAAGCACAGACCCCTGACCCAAGAGCTCAAATTCCCAAGTACTATAACTGACACCTTCACTGATCAATAAAACAAATCCCAAATTCCTGGGTGCCCAAGAAAACTGATATGCTCACCATACCACCTCTCAGGATAACCTATATAAGCCCAGTCCCCTTCTTTGTTCATCGACTCATTTTCCACCAGGAAAGTGAGTCTATCCTTGTAGGTATAGTCCCCTTCCTGAATAAAGACTGAAATGATCTGTGAAGTTTGCTTCAGCCTGGTCTCTTTGTTCTAACAACTTCTATAGACTCTGAGCCTCACTAAGACTCTTGGGAAGACCCTGACCACCACTGAAACACTGGTGAAGGCCTGAGCCTCAATGACTGAGGCTCCTGAGACTCTGGAGAAAAAACATGGTGATCCTGAGAATGCAATGATTTGACCCAGGACCTGAGCAAGGCCAGGATCCACTGAGATCATAACAAAGTGTGAAATCAGTGGGTCTGGGAGAGTTTTACCTACACAGAAGAGAAGGCCCTTAACACCACTGTGATAATGGAATTCGCTGAGTTCCACTGACACCCTAGGTATGGCACTATACCTCACTGAGACTGTACAGAGGGTCCTGAGCATCACTAAGTGTTTCAGGATGACCTTAGCATTACTGAGACCCAAGGAAGTGTTCTTAATTCCACCCAATTCCTGAGAAGACAATGAGACAACTTGGAATCTATGGAAAGCCTTGAGAAATGCTGTGACATTGGGAAGGCACTGGGTTCAACACTGGGAAAGACTTTGAGTACCATCTTGTCCCAGGGAATGTGTTTACCTCTACTGGGAACATGGGCAGGGCCCTGGGATTCTCTGAAACCCTGGGAAAAGCATTCAAAAAAACATATTATTCAGAAACTTTCTGATCCACACTGAGATTCTGATATACCATTGAACACTACAGAGATACTGGGGAAGGTTATGAATACCAGGAAATGGCACTAACCTCCAGTGAGAAGCTATTTGGTAACTGGGATACACTGAGACCCAATTGAAAGCCCTGAAATTAATGGGCCATTAGGGAACTTTCTGGTTCTCACTGAATCTCTGGGGATAGCACTGAGCCTTGCTGAGAACTTAGGAAAGGCCTGAGAAAAACTGAGACCCTGAAAAGGACCTGAGTCTCATTGAGAACCTGGGGAATGTTTTGAACCACCCAAAGACTCTGCAAAAGACCATGAGCCCCACTGAAAGCCAGGGGGAAGGAATGAGACCACTAAAACACAGGGGCAAGCCCTGCACAGGAGTATGCCCTGGGGAAATCTTGAACCCCATGATACTTGTGCATGACTGTGACCTGGAAAAGCTCTGAGTGCCACTGAAAAACTTGGAGAATCCATGAGCAACATTGATGACCTACAAAAGCCTTGAGAGCCAATGAGACACAGGGAAAGATCCTCAATCCCATTTAGTCAACAATGAAGATGCTGAACCCCACTGAGACTCTAGTAAAAGCCTTTAGCATCCCAAACACTGGGGAAGAAACTTAGCCCCACTAAGTTTATTCAGGCAGCCCCAAATGTCCATGAAATTTAGAAGATCATTAGTTCCTCTAAGATCCTTTCATGGTATTAAGTCCCTTTGATACTCTGAGGAAGGCCCTGAAACTGATGGAGGATCTGGGAACTTCCTGAGCTCCACTGATGTTTTGTAAAAGACCCAGAACCCATTGAAATACTGAATAAAGTTCATAAGTTTCAATGAGATTCTGGGTAAAATACTGGGTCCCATTGAGATCATGGAAATGTCTCTGAACCTCAGTAAGACACTGGATAAAGCTGTTAGCACCACTATGCTTTTGGTAATGTCAGAGAACCTCACTGTGGACTTGCACAAGATCCTGGAATTCACTGAGAACTTCCTAAAGGCATTGAAGCCAGTGGGTTGTGGGGGAATATTCTGAGCTTTTCCTAGGCTCTGGTAATACCACTGAACATATTTGAGACTCTGGATATGACTGATCTGTTATGGTGCTGATATTAGGTATCCCACAAAAGCTCATGAGTGAGACAATGCAAGAACAATTAGAGGTTAAATGATTAGATTATGATAGCCTTAACTCAATCAGTGAATTAATCCACTGACAGGGATTAACTTAGTAACTAAAGACAGGTAGGCTAGGGCTGGAAAATGTGGGCATTAGGGTCATGCCTTTGGGGTATATATTTTGTATTTGGTGAGTAGATTTCTTCTCTGCTTGCTTCTTATATATTTCATTGTGGACTAAGGCAGAAGTGTTTTCCATCACATTAGAACATGTAATGAAACAGTAGTTACCTAGATCATATAGTCCAAATGGAATAAATGTAGTTTATATCTGCATAAAGAAAAACTCTGGTTGTGGGTCATTTAAGACCATATGCTGGGGCTGGAGCGGTGGTTCAGTGGTAGAGCGCTTGCCTCGCATGCGTGAGTCACTGGGTTTGATCCTCAGCACCACATAAAAATAAATAAATAAAGATATTGCGTACATCTACAACTAAAAAAATATTAAAAAAAAAAAAAAGACCATATGCTGCAATGGGGACAGTTATGTCAAAGAATCAGTGCTATACAGTTTGCCATTGACCCAGATAATATCTTCCACTGGCAATACTGTAAGTTCACAAGTTCTCCTGGGGTATTTCTGTGTCTCATAGCTTTGGCCTTTTTAAGTGTAGAGATTTGCGAAAGATTTCTCAAGCAAAATTCTTGATCACATCTGGAAGGGTTTGTGGGGTCTCAGTAAGATTTTGTTGTGGCAGTATGTGCAGCAATACTCATTCTAAATATTTCTTGTAAGTCTGTATAGGTTTAAACAAGTATCTGTCTCATAGTAGCACAAGTATTTACACTATGCAGTTTCTCAGCTAGAGCCTCTAATGCCTTTTTAGTGGCCTTATCATCTTTAAACATTGCCTTGTAGGAGTCTGTAAGGATCTTAGTTTGATTATTAATATTAGTAAATAACAAAGATAAGAAAGAGAGTGAGTTAAATAGGGCAGTGATGGATTCCACCTGTTTCTCTTGTAAATTAGGTATTTTATCAACGACTATATGTAATTTTTCTATCTCACTTGCATTAATGAACTCACCTGTGGCAAATCCTGCTATGGTGATTCATTCTATTTGGAGTAGTTTTCTGGGCCCTATGAATGAAAGGTGAGGGTGTTGTGACAGGTAAATAGGTGTGTTGGGTGTGCAGTGTGGTGCAAAATAGGGGAAGCATTGGGCACAACAGTCCGGGTTTATGTTGAGCCTGCATAATTTTGGTTGGACCAGCATCAAAATGAAGATAAGGAAAACACATCAGGGACATAAAGTGGAGCAGGAGATATAAGAGGAGGGTGTTTAAGCCTCCAGAAAAAAGCAAAGGTTTGTTTATAATGAGTTGTAATGAAGCATTGGGTAGACTTATAACTACCTCACAAAAGAATGCATGGCCAAGGGGAAACTGGGGCCACATAGCATCTGGAGAAAGAAATAAGAAAAATGTATGTAACATATTTTGTTCAAGCATATTTAAATGCATGGTGTGATGGCATTTAGTACTGGATTGTGAGCTACCATATAAAAAGGTGCTACACATTGTTGAACGGAAGTAGTATCTGGAATGTATAAGGCTAAAGTGAAAGTTGATGAGTATATAGATTTTGAAAACCTTGTGTGTGGGTGGTCCAAAATGTTAGTGAACATTTTTCTGCTTTTTTAATGTGGTAGCATACAGTGCCATTAAGGAAGCTGATGGGGCAGTGAGAGAAAAAGAAGAAGCATGAATTGGAGGAGGGAAATAGTCCACAGAGAAGATATAGTAGGCAAGAGAATAGCAGGCAAAAGAATAACTGGAAGATTTATGGTGATAAATGGGTTCTTCAGGAAGATCTAAGAGGATGAATGTATCAAAAGAGAAGTTATTGGTAAAACAAAGTCGTTGTACAGTTGATAAATATTTAAGATAAGGTAGCAACATGTGGTAAAAATACTTCTGTAGGAGCAGTATCCATACCTTCAACCCCTCCCTTCCATCTTTCCCCATTCTATGCTAATGGACTGTGCGCTTGACAGAGAGCACCCCTTTGTTTGTAACCTTGGGCCTTCATTGGTCCAGGAGTGTATATAAACTTCTGTACTTTCTGGGATAAATGGTGTTTATTTACCTTCCCCAACACTGTCTTTTTCATGTTAATTACACTGGCAGCCCTAACTTTCCCCAGCCCTATCTCTTTGCTACTCACGCCTCCCTCAATAAATGTCTTCCTGAGGCTAATCCAGGAAGAAGAGGGTGCCCTACTGAAGTGATAAACTGATTATTTTAGGAATTGGTAAACAAGCCCCCAAATTTCTAAATGCCCATGAAAGCTGATGGTCTATATAAACCCAGTCCCTTCCTTTGTTCAGGGGCTCATTTTCCATTGGGAATATGGGTCCACCACCTCCACAGATGAATCCTGCTCCTGAATAAAGCCTCATGATTTGCATAGTTTGCTTCTGCTGTGATCTTTTTGCCCTTACATCCATGGATTTTTGTTCTGTGATTTTAAGCACAATGTATTTATTTGTAATTTAAAGAGCTCATCTACCTTGCAGTTATGTGCAGATGTTTTATCTCTGTGCTTAGTGTGTTCATCTACATGGAGGACATATATTACAATGTCACATTTTGCAAGATAATCTCAAATGTCAGGAGACCAAATAGGCCTACCATTAATAGTCCAATTAGAAGATTTCCATTTTCTTGACCAAATGGTAATGCCATTTGCTGTGTACCAAGAATCTGTGAATATATACATATAGACTCCCTCAGATTTAGAATGTTCTATAGCCAATTTTACTTCATGGAGTTCTGCATGTTGGGCTGAGCATTCTGTCCCTTCATCAGTCAGAATTATTTCATTCAAGAGTGTATATGCTGCAGCTTTCCAGCACAGCTTCCCATTTATTACCATAGTAAAAACATCAGTGAACATGGCATTTTGTAGCTTTTCTGACCATTGTTCAGGGTCCCAGCACCTGACTGATCTGTTGAGTGGTACAGCAGGCTTGTGTTTTGGGACTGGTCCAATTGGTTGGGCAGGTGTGTTTTCAATTTGGCTATCATCTTTCCTGTTTTTGTCAGGCATTCCTGATTGAACTCTTGTATGTACCATTTTAATGTTAGCACCTTAGTATCCCTTGGAGTGCTTCTCCAGGTGCATGTGTCCATGGTACTATTGGTATAGTTGATCAGATTTTTATGGTTTGATTCTGACGTAGTGGGGAAACAGTGCACAAATCCTCATGCAATGTCTATATAGTTTTCTCAAAAGAGGAATATTTTGAGGATACCTATGGGAATTTCTTACAAAAGAATTCCATGTTGAATGTCTCTAAATTAATGATAGTATAAAGTCACTAGTTACAATAATCTTGTAAAAATGTTATATCTACTGTAAGTTGTCCCCTTTCAGGTGCTTGTAGAGATCATAATGTTTAATGTATTTTTTTAGTGTGTTAAAGGCAGATCATTATGATTCCTCAGAAACAAAATTTACTGCTTTCCTTAGCACCTCATATGAAATATGGTTTTGCCAATAACCAAATAAGCCAATTAGGTGTTGGGCTTGTGTTTTGTTTTGGGGCTTGTGTAGAGCCATAATTTTATCAGTGGTGGTAGGTGAAATTGATTGTCCAGTGGAGTTCTGAATTACTCCCCAAAATTTTGCTTGAGCTGCAGAACCTTGCACTTTATTAAGTGTCCAGCCACTTTTAGTAAGTTCTCTGACCACTGTATCAAGTGCTTCTTGTACCACATGTATAAATTGTGTGTAAATCATGATGTCATCTAAATAACTTAATATTTTGACTTTTGTGTGTGTTGTATTAATGGGTCCATGTATTGTGAGAAAGTATCATGGGCTATAATATATAAGCACTGTTTTTATATCCCTGAGGTAACCTCTTGAATGGGTATTGTTTGGCATTCCATGGAAATGTGGTTTGCTCTCTGGATTGTTCATGTATGGGTATACTAAATAACATACATTTGAGATCAATATTAGCATAGAATTCTAGGTTATCTGACTAATAGTATTCATGATCTCTTCTATTTCTGGGAGACTTCCTGGTTGTGGGGGTACTCCTCTGTTTAGATTACAATATTCAACAGTAAATTTACATTAGCCATTGAGTTTTAGAATGAGCCATATTGTATGAGCATTCTTCCTACCTTCAACCCCTCCCTTCCATCTTTCTCCATTCTATGCTAATGGACTATGCTCTTGACAGAGAGCACCACTTTGTTTGTAACTTTGGACCTGATTGGTCCAGGAGTGTATATAATCTTTTGTACTTTCTGGAATAAATGGTGTTTCTGCTTCTTGCTCTGGTGTTCCTGCTTCTCTCTCTGGTGTTTCTGCATCTCACTCTGGGAGAGCAGTTCCTTACCTACACCCCAGGGTCTGGGGAGAGTGGCCCCGTAAACCATCACCGTCCTGGGAGACCCCATTTTGTCTTCTTCCCCTGGAGACCCTTTCTCGGTCCCTCAGGACCCCCAACTCGTCGAGGGGATCCATGCAGCCTCCCCCCCCCCTTAAAGCAATGCCATACTAAAGTGTCAAATTAAATGACTGCATTGGTTCAATAATATCATTTTGTAATAATACTTGTATTTTGTCATTAATTTTCTTGAGACTCTCCTTTAATGTGTATTGCTTTGAAAGAAAGTGTACCTGGAGGAAGTTTAACAGGCTTCATATTCACTGTGGACAATAAGGTTCTAAATATTGTGGGGATGTAATGCATCCCCAGGACATTTTGTGTTCTTTGGTGTACAACTAATAATTCAGCAATAATAGAATCTTGACTATATATAAGAATATGGCCTTTATAAGATAACCTATAAGTTTTCCTCTGGATATGCCTTCTACTTACATCTGTGTGTTTGTTTTAGCAAGGATGTCTCATACAATGGTTATTTGGCTACCTATATCTAGAAAAAAAAATTAAATTATAATTTTGTTTTTTGTATAAATTGTATAAGGAGATATATGGTCTGTTATCTGTGCTAGTTTGCATGCCTGGGTGAGTTTCTTCAATCTGTCATCTTCCCTGAGGTGGGTGGTGGTTGAAAATTGTTTGGACGTTGGTGAACCTTGGTCCTGATGGAGAAGTCTCCTCCATCCAGTTTTTGAATTGGTTGTTGATCTATTAGGAGTTACTTGTTTGGCATTTTGGGAGTTCCTTCCTTCCCTATTAGGCCATCCTCCTGCATTGGTCCATTCCCTCGTATGGGGTGGTCCTGTTTGTTCTCTTCCCTAGTATTGACCATTACATCCATTATACCTTGGATTTCTACATCTGTTACATCTGTTAGGCCTGTTTTGTATATTTATATTTTGAAATTGTGTCAGGAAGGACATTTTCTTTTGAATAATAAATTGAATAGCCTTCAATAACTCAGGCCTGTTTTAGGTATTCTATTATGTCATTTATGGTTGTGGCATTAGCTAGTGCTGCTGTTAATGTTAGCCTAAGATGGCTTGGTCCTCCCTTAATAACTAAATTCTTTATCTCCTAGCTTATAGGAGCAGCTAATGGAGAGTAGCCTCCTCAGAGTATATCATTACAATAATCCCAATATTATGACACAGTTTTATACACTGGTCTATATTGGCTGAGTATAACTGTGTACCAAAGGACAACAGATCCATCATTGGAAATGCCTTAGTCCAAGCTTGGGCCACCCAGATAATTATGAATTATGACTCAAGGGGTTGATTGTCAACTAACTTTAGTAGTGCATCTGGATTTGAGTATTCTCTGTGATACCTACTAGGGCTGACATTTCTCATCCTTAAACTATCACTCCATTTGCTTGCCTGTTACAAAGTTTTAATAAGTATTCAACATCTCTGGTTTCTCTCTGTGCAAACTCACTTTTATATGCCTATATCTTCAACCTGGTTAAGTCTCTAATTTCAATATTTTTTCTGGATTTTCAGAGTTCCCTTCCCTAATTAATTTTTTTTGTTATGACCAGTAGGCATTACTTAAGTTCCCAGACTTTCAGCATGTCCTATAGAAATGGATTAGTTTTTACTTCTTTTGGTAATTCTTTTGGCTAGCCTTTTTTTCCTTTTGACTATCTTCATCTATATCTGCAATTATTTCACACAATATCACAGGTATTTCTTTAGGATTGGCTCAGGCCATAATTGGCTCAGGCCATTATGGGTTAACACTACTTCTACATTTGTCCACTTTTGGAAATTTGAGTGTTTTCCTGTGTAGCCCTCTCTACTCCTTGCCATTGGTTTTGGGGTTTTAATTCCCTTACAGTCCCTTTTGACTAGAAATTTTAACTTGTCTAGTTTTTCCTTTATCTGAATTATTTCTGGAACTTGGTAGCTACATGTACTTTCTACAATACCACAACATAGTGGAATCAGTATTATGCTTGACAGAGATCATTCAATCAATAATTCTGCATGTCTGTATAACTGTTTTACTAACCATTCCTGCATGTACAATTTAATATTTGTGACAGCTTCATGCTCACTGATGCCCTGTCAGAGCTGATCTTAGTACTGAGAGACCCCAAGGGGGCCTCAACAGGTGTCATTTGGAGATTGACCACGTGACCTGCAACCATACTTGAGACCTGGTTCCTTGCTTGGGGAACTCCCTTCCACTGGCTCTTGTCCTCAACCAGAGCTGATCTTACTACTGAGATTCCCTGAGGGGGCACTCAGCAGATGGTTTTTGGAGGTGAACAGACAGTATGTAGTGTTAATGAAAGCTACCTGGGGTCACAACTTTTATTTCAGCCAATTTCCCCCAAATTTAGAAAATTAGATTATCCTGCCAACTACGCCAACTGTCATGAGCAGCACTATTAGTAATTTCTTGGAGGCAAATTATGTTTAAATGCAAATGTATATTCATTCACACTAATCATCAAATATAAACAATTAATGTAAAAAGTGTTGGCTGTGCTAGAGCACCCCAACCAGAATTCAATGAGCACTAATTAAACACTATAAGCAATCACATTATCCTAGGGCACCTAAACACTACAAACAACTCACACAATCCTAGGGCAAACATGAGCCCCAAAATACATGAGGTACCACATGATTTCTCTTAGCCAAAGAGCAGACATTGTGTTTGTCTGGTGGTTCTCTTCAGCCAATGGCTGAACATCAGGGAATGGTGGAGTTGATCCAGGGATGAACAGCAAGTTGGCCAATCTCACTTATGTCCTTGGGGCAAAAGCACTCAATGTGGCGGGACAATCAGTTTAAGTACAGTTCCAAGTTGGTGGTGTGAGATGGTAATTGGTTACACCAGTGAAAGTCAATGTCCATTGGTTATGTCCAATAAGATGATGTAATTGCAAGTGGACATACTTTTTGTGCATGTCTATGGAGCTCTACTCCCTATCTATTGTAACCAGTCATTGCCAAGCATGCTTATGGCTAGTGCCTCATATAGCTCCTTATTGATTGCAAGCAGACATGACTAAGCATGTCAATGGCTGCTCTTCCTTATGGCCAGCCACTTAGTGAGTCCTGGCATCTCCAGGCATGGCTATGGCATGTGCTCCTTAAAGTCTTCTCTCCCAACAGCATCTTGCATTTTCTTCCACCTGTTGGCATCCCAAACCTGTTTCATATGATCCAAGCCTCCACTCTGACAATTGGCTTAGTCAGCAGAATATACCACAGGTGTGAAATGCATCTACCCAAGAAGATGGTGGGGACAAGTAGCCAAAAGCTAGCATGTGGCATTTGGTCACCACAGTGTTGTAGACATGGGATCCTGTGGAGAGTTTGGATATCATGGATGGGTCATCTGTGAGTATAAAAAAGGCTTTGCAAGAAGTCTGTTCCTGCATACAAGGCAGTGCTGCCCAGAAACAGCGAGACAAGAAGGGTTGACTTTCCTTACTTCTCTGAAAGCAAACATGGACCAGGCCTTTTTGGACTCCACATAGTACCAGCCCCTCCAAAAGAAGCAGGAAACCTTGGAGCAGAACATTAACACTTTGGAAACTAAGGTACATGAGTCAGGAGGGTCCAACATATGACCTCCAAGAGGAAAAAGGTGGAATCTGAAGAGGAGCAGGAGAAGAAACTCCTGCTGTGACCCCACTCTGTGCTGTGTCAGAAGATAAAACATGAGCAACCCTGGGCCCTTGGAGGTGAGGCAATGGGTCAACTGCATGTTACAGAGCATACTGCACACCAGTTATGCATGCAGGAGGATTCCTTGAAGGGATGGTTGAGAACCGCAAGACACATCCACTGGTCTCCAGCAATGTGCAGAGGCTATTAGCCCAGGTGGACACTGGGGCTGAGCACTGTCTGGTGTTTGGCAAACCTGATAAGTTCCCAGGCACATATGCCAATGTTGATGGTATGGGGAAAACATTCAAAGTAAAGACAGTGTCCTTACTGTTGGAGATAGGTCATTTTCCTCCATAACATCCATGGTACATGTGTGTCCTATCCCAGAGTACCTCTTGGGTATAGATGTGCTCCAAGGACTCTGTCTATAGACCTCAGCTGTGGAATTCCATCTCTGTGTGTGAGCTGTGAGGGTGGTTATGAGAGGATATGCAGGCCTAGGTCCTGTCATATCCCTGGAGGACAATGAGGGTGAATTAGCACCTCCTTGCAGAGTGGCAAGGAGAAATTGGAGCTACTGTCCTACAACTGGAGAAAGTGAGCATAATATGGCCCCCACATAGCCCATTTAGCTCTTCTTTGGTACCAGTCAAAAAGCCTTGGAGAATGACTATATTATGGAAAACTGAGCACAGTGGTGCCTTCCCAGCATGCATCAGTTCCCTGAGTGCATGATGTCATGAACTAATTGGCTTAGCTACTGGACACATACCTATGTGTTGGACCTCACTGATGCTTTGTTCTTTATTTATTCACCCTGGAGAGAACAGGAACAGTTGACCTTCCCATAGGAAGGCCATCAGTGGAGATTTAAAATTTTGCCACAAGGTTATTTGCATAGCCTGACCACATACCATTTTTGGTTTCCAATGACTTGGCCTAGTGCCTCAGCCACATATTGTACATTTGTTTTCTTCCATTGATGATGATGTGTTGTTGACATCTGATGCACTTGTAGGTCTAAAGCTTACAGCTCCGACCTTGGTGGCTTATTTGGAGACATGTGGCGGGGCAGTAAACATGGCCAAGTTGCAGATACTTGGCTTGTCAGTCAAATTTTGGGGTATTTTTTGTTTGGGTAAGACAAAAATTGTGCCCAAAGATGTTATTTATAAAATTTAGGCCAATCTGTGACCAACAACAGTTATGCAATTTCATACCTAGGTGACTTATTGGGATATAGGTGGGATTTATCCCCCAGTTGGCCTAATTGTGTTATCCCTGTATACCTCAGTGAATAAACAGGCTCAAAATGACTGGAATGAGCAAGCTGAACTGTGGATCTCTGAGTGTCATTCAGGATGCTTAGGCCATGCATGTAGCAGACTGATATTAACCTTTTGAGGTAGATGTTCATGTAACCCAGGAGGTTTCAAGGATGCCTGAGGCAGTGGCATGAGCAGCTGTGGAGACTAGGCTTCTGGCCACAGTTGTGGAGCAGTGCAGGGGCCCATTACACTCTGACAGAGAGGGAGTTGGCAGTTGAGTATGGAGCCCTAGTGGCTTCAGAGTCCTGGTGCTGCTGAAGTTTTGGAGCATATCACATGTCTTTGATAAAAAGTTTGGGGAATTAGACAGTCACCCTGTGGATAGGATATCCCTGACACATACCCTAGTAAGTTTTTGTGCATATTTGTAATAAAGAAGTACTTCATCTACTATTCTCTTGTCCTATGAATTCTAAGAGATTCCAGGGCCACACAATATGCAACTGAGGAAGCACTAGGCAGTGCTGATAAAGGTAAGCCAAGGAAGGGCCCATCACCCTAAAGGAAGGAGTAGCCCTGGTAGCCACAGTGGTACACTGAGGATCTAGCAGAGATCCTTGGTTCTTTTACACTGTTATACAGCCTGTGATCTACTGCCACCTTGTGGTATAATGTGGGAATTGACAGAGCTGAGAGTGAGCTGAATTACCTGCCGTAAGGCTGGTGGCAACATAGAAATAAGACATCTGATTTTGTGTACAGACAGCTAGGCTGTGTTTAAGTGGTCAACTCTGGATTACTACATGGAAAAGAGACAATTGGATGGCAGGATATCAGCCTTTGTATGGTTGAGCATTTGGCAGGACTTTGAGCTATGTGCCATGAAAAGGAGATGACTAGTACAGATTACTGGCCATTTCCCTGTCAAGCCCTTTTATGTGTTCCCTGGTGTTGGGGTGCATGAATTGGAGAAGCCAATGCTTTGGCTATGGTGCAGTGGTTACAGGTTGCACCACTGCCTACAGCATGCAAGTGTGAAACCATGTGGAATGGAGTCAACAGTGGGGGCTGCCTTTACCCTGGGATATCCTGGTAGAGATCTGCCTGGTATGGTGTAGTTTATGTTCAGGAGTATTCAAACTCACATGCCTTTGCTCCATGTTTGTCCAGGTAATGCAGGGATGTGTCCCATGACAAGATGGTATGTGGCCCTAACAAAGGACAGATGGGACCATATTTGCCTTGATAGCAGTGAATATAACTACAGGATAGTTTTTTACATGGCCCTGTCTTCAATGAATTAATGCAGTATGATTTGTGCCCTGACCATGTTAACAGCCTTGTATGGGGCACCCATCAGAATAGAAAGGGATCAAGGCACCCATTTCATGTGTCAGTGTGTGCAGCTATGGAAATTCAGTTACAGATTTAAGAGAAGCTGCCTGTCCCACACCACCTGCAGGCTGTGGGCATGATGGAGAAATGGCCTGCTTAGAAAGGAAATAGGATGGCAGTGAACCCATCTTTCCTAAAGTCAGGGGCCCAGAGCCTGTGGGAAATGTGAGAACTAGTAGCGAGCTTATGGGCAAGGAGTCCAACTATTTTGGAGGCTTTGCTCAGTGCACAGCAGGATCAATACAGTTCCAGGTGACAGCAGGGATGCTGTACTGAAGCCTGGTTTAAGGAAGCAAGAAAATGTTGTTTTACCTGCTTCCATTGGATTAATAGGGGGCAAACTGTGCAGTTCATATGGTATTATTCAGTAAAGGCTCCCCATTGGTTGGAGATTCCTGTTAGCCACATGAAGAAAAGTTTGGAGTGTGATCTCTTTGTGAAACTATGGGTGAATAGTGAAATCCTCTCCACCATGTACATGTGACCTGGCAACCCCCCTCAAATGGGATACAGATTTTAAAGGCAACATTTATTATTTCCTGTTGGCCTTTTATGTGTTCCCTGGTGTTGGTGTGCATAGGGCCTGTGTGATGTATCACCACCCAGGTCAGCTGCTACAGACAACCACTGTGCTATCCAGAGACTGACAGCAGGGATGCACTCTTTAGGGTGGGTGTGAATTTCCTTTGCTAGTGCCTATAACTGTTTTGTCCTTTAATCCATAGATGTGTCCTCACCAACACCATTGTGACCTGGGCACCCATGTATGCTTGTGTAGCAATTTATCTGCTGCTGAGTGTGCACTGAAGTGCCTGTGAGTTTGTCTGAGATTACCCTGGAAAATTCAGAGTATGTTTCTGGACAATTGGATGTGGCTCAGAGAGACTTTTACTGCCACTTTTGTATGGGATAAAGCTGGTAGTGGTTTTTAATAATCCTAGGTGATAGAGTCAGCTTTTTGATTATACATTGTTTCAACCTGTATTGTTATTGTGGTCTTTGAATTCAGAGCTCTGCCCTCCTCACTAAATGTTCACTACAGAAGACTTCAGATGTTCAGAGATGTAAAATATAAGTCAGGGAATTTTAAAGAGCTGCATGGTAGGGTAAGCCCAAAATGGCTATAGTTAAGCTCCCTTGCTGAGGCTTCAGTGGACTAGGTTTTTAGGGTTTAATCAAGATCACGAATGCTCTGATATAGTATATGTACTCAGGTCATCAGCATTTGTTTGTGAGCATGCACCCACTGAGGTATCCTGTTGGCAGTGTTCACATTTTTTAGGCATCATGTAAAAAGGCCTGTGGAACAGACTCATGGGGCTCACTGGAAATGGCTGGGGAAGAAGCCATAGACGGGGATTAGTGAGGTGCTACTGTGACATCTGAATGAAAAACATTATTATCAAAGCTGTGTCTTGTAGTTTCTTCCACTTGGCAGAATCCCAAATTTGTTTCCCAGGATCTGAGCCTCCACAGTAAAAGCCATGAAACCTACTTATAGCCCGAGCAAGGATCTGATGTCCACCAAATCACTAGAAAAAGCCATTAGCCTCATTGGTGATTGCAGAATGATACACTGAAAAAATTCTGAAATGACATTTAGACCCCAGTAAAGGCCTGAATTCCACTGAAACACTTCTGATGGTCATGAGATCATACAAACACTTGGAAAGCATCTGAGCCCCACTAAAATAGTACGTACTGTTCTGAACTCCACTGGATTCCTGGAAAATATCATGAGACCTACTGACAGCTGGTGGAAGTCGCTGAGACCAGTGATGTCTTGGAAAAGCCATGAGTCCCACTGATGTGCTGGACAAGCCCTAAGACAAAATGAGACATTGTAAAAGACATTCAACCCAACATAGATTCAAGTGGATGCCCCAAACCTCAAGGAGAGTTTAGTGAAGGCCTTTAGGCTCACCAAAACCTTTGGAGAAAACTCTCATTCTCACTAAGATTTTGAGGAAAGACCCAAATGCCACTGAAAATTTGAGTAAAGTTCTGTGGTCCAATAATGATCCACAGAAAGCTAG
This sequence comes from Xerus rutilus, assembly GCA_028644305.1. Taxonomy (NCBI): domain Eukaryota; kingdom Metazoa; phylum Chordata; class Mammalia; order Rodentia; family Sciuridae; genus Xerus; species Xerus rutilus. The sequence goes on along the minus strand of CM053399.1, from coordinate 1,823,043 downwards.
GACAACACAAGAGCCCTCTATGTAATGCCTTGAGACCCTATGTAACCTAGGAAAAAGTACAGATTTAGAATGAGATCCTCATATCTATTAAGAATCTTGGGATGTACCTGAGCATCAGTAACACAATAAGGAAAGCCCTGAGTACAACTGAACCCCACTGAGATTTTTGGCAAGGCACTGAATCCCATTCAGACAGTACAAATGCTTGAGTCTCACTATAACTGTGGGAGAGGCCTTGAGCACCATGGTGACCCTGAGAAATACTTTGAACTTCACTGAATTATTGGGAAGCTAATGAAGCAACTTGAACTCTGTTATATGGCCCTGAGTACCACTGTGAACTATGGAAGGCCCTGACATTAGTAAGAGTATGGGGAAAATATTGAGTAACACCATGGCCCTGGAAATGGCACTGAGATCCATTGAGACTTTGGGAGTAGTGCTGAACAAAACCAATACAATGCAAAAGGTGTTGAGAAAAACTGAAACCCCAGTAAAGGCCATGAGTCCCACTGAGACCCTAAGTCAGGCTTTTTCCCCATTGAGAACTTGACAAATATTCTGAACTAAACTGAGAACAAAGGAATATCCAGGAGCTCCACTGAGTGCAGGGGAAGGGCGGGAAACCACTAAGACTCTGGGAAAGGGTGTGAGCACCACTGTGACATTGAAAAAGATGAGGCTCCACTGATATGCTAAGGAAGGCCCTCAGCCTCACTGAGACACTTGGAGAGGCATGAGCCCCATTGATGACCTGGAAAATCCTGAGAACATTGAGACACTGGTAATGGCCCTGAAAGCCATGTAGACCCCAGTGAAAGACATGGAAACCACTAAGACTCTAGCAAAGGCTGATTGACTTCCATAAACACTGGAGACATATCTGAACTCCACAGAGATCCTGTAAGGAGCTCTGAGGACCACAAATATACTAGCATGGACCCAGAGCCTTCCTAAGACATTAGGTAAGGTAGCTAACTCCCAGAAACACTGGGGAAGCATGTAAGTGCCACTAAGATTTTATAGAGTACTCTGAGTTCTACAGAAATACTGACATATATCCTGAGCCTCACTAACACTAGTAGGAATACACTGACCACCACTGCAACACTGGTGAAAGCCTGAGCTTCACTAAGAATCTGGAGAAGAGCATGGAGATCCTGGGAATGTGATGATCTTGACTGAGGACTTCAACAAGGCCTAGGAACCACTGAGACCATAACACAGTCTGAAATCAGTGGGCCTGGGGAAGTTTCTGAGCTCCTTTGAGTATTGGGAATAGGACTGAGCCTCACCGAGAACTTGAGAAAGGCCCTGAGGCCAATTGAGATACTGGGGGAAATGTGGAAAATGTCACAGAATCCCTGGGAAGGATCATGTTTCTTGGGAAGGAAATGATTCCTTTAAAATTCTAAGAAGGTTCTACACAGGACTGTGATCCTGAGGAAATGCTTAACCTTCTAATAACCTGGGGAAGTACCTGAGCCCCACAGAAAAATTTGGAAAGGCTGTCAGCCACATCATGTCCTGCAAGAGACTGGAGACATGAGAGAGTGGGAAATGCTCTGAATTGCACTGAACCACACTGAAGGTGCTGAAGCCCACTAGTTAAGGCCTGTAGCCTGTCAGAGATAGTTCAGTAGGATCTAATCCCCACCAAATATCATGTGCACTGCCCCAAATATCACTGAAATTCTGAGAAAAAGCAACATTGATGACTGAGAGACCTAAAGCAAAATGAGAAACTGAGAAAGACCCTGAATCCCATTTTGATTTTAGCAATGGTCCTGAAGTTCACTCAGACTCTAGTGTAGGACTGTAGTATCAAAGACATATTGGAGGAGGGGAACATGAAGCCATCTAAGATATTGGAGACAGCCATGAGACCCACTGAAATTCTGTGGAGATTCTTTCCACCAATTACTGCCTGGGGAGAGACCTGAGGCCATCTAAAACTCTGGGCAACTCACTTAGTGAGATTTTAGGGAGTGGCCTGAGCATACTGTGATCCTGGAAATGGCACTCAGGATCTCTGAGAGCCTGGGAAGGACACAAGACCAAGAGTCTTGGGAAGACCCTGCATATTCCTTTGATATTGTGGAAGGCTCTGAGCCTCAATAAGACTCAATTAGGATGGTGCTAGCTCCACTAAGAACCTAAGAAAGATGCTTAGCTCCACTAAAGTACTGTAAAAGGCCATGATCACCACTGGTAAACTGGGAAATCCCTGATGAACAACCAGACACTGGGAAAAATACTGAAAACCACTAGACCACACTGAAGGCTGTTCATATTACCAACAATCTAGTGAAGGCCTTTAGTCTCCCAGAAACACAGGGGAAGAATCTGAGAACCACTAAAATTCTCTAAAGAGCCCCAAGATTCATTAAAATTTTGGAGAAGACCTGGAGCACAACCAACATCCTGGCCAAATCGCTGAACTCCATATGTCCTCGGTAGGATTCTGAGCCTTACAGATACTCTGGGAATAGTTCTGCACACCACTAAGAAATATGGGATGGACCCAGTTTTACTGTGACCATGGGAAAGGTGCTGAAATCAAGTGAGAACATAGAAAGGCCCTGGAATTTACTGAGACATTGGTGAAGGCCCTGAACTCAGTGTGTCCTTGGGGAAGTTTGTGAGTTTCACTAAGACTCTGGGAATAGCTCTGAATAACATGGAGACACTGAGAAAAGCCCTGCAACAATCAGAGGTCCTGAAAATGGTCATGAATCCCACTGAGTCCTTGGGCAAAGCATTGGTTTTATTGAAAAATGGAAACATTTTGAGCTCTGCTGAGGCCCTGGCTATGACCATGTACCCCACTGAGTTCCTGAGGATGGCACCAAGTAACTGAGGTGCCACTCAGTAGACACTGAGGAAGATCAGGGGCACCATTGTGATTTTGGAGCAAGTCCTAAGCTCTACTAAAATTCTTGAAAAATCCAAAAACCCATTGAAGATAAGAAAAATCCGTGACACCCAGTGAGACACTAGAAAAGTCCCTGAACCATATTTAGACTCTGCTTGTTGTAGGGACAGATGAGGCAGACACCAAAGACAGCAGGAAACAGTTTATTTGTCTGCAGTCAGTTCAGAGGGTAAGGCTTTTTCTGTAATCAATTGATGTCTCTTTATCCCGAGTCCAGGCAGTTTCAGAACTTTATACTCAGAGTGTAAGGGGCTCAGAAGTTCAAAGTCTGCAGAAGTCCACACAAAAGCAGACTTTTTCTTTCACTGTTCTGGGCAATTTAGCCCTTTAAGGACAGTACCTGAGAAGGGGAGAGCTTTTTTCTTTTTTTACCCTCCCTCCCAGTGTTACCATGGAGCCCAAGTAGTAACATCTTCTCTTATCTTTGAAATGTAAACATCTGAGTGAAGTTCATGCTCAAGGCCAGAGGCCATGTGAAATGATCTGTTTTTTCTACCACACTTTGTATTTGCAAACAGACTTCTATAAAATATTACCTAGTTACTATACTAGATAGTCCATAAATGTTTGTAAAAAAATTAGTAAAGAGGCATTCAGCACCTGGAGGGCTGATCTCTATCAGTCCAGTGGTCAAATAAGACAACTACATTGAAACCTTTTGTAGACTCTTCTGCTGATAGTCCTAGGATCAATTTTGGTGCAGATTTCTGGAGAACCTTAATGAAGATATTCTGTGGAGCAGGGTTTGTTACTACATGCTGAAGAACCTAACAGCCCTGAGACACTAGAGAATGCCTTTACCATTCCAGAAGCAATGAGGGAGAATCCAAGCCCCAGTTCAATTCTGTGTACAGCCTCAAGCTCCACTGAAATTCTTAGGAAAGATATGGGACCTAATAATACTCAGAAGAAGAAAGTTAGGACCCCCAAGGAGACCTAGGGATTGCTGTGCATCCTGATATGTCATTGGAGAAAGCACCGAGCCAGACTGAGACCATGGAGAAATCCCTGAACTTCACTAAGAAACTTGGGATGTCCATGAGTTCCATTGACACAGTGGATAAGGCCCTGAACATCACTGTGACAATGGAAGTGGCCCTGAAGCCCACCCTGACACCCTAGGTATGGCACTGAACCCCATTGAGACTGTAGACAGGGCCCTGAGCATCACTAAGTCTTTTGAAGTGACTTTAGTACCACTGTGGCCTTGAGAGGTACTCTGAGCTCCATGGAGTGCCTAGGAAGGCAATGAGATACCTTGTCCTATGTGGAAAGCCCAGAGCACCACTGTGATGTGGGGAAAGCACTGTATGCAACACGGAGGAAGACCATGAATGCCATGTGTCCATGGAAATGTGTTGACCTCTACTCAGAACCTGATCAGGGCCTTGGGATTCAGTGAAACTCTGGGAAATGTGTTCAAATCAGTGTGTCATTCAGAAACTTTATGAGCCACACACAGATTATGAAAATAGCATTGAATACCACAAAGATATAAGGGAATGCCATGAACACCAGGAAATGTCATTGAGATCCAGTGAGAAAATCAATGTATCTCAGTGTACCTGGGATACACTGAGACCCAATTGAAAGCCCTGAAATCAGTGGATCATTAGGGAACTTTTTGATACTCACTGAGGCTCTGGGGATAGAATTGAGCCTTGCTGAGAACTTGGGAAAGGCCAGAGAACAACTGAGATTCTGAACAAGGGCCTCATTCACATTGAGACCCTGGGGAATGTTTTGAACCAACTGAGACACTGGGAAAGACTATGAGCCCCACAGAAAGGTGGGAAAGGAAAGAGACCACTGAAACACAGAGGAAAGCCCTGCACAGGACTGTGACCTGGGGAAACCTTAGCCCTATGATACCTGTGCAGGACTGTGACCAGGAAAGCCCTGAGTGACACTGAAAAACTTGGAAAATCCATGAGCAATACCAATGACCTGCAAAAGCCTTGAGAGCAAATGAGACACAGAGAAGGATCTTGAACCCCACTTAGACAACAGTGAAGGTGCTGAACTCCTTCTAAGAATCTAGTAAAGGCCATTAGCCTCTCAAACACTAGGGAAGAATCTTAGCCCCACTAAGTTTATTCAGGTAGCCCCAAATGTCAGTAAAATTTTAAAGAAGATCATGAGATTCTCTAAAATCCTTTTATGGTATTAAGTCCCTTTGAGTCTCTGGGGAAGGCCTTGAAACTGACTAAGGCTCTGGGAACTTCCTGAGCTCCACTGATATTCTATAAATGACCTGGGACCTATTGAGACAATGAATAAAGGCCATGAGCCCCACTGCAATCATGGGTAAGAGATCAGGCCACACTAAGATTATGGAAAATACTCTTAACCTCAGTGATGCACTGGCCAAAGCTCTGAGCAGCACTATGACCCTGTTTATGGCACAGAGCCTCACTGTGGACCAGGGAAAGGCCCTTGGATTCACTGAGAGCCTCCTGAATGCCTTGATGCCAGTGGGTTCTGGGGGAAGATTTTGAGCTTCATCTAGCCTCTCCTAATAGCAATGACATCTCTGAGACTCTGAGATTAGCACTGAGCCTGTTATGGTGTCAAAATTAGGTACCCCTCAAAGCTCATGGGTGAGACATGCAAGAATACTCAATGGTTAAACAATTGGCTCATGAGACTCTTAATCCAGTCAGTGAAATAATCCCATGATAGGGATTAACTGAGGAGTAACTGAAGGCAAGGTTTCCTTGGCTGGCTGAGGTGGGTACTAGGGGCATGCCTTTGGGGTACATAGTTTGTAACTGTTGAGTGGCTTCTCTCTTTGCTTGTTGATCACCATTTGAGCATCTTCCCTCCACCAGTCTTCTGATGTGATGTTATGACTCACATTGTGCCCCAAGTCAGCTGTATGTGGACTAAGAGTCTTGAATCCATGAGCCCCCAAGTCAATTTTTCTCTTCTAAAATCATTCTTGTTAGGTCTTATAGTCACATCAGCAAAATGTTTCCATCTTTGTTAAGAGTCAACTGAGTTCTGTTGGGAGACACACCTGGGGAATGTGTGAGCAGACTTAACTCCACTAGTTTCATCTGTGCTAGGATAGATCAAGGTCTCCCTGGCCATGTGGCTTCCTTTGGAAGCCCTCAGGGATATATCCTCTTTCTAGCAATCTTCCTATTTGGCAGCATGCACACTGACTGGGTTTCCATTCTCTAGTGGTCTCATTCTCTAATGGCCTCCCTGATTGGGAGGTTATGAGCCCAGAGTTGCAAAGTTTTTCCCCCTTTTTCCTGAGTTCAGCCTGACTCAGAGGGCAGGAGTCAAATATTGGTTTTCTTGGCCTCTTTATTTTAACTTTAATCTTTAAGCCTTGGCCTTAAACATCCAGCAAGTTAGTCTTACCAGTCTTAAAATAAGAGTACTGAACTTTAATGTTTATACCTCACAAGGAAAATTTAAAATAAAATTAACAAAAGTAAATACTTATTTAGTTTATACATAATCTTGAACCTTGGCAGAATTATGTATTATATCCCTTGTTTGAGGTCACAGTAATCTTTATAACAAAAATCAATCTTTTGTACAAAACTTTAAATAAACTGAAGTTTGACCTACATTGGAGTCATGTTTACATAGAGTGAAGGGGGCGGCAGAACCTTATCTCAGCTAATGGGGATTTTTATAAATCTTAGGTAAAGTGTTTTAGATTTGAAGCTGATGTTTGATTCCTTTTGTAGATATTATTTTATAAAATTTGCATATATTGCCTTGAGTCACATTATTAACCTTCAAATGGATCAGGCTCTTCAAAAAAGAAATTTCTTAGATGTTTTTTATCCCAGTGTAAAAGTAACATGATTTTGAGGTTTGGTTACAAAACATCAAGTGATATAAATAAATCTCCAATAAATTTTGTCATCCTTTAAGTCTAAGATTGTCATTATAGACAACCATAATTTGTAGAACAGAAGCTTGATAAAATATTTCTTTAATTCTTTTACTTTAAATACTTGTATACTTGTATGATATGAACACATATGTCAAGAAGAGTAATTGTACTATACTTATATTGATGTTTTCATATTAATCCAGTTAGCTTTTAAAGAAAAATCTAGACTCTGTGATGAGTACAATACTGTAAAACAACAGCTGCTGTTTAACCAGAGTAGTACAAACCTTAATTTCTCTCAGACTAGTTGATCTAGAGAATAAAACTTAACAAACACAATGTTAGGAATGAATTAATGTTTTAAGAAACTGTTCTCATTTTAACAGATTTAACTTTGGTTTATACTAGTACATTAATATTTGACCTTAGGTAAAAACCTTGAATAACTAATAACTTTAACTATTTGTGATATATATATATATATATGTGTATATATATATATATATATACACATATATATACACATACATACATATATATATATCCAACTTAGTTACACACAAACTTTTAAAATGTACACTTTATTAATATATACATTTTTATCACTTAATTAGGATCTCCTGTTGTTCACTTAGATGTATTACAACTTTACCATATAAAGACATTTTTACCCAGAAATGTTTCTTTTCCTTTTACTTAAATATATTTTTATATTTAGATTCTTTAAATTATTAATTTGTTGATATCTCTTTTTTTCACACTGTGAAATAGCTCTTATGAAATCTTGAATTAAGACAATTAATTTATTTTAATAAGATGAAATACTTTGTGTTATTTATATACTCTAATTGAAATTTAGTTGAGGGGCTGAGATTGTAGCTCAGCGGTAGAGCGCTTGCCTTGCATGCGTGAGGCCCTAGGTTCGATCCTCAGCACCACATACAAAGCAATAAAATAAAGACATGTCCATCTACAACTAAAATATATATATATATTTTAAAAAAAAGAAATGTAGTCGAAACCTAAAAACCCCTTATATAACCTTGTTGTAGTGATGACACAAGCTAATTTTAAATTCCTTTTTTTAATTTACCAGTTTATGAAAACAATAATGTTTAAGTATAATACATTAAGAAATTTAAGAGCCGGGCGTGGTGGCACAAGCCTGTAATCCCAGCACTTAGGGAGGCTGAGACAGGAGAATCGCGAGTTCAAAGCCAGCCTCAGCAATGGCGAGGTGCTAAGCAACTCAGTGAGACCCTGTCTCTACATAAAACACAAAATAAGGCTGGGGATGTGGCTCAGTGGTTGAGTGCCCCTGAGTTCAATCTCCAGTACCAAAAAAAAAAAAAAAAGAAATTTAAGGAGTTGAGAGTACTTGATATTATATTTAGTTATAAAGTTAACATTTTAACTTTATAAACCAATGAGATGTCTCTAACAAACATATGTATGACCAATCTCATACATCTCAGATCTAATTTACTTATTCTTAAAAACCAAGATAACAGACAAGTTCATCAATCAGCATCAGTCATTTTTTCCTGTTGAAGAAAAATCCTAGAAACAATGGATATTAGACATTTCATAAACATTAACATTTTATTAACAACTGTTACCTAGAGAAGTGTGTGAGTTGGTAACTTTTAAAGACATTTCTTACTTTCGTTTGTTTACCCAATTTAAATTGAACTATTTGAATCACATAAACCAAAGGTATTTGGATCCATTTGCAAAATTTTAATTTATAAGCTTATATGTCAATTTTGGTACCAAACATATGTAGACATGGCAATACATGTAGACTAACAATATACTGGTGTACCAAAACAAAACAAACAAGCAAACAAAGGCCTTGTAGCTTATTTTTAAAAACTATTAGATTGAGAGCTAATTCTTGTAAGTTGGCCTGTGAATGAAACAGAATGTTAAAAAAAATTTTACAGTTGGATAAAATAAGTCTAATGAGAGAAACATATTAACCTAAGAGAACCAGATCAAAATTATAAACTTGAAAAAAATAGAATTTTAAAAGTCTTCCTAGTTTTTATTTTTTTCCTGATGTTGTCCCACTTATCAGAAGTGAAAAGAGTTAAGGGAATATAGATAAATGGGGCCCCATACCTCCCTGACAGATTTCTCCTTGGGAGAGCTCCCTCACATTAGGGGTGTAGTTCTAAACTGGTTTTTCTGGTCTCTTGCATAGTGGCCACCAAAATCTTGCTGTGATATTTTGAAAAACATATGTAAGCTGGGCTGTCATGGTTTAAAAACTTTTAGATCACCTCCAATAATTGGAAATTATTCTGTAAACCCTTTAGGTTTTTGGAGATTTCTGTAAATATCTGGGACTGACTGAGAGACAAAAGCCAAATTTCTCAAACAGAATGGTGCTTTTGCATATATTAAAAATGACAATCCTATAAAACTCTCTAATTTTAATCTACCCTCTGTAGAAACTGATATTGTCTACTCTGTTTTACCTGGCCCAGTTTCTAAATGAAGGAAATATTAAAAATATATTTTTCCCTTTAGCTTGTACTCTTGACATTGTTGTTTTGAGTCCTGTTGGCAGCCACTTACACTTTAAGGAAGCTTTAGTGAGCACATAGTGGCACCCCCTCCTCCACAGAAAATCTTAATTAAGCTTCTTCAGAAGTCGGGAACATAATTGAATTTAGGACTATTAGCAGAGGAGTCTCTACAAAAGAGCTCAATGTAGTTCAACTTCCTATTTCCTATTACTCTATGTTACTTGGCCACCAGCCTGGAAGAGATCAGCACTCCAGGTGCTGAAGGCCCCTTTACTAGTTTTTTCACAAACATTTATGGACTATCTAGTATAATAATAATACAGTATTTTATAAAATTGTGTCTGCAAATACAAAGTATGATAGGAAAGATAGATCTTTTAACAAGGCCCCTGACCTTGAACCTAAGCTTCTCAGAGATATTTACATTTCAAAGATAAGAAAAATGTTACTAATTGGGCTCCATGGTAACAGCTGTCAGGGGGAGGGAAGAAAGGGGAGAAAAAGCTTTCCTCTTGTCAGGTGCTGTCCTTGAAGGTTTAACTTACCTAGAGCAATGAAAGAAAAAGCTGCTTTGGTGTGAACTGCTGCAGACTGTACATTTCTAGCCCCTCACCTTACACATTGGCTATAAATTTCTGAAACTGTTTGAACTCAGAGTTCAGGGGGATTAATTGATTACAGCAAAAGCCTTACCCTCTGAGCTCACTGCAGTCAAATAAGACTGCTTCCTGCTGCCTTCAGTGTCTGGCTCATTTGTCTCTAAACAAGCACAGTTAAAAACATTTTTTAGCATTATCTCTTTTGGAGGCTACTCAGGCCAGATTTGGAATAAAGATCTGATTGGCTGGGCTGCCCCAAAATATTTTTTTTTGTACCCAGTAGGCAGTGGGGGAGGTCAGTGGTTTCCTCTGGAGGCTATCTGAGCTTGAATATGGACCATTCCATTTTAAAAAGTTTTCTGAGGGAGAAAATATCACAGGAAGGGCTGTAATTTGCAGGCTTTTTCTGGAATTCCTGAAATTGGGACAGGAAACATCAAAGGCGTAAACAGGGCAAATGGGAGGTGGACTAACTTTGACACATAATAACCAGACAAAGACAACAAAACACAACAGGTAAGGTGCCAAAAACAGATTTAACCAGCAGAAAATCAGACCCGGACCAGTGGACTATTGCCAGCCCTGGAGCCGGGAAATAATGCTGCACCCAGCCTTCCCTGAGACTCCCAGAAGCAGATGCACACAGACCAGACTTACCTTCACTGGGGAAATGCAGGTGACTCAACAATTTTAGCTTGGCGAGGCCTGCGGAGAGATGACCCAGGGCTGAGGGACATCCCTCAGAGGCCTTTCCCTAGGCAATCTCACTTCCAACACCCCTTGGTGGTCTTGAGCAATCTCCTGACTGTGAGGGAAAGTAGATCTTCCTGAGACCTCCAAATGCTATGAGGCAGACAACTCAGAAAGCACAGCATTTCCCAGTGACGTCTGTAAAGATCACATGACCAGGAGAAGATGAATTAAGCCACTCGGCAAGGCTTTATTGGAATGCGCGCCCTCGGACCATCTCCCCGTCCATCAGAGCGTGTGGGGAGAAATGGCGCCGGAGATTCCGTGCAGAGAGAATTTTAAGAAAACCCGGTCAGGAAGGGGAGGGCTTGGGAACAGGAAGAGAAGGCCAGAGTCCTTCCTGAATGGGTCAGGAAAACTCGCTGATTGACAGGAGGCGTGTCCACTAGTGACGTCACATCTGGCTTGCAGAAGCTCCGCTGACCAGTTTCCTTAATTGGGCATCTTAGACCCTGACCAGACCTAACAATGTCCAAATTGGAGAGTATTTATTAGCCAGGCAGTTTCAGTGATATTTTTATTAACTGGTCTGGGATTGCTCACTAAGACCCTGAAGGGAATAGCATCAATCCTGAGTATTTTGGGGAATTTAATGGTAGAAACCACATCCTGGTTGGCATAGCATAAGCAAGCAGGGGTCCAGAAGCTGAATTGAGCCCTTAGTGAGATAATGCATAAGACGCAATGCATGCATTCTGCACACATTCAGTACTCTTTATGATCATTTGTAACTGACACATTTGGTACTTTTTATGATTATTTATAATTGACAAAGTTCTGGGTTCAGCACAGGTTCATAAGGAACTAAAATGAATGGCTTAGCTAAGATGGAGTGTCTCATGTTAACCTAATCTACAACATTGCCCATGAGGCCCTCTCAGACCCTGCAGAAGGTCTTGAGTGTCACTAAGATTATTGGAGTCTCCAAAGATGTATTCTCAGTGGGGTTTTTAAAATACTAGAGATAATAAAGAAACATTTCTTCTAACAAACAGCATGACCTAGCTATCCTCTGAAGGATTCCTGCTACTCCCAGAACTGGTAAGATGCCTCAGGGGGGATAGTGACATTCTTGAAGGAAGTGATGACTGAGTTCTCCTGAGTGAGCCAAACCCATGGAGAAAGCAGCATTCTTGAGATGTTCCATGAAGAGTGTGTGAAGATGATGGCAGGCACATGTTCAGGGAAGCTCTTTCCTATTTTCCTTAGCCCTTTACTCTTCCTGAGACCATGATTGCTGAAGAGTCACAGGAATGGAGAAGGTAATCTCTCCATGAGAGATTGGATTTTTGTGGTGACATGAACTCTGAGGACAGACACTGGTGAGCTGCCAGAAACTGTGGGTAAATGGCAATCCCTGGCTGATTTGGAGCAGATTCTTTGGGAGGTTTGTATGCATGAGGCAATATTTAACCTGAATAAATGGGGCCAGATGATGGAAGATTTTCGACTGGCCAAAAAGACTGGGTTTGGCAGCATGCTCTACCCACCACGTTTGGGTTTCTGATGGCTATTTTGTCTCCTATGTTGGGTGGCCCAATAAGAAGGTTACTCCCATGGTGGATAGCCTGGGACAGGCTCAGATAAGATGATTGTCAAGAAGTGTGCACAGAGCCAGGTGTGGTGGCACATGCCTGTAATCTCAGCACTTAGGGAGGCTGAGACAGGAGAATTGTGAGTTCAAAGCCAGCCTCAGGAACAGCGAGGTGCTAAGCAACTCAGTGAGACCCTGTTCTATATAAAACACAAATTAGGGCTGGGGATGTGGCTCAGTGGTTGAGTGCCCCTGAGTTCAATCCCCAGTACCACGAAACAAAAAAAAGAAGTGTGCACAGAGTGAGAGGGCCTGGAGGTGGGACAAAGGAAGGAAGAAAGGGCCGAGCACAATCACTTGCATGCAGAAGAGGGCTGACATCCTGGCAGCAGGGGCAGATCACCAGGAGATAGACAGCCAGCCCATAATGGTTAAGATATGAGTGCAGCCATGCCCAGGGCAACAGTGCATAAAAAGAGGCAGAGGTGAACAAGAATCCTGAGAAGGCTGAATTGTGCCAATGACACTATTTGGCTGCCACTGGAAGGAATGAGGTTACCTTGTTTCAGTACAACTAGGAATCTGGCCAATGTTCATCCAGAAGGAATGGGTGGGGACCGGGAACATCCTCTGGTCTCCAGCAATGTGCAGAGGGTATTGACCCTGATGGACACGAGCTCAGTATAGTCTGCTGTTTGACAAAACTGATAAGTTCCCAGGCACATATGCCCATTTTGCTTGGTAAAAGCAGTGTTTTTTACTGTTGGAGATAAGTTGTTTGCTCCTACAGCATTCATGCTACATGTGTATCCTATCCCAGAGTACATCTGTGATATAGATGTGCTCCAAGGCCTGTGTCTACTGACCACAGATGGGAAATTTCACCACCTCTGTGTGTAAGCTGTGGAGGTGGTTATGACAGGGCATGCAGGCTGATGTCTTGCCACCAACCTGGAGGCCAGTGAGGGTGAAGCAGCACTGTTTTCCAGGGGTAAATGGAGAAATTGGAGTTACTGTCCTGCAACTGGAGAAAATAGGTTGAATATGTCCCCTGTGTGGCCCCTTTAACTTTCTTTTTGGGCCAGCAGAGAAGCCTGAGGGCCCATGGAGAATGACTGCATAGTATAGAGAACTGAGCACAGCGGTGCCTTCCCTGAGGCAGCAGTTCCCTCAGTGCATGTTCCCATGAACAAATTGGCTTAGCCACTGGGCACACACCTATGTGTTGGACCTGGCTAATGCTTTTTTCTCTATTTGCTTGGTTGTGGAGAGACTAGAGTGGTTTGCCTTCACATAGAAGGGCGGCAGTGGGCATTTGAAATGTTGCCACAAGTTTGTTTGCACAGTCTTACCATATGCCATGATTTAGTGGCCAGTGACTTGGCCCAGTGACTTAGCCATCCAATATACATGTTTTCTTCCATTGATGATGTGTTGTTGACTTCAGTAGCTCTTGCAAATTAAAAGCTTCCAGCCCTCACTTTAGTGGCCCATTTGAAGACATGTGTCTGGGAAGTAAACTTGGCCAAGGTGCACATACCTGCCTTGTCAGTCTAGGATTTGAGTAATTTTTGGTTGGGTAAGACAAAAGTTATGCCCAAAGCTGTTAGTCATAAAATTCAGGCCGATCTATGCCCAACTGAGTTATGCAATTGCAGACTTAGGTGGCTTGTCCCTATGAACTGGATGTTCATGTAACACAGGAGGTTCCAAGGAGGACTTTGACAGTGGCATGAGAAGCTGTGGAGAACAGGAAGATTCTGGTCACAGTTTGCAAGGGTGCAGAGGCTCTCCACACTCTGATAGGCAGCTGGCAGCTGGGTATGAAGCCCTAGTGTCTTCAGAGTCTATAACTGGTGCTGCTGAAGTTTTGGAGCATACCACATGTCTTTGGAAAGAGGTGTGGGGAATTCAGCAGTCACCTGAGGATAGGGCATCCTAGACACATACCCTAGCAAATTTGGGGGAATATTTGTAATAAACAAATGCCTTGTCTATTATTCCCTTGTCTTATGAGTTCCAAGAGATTCCAAGGATTGTGCAATATGCAACTGAAGAAGCACCAGGCAGTGCTGATAACCATAAGCCCAGGAAGGGCCCATCACCCTAAAGGAAGGAGCAGCCCTGGTAGTCACAGTGCCTGGTACACTGAAGGTCCAGCAAAGGGCATTGGTCCTTTCACACTGTTTTATAGCCCTGTAATCTACTGACACCTTTTGGTATAATGTGGGAATGGACAGAGCAGCCAGTGGGCTGAGTTACATGACAGAGATTGGGGCACTGTAGAATCAGGACCTCTGATCTTCTGCACAGGCAGCTGCACTGTGCTTAAGGGGTTAAATCCATGGATTACTACTTGGGATGTAGACAATTGAAATGTAGGACATTGGAGCCGGGTGCAGTGGCACATGCCTGTAATCCCAGCACTTTGGGAGGCTGAGACAGGAGAATCATGAGTTCAAAGCCAGCCTCAGCAATGGCGAAGTGCTAAGCAACTCAGTGAGACCCTGTCTCTACAAAAAAAAAAAAAAAAACCAAAATAAGGCTGGGGATGTGGCTCAGTGGTAGAATACCCCTGAGTTCAATCCCCAGTACACCCTCCCCAAAAAAAGAAATGTAGGACATTGGCATTTGTGAGGTTGAGCATTTGGCAGGACATTTGGGCCAGGAGCTATGCAAAAGTGATGACTAATACATGTTACTGGCCATGCCCCTGTCAAGCCCCAGTAATGGTAAAGCTGAAGCTTTGGCAATGGTTACAGTAAGTCCCACCTACTGGCCTGGTGGCTTGATTGCACTACTGTCTGCAGCATTCCACGTAAAACCACGTGGAATGGAGTCAACAATGAGGGTCCTCCACTCCACTGAGACACTTGGCATAGCTGAGCTCCTTTGGTAACCTGAAAAATTTTGAGAACTGTGAAACACTGGGAAAGGCCCTGAAAGCCATTTAGACCCCAGTGGAGGCCATGAAAACCATTAAGACACTAGAGAAGGCTGATAGACTTCTAGAAACACTGGGGAAGAATCTGATGAGCCCCACTAAAGTTCCTGTAAAGTACTCTGAGTATTACAAAACACTGCTCTGAACGCTGGGCTTCTCTAACACACTAATGAAGGTATCTAATGTTCAGAAACACTGGGAAGACTCTAAGCCTTCTAAGGTTTAGTGGAGTTCTCTGATGTCTGTGGAGATACTGGCATAGATTCTTAGCCTTACTAAGATTCTTGGGAAGACACTGACCATTACTACATCACTTGTGAAGGCATGATCCTCAATAATACTCTGTAGAAGAGTGTGGTGTTCTTGAGAATACAATGACCTCCACTGAGGGCATGAGCAAGGCCTGGGATACCTTGAGATCCTAACAAAATCTAAAATATGTGTGTCTTGGGAAGTTTCTGAGTTCATTTGGTATTAGGAATAGCACTGAGCCACACTGAGACCTTGAGTAAGGCTCTGAGACTAATTGAGATCCAAGGGAAAACATGGGTCTTAACCTTACAGAATCCCTGGGAAGCATCATGTTTCTGGGGAAGATGATGAGGCAATAAATATTGTAGGAAAGGTTCTATATAGGACTCTGACCCTGAGAAAACCCTCAGCCCCATGATAACCTGAGGAAGGACCTGAGCCCTACAGAAAAACTTGGAAATGCTGTTAGCAACATCATGTCCTGCAAGAGTCTTGAGACCCAATGAGAGAATGCTAAATCCTCTAAAGTGCACTAAGATCACACTGAAGGAAATTAACCCCACTAGTTAAGGCCTGTAGCCTGTCAGAGAAAGTTCAGAAAGTCTCATCCCCATGAAAATCATGTGGACTGCCCCAAATATTACTGTAATTCTGTGGATGAGCAACATTGATGACTTTGAAAGACTTAAAGCAAAATGAGAAACTGAGAAAGGCCCTAAACCTCATTATGATATCAATAATGGTTCTAAAGTCCATTTGGACTCAAGTGTAGAACTATAGATTCAAAGAAACATTGGGGGAGGGGAACATGAGGTCATCTAAGATATTGGGGATAGCTATGAGGTCCACTGAAACTCTGTGGAAGAACCTTTCCATCAATGATAGCCTGGGGAAAGACTTGAGGCCATCTCAAATGCTTGGAAACATTATGAGCCTGAATCAGACATTGAGCAAGACCCTGAACACACCCAGGGCACTACTGATGGTCCTGAGTACCACTGAGACACTGGGTAAGGCACTGAGACCCAGTGAGATTCTTGGGAAGGGCCTGAGTATATTGTGAATGGCAATGGGAATGGCAATGAGGTTTATCTGAGAGCCTCGGAAGGACACAAGAACAACAAGACCCTTGAGAAGACCCTGAATAATTCCATGATACTGTGAAAGGCTCTGAGACACAAAGAGACTCAATTAGGATGGTGCTTAGATCCACTGAAAGCCTGGGGAAGGCCTGTAGCTCCACTAAAGTCATGGTAAAGACCATGATCCTCATTGGTGAACTAAGAAAGCTCTGATAAAAAAAGACACCTTGGGAAAAATGCTGAAAACCATTTAGACCAAAGTAAAGACTGTGAACCCCATTGACCTTTAAGCCAAAGCCTTTTGCCTCCCAGAAACACAGGGGAAGAATCTGAAAACCACTAACATTCTCTAAAGAGCCTCATAACTCTTTAAATTTCTATGGAATACTATGAGAACAAAAGACACTCTGGCCAAGTTGCTGAACTCTGTGTGCTCTTGTAGAATTCTGAGCCTCCCTAATACTCTAGAAATAGTACTGCATACCACTGGGAAATTTGGGATGGAGTCAGCACCACTGTGACCATAGGAATGGTACTGAAATCCAGTGGGAACATGGAAAGGCCTTGGGATTCACTAAGACCATGATAAAGGCCCTGAAAACAGTGTGTCCTTGGGAAAGTTTGTCAGTCTCCCTGAGATCCTGGAAATGGCTCTGAATAACACTGAGACACTGGGAAAGACCCTGAGACAAACAGTAATTGTGAGGGTTGGTCATGAATCCCATACAGACCCTGAACAATGCCTGGGTCATCTTGAGAAGTTAGAGAACATCTTGGGCTCCTCTGAGGTCCCAGCTATGACCATGAGCCACACTGAGTGCCTGTGGGTGGCACCAAATCAACAAAGGCACTGCTGAAGGCCTGGAGCACCACTGTGATACTGGAGCTATTTCTAAGCCACACTAAAATTTTTGAAAAATTCATGAGCCTATTGATGACAAGAAAAATTCTGACACCTAATGAGACACTGGCAAAGTTCTTGAAACACATTTAGAGTTTGCTGAAGAATCTCAAATACATTTTGACACTAATGAAGGCCTTTAACATCCCAGAACAACTAAGCAGCATTCTGAGCCCTAGGGTGATCTTGTGTGCAGCACCAAGCTCCACTGAAATTCTGGGGAAGAATCTGAGACCAATAATACTCAGGAGAAAGTTAGGATCCCAAAGGAGATGCTATGGAATGTCCTGAGTTCTGATACTCCATTGGAGAAAGCTCTGTGGCAGACTGAGACCCTGGAGAAAGACCTGAGCTACACTAAGAAAATTTGGATGGCCCTGAGCACCACTGCAACATGGAGAAGTCACCAGGTTCAACAGTAGAAAAGGCTTTGATTACTATTTTGTTTCTAGGAATATGTTGACCTCTACTAGGGACATGGGCAGGGACATGGGATTCACTAAAGCCCTGGGGAAGGAGTTTAACCCAGTGTGTCATTCAGAAACTTTCTGAGTCACATTGAGACTCTGCAAATATTACTGAACACCACAGAGATATGTGGGAAGGTCATGAGCACTACTGTGACCCTGGAAATAGCACTGAGCTCCAGTGAGAAAGTACTCTGTTCCTGGGATACACTGAGACCCAATTGAAAGCCTTGAAATCAATGTGTCATTAGAGAACTTTTTAATTCTCACTGAGGCTCTGGGGAATTCACTGAAATTTGCTGAAGTATTTGGAAAAGTCTGAGAACACCTGACACCCTGAACAAGTACCTGAATTTCATCAAGAACTTTGGGAATGTTGTGAACCACATTGAGATACTGTGAAAGACCATGAGCCCTGCTGAAAAACTGGGGAAGATATGAGACAACTAGGGAAGGAAACTCTGGAAAAGGCCCTGCACTGGACTGTGACCTGAGAAACACTGAGCCCCATTATACCTGTGCAGGTCTGTGTCCCAGAAAGAGTGTGAGTGCCACAGAAAAGTTGGAAATATTTGGACAACATTTATAACTTCCAAATCCTTGACACCTAATGAGACACAGGAAAAAACCTTGAACACCATTTAGACAATAGTGAAGGTGCTGAACCCCACTGTGACACTGGTGAAAGCTTTTGGTCTCTAAGAAACACTGGTGAAGTATTTGAACCTCACTAATTTGTGCAGAAAGCTCCAAATGTCACTGAAATCCCAGGGAGGGTCTTGATTCCCACTGAGATGCTTTTCAAGGTATTAAGTCCCTTTGAGACTCTGGGGAAAGCCCTGAAACCCACTAAGGCTCTGGGAAATTCCTGAGCACCACTGAGCACCTGGGATCCATTGAGACAGTGAATAAAGACCATGAGTCCCACTGAGATCCTGGGTAAGAGATCAAGGCCCATTGAAATCATGGAAAAAGATCTGAAACTCAGAAAGACACTGGCAAAGCCCTGAGCACCACTATGACCATTGTAATGGCACTGAGTCTCTCTGGGGTCCTGGGACTCCCTGAGAACTTATTGAAGATCCTGAGGTCAGTGGGTTCTGGGGGAACATTTTGAGCCTCATGTAGCCTCTCCTAATAGCCATGAACCTCTCTGAAACTCTGGGGATAGCACTGAGCCTGTTATGGTGTAGATATTAGGCATTCCCCAAAAGCTCATGGGGAGACAATACAAGAATATTCCGAGGTTAAATGATTGGTTTATGAGAGCCTTAACACAATCATTGAATTAATCCTCTGATAGAAATTAATTGAGTAGTATTTGAAGGCAGGTGGGCTGTGGATAGAGGAGGTGTGCACCAGGAGCATGCCTTTGTGGTGTATGGTTTGTAACTGGTTAGTACATTCTCCGCCTGCTTGCTTCTTATCATTTGAGCCTCTTCCCTCTGCCATAGTGTTTTTATATCATATTATGCCTCACTTTGAGCTTCAAGCCAGCTGTACATAGAGCCTACAACTAAAGTTTCTTCCTCTAAAATCATTCTTGTTAGGTATTATATTTATTACAAGCACATCAGCAAAAAACATGACTAATACATAGTCCCACTTGAGTCATTGAAAAATATTCTGAGAAATAATGGGATGGTGAGGATGGCCCTGAGTTCCACTGAGCCCCTGGGCAAGACATTGATTTCCACTGAAGCTCTGTGGAAGGTCTTCAGTAATCTGTGACCTTGGAAATGGCAATGAGCTCTACCATGTGCCTGGGAAGTTAAAGACTACTATGGCTCTTGTGAATACTGTGCACACAACTGTGACCCTAGGAAAGGCCCTAAGCCTCAGTAAGATTCTGAAGAAGCCATCAACCTCATCAAGACAGCAGTGAAGGCAATGAGCCCTCTAAGATTCTTATTAAGACTTTTAATTTCTTTTAACACTGGGGACAAATCTGACACCCATAAAATTTATGTGGATGTTTCTGAGTTTTTTTTCTTTGTATTTTGGGGAAGGACTTAAACCCCTCTGATAACCTGGGAAGGTGTGAGCAGTATTGAGACACTAGGTTTGTCCATGAGCCCTTCTCATACCCTGTAGAAAGGCTTGAGTGTCACTAAATCTTTGGGGCAGGCCCTGAGCACTGCTGTGACCTGTCAAGGGCTATAGGTTTACTGAGTGCCTGGTGAGGGAATGATACCACAAAGTCTCTGGAAAGGCCCTGGGTGTCACTGTGACCCTGAGAGTGACACTGGGCTCCACTGAGGACTTAAGAAATGGCCTGGATTCCCTGAGACATTGACAAATGCCCTGAACCCAGTGTGTTCTTGAAGAAGTATCTGAGCTCAATAGAGACTCTGAGTTCTGCACTAAACATGACTGAGACACTGGAAAACCTGAGAATATCCATGAGTCCCACTGATACCTTTGTTAAGGTGATGGCCTATTGACAACTTGGACAACAATCTGAACCACTCTTAGATGCTGGCACTGTCCAAGAACCCATGAACTGCTTTGGAAAGATAATGAAGCTGTGGCATTATGGGGGAAGTCCCTGAGCACAAGTATGAGAATGGAGAAGGCCATTGTAGGGCAGGCCCACAATGTCCATAATGGTTTCTGTTATAAATACTTCTGGTAGGTGCAGGGGCTACTCCATGTTTTTCTTGTGCAGTCCAGGTCATAAAGTGTCCGATTCAGCATATGTATTTAAGGTCACAAACATTTGCTGGTGAGTACACATCCACTGATGTAACCTGTTGTCAGCAGGTCTTCTTAGACCTGTATTTAAAAGTCCTATGGAATGGAATGGACTCATGGGCTAAATGGAACAGGCTTTGGACAGAAGCTGGAGCCAGGGGCTGGCTAGGAGTTAATTCTGCCTTTGAAAGAAGAATGTCTTCTAAACCAACTGCATCTTGCATCTTCTTCCACCTGCTGGGATTCCAACCTGTTTCCCATGGCTGGAACTTCCATCCTGACAATTCACTTAGTCAGTAGGATGTCCCACAGGTGAGAGATTTATCTGCCCTGGAAGATGATGGGGAAGAGTGGCCAAGGGTAGCATGTGGCATTTGGTCACCACAGTCCTATAGACATGGACTCCTGTGTAGAGTTGCAATACTGTGGATGGGTCACGTGTGAGTGTAGAGAAGGCTTTTCAAGAAGTGAGTTTCCATTTATGAGATAGTGCTGCCTAAAGCCAGAAGAGAAGTGGGGATAATTTTTCTCACTACTCTGAAAGCAAACAGGGACCAGGCTCTTTTGGTCTCCACCCAAGCCCAGGCCCTCCAAGAGATCCAGCTACCTTGGAGCAGAACATTGACACTTTGGAAACTAAAATACATGAGTCAGGAGGTTCTAACCTATGACCCCCAAGGGGAAGAAGGTGGAATATGAAGAGGAGCAGGATAAAAAGCCCCTTCTGTGAGTCCACTCTGTGGTGTCTCAGAAGATGAAACATGAGCACCTCTGGACCCCTGGAGGTGAGGCAATGGGTCAACTTCATGTTACAGAGTATACTACATACCAGGAATACACACAGGAAAATTGGTGTGCTTGTGTAAGCAGTTTTGCAAGCACACTGGGGAGCCCTTGGCAGCATGAATTTTAAGGCTGTGGGATGTAGGGGGTAAACATCCTTGTTTGCTCTCCAGTGGAGATGGACTGATTCCATCCATCACTGCCTGACCTCTCTGTGACCTTAAAGCATTATGTATATTTTCAGCTGCTGAATTTGGCACATTGAATCAAATAGACAATAAAGACCCTTTCATTACACAGGATAGAATTTATGTTACAAATAATATGGAAGCAAAAGCAAAAGTGATAGTGAGTGAGAGAGAGAGAGAGAGAGAGAGAGAGAGAGAGAGAGAGAGAGAGAGAGAGAGAGAAGAGAAAATACATCACCAGACAGGAAAACAACACCTGAAATCATGTGGCTTGAAATCTTGGGACTTTTTATTGTGGTTCCTCCTGGGAAGTTCTGGGCAGGTGTTTTCTCCATGTGTAAGACTCCAAAGAATATTTCCCAGTGTGGTTTCTTAAATACAAAGGAGAACAACAACAACAAAAATCTCCCTTCTAAAAATTTACATGACCTAGCTTGTAGAGAACTGTCCATGGGCTGTGTGTGGACCACCACACATAGTAGCCATTTGAATAGGGGACTCTGGTGTCTTGGAATGCCATTCCACATTTCATGTTGTTTAATTGCTCAGACTTCCAGAGTTCTATTCAAGCCCTTCCAAGAGTCTCACGCAGCAGCAGAGATGGGCTGACCTGCTGTAGGTGTGCAGCCCTTCTGAGATGGGTGTGACCTGCCAAGATGCCAAGCAAAATGTTGACTGTAATACACCAAGAAGCAAGACTCCCAACTTGAAACCTTATTTCTGCCTTTGATGCACCCCCTTAAATAAACCATGGGAGCCATTTTCTTGTTGCCTACCTCCAGCTCCATGTGGACTGGACCTATCTGTCTTGGTCTGGATCTCAGACTAATTTATCTAGGCAGATTCATGGGGTGAATCACCAGCCTCACAACAGGATGGGTTTTATAAGCTTTAATATGAGATAATATAACAATAATCAATCAACAGTTATACTTTGCAATATTGAATATTGTATATAATGAATCAATAATATAGAAGAAAAGAAAGAGAGAGCGGCTCCAGCCCAATAAGCACTCACCAATCAACACCGGATAACACAACATGGGTTTGCAGGTATACTCAAAGCACCATCATTACCTCCAACACCCAGCCTTGGGTAAAATAAGCAACACCAAGAATGGGGTAAACACATAGGTAAATCTTTCTCCTCAAAGCACCATCACCACCTTCAAAATCCTTCTTCTTTACTCAAAACAGCATCAACACCTTCAACACCTATCCTTGGGTAAAAGAAGCAACACCGAGGGTAGGGAAAACACATAGGTGAGAGTCAAGATCCTTCTTCTTTACCCACAGCATAACCAACACCTTCAATACCTATCCTCGGGTAAAAGGAGCAACACCGAGGGTAGGGTAACAAAAAACATAGGTGAGAGTCAGCTTTCTTCCCCACAAGTCAAATTCCTTCTTCTGGCTCAAAGCATCAGATTTCTTCTTCACCGGTTGAATTTTTTCTTCTTTGGTTGAATTTCTTCTTCTCTGGTGGAATTTCTTCTTCCCAGTTGGATTTCTTCTCTCTCTCCTGTTGGATCCCTTCTTCTCTCTCTCCAGTTGGATCCCTTCTTCTCTCTCTTCTTCTCTTTTGGAGGACTTAAAAAGGCACATCAACCCCTCCCAACATGCGGTCCAGCATTATGCAGCTGGCCTTAGGCTGTTAAATCTCTGTGAGTTGGGAACTGGCCAGGTTCCAAAACTCACAGTATCAAAGGCTGAAAGTTTTGAGGCACCAAGAGCTTGTTAGTGCGCCAGATGGCCCTGAACAATAACCTTGAGAGCTGTTTTACTGTCTTCAAAGTTTCTCCAAATTCCTCACTAATGAGCTCTCCTCTCCTAAGTCACACTTAAGGACGGGCTCATATTATTAACTATCTATACACTATCAGGTGCTCCAACTTTTGAAACCATAATTCTGACTTTGGCTTTTTTCTTTACTAATTATTCTAGACATTAGTTTCTCAGGTGGCCAACATTCTCTATGGCAGGAAGAACCTCTCAAGAAGACACTGAACATCTCTCCACAGGATCTAGCATCCACTCAGAGACCTTAATCCCCCAGGATTAATCATGTGCCTTATGGGAGATAGTGACCATTTTGAAGTAAGTGGTGACTGAGTTCTCCTGAGTGAGCCAAACCCATGGAGAAAGCACCATCCTTGAGATGGTCCATCAAGAGGGTGTGAAGGTCATGGCAGGCACATGGTCAGGGAAGCTCTTTCCTATTTTCCTTAGCCCTTTACTCTCTCTGAGACGATGATTACAGAAGAGTCACAGGAATGGAGAAGGTAATCCCTCCCTAAGAAAAATGATTTGTGTGGCTACATGAACTCTGTGGACTGACACTGGTGAGCTGCCAGAAACTGTGGGTAAATGGCAATCCTCTGCTGATTTGGAGCAGATCCTTTGGGAGCTGGGCATGTATTAGGCAACAGTTAACCTGAATAAATGGAGCCAGATGATGGAATATTTACTAGTGGCCAGTGAGACTTGGTTCTGCAGAATACTCCACCCACCACCTTTGGGTCTCTCATGGCTATTTTGTCTCAAATGTTGGGTGCCCCATTAAGGAGGTTACTCCCCTGATGGCTAGCCTTGGAGAAGCCCAGAGCAGATGGCAGTCAAAAAGAATGTGCAGAGTAAGAGGGCCTGGAAGTGAGACAAAGGAAGGAAGAAAATGTCCAGTGGAATCTCTTGCATGCAAATGAGGGCTGGTATTCTGGCAGCAAGGGTAGATTACCAGGAGATAGAAAACCAGTCCAAAGTGGTTGAGGTGTGAGTGCAACCATGCCCAGACTACCACTGCCTGAAAAGAGAAAGAGGTGGATCTTGAGAAGTATTGGCCAATGCCCATGCTGACAGAATGAGTGACACATCCCCTGGCCTCCATCAATGTGCAGAGGGTATTGGCCCTGGTGGATACTGGCCTTGAGTGCAGTCTGGTGTTTAGAAATCTGATAAGTTCCCAGGCCCATATACCCATGTTGATGATATGGGGAAACATTCAAGGTAAAGGCAGTGGTTTTTCTTTTGGAGATAAGTCATTGGCCTCCACAGTGTACATGTGTCTTCTATAGCATTGTACATCTGGGATATAGATGTGCTACAAGGACTGTGTCTACAGACCACAGCTGGTGGATTCCACCTCTGTGTGTGAGCTATGAAGGTGGTTATTACAGGATAGTCAAGCCTAGGTTTTGCCACCACCCTGGAGGAAATTGAGAATGAAGCAGCATAGACTTCCAGGGGTACATGCAGATATTAAATCTACTATTTTGCAACTGCAGAAGGTGGGCACAATATGGTCCCACAACCACCTCTTTTACTCTCCTTTGGCACCAATTAAGAAACCTTAGGCCTTTTGAAGAATGACTGTATGTTTTAATGGACTGAGCACGGTGATGCCTTCCCTGAGGCTGCAGTTTCCTCAGTACATGTTCACATGAACAAATGGGCTTTGCCACTGGGCACATACCTATGTATTGGACCTGGATAATTGTTTCTTCTTTATTGCCTTGGCCCTGGAGAGATGGGAGCAATTTGCCATTACAAGGGAAGGCCAGCAGTGGACATTTCAAATGTTACCACAAGGTTATTTTCATAGCCTGATTATATGCCTGGTTATATGTTTGATGGGCAGTGACATGGCCTAGCACCTCAAGCACCTACTGTACATGTATTCCTCCATTGATGATATGTTGTTTACTTCTGATGCTCTTGAAGATTTAAAGTTTGTATTCCCAACCTTGGTGGCTTATTTGGAGACATGTGGCTGGGCAGTAAACATGCCACGGTGCAGAAACCGGGCTTATCAGTCAAGTTTTGGGGGTTTTTTTGTTGTTGTTGTTAGGTAAGACAACACTCTTGCCCAAAGCTGTTATTCATAAAATTAAGTCTGATCTGTGAAAAACATTGGTTATACAATTGCAAACCTAGGTGGCTTATTGGGACATTGTTGGGCTTTATTCCCTATTTGTCCCAAATACATCATCCCTTTATGCCCCAGTAAAGAATGGGGCTCAGTAGGACTGGACTGTGCCAGCTGAACCACAGCTCTCATAGTGCCATTCAGCAAGGTCAGGCCCTGCAGGGAATAGACCCAGTTTGTCCCTATGAGATGGATGTTCATGTAACCCAGGATGTTTTCATGGAAACTGTGGTAGTGGTGTGAGTAGCTGTGGAGACTAGTAAGCTTCTGGTCACAGTTGTGGAGGGGTGCAGAGGCTCACTACACTCTGATATAGAGTCAGGTGGCAGCTGGCAGCTGTTGATGGAGCCCTGGTGTCCTCACAGTCCATCACAGGAGCTGCTGAAATTTTGGTGCATACCCTATAACTTTGTTAGGAAGTTTGGGGAATTAGGCAGTCACCCTTAAGATAGTGTAGACCAGAGGCCTACCATAGCAAAATGGAGAGGGAGGTTTTTGTTAAAGAGTACATGTGTACTATTCCCTTGTCCCATGAGTTCCAAGAGATTTTTTTTCCCATGTGATATGGAGCTGAGGAAATGCCAGGCAGTGCTGATCAACGTCAAACAAAGAAGCATCCCCTTAAAGGAAGGAGTAGCTCTTTTATTCACAGCACCTGACACACTGACGATTCTGCAGAGGGTCTTCGCCCTTTTAGATTGCTATACAGCCCTGTAATGTACTGACATCTTGTGGTAAAATGCAGGAATGGATAAAGCACCCAGTGGGCTTAGTTACATGCCATAGGAATGGTGGCACTGTAGAACCAGGACATCTGATTTTGTGTACAGAGAGCTGCTCTGTGTTTAAGGGGTCAACTCTGAACTACTGCATGGAGAGTAGACAATTTAAAGGTAGGGCATTGCCTTTGTGGGTTTGTGCATTTTGTAAGACCTTTGGGCCATGGGCTGTGCAAAGGAGATGACTAGTATAAGTTACTGCCTGTGCCTCTGTCAAGCCTGGGGAATGGTAAAGCCAATGTTTTTTTATGGTATGATGGTTACAGTGGATGCCTCATACTGACCTAGTTCCTTGGCTGCACTACTGCCTGCAGCAGGCAGGTGTAAAACCATGTGGAATGGAGTCAACAGTGGGGTCTGCCTTTACCCTGGGATGCCCTGGTAGAGAACTGCCAGGCAAGTGTGGTTTTTGCTCAGGAGTATCCACACCTGCATGCCTTGAAGCTGCAGTTGTCCAGATAATGCAGCATATGTCCCAATACAAGATGGCATGTTGATGTCATTGGCCCTTCCAAAGGTCAGAAGAGGCCATATTTGCCTTGATGGTAGTGGACATAGCTACCTGTTTGTTGTTTATGTAGTTCTGTGGTCAATGAAACAGTGTGGTATGGTTTGAGCCCTTACTGTGTTGACAGCCATATATGGTGCACCCATTAAAATAGAGAGGAACCAAGACACCCATTTTGTGGGTCAGAGTTTTCAGTGATGGCAACTCAGTTACAGATTCAACAGATGCTGCCTAGCCCACAGCAACCACAGGCTGTGGGCATGACAGAGTAATATAATGGCCCACTTAAGGAAGGAAATAGGATGGCAGTCAACCCACCTTCAAATAAGTCATGGGCACAAGGCCTGTGGGAATGTGAAAGCTCTGAGTGAGCATCTTGGCAAGGGGAACCAGCTTTTGTCGCGGCTTGGCTCAGTGCACAGCAACACTAATACAGATCTTGGTGACAACATGGGATGCTGTACTAAAGCCTAGTTTTGGAAAGTAAGAAAAAAATTTTTTACCTGCTCCCACTGGATTAATTGGGGGGAAATTGTAGAGTTCACATGGCCCTATTCAGTAAAGGCTCCCCATTGGTTGAGGAGTCCTGTTAGCACCATGAAGGAAAGTTTGGAGTGTGAACTCTTTGTGAAATCATGGGTGACTAGTAAATTCCCTCCCTCAGTTCAGTCCCCTCAAATGGGACACAAATTTTAAGGCAATATTTATTATTTCTCTTTGGCCTTTTATGTGTTCCCTAGCATTGGTGTGCATAGAGCCTGCTGAATGTCCAGACTGTGTGAGGTGGTATCAACCCCCTTGTCAGCTGCTACAGGAAGCTACTATGCTGTCCTTTGACTGAGAGCTGGCATGCATTCTCCCATATGGATGTGAGTTTCCTTTGCTACTGCCTGTAACTTCTTTGTCCTTTCAACCATAAGTGTGTCCTCACCAACATCACATATGCCAGTGTAGCCACTCCTCTGCTGAGCAGGAAGATTATCCCCAAGGTCCCTGCAGGCCCAGTTACACCAGAGGTGATGTACTGGTAACTTGCAGGAACACTACAAGATTACAGAATAAAAACAGTGTGCACCAAAGTGACTGAGTTTTGCTGTGAGACTACCCTGGTGAATTCAGAATGTGTTCCTGGTGTTTTGCATCCACCTCAGTATGGTTTGAGGCTGGCAGTAATTTTAGTAGTTTAAGGTGATGGGACCAGCTTTTTGACTGTATATTGTTCCAGCCTGTATTGATATTGTGGCCTGTGAATTCAGAGCACCCCCATCCTCACTAAAGGTTTACTATAGAAGACTTCAGATATTCACAGGTGTGAAATATAAGGCAGAGAATTCTAAAGAGTTGATTGCAGGGTAGGCCCATAATGGCTATAGTTAGGCTCCCTTGCTAAGGTTTTAGTGGTCTAGATATTTCATGTGTAGTTAAGGTCATGGTTGCTCTGATTCAGTGTATATACTGAGATCATCAGCATTTGTTTGTGAATATGCACCAACTGATGTATCATTTTGGCAGTGAGCATTTTTTGTTGGTCAACATATAAAAATCCCTATTAAAAAACTCAGGGGGCTAAATGGAACTGGGTGGGGAATGAAGCCAGAGATAGTGGCTGGCTAGGTGCTACTGTGACATCTGATTAAAAAATATTTCTATCTCCTTGATGCACAGAGAAGGAGGCTGACCACACATGTGCAAAGGAGACCGACTATGCTGTACCCCCCCATCTACCACCAGTGGCTGTCCCTGCCTACATACTTCTATAGTCAACAGCCATGACTTCATCCCTGAGGTCCCTGCAAGCCTGGTTACACCAGAGGTTAGGTACTGGTAACCTGCAGAGACACTACAAGATTATAGGGTAGAAACTGTAATACATCAGATTGGCACTGCTAGAGAGGAGGATGCATGAACAATATGAAAAAACAAGAAAAGAAAATTCCCCAACCAAACCAAGATTCTACAATAATAGAATCCATTGACAGCACAGTAGATGAAATGTCAGAGAAGGAGTTCACAACATACATAATTAAAATGACCTGTGAAGCACAGAATAATACAAGAGAGAAAATACAGGCAACCATTGATTACTAAATAAAAGGGATAAGAGAGCAAATACAGGAAGCAAAAGATTATTTCAAGAATGAGATGGAGACTTTGAAAAAGAACCAAAGAGAAATACTTGAAATAAAGACAAAAATAAACCCAATTAAAAAAAATTTCAATAGAAAGTATTACCAACAGACTAGATAACTTGGAAGGTAGAACCTCAGACAATGAAGACAAAATATATAATCTTGAAAATAAAGTTGACCACATAATGAAGATGGTAAGAAACTATGAACAAAATATCCAAGAATTGGGATAACATCAAAAAGCCAAATTTAAGAATTATCAGGATAGAGGAAGGCACAGAGATAAAAACCAAAGGAATGCAAAACCTCTTCAATAAAATAATATAGAAAATTTCACACACATGAAAAATGAATTGGAAAATCAAATACAAGAGGCTTGCAGGACACCATGTATACACAACTACAACAGATCCACAACAAGGCACATTACAATGAAAATGTCTATAATACACAATAAGTATAGAATTTTAAAAGCTGCAAGAGAGAAGGCACAGATTACATACAGCAGAAAACCAATTTGGATTTCAGCAGATTTCTCAACCCAGACCCTCAATGCAAGGAGATTCTGGAACAGCCTATACCAAGGTCTAAAACAAAATGGGTGCCAGCCAAGAATCTTATATCCAGTAAAATTAAGCATTTGATTTGTTGACAAAATAAAAACCTTCTATGATAAACAAAAGTTAAAAGAATTTACAATGAGAAAGCCTGCACTAGAGAACGTTATCGGCAAAATATTTCATGAGGAGGAAATGAAAAACAACAATGAAAATTGGCAAAGGGAAGAACTACTCTAAAGGGAAAGCCAATCAAAAGAGAAACCAAGTCAAACTAAAAACCAAAATGAATGGGAATACAAACCATATTTCAATAATAACCCTGAATGTTAATGACCTAAACTCATCAATCAAAAGACATAGACTGGCAGATTGGATTTAAGAAAAAGACTCAACAATATGTTGTCTTCAAGAGACTCATCTCATAGAAAAACACATCCACAGACTAAAGGTGAAAGAATAGGAGAAATCATACCACTCAATTTTACCACATAAACAAGCAGGGGTCTCCATCCTTCCATCAGATAAAGTAGACTTCAAACCAAACTTAGTCAGAAGGGATAAAGAAGAACATTTAATACTGTTTAAGGTAAACATACATCAAAAAGACACAATAACCATAAATATCTATGTCCTGAAAATGGAGTATCAATATATATCAAACAAATCTTTCTCAATTTCAAGAATCAACACAATAATACTATATAATACTATACAATACATTAATAGAGAGGTTAATACACCTCTCTCACCACTGGAGAGATTTTCCAAACAAAATCTAAACCAAGAAACCATAAAACTTAATAATACAATAAATAATTTAGAATTAACAGACATATACAGAATATTTTATCCATCAACATGTGAATACACTTTTTTCTCAGCAGCACAAGGATCCTTCTCTAAAACAGACCATATGTTATGCCACAAAGCAATTCTTAGAAAATACAAAAAATAGAGATACTACTCTGCATTCTCTCAGACCATAATGGAATAAAATTAGAAATCAATGATAAAATAAAAAAATAGAAGTGACTTCATCACCTGTAGACTAAATAATAATGTTATTGAATGATGCATGGATAACAGAAAACATCAAGGAGGAGATAAAAAATTCTTAGAGGTAAATGAGAATTCTGATACAACATATTGAAATCTCTGGGACATTACAAAGGTTGTGTTAAGAGATAAGTTTATTGCATTGAACTCATTCACTAAAAAAAGAAAAAGTCAACAAATTAACAACCTTACATTACATCTCAAAGCTCTAGAAAAATAAGAACAAATAAACACCAAAAGAAGTAGAAGACAAGAAATAAATAAAATCAGGGCTGAAATTAATGAAATTGAAAGAAAGGAAACAAATCAAAAAATTGGCAAACAAAAAATCTATTTCTTTGAAAAAAGAAATAAAATTGGCAAACTCCTAGCCACCTTAATGAAAAGAAGGAGAAAGAAAACTCAAATTACTAAAATTCAAGATAAAAATTGAAATATCACAACAGACACTATTGAAATACAGAAGATAATTAGAAACTATTTTGAAAATATATACCCCTGTAAAATAGAAAATCCCAAAGATAAATTTCCAGGGGCACATGATCCGCCCAAACTGAATCTGGAGGATATACACAACTTAAACAGATCAATTTCAAGCAAGGGAATAGAAGACACCGTCAAAAACTTACCAACCAAGAAGAACCCAGGACCAGATGGATTCTCAGCTGAGTTCTACAAGACCTGCAAAGAAGGATTAATGCCAATACTTCTCAAATTATTCCATGAAATAGAAAAGGAGGGAGCCCTTCCAAACTCATTCTATGAGGCTAGTATCACCCTGATTCCAAAGACACAAAGACAAAGACAAAGACACATCAAAGAAAGAAAACTTTAGACCAATATCCTTGATGAATATTGACACAAAAATTCCCAATAAAATTCTGGCAAATTGTATACAAAAACATATTAAAAAGATAGTGAGCCATGATCAAGTGGGTTTCATCCCAAGTATGCAAGGTTGGTTCAACATATGGAAATCAATAAATGAAATTCATCACATAAATAGACTTAAAGTCAAGAATCATATGATTATCTCTATAGATGCTAAGAGTAAAAAGAAAAGCCATGCACTGACAGCTTTCACCTTCTGAGACATATTTTTTCCTGGTGCTAATTACAGGCAGGAGGGAGGTGTCTCATCACATTGAAGCAATAGTCTCTGAGAGGCACTTACCTTCTGGAAAGCATAGACCCCTGACCCAAGAGCTCAAATTCCTGAGCACTAAAACTGACGCCTTTACTGATTGATAGAACAAACCTCAAATTCCTGATGAAGAAATCTGATATGCTCACCAGACCACCTCTCAGTGTAACCTACAAAAGCCCAGTCCCTTTCTTTGTTTGGTGGCTCATTTTCCACCAGAAAAATGGGTCTATTTTCATAGGTGTAGTCCCATTCCTGAATAAAGGCTGACATGATCTGTGAAGTTTGCGTCCAGCCCCGTCTCTTTGTGCTAACAGTTTGATTCTCTGACTGGATTAGGAGCAAGGTAAAATTAATGCTTCCTTGTTACCCCAAACACTTTCTCCCTGCAATCAGTTAAAGATTTGATGAGGCTTTGAGAATGACCGGGATTATCTGGCATCTATGAGGCTCTCTGAGAACTGGGCGACCACTCAGCCACTGCTCATGGGAGCTACAGCTAAATCTAAACTGACTGCATTTCCCTACCCTGTTGAACTTAGGCCTCCCATGCCCTCTGCTGTCCACTTATGCAGAAGAATTTCAGTGTGAAGGAGAGGTAGCAGGCCCAAGACAATTGAATCCAGCTGGCCAGGGCCACTGTCCAGTGCTGTATGAAGGTCTTGGGTCTAAAACTGTACCCAAACAGCCCTTAGGGGAACTGAACATCAACTACTGTGTCAGAAAATTTGGTGCATGTGGCAGGAGGAAGGCTCAAAGTGACTAAAGGCATCTGGCTGGGACAACTCCCCTAGTGTTACATGAAGACTTTGAGCCTAAAGCCTGACTCCGACAGTCCTCAGGGGTAGTGAATATCAACTACATGTTAAAATTTTCTGGCTTCATACCATGTGCACAATAAAGGGATTTATACCCAGCCCATTGTTGGCATTAAGGGAGGCCTACATTTTCTCATCCTTAAGTTTTTCTTCCCTTGTTTATTCAACAAATATCACAAATCAGGGACCTACTTGACAGTTTTCTTCTGCATCTACTACTGGCCTTCTCATCTCTCCAGAGAGGTAAGACTCCTTCATTAACTGGGACCCTGTCCCTCTATGCTGGACACAGACTCCACACTTAGGCTAACCAGGAACCTGTCCCTTACCACTGGGATTGAAGGAAAGATGTTTCCCTATGCCTCATGGGGGAAGTCTAGTCTGGGACTGGCATTTGGTGGCATAAAGACTGAAAGAGACACCTTGCCCTCCATTGTCACCTTCTCAGTGGAGCCTCTCCAAGGAGGGAAACTACTCAATAAATTCCCAGTCAATATCTTCTCATGCTGTCTCTCTGCTGATTTAAAAACCCTCTATTCTCATACTGGACTCGAACTTAAATGCTTCATTAGACTCAGTACTCAAATTTGGCCATAGTACAAATTAAGTAGCCAACACATATGGCTCCAATATGAATCTCTCCAAGGATAGGTTCAACAAGCTTTGGAAAATATCTCACCCAAAATGCCAAGTACTTAGAAATGCCATATTTTCAGAACTTTTTCCTCTTCCACTCAAACTCCTTCCTATATTAACCTTATACTACCTTGCAATTACTAGCTACAAAGGCACAATCCTCTTTGCCATTCACAGCCCAGAAAAGGCTGGTGAACCTCCTCCCTACAGATCTTAGGGTCCCATGGTCACCCCTCAGGCTCCCTTTCCCTTCACATTTTCCTCCCCAAGGCTCCACTGCTAACCAATCTCAAGACAGCATGATAATCATGTGACAGCATATGGTCTCCTGCCTCCTTGAAGCAACATCAAAAAACAAAAACAAAAAAAAGAACAAAACACACCCAAGTAAATTGGAAAAAGATAAAGAAAATTACCCAGGGACCAATGAGGAAGCCAAGGCTTCCAAAAAGCAATTTCTAGATATTGCCTTCAAGACCTTTAACAATAAGGAAAATGAAGCCAAACAAGAGAAGAAAAAACTTATTAAAATTAAACTTGAGCTCCTATCCTCAGCCATCAATAGGCCTAAAATTTTACTGCTGCTCATGGCTTTATTAGACCCTTTAATATGTCTCCTGAGCCCTGTTTCTGATGTGAGTGGACTGGATATTTGGCAAAAGCCTGCCATCACCCAAGACCCCACTAAGCCATGTCCCAAATGTTAGCAATGGGGACACTGGAATGTGGATGATCCCCAAGGAAAGACTCCCCTCCCTTTGATGCAGCCAGTTTCCCAAGTCCCATACACTGAATTGTTGGAAGGAGAAGACCCAAATCCCACTGCCCTTGGAGTTTCCTGAGGGTGGATTCCTCTTCAACAAAAAATGATGACTTAAAATGTTAACTAAACTTGCTTTTTATGAGTAACTTAAGTTAAAAATGAGTAAATCAGATTTAACATAAATGGGACAAACATCATAAATGTGGTTTCCATAATTTGTCGCTCAATGGAAAGTTGAAGATTGCTTTGTTTCTGGTCTTCACTAGAAGCAAGATGATTAAGGGCTAAGATCTACTTTCATGTATATTCTACATACAAAGATAAGGAGAAAAGCACCTGAGTCCTCTTAAATGGCTTTTATGCCTCCACCTGCCCTGTATCTTTCATTATCCAAGCTAAGGAAGAAATCTGCATGTGCAAGCTTTTCTGTTTTAAAAGTTCTCACCTAACTTCACGGGTGTCCAGCCAAAGGGAGACCAGGGACTGCTACATCTAGCCACTGGGGAGACCAAATTCAGGGCAAGAGTCACTCCAGAGACACCAGCGAGAGGCAGGCTGGGCCCACCTCAGTTCCACTCTAGAGTTCCTACGGACTGGCAGGAGTTGCAGAGGGCCCAAATCTGCCCTCAGGAAACTCCATGGGTGTCCAGCCCAAGGTAGACCAGGGACTGCTAGCCGCTAGCCACAGGGGAGCCCAAACTCAGGGTAAAAGTCACTGCAGAGACCCCAGTATGAGATAGCTTTGCCCAACTGTGGTCTGGGTCCACCCCAGTTCCACTCCAGAGTTCCTGTGGACCAGCAGGAGCTGCAGAGTGCCCAAATCTACCCTCAGGAAACTCCAGGGTTGTCCAACCAAGGGTTGACCAGAGACTGATAGCTACCAGCCACAGAGGAAGGCACACCCAGGGTAAGAATTGCCTGCAGAGATCCCAGCATGAAGAGGCCCCATCCAAGTGTGCTCTGGGACCACCTCAGTTCCACTCCAGAGTTTCTGTGGTCAGGTGAAACAGAAGGCCCAAAACCACCCTTAGGGAATGCCAGGGGTCCCCAGCTGAAGGCAGACCAGAGCCTGCTAGCCTCTAGCCCCAGGGGAGCTCACACTCGCAGTAAGGGTCACACAGACTCTCCTGCTTGTGACCCTGCCTAAGTGAGACCTGGGCCTGCCTCCAGATCCACTCCAAAGTGCTATATAGATTCAACGCAATCCCAATTAAAATCCCAATGTCATTCCTTATAGAAATAGAAAAGGCAATCATGAAGTTCATTTGGAAGAATAAGAGACCCAGAATAGCCAAAGCAATCCTTAGCAAGAAGACTGAAGCAGGAGGCATCGCAATACCAGACCTTAAATTATACTACAATGCTATAGTAACAAAAATGGCATGGTACTGGCACCAAAATAGACATGTCGACCAATGGTATAGAATAGAAGACACAAGCCAGGCACGGTGGCGCAAGCCTGTAATCTCAGCACTTAGGGAGGCTGAGACAGGAGAATCGCGAGTTCAAAGCCAGCCTCAGCAATGGTGAGGTGCTATGCAACTCAGTTGGACCCTGTCTGTACATAAAACACAAAATAGGGCTGGGGATGTGGCTCAGTGGTTGAGTG